>CM074718.1:332840935-334040935 GCA_037306005.1 Rhinophrynus dorsalis
TTCACTTTTATGGGGAAGAAAAACCCTCACAGTGCTAGAATACCACCCTAAAATACATATAAAAAAGGAACCTAAGTGCAACAAGGCATGAAGTAACCCTCCACAATCTCCAGATTAAAAACAAAACAAACAGAAGGCAATCCTGCTTTCAATTTTATGATATGTGATGTATATATGACAGATGTCTAAACAGAATGGTTAAGCCCTTTGAGGGCCAGAGAGGAGCACAACATATTGCAAGCAATGGGTTGCATATACCTCTGATATTCAAGGGGTTAAAATGGTTGGTAAATGATTCTCTAGTTACTGAACAATTTTGTGGTTTTCAATTAATTAAATAATTAACTTATCTATTTTACATTTATAATTGGCAGGCTTGGGGAAAGTACTTGTAAGATTGTGCATCATCACCTTGGTGGAGATTTTCCTGCACTGTGATATGTGGAATGATTTTTAAAATCAACACCAGAACTGAGCAAAGGAAAGATATTGTCCTGAAACGTCACCGCTTCCTGTTATCCATATGTGTCTTGAACTATACTCTTTTCAGCTTTCACTATTTTTAATAGAAACTAATAAAGCAGGGTGTTTTATATAACTCTGCATTGAAGAAACTAACTATTTGTTATTGAAGTATGCAGAACCTATCTCTTGCTCCAGATGTTGAAACAATGAAGGGGGTGTGGGTAAGCTATCATTTTTTATTAACCCCTTGGAAAGTAGAAACATGTCTATTGCACTGGAGGAGTTTCTAGTATCCAAGCTGCTAAAGGAAAGACCAGAGTAAGATTTGCATTTTTCCTTAGTCCCATACTGCATGCTGGTCATCCCAGTCAGATGGGAACTTTAAATGTGTGCACAGTCGGTACCTCCACCTATGCTAGCCCTTGGGCTGGACTTGCATTCCTCCCTCTTGCTTCCACTACTGCTTGGCAGGGACTGGGGTCTGTGATGGAGCCAGCCTTTAGACTCCTTCCCCTACATCCAGTTAGTTTTCTGCAAATTGGGTTTAAGTTAGAGGGCAAGTACTACATAGATAAGTCGTCTCCTGATGCATTGCTCTATCTCTTGAACTTATTTTAAGGCATTTATTTCCTTTTGCACCGGGTAGCACAGAAGTGTTCAGGCACCCTATCTATGACACATTATCTGGGAGTTTTTTTTTTGTGTTCACAGACCTTATTCTACTACATGTGAGAAAGTTCTACTTAAAGAACACAGGGTATTTGTGGAGCGGGGGTCCCAGTTGCCTCTATTTAACCTTCCCAGGGATAGAGATTGATATAGTAGTTCAGGTGGTTAGGCTACCTCAGGACAATGTCCTAAAGGCAAGGGATAAAGTTGCACTAGTGTTAGGACAAGGAAAGATTACGCTGCATGATTTCCAGTAATTACTGGGTCTTTCGAATGTTGCTTTTAAGGTTATTCCTAAGGGGAGAGTTTTCATCCACAAACTGTACATTGATATGACAGGTGTGGGTAGACTCTTTTATAAGATTAGGTTATAAGCTCCTGTGATTGAGAATCGGAAGGTCTGGGATTTCTTCTGACAACATTTTAATAGGGTAAGGTTGAAAAATACCCAGAAATAGTCTAGTTCATTGGTGCAACTGGGAGGATAGGTTTTGGTGCTTATCTAGGGGGCAAGTACTGACGGACAGTTAGCTGTAGTGTTGGAATTCTGTGGTGCTTACTTGTATCTAAACATTTTTGGAACTATTTCCCTTTATGGTAGCTCTGGAACAGTTGTAGGATGAGCTGGCAAACAGGACACTTTATTCTGGACATATAATATGAGCATTGTTTTCTCTATTATGATTTATCCTCATCTTCACCACCAATTTCTTAGGCTTCTATGGTACTTAGTGTTAATTTGCATTTCTAATGATATCCAGTTTAAGACCAGGCATGTGCCAGGGGCAGACAACTCTATAACAGCCTTACAGAACCATTTGTCCCTGTGCCCTCTGTCAGCCTAGATGTACTTATATGAAAATATATTGTGGAGGTTAAATGCCAATGCCTGAATGTGATGGAGTAAGTTTTTTGCCATGAGCCAGGGATAAAGTGTTTACTCTAAAGTAGCAAATTCATGCCATTGTTAAACACCTAATGGTAGTAGGGACTTCCAGGGTCCAAGTACCTGCAAAGGTGGCTACATTGACTTTCTTCTTTAGATTTAAGGAGGAGGAGTATTTGGCAGCCAGGTTTCCGGTGCGAGAGTATCTGCAGGTAAGACCCCCCCAAGTGCAGGCCCCTTCATTAAATATCAAGATGGTGATCCTGTGAAATTGCTGGCTGGTGGGCGGGTGTGTGTGGGGGTGTGCTGCGGGTTCGGAAGAGAGAGGAACTGGGGTTGGGGGGTATAGTTAAGTTAGGTTAGGTCCTGGGAGTTTTGGTTATTGGAAGTTGAAATAACAATAAAAACCTCAGATTGACTCTGTACGATCTACTGCTATGCATATATTCTTTTCATTGTTACAAAAGTCTACATGTTTTTGCTGTACCTGTACATTTTATCTGTACTTTTCTGTATTTGAAATATGTATGGAGCGATCTGATAATAAAATATATATAAAAAAAATATATATATCAAGATGGCACTGCTCTGTCAGTTTATACGAGTGTTGGCCAGCATAAAGGTGGATCCTTCATTATATAACATTGATTCATTAAGAGCAAGTGCAGCTTCTGAGGTAGCCAGGCAAAGGCAATCAGCTGAGGTGAATAGGCACTTTGTTAGTTGGAGCTTTGTGGAAGCATAAGACCTATAGGACCTGATAAAGTTAATAATGCCATCAAACAATTTTTAACCCGCTTTTTAAGGTCACATAGGTAGACTAATGAGATCTCCATACTGTTACTGCATTTGTGTGTCGGCATGTGGAGCTCCTGGGCAATGTTCTAGTGTTGTGCCAGAGAACTCAGATTTAGAGCATTGGATCTGTTGCTAAGGCTCTCTTCCAGGCAGGGTTTTAACATTCTCAGCACCAGAAGGCAAGAAGTAGTAAGCCATTGTGGAAGGTGCAGGTTTGGGCAGGGTCTTTCTATTAGCAGATCCCTCACCCAGTAGTTGTCTTTGCTGGGTGTAGGTGTGGCTCATGTTAGAACATTATGGTCCACAAGGAGCTCCACATAATGTTGGAGGGTTTCAATGGTCCAAATTGTTTGTTAAATATAATACAGGGAAAAGAAAACCCCAATAAACAAGTCTCATAAATGAGGCACTCAACCCCAGCAATTATAGTTACAAAATACAATATTCTTTATTGGTACAAAAAATACACATACAGATAATGCTATAAAACCAATTAAAACATAAGTGAGAGGGATGTAAGCAAGTCCTACAACAATATGCAAAGGTAAACTATTTATAATAGGTCAATGGTCCAGATATAATGACCACATACCAATCCAGAATAAGCCACCAACTGCAGAAATATATTTATAACCCCACTGAAAGAGTACAAAGAACAGTGAAAATAGTATCAACAAGATACCACACATAATAGTAAATATCAAAAATATGTTAAAGTGCAAACATTGGCTGATACCCAAACTATCCCCAGTGCAAAGAGTGCAATACAAAATAACAACAAACAGTAGTCTAAAAGATCGACTATACAAAGTCTGTATTGGTGGGGAAGTAGGTAAAGATGAACAGCACCCTCTCTCAAAACCAACCAACCCAATGTGTTTCCCCAACAAGTGGCTTTGTCAGGAAGTTGTTAATTAGGCAAATAAATTGTGACTTCAAATTTGTATTATGTTTAATTATTTACAATGCTTGAGAGTAAAGTATCCCCTGGCGCCGGTACACCGTGGGCCTTGCTGAGGGGGAATATATTAAGGTCATGAGCCCAGATATAAGTGTGTGTGTAATAAGGGGGAGCATGGTAATGATGCCTCACATTATTCTCATCCCTCCCACTCTTGGGTTTTGCTTGTTTTGTCACAGCTTGGGCGTTGGTGTCCTTGCCAGACAGGGAGGTTATTACAAATGTTTGGTTAAATTGCTGAGAAGTGCATGATGAGGCCTGCGGCCTATGGGTTTATACTCCCTTGGCTTTGGCCTCAGGTAATGGGGGCCATGCCCATTGGACTTACATTGTCCAGCTGATGGAGTATTATATGTTAATACGTGTTTAAGTTGGGTAAAAGGTTTTGGTGGGTTTTACTCAGTATGGAGGGAAGCACATAAAGATTTATAAAAAGTTGTGTTTTTTTTAATCCCACTTGGCAGTCATGTGATTTATTCTTGGTGTGGGTACTCATTTTGTAGGACAAAGTCAATAACTTGCCTGCCACTATAGAGGAGTATATGTGTGTTTATATCTTTTCAGAAATGCAGATTTGTTATGGTGTGTTATGGATTTGGTTTGGGGAGAGAAGCTTGGGCATGATCAGTGTCTAACCCTTTGGATGCTAGCAACATCTTTAGTGCTTTGGTAAGCAACTTACATAACCGCTAACTTGCATTATTTTAATGTATATCAATGAGTTGCTTGTATGCACATTAAGTATTCAAAGTGCTAAAGGAAGGACCGGAAGAAAGAGTTGCATTTTGATCACAAGAGTGATCAGTGGATCATAAAACTTACAATTGGTAACCTCCACTTAATTAACATACAGCCTGCATTTTTTAATAGATTTCGGGGAGTTGCTTGCCTGCACATTTAAAGGGATAGTACTTTTTCACAAAAAAAGCAGCTCCAATTAGTCTTCATAATATTTGGGCGATGGAGAGTGTTATATCAATACTGTCAGAGTTGTAGTTCAAGAGTAATTGAATGATAAAATATCTCCCTCCTGCCCCTTTTACCTAGTGTAAGCCACCTCCCCTCAGATGTGGAATCTGGTCACTTGACCGGACAGCTCACGGCAAGGGACAATCTTCTTACTGTGAGCATAAGGGAATCCATGCCCCCCTTGACAAGTTTTTCAGGTTTTTCCATTATGCTCACTGAAGATTGTCCCTCTCTGCTATCCATCCGGATAGTCTTGCTGCTCTGAGGTGAGCAGTGTTACATCAGTAAAAGGGGCGGGAGGGGGATACTTTATCATTCAATTACTCTTGAACTACAACTCTAGCAGTATTGAAATAACACTCTCCATGGCCAAAATACTATGAATATTAATCAGGGCTGCTTTTTTGCAAAACATTACTATCCCTTTAAACCTGGTTTACATTAGAGTTTGGCTTTTTTCATTCAGGGAGGTTTTTCTTATTGAAACATTGAATTATTACATTGCCACTTATATCGGAAGTTGCACTCCTATATAAGCTCTCTATAAATGCTGAACCATTACCATCAGGATATCTAGATAAGCATCAAAAGAAAACAAAGCCCCAAATTATAAGGTCTGTTGTTTTTTATGAAGAGGTATGAACTAAATGCAGGCCCATGCTGGGTATTGACAAATAAATAGAAGTGCAGATAATATGCAGAAATATATCAATACATATAACTGTTTAGTGTATGAAATGCTTCTACTTAGCTTTACCTGACTGCTATATAATGAACTTCTACCTAGGTAAGTCTTTCTATTACACAAAGCAATTATATAGATATACTTAATTGCTGTATGTTGGACTCCTACCATGGTAAGTACTTCTGTTACACACAGTACTTAAGTAGATAAATCTGATTACTGTATGTTGGACTACTATCTAGGTAAATCCTTCTGTTACACACAGTAATTTTATAGCTATATCTGACTGCTGTATGATGGACTCTTACCTAAGTAAGTTCTTCTGTTACACATAGTTATTAAACAGATAAACCTGAATACTGCATGATGACTCCTACCTATGAAGTCCTTCTGTTATAGATTTACATGATTACTTTATTATAGATTCCTACCTATGTAAGTCCTCCTGTTATATATAATAATTATATATATTCCCCTGAGTGCTACATGAAGAATATTTGCCAAAGTAAGTGCTTCTGGAATAGTTCACCTTTAATACATATTCTTCTCAACTCAGATAGATGCATGTTTCATTAGTAGAAGGTATACACAATAGACTGTTTTCTTCAGAGCCTTTTTCAGATTAGGTTTACAGTTTATCAATAATAAATGATTTTTTGATTATCAAATTATGCCACTTGTTGTAGGCCAGGGGTGTCCATGTTCAGTCCTCAAGGGCCACCAACAGGCCAAGATGTAAGGATTTCCCTGATTAAGCACAGGTGATTTAATCAGCGGATCATTCATTTTGACTGACTCACCTGTGCATAATCAGGGAAATCCTGGCCTGTTGGTGGCCCTTGAGGACTGAACATGGACATAACTGCTGTAGGCAACTGAAGTAGATATCTATGAAGTAACTAGTAGGAAAGCCCGTATACACGGGCTAAAGTGCCACCTGGCGGCCTCGGCTGCTGCCCCGGAGCCAGGAGCACAGACAGGAGGTGAGCCATCCCAACCTCCCCGCTCCGGATCAGCACGTTCGTCAAGTCCCTACTGCGCATTACTGCATCATTCCTGCAGTCTCTACTGCACATGTGCGGTTTCGCACACAGGGAGCTTCGCAGGCTAGAGCTTTATGTTATTTAGATTGGAAGTGAACTGTTTCCAGTTAAACAATTTAATCATTCATATTTGTGGGATTTTACTTGCCATGCTGACAGATCACCAAACAGCATTAACATTGTATGACTATATTGTCTTATACTAGAGAATTAGAATTTATTATCCCCGTTCCATGATAAAATGTCTTTGAACTATAATTTGACTTAATTAAAATCCCTTTATACAATTTTACACTAAGAGAGCATTTTATAAAATTAAAGATAATTTAAATAAAAAATGTGATTTACATAAAAAAAATTCTGAATCATAATGTTTGTCCTCCCTGTTTGATTGGTACATGATGTGACCAGAAGCGATCTCCTGAAGATGATTCACTTGCTGAATGTGATAGCTTGAAATGAAACAAAGCTCACAAGGAGCTTGTTTTTCTAGGAATTTTGCTCCTGAATGTTAATTAGTCTGCAGTGTAATTAAGGCCATAGTTTAACATTCTAGTGAATTAGAACCTTGTATTAGAATAAAATGTTTGAAGATGCCAAGTCTAAGAATACACTATGGGTTTAAAGCTTTTTTTTTAACTCCTTAACGACTCATGACGTACCGGTACATGTGATTGATCCAGGAGCGATCACATGTACCGACTTTTTCATTCACAAAGGCAATGTGTTTTACACATTGACTTTATGTCTGCTATGTGCCTCTCTCTTACTTACTATGAGAGTAAGGGAGAGAGAAGCAGAGAGCAGACACACACAGGAAGAAACAGAGGCCAGAGTTGGGGATATTAACCCCTTCAGCGCTGGAGCATTGGGCAGGATAAATGCAGGTCCTTTACTGACCTGCTAATAGCAGCTTGTTGATTTTTTTTTTTAATAAATACAAAACAGACATATTGTATTTACAAACACAATTTCATAAACACCTCTACTGAGGTTTAAATAAACATAAATGGTAATGTTACTGTTGTCAAGAAAACGAATAGACTTACACACGCTACACAATCTTACTGAACAAAAAGTGGAAACGAGGGGTGAAAAGAGGGACATGGGGATTTTTGCACCAGTGGGACAGTGCCCACTTAAAACTGCCCATTTTGTAGGTATGAATGACCAATCATACCTTTCATGCAGTCTCCATAAAAATGTAACCCATTGCTCCCAAATGATCACAAAAAATGGTGTTTTTTTTACATTTTTTAACATTTTAATTTTAATAAAATAAATGGTGGGCTATCCATATAAGTGTTTGTATGGCTGGAATAAAATACATAGAGGTAACACATTGTCGAACAAAGACATAGTCAAAAAGGTCAGAATTGCTCTGGTCCTTAAGTGCCTTAATCCACCTCAGATTTTCCCAGTCCTTAAAGGGTTAGTCGTCTTTATATTTTTCTTATAGTTTGTGTGCCTGAATTTACAGATGTTGATTTACAAGGAATAACTGGAGTGGTTCTGGGGAAAACCACTTTAAATTAGGTTTTGACCCCTTGAATGTTAAAAAGGTCTTCCATGCATTGCTTCACAATACATAGGAGACCTCTCTAGAATTCAAGATGTCAATAAATCAATTGGGATTGTAGGAAATCTTGTATTTGTATATATTTTAGTAATAATGATAGGAGCATTCTTCATAATATCCAAGAATGGATATAACCATGTATATCATACATAGGGTGCCTAAGTCCTAGACTATAATAAGCAGAAAAAAGAAGAAAAATGAAGAAAGGACTTCTAAAAGACACTCAACCCCAATTCAAAAAAGTCACCAACTCTCAAATCTTTCAAAAATAATTATTTTAATAAATAACATATCTAATTATCACTTCAAAACATCAGGATAAGAAGATGGATCACCGGTGCATCAAGACTGTAAGGTCAAACTATCCACCCACCCAGAATACACCTAAATGCACGCATATCCCCTACATACAAAAAAATATTAAAATAATATTGGCGCCAAAATACAGACAAACCACATAAAATACATTGGTAATGGTATTCATAATATCTTAAAGCTGTCTACCCTATTATCCATACACGATATTGACTAAGCATCCAACATAGTGAGGTAGACATAGATAACATATAAGATAAAACATTTCACATATAGTCCAATACAGTTGAAATAGACATAACAAATGAAAACCATCCCATATTAGTGTTTACACATGGGCGATGATATCTGTGAAGTTAATAGTCAGAGTACCTATATCTTAAAACTCTCCAAATGTTCATCAATTGTATAAATGAGCACAAATAGTAATTGTATATCCAAGTAGTAGTATCAACCAATGATCATGGAACATCGTAGATATTTTCACCGTTTAGAACGGCATAAATGTAAATGACAATCAGGATAGTTTATCCGCTGTAAACATCAAGATGGATATATACGTTGGGTGCACTGTATCCACTGGGCCTGAATGAGGAGATCCAATATAATGTATTTTTGTAGATGTGACCTTGATTGCTATTTAAAAGTTACATTGATTTGGGTATAATCTGAATTTTTACCATGTTGTGGCTTGAAACTCTGTGATATAGTATTTGAGGTCACATCTGACAGGAAAATCTCTAATTCCTTTTTCTCCTTCCTTTTCTGTTTTTCGCATTGTGGCTCCTTTAATAAAACTTTAAGAATATGATGTAGAAATACGGAGAGACACTAGGGGGCGATGTGTACAATATAGGTTAATACCAACAGGAGACGTGGCCTCCTAGTGGTATGGTTATCTTTATGATAGAGGATATAGGTTACTTATTGAAAATTGTGTACATTTTTTTGTGGGTAATAATAAACTTTGATAGGTAGTTCATAAAGAGGTTGAGATCTACATATGAGAGAAATAGGGCTGTTTTGGCCCAGGTCTCCAGTTATGCACACGTGACCTTTAAGGTTATCATTGTGGGTTTACTTCCGGTTGAGGGAGTTGATAAAACCGGAAACCGGATGAACATTGTTTGTGCCTTGAGAAAGTCCGTGGAGATTCGGACGAAACGCGTTGGCAGTTTGGCAAGTTTGAATATGGATGCCGACAAACCTAGACGATTGATTTATCTGTGAAGAGATTTAACATTGAAGAATGCCGGTTATTATCATTTGGAAATGGGCGATCCATGGTTGATATGGAACAAGTGAAGAGTTGAAGATTGGATGCAATCGAGGATAAATAGGCTTAAGAGACCAAGGAAAGTACTATATGTGCAATCTGTGAGTAGCATGGGCCAGCTGTACCGTTGGAATAGGTATTTTCCGAGTATGTTACAGTTTAAGGGCCAGTTTTGATTCGATTATGCTAGACTCGATTGCTGAAGATTTTTGGTCTCTGTGCAATGTATAATAAGCCTATGTTTACAGCGGATAAACTATCCTGATTGTCATTTACATTTATGCCGTTCTAAACGGTGAAAATATCTACGATGTTCCATGATCATTGGTTGATACTACTACTTGGATATACAATTACTATTTGTGCTCATTTATACAATTGATGAACATTTGGAGAGTTTTAAGATATAGGTACTCTGACTATTAACTTCACAGATATCATCGCCCATGTGTAAACACTAATATGGGATGGTTTTCATTTGTTATGTCTATTTCAACTGTATTGGACTATATGTGAAATGTTTTATCTTATATGTTATCTATGTCTACCTCACTATGTTGGATGCTTAGTCAATATCGTGTATGGATAATAGGGTAGACAGCTTTAAGATATTATGAATACCATTACCAATGTATTTTATGTGGTTTGTCTGTATTTTGGCGCCAATATTATTTTAATATTTTTTTGTATGTAGGGGATATGCGTGCATTTAGGTGTATTCTGGGTGGGTGGATAGTTTGACCTTACAGTCTTGATGCACCGGTGATCCATCTTCTTATCCTGATGTTTTGATGTGATAATTAGATATGTTATTTATTAAAATAATTATTTTTGAAAGATTTGAGAGTTGGTGACTTTTTTGAATTGGGGTTGAGTGCCTTTTAGAAGTCCTTTCTTCATTTTTCTTCTTTTTTCTGCTTAATCTTGTATTTGTACCCTATGGTGCAGTCGGTTTACTCCAGAATTGCTCTGGTTATTCTTAGTATATCTGCCTAAAAGCCTGGAAGTACTGAGGTCCTCCCTTGTTAAGGTGTTTCTTTTGCAATGAGTTGGAGACACTTTTAGCAGAAAAAGGGTTAGAAATAGTAAAACTGAAAAAAATTTATAACGATTTGTTGCCAGAGGAATCATTAAAGTGGTAGCATCCTTCTTGGATATTTTGTATCAGTGCAGTAATATTAGTGTCACTGCATTTCAGACAGTGCCCTGTTTATTCTTCCACTGTATATATGATCTCTGTCAGTTTAGCCCAGAGTCAGTTCATTCCTCCTCCACCCTGTTCACGTTCCCTACCCATCTTTGTCTTTGTCATCTGCACTGTGTATGGGAAGGAGGCGAAGTCAAAAGAGGAGGGGTGGCAGAGTGGCAAATGCGTGGAGCAGGGGGTAGCAGAGTGGCGAACTGCTGAAGGAGTGGTGGCAGAGTGAATAAGTGAGGGAATGAGGGGCTGTTAATGATATCTGATATTTTGGCATTGTTAGTGCCCTTCTAAGTTTTTGTGTCTTTTTAACCCCTTACCGCCCGAGGACGTACATGTACATTCCGAACGGATGTCCCAGGTGGACAGAGGACGTATATGTACGTCCCAGAAGTCATTTAAAAAAATGAAGAAAAATGTTCTGTGGGCGTTAAGTGCCGGCCGCGCCTGGCCGGTCACTAAGGGGTTAACCCAATAATTGATGTAACTGTTTCAAAACCCTGAGAGATCAGAGCCACAATATACACTGTGGAAGAATACTCAGTAGAGCGCTGTTTGAGATGCAGTGACACTTATATTACTGCACTGATACAAAGTAGCCGTGAAGGGTGAATAAGTTCTAGAACATTATTGTTTTGTCTACCAACAACAAATCACTATAGATGTTTTTCATTCTTACTTTTTATAACCCTTTTGCTGCTAGAAGCATCTCTAATGCATGGCAAAGCAATGCTTTGGAGACATCTCTACCAGCCAAGGGGTTAAATTCTATTTTACATTTTTTTTAAACGTGTTTATGTGCAGTACAAATATTAAAAAAGTAAATAAAATAGAGCTGAGGGGATGTTTGTGTTGTAGGAGACTGTACTTTTCTACTCCTTTGAGTGCCACAAGGGTAGTTGCACATCCCTATTGTACTAAAATGGTTAAAGGGATAGTAATACTTCATTTTATCTTTATTTTATTTTGTAGGCATTAAAAAAACATGAAGAACGATATAAGTCTTATCTCTCAAACCTTTATGGTTTAAGAGATATTCACAAGCAAAGTATCCCCCCCCTGTTCAGGCAGATCAGAAGGGAGGTGCCCAGGTAGACTGCAGAGAGGGACAATCTTCAATTAAGATAAGGGAAAAAACTGAAAAACTTGTCAAGGGGGGAAGGGCTTTCATTCTTTTCATACAAAGAAGATTGTCCCCTGCTGTTATCTGTCTGGTCTTACAACCAGATTCACATCTGAGAAGAGATTGCTTACACTAGGAAAAAGGGGCGGGGAGGGGAAACTTTGCTTGTGAATATCTCTTAAACCATAAAGGTTTGAGAGATAAGACATATCATTCTTCATGTTTTTTTAATGCCTACAAAATAAAATAAAGTTAAAATGAAGTGTTACTATCCCTTTAGGGAGTGATGCTGTTTGTGAAGTTGAAGCCTGAGTGGATTGTCTCCTCTCTACTACTACTGTCCAAGTGGGGAAGCAGAGAGGATGTTCTCAGACTTCAGGGTTTTCAACTGCTGGTGATGTATAAGGGAGAGCATTCCTTCCCCATTGCCAGCAGTATGATAACCATCATTATCCTGCATTTTAATATGTAAATAAAAACATTAACCTACATTGCCATATGGAAATGATCCATTTTCAATGTGTCCAGTTCAAAATCATAAACCTTTAGAAGTCATGGATTAGTTGCGTATTGAAGGGTATATGATGGCAAAGACACAGTGCATGCTGGCCATGTGCCTTTGACACAGATCTGACACAACATCACCATCCTGAGCCCTTATTGACCTTTAATACATAAACCTCCAGGACTCTTCTTCAGTCATAACAAGAACTGGTTCTTTTGCCTGAAGAAGAGGCCTAGAGTCTTGAAAGCTTGCATCCTAGACCCACTCAGCCAATAATGGGATCATTTTACTCCAGCAATCTCCTGCTTCTTCTGCGGCTAACACTGTACAACCTTTACCTATGCTACAAGAGGTGAGTCTTAAAAATGAAGCTGGGGTATTGTTTGTATTAATGTTTTGTGAAGATAATCAAGGAGAGGTTCAATCTTTGTGAAGACACTGACTGTAATATAGTCAGCTTAATTTTGTGTGGTCAAGGCATGTGAGTCTGCATTTTGCTTCTCAGTTCCATTAGAACAATCAAGCCCAATATGACATGCAAAAAGATTGTAGCAGGCAACCAGACTGGTCTGAGGAAAAATATGGAACGCAGAGGTACCATTGTAATTTCTAAGATAATTCTTGTACACAGCAGTGATCTATACTCTTCTTTGATTAGGATTCAGGAAAAGAGGACTGGTAGTCAGGGCTGGATTTGCTATAAGGCAGAGTAGGCATCTGCCTACAGGCGCACCCCACAGAGGGGCGCCTGTCATTGGAATACATTTTTTTTTTTTTCATTTTATTTTTTTAAATATTTTCATTCACCCTACCAGCTGCCTGCCTGTCGCCTGGTGAGATCCTGCTGTTGCTCTCTCGGTGGCTCTTTAGTAATGCAGAGCGCTGGGAGATGACATCATCTCCCAGCGCTCTGCACTCCTAAAGAGAAGACCGTGCAGGAGCAACGGGAGCTACAGTTCTGTGCAGAAGCAGGCACAGACCTTTCCTGCCGCTGGACTACCAGGGATGTAGGAAACGGGGCAATGTGGAGCTGATGGTACAAGTAGGAGATGATGGGGTTAATGTGAGTGCAAGTTGGAGCTGATGGGGGTAATGTGAGGGCAAGTTGGAGCTGATGGGGCAAGTTGGAGCTGATGGGGGTAATGTGAGGGCAATAAGGATATGGGGGGTAATGTGGATATTTGGAGCATTGTGGAGGTGTCCAGTGGAGATGGCCAATGGGGAGGGGGTGCTTCAGATTTCTGTGCCTACAGGCTCCTGAGATGTAAATCCGGCCCTGCTGGTAGTTATGGTTCTCTGGAAATCTCTGGAAGCATTGTTTAACAAATGTGAAAATAACTATTGTTAGAGAGGAACATCTGCACTGAAGGGAGCTAAAAGCAGTATGTAATTTGGCATGCCCCACCAAAGCATAAGAAAAAAAAATCATATCCAGATAAATTATGTTTGTGTTTTACCTTAATGCACTATAAATAATTGTTGGAGTTTATTTTTAAAGAAAATTCTCAGCATTCATTTGGTTTCTTATAATTTGTCTGGCCATATAGTTGTAAACAAATGTTTTGTATTTAATAATTAAATACTTGCACTCCTCATCGGGTCCAGCAAAACTTGCTATAAATCGATGTCACCTGGTTGCTTCTACTCTATACAACAGACAATGATCTGTATGTAGTTTGTGGATGGCTTCATCTCAATGCTTTGTGATGCATTGGAGATTTCTATTGCACTTAAAGAGTTAAAAGCCTCCATACAAATTAATGGATGTTTTAGGATTTTTAAATTTATTTACTGATTTTCCCCAGAATTGCTCTACCTTTGCTCTCTACACAAGGCTGGAATGTAAGAAACCCAGATACCGCTTAAACGTGCCACAGATCCCAGGAGGGTTGGCTGAAACAAGTCAGAAAGGGTCATGATAGTGTTCTTGTCGACTGCATCACCAAATGGAGTAGGTGAAACTCCAGAGGGATTTATTGATGAATGATGAGATTAAAAAAATGATAAAATTGATAGTTTCAAGCTTTTTCCTTCCCAGTAAAACAAGGATGCTCCCACTGCAGGGAGATATTTATTTAAAAGATTATTACAGTTCAAATTGTCTTTTTTTTAGTTAAAGGAACAGTAAACTTTTTTTTATGAAAAAATATATATTGTAGGATATTTCCTGTTGAGTATAATAAGGGTACTCCCACTGCTGCGTGAAGCATATTTCCAGACTTATTACAGTTTAAACCTGTGTTTTTTTACATTAGCAGTGCCTGCTAATGGTCAAATTCCAATTCGTTTTTCAGTTACATTCCAATGGAGAGGAAAGTAGTGACTTACAGTTCTCCATAGAATGTGATAGAAACTGCCTATCACTTCCTGTCAGTTAGAACTATCAGGAAGTAAACGCACAGTAAATTCACTTCCTGATTATTTGAACTTGTATAACTTTTGAATAAAACAACTGACAGAAGTGGAGTGATCTTGTTTTACTCAGCAGAAAAAGCTCTATAACATATAATTTTTTCATAAAAAAAAAAGTTTACTACTCCTTTAAACATGTGTTAACTGTGCCACCTGGTGTATTTCTATTGTAGTCTATGGAAGAGATGATTAGGCTTCTTTCCATAGGCTGTTACAGTAACAGCAATACCTGCTCATGTCAGCTTGAGTTATAATAACACCTGAAACATCTCCTATGTTTTACTGAGTACCATTGTTTTACTGAGCAGCACAATCTATTTATCTTTCTATATTTTTTCTATAATAACACATTACTGCTTGTTTAGGAAACTGAAAATAACAAAAAACAAGATATGCTCGAATTAGACTGTGTTAAATGCTAGTTCATTAGTATCAACAGTTAGGCCCTTGGTTCCATTTGTATCAGTTTGTATTTGTATGTAATTTTGTTTGAAATTATTATTCCCAAATATATAACTATATATTTTTATGTATTTGTAAATAATACATTAATGAGTATCTAAAAATGCCACAATATAGTTGTAGATAAAGGTGTGAACAATTTGAACTGAGAAGGGTTATTAAATAAGAAGCAGTTACCTTTGCTGTATCAGATGGGCTTTCACAGAACACAGTTGCATCTTGTGCTCAGGAAATTTGATGCATTTTGGATTCAGTTTTCATCTGAGTTGTTAGTAATAATATGGGACTCAGATACCACCCAAGATCATGTCAATAGCTCATAGCAGTAAAGTCTTTGGATTTAACTTACTTGAGTGATGACCATTGGGTTTGGTCTAGATATTATGCTAATTATTGGTAACAAGTTTGATTTGATTCATAATGCTACAGACAAAGGTTTGGAGAGGCTTTCCTGCAATCTTGAATAGGATTTAGATGTGCCAAGACACTTGTATGTATATACAGTATGCATATCTCTATTTTATTTAGCGCCATAGTGTACGTAGCACTTTACAGTTTAAATAACAGTATAGGGGAAGTATGGTAAGTGCAGTAGTTATACAGAGAGTGTCATAGGAGGTACAGTAGGTATCCATACATTAGGGTAGGAGGTCCCTGCCCCATACAGCTTGCAAGCTTAACTTGTTATGATTTTTTGTAATATTTTTATATTTTGAAGTTAGAGATCCTGCTGATATGGAAGTCGTTTAAGGTCTTTAAATTTTGAACGGACATTTGGGTGGGGTTGCTAAATGGTGCTATGGAGATCTGAGACATATATCACTCAGTATTTGACTGACCTGTGAAGTCTCTGCCTTGTCTTCATTATATATTACAGTCCCTCATGATTTTACACCTTGGCAAAGTCATTGTTGAGTTATGGAAGCTCAGTAGCATTGCCATGGTTAAAGATCAAATGGCACTTGTAAGTTAAATGCAGATTTCCAAATTCTTCTAACTTTTGAACTAAGTTAAATGTTTAGGTGGAACTATTGTTATTCAGATCACATTGACTTCAAATAGTTAACAAACCCTCCACATAGTTAAAGTTCGAATGGAACATATTAAATGCAGATTTTATAGTACTTATAATTTTTTAAGAAAATCATAGATTTGCATGACACTTTTATTGTTCTGAGAGAAGGAAAAATGTAAAAGATATGTAATTTTCCATGTTAAATGTGTGTGCAGTCACTGATTTTGTCAGGCCTACAGCAAAATCTACTCAATAGATTGACTCCAGATTTCACATACAGATAGATCCTATCTGGTACTATGCACTGCACAGGGCAGCACATTTCTTAATGTCACAATTCATGAGTTTTGGCACTAACTGCTGATGCTCTAATATTATAAACTATTTGTTCCATTGATGATATAGTATATGGTATTTGACTGAGCTCAGCCATTTCAACTTTTTGGCCATTCATGGAATTAATATGGTGGATTGCATGCTGCAATACAGTCCAAAGTGTACAGTGGCCCTACAACGTTTGAGGACAAATAATAGTGCTAATCAACTTGTTTGTTTTTTGTCTGATTGAGTCATGATGTTTTTAATTATCGTGATCAATCGAAAAGTGGCCTTCAAGCAAGTGAAGGACAACAACCACAACATTTTGTTTTAATCAATCTTGATAAATCAAGCTTGCAAATTTTGCTTGATCAATCAAGACAAGAAGTAAGCTATTAATCCCTAAAGGGACAGTAACTCCCCATAAAAAATATTTAGATTTAGGTAGAGATTGAAAAAATATACTAATTGCAACAAACCCTATCTCTCAAACTGCTATGGTTTGAGAGATATAGAGATTCAAAGTTCCCTTCTCCTGATGTCAGCTGTAAAGCTGACAGCAGGAGATTCAAGTCGTACTACTCGAGGAGGCTCTGCAGCAGAGCAGAAATTGCGGTACTTAAAAAGAATTCATTCATTTGGCTGGAGAGATGGCTCAGTTGGTTAAGGCACCAGCTGTAGAATCTGCTCAGACCATGAGGTTGCAGTCCCGGCAAGATCAGCTCAGCCTTTCACCTTTCTAAGGTAGATAAAATGAGTCCAGGACATACTTGAAAATGAGAGACAATCTCCTGGTAAAATACTTTCACAAAAAAAAACCTGTCTACAAAGTGTGCCTGGTTTGCAAACACACTTTGTAGACCTTTCCAATGAATGAATTATTTTTAAGAACTGCGATTTCAACTCTGCTGCAGAGCCTCCTGCTGGTCCCCGGACCAGGATCTCCTGCTGTCAGCCAGATGCTGACATCAGGAGAAGAGGAGGGAGGGGGGAACTTTGAATCCCTATATCTCCAAACCATATTGGTCTGAGAGATAGGGTTTGTAGCAATTAGTTTATTTTTTCAATCTCTGCCTAAATCTAAATATTTTTTAGGGGACATTACTGACCCTATAAAGTAATGTTCCATAAAAAATGCTTATAGTTTTGTAGAGTTTAAACAAATAAACTATATGCCACAAATCCTATCTCTCAAACCATAGCTTTCAAAGTTCACCCCTCCCTCCCCTTCTCCTGATGTCAGCTGTAAAACTGACAGCAGGAGATTCAAGTTGGCCGACTCGAGGAGGCTATTCAGCAGAGCCGCAAAAGCGATATTGGAAAATAATTACTTCATTGGAACAGTCTACAAAGTGTACTTGCAAACCAGGCACACTTTGTAGACCTTTCCAGTGAAGTAATTATTTTTAAATAATGCGATTTCGGCTCTGATGAAGAGCTGCCAGCTAGTCCCTGGACCAGGATCTCCTGCTGTCAGCTAGAGCACTAACATCAGGAGAAAGGGAGGGAGGGGGTAACTTTGAATGTGAATATCTCTCAAACCATAGTGGTTTGAGAGAGAGGATTTGTGGCATGTAGTTTAATTTTTTAACCTCTACAAAATTATAAGCACTTTTTTATGGGACATTACTGTGCCTGTAAGCAGATTGAGGTTGACTTTCACATACTTTGTGTATTTTAGTTGATAAAAAACAAACCAAAAAACCCTAGTATCCCTTGAGCAGGTAGATGACAATAACCGCATAGTTTGGTCTGTTTTAACTGATCTTGATTGAGCAAAACAAAAAACAAAAGGAAAAAAATGTTGTTTAAACCAAAATCAATATTCTCACTCAAATGAACAACAGCAGTGAACTACATAGTAATGTTTCCTGACCATTGCCTACATCAGAACTCCTGAGGCCTCTAGCAGAATTGTGAAGAAAGGCCCCCAATTGTAGGTAAACATTTAAGACCCTCTTTATTTATAATCTTTCTTTTCTTCCTTTCCTGTTTAAGGGAAAACCAGACACATGATTGTATTATGTATCTATGACAGCCTCACCCCTTCCTGACATCTGACAGTTGGATTAAATGGGTTCCTTTCTGTGAAACTGGGATTGCTGTGCTCCCTCTGAAACAGGAGGCCCCTGCTGAACATCAGGTACCTGTATGCATTAAATGCCCCTGACTATGTACTCCTACCTACCCTGAGCTTTGCACATAACATTTGATTTGTAAAGTTTTTAGTAATTAATTTTGTCGATTAGGATATAATTTATAATCTCATCAATAAAGCACACGCATACCTCCCAATGTCCTTCTTTAGGAGGGATAGTCCCTCTTTCAGACCCAAATCCTCTATCCCTCTTTCCAACCCTGGTGTCCCTCTGTTTAGGAGATCAGACTGTGTGGTGTGTATATAAGTATCACATTTCTCCACATCAATAAAACTCACATTAATGTTTGTTTAAATGCCAGTATATAGGTTTATACATTAGCCTGTGTAAATAAAATACTTTGGTCTTGCTTTAAATAATTTATTCAGTTACAGAAAGAAGTGACAACAGGCCATGAAATAACCTAAAATTCTTGCAAATGCCCAATCCACCATCCACATACCCCAGCCACACCCCCTAAAACAATTCTGTCCCTCTTTGGCCATTTGGAATGTTGGGAGGTATGTACACAAGGACATAGTTAATGTCTGCAAAAGTGTAGCAGTTAATTTTCCTGCTTTTCATTTGAGTGAGAACTTTAAAATTGGTCTTAACAGTATTTTTTTCTTTTAAATTATTGTATATTCTAACAATAATTAATAAGCCCTGCTGACAGTTTCCTCCCAGCTTTGATGTGGCATCAACAAAGTGTTATTTCAGGATCATGTCCACCCATCAGATGAAACTGTATAGCTATCCTAAACATAAAATAAGCAAGGACTCAAACATCCTTAGTTTTCCCAGCTGTCTGTTCTTCTATCCATTCAAAATAGTTTTCTGTGCAAATGTCTTATTGGATTCATTTTCTACCCTAAGAGGGATTATACATTTATTCTCTTAGTAAACAGTCATCTCAGTGTAATTTATCATGGAACAATATGTTCGAAATAACCCTTTAAATATTCTCCTAGTAAACAAGCAGTTTGATGTACTTAGCATGATCCAATGGTCTAGTCCACTTACTGACATGGAACTCAAGACTTCCGAATTAAGGCAATAAGGGTTAGTCATTGGTTTATAGTAGGAAAGGGAACTTCAATGATGAATTAAATCTGTTTTTTTCATTCATTTAACTGATTTAATTATTTCATTCCTTTGTTTATTTTTAAATGCTTGTCACATATAAATGCAGAATTTAACCTAATTGCTTTTTAGTTGACATTAAACAGAAATCATGAGTTTATTATTTAGCAATATTATGTGCATGCCATAGATTTTTGCAGAAAAATTTGTCTTACTTTGATTAGTGTCTGTTTATATGGAAACTAGTTTAAAAGCCTGTGTACACAGGCCACAGTGCAGCCCAGCAAACTCAGCTGGTGCCCAGAGCCTCTCTGCTCACTGCCCGCGCTGCAGTCATGCGCAGTACAGAGTGCCCGAATGTGCTGCGACTGATAGAGAGCAGGGCGCTCTGAATTTGGACCGTAGTCCTATCTGTGCACTTTCTAGGGACCGTTTGGTCCCAGGAAGGTGCGCAGAGAGGACTCAGTTCAGAATTCGGATCACCCCTTTCCGTATAAGCCGCGGCGCATTCGGGGGTATATACTACGCATGACTGCAGCACATGCAGTCTCTATGGCGCATGACTATAGCATGCGCAGTAGTGCAGTCTCTACTGCACATGACAGCTTCTGACAAACATCCTAGCGAATTATTATATAGGATGAGAGCCATGGTTTGTAACGCTCATACTTTTAGCAAAAAAACAAAAACTGGCTGTCAAAATTATCCCAATACGGGTGTAGATCATATACTGCCAACTATTTGGTGTGAAATTAACTGAGATTCTATGATTTTACCAACTAAATCCACAGTCTGTGCAATAGGTACTCAGTTCTCCTTTTCCTATCACCCAATAAAGGTTAGGTAAAATATAATCTATGCTGCATAAAAGTAATTGGACCGGTTATTATATATAAGGGGCATCCTTTCAGTTTGAAGAGTGTTTGAACTACAAAACTGTAAGTAATTAAATATAGCTCTACATGTTAAAAAACAAAGAAGACTCAGAGCTGCACTTTAACCCCTTAAGGACCCATGACGGTCCTGGACCGTCATGGAATCCCGGGCTCCCAACGCGGCTGCATGCAGTTGGGTGAGTCCGGAATCGGATTCAAGAAAGAAAAAAAAATTGTCCGTGGTCCTTAAATGACGGCCTCGTGCGTGTGCAGCTGGTCCTTAAGGGGTTAATAGAAACATTACTATCCCTTTAAAGAAGCAGTAAACATTTTTTAAGAAACAAATATTTTATGTTTTTTTGCTGAGTACAAGAGTGTGACCATAGTTTAGGGGATGTTTAATTAAAAATGTATTATTGTTCAAATGTACAGTACTGTGCAAACGTCTTAGGCAGCTATGAAAATATGCTGTAAAGTAAGAGTGCTTTCAAAAATAGATGTGTTAATAGTTTATTTTTTATCAATTAACACAATTATAGTGAGTGAACAGAAGAAAAATCTAAATCAAATCAATATTTGATGTGACTACCCTTTTGTTAATTCAGTTTGAAAACTGGAGTCTCTGGGACAGATCTGGAGAGTTCCCACGTGTGGCTATGTACTGTACCAGCAGAAAACTATTTTACTAACGTACTTTCATTTTTCTTTCTATTTGCTTACACCTATGTTCTAAAGACCTGCTGCATTATTGTATATATGAGATTTCAGTTCATTGAGCAAGCTGATTTTTTTCTCATCTGAGTTCAGCTCATTCCAAGACCAACCTCCTTTCAGGAACCACAAAATTGACCAAGACCATATCCAACCATCACCTCTTTTTCACCAGGCATAGGATAGGCTAGATTGGTCTGCCATCGGATTGCAAAGCGATGTACTGGAGATCTTTCTAACATAAAAGTGGTAAAAAGAACTGTTTCCCTTCCAGCTAAAAGTAAGTACTCTAGCCTACAGTGTCACACAATTTTGAGCTTACATTAACTTATGTGAATGTTGTGTGCTCACATCTAGACTCACACAATGCTAAGCTTTACACCTACAGGAGCTTGATAAAATACTGGGCATTATATACAAAATATAACAGGCGCAATCCTGGAGCAAAAAATTGCACCATGGGGGACAAATTCTGTAAATTCACATTAATTTAAATGGAGCTTTTAACCAATTGAATGCTAGAAATCTCTCCAACTTGTGGCCTGGGGGGCAAATACAATTAAGTGGCCCGTTTCTACTATTGTTTGAGCCCACTGTCACAGCACACTCCCGTTTTCTTAGTTTTAAATTTGGCCTTAAAGGGATAGTAATACTTTAATATTATTATTCCCCATATTGTAGCTATTTCAAAAAGAATTGAATTGCCCCCAGTGTCATCTCACAAACCTTTATGGTTTGAGAGATAACCGAACGCAAAGTTCCCCCCTCCCTCTCCCTTCCCTGAAGTCAGCGTTGTACTGACTGCAGGGATATCCGGTCTTATTTTTATTATTATTACTAGCAATGTGGGAAGGTGCTGCCCGTCAGGATATATAGGAATTAATGCACACACACGGATGCAAGACAAACACACACAGAGACACACACGCAAATGCATACGCATGCACTGAGATGCATAAAGAGTGATACAGTCATACACACATACATGCAATGCACAACATGCAGACACATAGAGTGTGATACAGACATGCAACACACACAGTGAGGAACACACAGAGACACACACACACAGAAGTGAGTCATAAGGGCGTGACTTATGTGTCATTGTAATGAGTTTGTATTTGTACTTATGCCTCCACTGAGGCATTCATTCATATAGTTGAAATGCATGTGGTAATTGCACATACTATGGTGGAAGGTGGATCGTGCTGGCTCCCGGGGTGTGAGTGAGTGTGAGTGAGTGGCATTCATTCATGTAGCTGAAATGCATGTGGTAATTGCACATACTATGGTAAAAGGTGGATCATGCTGGCTCCTGGGGTGTGAGTGAGTGTGAGACTATGGTGGATCGTTCTGGCTCCCAGGGTGTGAGTGAGTGCGTGTGAGTGCGAGAGTGAGTTATTGCATGTGAGTAATTGCGTGAGTGTGTTAGTGAGTATGTTAGTGAGTGTGTGTGATTGAGTGAGAGTGTGTAACAGTATGAGAGAGTGTGAGAGTGTGTGAGTGAGAGGGTGTATGAGAGTGAGTGAGAGAGTGTGAGTGAGAGAGTGTGAGGATATATAGGGAATTAATGCACACACACGGATGCAAGACAAACACACACAGAGACACACAGGCAAATGCACACGCATGCACTGAGATGCAAAAAGAGCGACACAGTCATACACACATACGTGCAATGCACAACATGCAGACACACAGAGTGTGATACAGGCATGCAACACACACAGTGAGGAACACACAGAGACACACACACTCAGAAGTGAGTCATAAGGGGGTGACTTATGTGTCATTGTAATGTGTTTGTGTTTGTACTTATGCCTCCACTGTGGCATTCATTCATATAGTTGAAATGCATGTGGTAATTGCACATACTATGGTGGAAGCTGGATCGTGCTGGCTTCCGGGGTGTGAGTGAGTGTGAGACTATGGTGGATCGTGTGTGATTGAATGTGAGTGAGTGTGTGTAATAGAGTGAGAGTGTGTGTGATTGAGTGTGTGAGTGAGTGCGTGAGTGAGTGTGTGAGTGAGTGTGTGAGAGTCTGTGAGAGTGTGAATGAGAGAGTGTGATTGAGAGAGTGTGTGTGAGTGAGTGTGATTGAGTGTGTGTGATTGAGTGTGTGTGTGTGTTTTTATCTGATGTGTTTGTGTCTGTGGTGTAGGAGCGAGTGGCAGCCATTTTGTTTTTTCAGTTACTTGCATAGCGGTGGGCGGGCTGGATAGTGGGGGCAGGCCAACTCCCTGCATGATTTAAATCACTCCCCCATTGAATCACTCCTCCTTACTTAACCCTTTGAGTGCAAGAGGGGTACGCAATGTATTGCTTTGCAATGCGTTGCGTACCTCTCTGGCACTCAAAGGATTAAGTTGAGGTAACATAGCAATATAACACACGGTGGCTCTTCAGTTGAGGCAAAGTAGCAATATGCTGAGGGAACAAATAGAAAGTGGTGTTTGAGGCTTGCCTTCTGTAACATACAGCAAAGCATCTCTCTCCCTTTAAGGAGAAAGGGCGGGAATCAGGAAGCAGGAAGTGGAGGAGTGACAGTTGAAAACAGTTAGTGAGGTTGACTGAAGAGATGAAAAGAGTTAAATAAAAGAGTTTATCCCTGAGTTTGTATTTTATGGAAACCCTACACCCTCATACTGAAACAGAGTGTATGGAGGGTTACAGTTATTGTGGGAGGTGAAACAGTGTGTTTGTGGGGACATGATCCTGAGTGAGAGTGTGAGTGGACCAGGAGAAGTTATTGATATCCCCTACTTCAGGAGCGAGTGGCAGCTATATTTTTTTTGTCAGTTGGATAGTGGTGGGCGGGCTGGAGGGAGCGGGGCAAACTCCCTGTATGATAAACATGCCCCCATTGAATCACCCAATGGAAGCAGTAAAGTCCCCACTGAATCACCCAATAGGAGTTATGTCTCCTAATGAGACATAAATTATGCAATGAGGCATTCTGTTCAATGTGTTTTTGTTTTCTGAGGAGACATAAATTATGTTCTGTATGTGAGGTACCATAAATTATGCAATGAGGCTTATTCTTTTATATATATAGATTTTCATCAGTATTACTATCCCTTTAATGTTGCAAAGTAATGTGAGTGATACCACAGAGCTTACAGTTAAAATAGGGCTACACTACTGATATGCAGAGCTTATAATTTAACCCTTCGGGTGCCAGGGAGGTATCCAACGCATTGCAAAGCAATTAAGTAAATCAACACTAGCGATACTATAGAGCTTACAAGGGAAATGGGTTATGCTACAGTGTAGCTCCGTTTGGATTGTAGCTCTGTGGTATCACTTGTGTAGCTCCATTTATAGCAGCAAGTGGGAGTGGCCCACCAGACCAGACATGTGACCAGCCCAGGGGGCCCCCCCTACCCCCAGTCCAGCCCTCCCCTGGCAGACAGTGACCAGAATTAGCAGTGATGTGGGCAGAGTTCAAGGGAACTCACTGCACCCTGAGACTCTGCCTTTGTCTCCAGAGACCCAGTAACTAAATTTAAAACCCAGAGTCTCTGGGTTGAAGAGTTCACAGGTATGAATTGTGAGCCCCAGAATTACTCTTTTGCATAAGGCCCATGGAATTTTCACACCCATCTTTACACAATTCTGGGTTTTTCCACCTGATTTCCACACTGAACAGACCGTGGTGTGGCTTCCATTGCAGACAATAACTTGATCACTGGTTTTATCTACAAATTTCCCCATAGACTTCAATGTGAATCTGTGAGCTGAAACTAATGAAAACATTTATCATCTACAATGCAAACCAGGCCTCAATTCAAGACTCTTTTAACCCTTTGAATGCCTGCACAATGCATTGGATGCCTTTCAGGCACTCAGAGGGTTAACCTTTAGAGTGTCAAAGAGGTATCCAAATACATGATATAAGGAGAGATATACAGTTACTCCTACCTTTCTCCTAATATACACTTAGTGTCCTGGATATTCAAAACACCTTTAGGCATATCAGCAAATGCATTTAATTCAGTGTGAGCAATATGAATGCATTTGTGTATATAGTAAGCTAAAAGTAGTAATATAAGTAGTATATTATTCCTGCTACTTGCACAACAGACTAAATTCAGTGAACTAACAGAAGGCATATACTAATCTACCATGCCTCCCAACATTTCAGATTGCCAAAGAGATACACTTGTGTTTTAGGGGGTGTTGCTGGTGGGTGGGGAACTACCGGGAATTTTTAGGCTATTTTATGACCTAGTGATACCTCCTTGTGTACCCTAATTAATGACTTATAACAAGACCAAAGTATTTTATTTACATTGACTAATGTATAAATACATATACTGAAGTTTAAATAAACAATAATGTAAGTTATAGTGCTGTAGATCAATATGATACATTTATAGACACACCAGGTAATCTGATCTCTTAAAAAGAGGGACATCAGGCTGGGAAAGAGGGACAGAGGGATTTGGGTCTAAAAGAGGGACTGTCCTTCCTAAAGAGGGGCACTTGGGAGGTATGGTCTGCCAGCACAGCTCATGTTCTGTGCTAATATTTTAGCATAAAAAATATTAATCTGCACTTTGCGTTATGTGTGAGTGTATATGATTGCTTTAGTGTGTACATACAATGCACCATCAATAAGACCACCAACTTTAAGACTTTAATGCATGTGCATAAAAAAGTAATGATTTCCTCTGTGTTGTAAAATGTTTCCATTTTCCTGAATGATCCTGGAAGGGCGATATTCAGGGCTTGCTCATCTTCAAGTGTTAAAGGGATAGTAATACTTCGTTTTATCTTTATCTTATTTTGTGGGCATTAAAAAAACATGAAGAACGATGTAAGTGTTATCTCTCAAAACTTTATGGTTTGAGAGATATTCACAAACAAAGTTTCCCCTCCTGCCCCTTTTACCTAGTGTAAGCCATCTCTTCTCAGATGTGGAATGCAGTCCATAGACCAGACAGATAACAGAAGGGGACAATCTTCTTCCTATGAGAACAATGAAATCCCTGCCCCCCTTGACAAGTTTTTCAGGTTTTTCCCTTATCTTAATTGAAGATTGTCCCTCTATGCAATCTACCTGGGCACCTCCCTTCTGCACTGGCTGAGCAGTGTTACATCAGTAAAAGGGGCGGGAGGGGGATACTTTGTCATTGAATTACTCTTGAACTACAACTCAGACAGAATTGAAACAACACTCTCCAAGGCCCAAATAATATGATGATTAATTAGAGCTGCTTTTATTATGAAACATTACTATCCCTTTAATGTTGGATAAGTGGATGAGACCCAGTATGCACTAAACAGAGAAACAAGTAACATTGGAATAGAACATCTTAAAATTCTTGATGAAAATAATATAGGTAGCTTATATGTATGAGTTGGCAGGAGCAGCACAAAATAAGTATTACCAGTGCCTATATTAGAGCAGAATCATATTAATACATTCTCTCTAATGAAATCTGAATAGTATGATCTGCTGAATATATGTAACACAGTAGGAGCTGTGATGTAACACAGTAGGAGCTGTGATATAATACAGTAGGAGATATTGCCGTAGCTAAAATCTATAGCTTGTGCTGCTGACATAGACTATATTTAAAATAAATCATGTCTCCTACAGCAGAGAGTTTGGCACAATTTCCCTTGTCTGCATGCAATGATTTTATATAAACCTTTGAGCTTTTATAGATTTTTCCATAACCAGTAATTAATTTTTCGTGGATGCCATATCTTGTGTTGAGTCTTTGATAACGTATGATTTATATTTTATATTCATGAAATTACTATCTATGCTGTCTAAAAGAAGATTACATGATTAACCTTAAGGCTTTTCATGCTAATGACAGGGAAGTTATTTAATCTTGACTATACTGTCTACATTTTAATATGATCTTGACAAGCTATTTTATGGCTTCTAGCCATGTCAATGACTGAAGTATGGGCCATGGAGTGAAAAAGGGAGCTCAGTAAGACTTCTTTATTCAGACAATGGTAGCCTTTGATATGTGAGTTTTTAGCACAAAATGGCTGTGCCTTGAAGTTCAATAATCTAGATAAAAAAAGATGAAAAATAGGTGAATAGGTGAAAGCAGAAATTTATGAGAAGGATATTACATTTATATTTATACTAAGAAATGGTGCACAGCTTTACCCATTCGATTTGGGACACCTTGAACTTTGGGGACGCGGTGGACTGGTGCAGAGGTGAGTCTCACTGCAGAGATTTTTGCATGAGTGGGCTGTGCTCCCCTGCCCACTACAGTGAAAATCGCTTCCCCTGATTCGTTACCAGCAGAGGGTCTCCACCCTTCTGACACCCTGGTGCAGGGCAGACAGCAAATCAGAAACAGAATTTTTTTTTTTTTGCATTGAAAAAGCAATAAAGCAAATAGGAAGTGTGGAAAGTCATATATATATATTTGTGGGTGTTATGGACTCTGCTTCTATCCTTCAGATTTCTGACAGTAGTAGTAGGTTAGGCTTCCAATTTGGGTCTGAATCAGGACAGACACACACAGATAACAAACGATGAGTCCCATGCATGCACAAAAAGATCAATTCACAATGCAATATAGGCCTCTCTAACACTGAAGTTGTTAAAATACCAATTTAAATTATAAGATGCTGCCAGTGTCTGCAGTGCAGGCATCCATAAGATGGCAATGCATCACATCCAATACTACTATGTGCAAGTGCTAATACCACAGATCATATGATCCTACCCATATAAGGAGGATCAAATAAAAGGCTACAAAAAAGTATCTTAGAGTCTTATCTTGATTTGGATTTTTCTTCTCTGCGGTGCTACCTCCCCAACTTAGTCACTGGTACTCGACTCCCAACACATGTAAAAACAAAAACAAACAGAGGGGTGCACACGCTCTAAGCGTAGACTGTTTCACTAATGAAGACCACCACCGAGTATACACCTTCTCATGTGCTCAATTCTACTCACATGTGGATGAGGCAACAACTGGTCTTTCAGCTTAAGAACATCTACTGGATAACCCCCAGTGCAGGTATCTGTGTGACTCCTTTGTATCTCTGTCCGCTGTCCGTCAGGCCTAGATATTCATATGCTGTATCACCAAGAGCAACTCTCACAGATTCTTCAACAGCTGGAACTACACCTTAAGTAGAATCTCACCAAATAGCCCTATATCTAGTGAACAGCAAACTCTAGCCTTCAGGAGACTAACCATAGGGAGTATCACACTAATATATTGTATTAGCAAAAAATAATGATGGACCACATATATTGGATCACTCTCTATTCATAAAAATAATGATTTATTCTATATCAAAAAACGAAAAGATACAACAAAAAAAATATTAGATTAGGCACATACATATGTACTTACAATATTAACATACAATAAAAATTGCTTGAATACAAGATAGCTTGAATAAGCAATAAGTAATACAATGACCACTGCTCCTATCCTAACCCTACGCTTTATATGGTCTATAACCACTTTGTCAGGGGTCTGTCTGCTGACTGTCATCCAATTCTCACCTTATAAGCCCATAAAAAATTCCATATTCACGCCAAATGTGCCTGCATCGCCCTGATACTTCTCTTCTTCCGAGGACATCACATCATTTACTTCCTAGTTTCTCTAAAAAACGTCAGTGTGTTCCAAGCCTCTCATAGATTGATTATGCAACTCCTCCACAATGGAACGCACCCATTCTCCTTACACTTCGTATGTCTCCTGACATGTGCAGTATACCCTTACACTACTCTATCTATCCATAATCCCAGATATCTCTACAATCTTGCGATATCTGACGTCTCTCATTACGAGACGCCTTTACAATGGAACATACACATTCTCCTTATACTGTGCATGTCTCCCGACTCAACTCTATCTCCTTGTGATCACCGATATTGCTATGATCACACAATACCTGACAATACTCACTCTAACTGACATATCTCTTACAAAAATAAATATCTACCACACATACCCACCTCATATCCTGTACATAATAAAATCCAAAACAGTGTATATAAACACCATCAATAATCTAAACATATACCATAACTCAACTCCAAAAAAATAAATAAACTAGCATTACTACTACACCACTCCATCCTAATCATACACTCTCTAAATTTTAAAATAATACCCTCCCCCAAAAAAAAAGAAAACCCTGGGACACTAAGTTCCCCAAGGAAGAAGAAAAGCACAACTCAACACAGAAACCCAAGATAATATCTCTCACGCTTATTTATATATTAAAGATACTCTCTTTTGAAGAATATACATAACAGCCTACATTATGAAAAATGAAAGACAGCCAGCAGTCAGATTGCAATATAAACAGCTAGCTGTACTTTAACTAAATACAATCTCCACAGAAAATGCCAACCTCATTTTCCTCATTTAGACCCTCTGGAGCCATAATCCCCAACTTATGGATCCAGAGGGCTTCCTTTTGACACAACACTTGAAACCTGTTCACAACTGAAATTGGAATACACTCTATTCCTTTAACTAAAAAACCACCTGTCACCTTAACGCCCGTCTAAGAAATTTTTTTTTTTTACTATATGATTCCGGAGTCCCCGAATGGTGTGCAGCCACACGGGGACCCAGACTTCAGGTACTACTTCCGGGACTTACCAGGTACGTCCTTTGTCACTAAGTGACAGTTTTTGCGGGACGTACCTGGTAAGTCCTTTGTCATTAAGGGGTTAATGGATGACTTCTTGTTTTTTGCTCAGCTCTTTGAGTAAAAAGTTCCTTAGAGAGTTTTTTTTGCATTGACATTGAAAACAATGCAGACCAGTTTGGCTAGTCTCTCTTTATAACTGAGGTCTTCCAATCCCTATATAGGTTTTATTGCACTTCTCTGCACTATTTCCAGTATAATAATGTATTTTTTAAGAACTGGTGCCCAAAACTGTTATTCGTGTTCTAGATGAGGTCATACCAAGGATTTATGTACAGAAAGAATTTCATTTACACACCGCGCAGCTTTACCCCTTTATATGCAGGATACTACCCTACTGGCTCTTGCAGCAGCTGTGAAGCCTGTTGTCTATCCTAAATCTTCTCTAACTTCTACATTTAGTGTTTATGAAGCGTGTTTGTTTCTGCAGTCTAAATGTATAACGTTATATTTATCTATATTAAACCTCATCTGCCACTTTTCTACCTTTTCACTCTGTTTATCCAAATCTTTCTGCAGACAAAAACATCCTGCTCCGTATGCTTTTCCTTACACAGCTTAGTGTCATGAGCAAAGACTGAGACACTACTTTCAATACCCACTTCGACATCATTAATAAACATGTTAAAAGGCATTGGAGCCAGGATTGAACCCTGTGGCACCCCACTTACAACTTTACACCAACTTGAAAAGGTCCCATTTATAACCCATTTATTAACCCTATCCCTCCTAAAAAGTGAGTAACCCTCTAAATTGACTGCCCAGTCACGTCTATCTTACCAGGTTTCAGTCACACCAATTAACTCATACTGTTCATTCTATGCAATCAGTTCCAGTTCCCACACCTTACCAGACAGACTAAGAACATTTACATGCATACATTTTATGGCACAGCCATTCTGAAGAATTGCATTCTTTGAAATATAATTTGTTTTTTTTCAAGCTGTAACACTGGCACCTCCCTATTTAATGGAGTAGCCCTTACCCCTCTCCACCCCATGCCCCTTCTCTAATTCCATTTCCTCATTTACACTGTCTACCCCATCTTGTGTTGTATCTCCCTCCCCTTCCCCTTTCCTACTTTAAAGTCTCCTCCATCCCGCTAGCCATCTTGACCCCTAGCACTGTAGCTCTCTGTCCAGGGGGGTAAAGGGATAGTAATACTTAAAATGTAAAAAAAAATATGTCCCGGGACCAGAGCTGTCCATAGGATGGTGTAACAACAGCTTCACTGTACAATTTCAGGCCACTGTGATATTGCACCTAAAAAATTAAACTTTGAGTTGTAATAACTTTTGAATAAAACACCTTTCAGCAGTCGGAGTACCCTTGTTTTACTCAGGGGGATAAACCCTACAACATATTTTTTTTTACATTTTAAGTTTTACTATTCCTTTAAAGGCCCCACTAAATGCAATAAAACTTTTGATTTGTCCCCTATCACATACCTTAGAAATCTCCCTCTTTAGGAAGGACAGTGCCTGTTTGAGACCCAAATCCCTCTGTCCCTCTTTCACACCCTAGTGTCCCTCTTTTTAGGAGATTAAATGGTGTATCATATTGCTCCACAGTAATTAAACTCACTTCTGCCATTTCAGTGCCAGAGGGGTACACAATGCATTGCAAATCAATACATTGCATAGTCCTCTGGCACTGGAAGGGTTATTGTTTGCTTAAACTTCAGTATGTATATGTATATAAATTAGTCTGTAAATAAAATACTCTGGTCTTGCTCTAACTCATTTATTAATTACACAAATAGTTGCTAATGGGTCATGCAATAACCTACAAATTCTAATGCACCGCCCACCATCAGCTGCTGCATGAAATTCTAAATATACTGAAAAATGTTGACTACTTACTACTTTAACCCTTTTAGGACCAGAGGGGTGACCTTCACATTGTAAAGCAATGCCTTTTCATGCCTATCTAGTCCTTAAAGGGCTATGCTATAATTACAGATGCCATTTTGATATATAGGTCATTCACCTTTACAATATTATGATACTTTATAGTATGGTTTAAGTAGACCAGGCACTGATACTACAAATATTTAGATTTGTCTGCTCCTTTATAAAGTGTACACATTATTTATTTCTGTAGCTGATCTTGCTGTCCAAATACAATTACCTTGTTAACGGGAAACATGTGTTTAGTAAGGCAATTCAGTACATGCTTTTGGCACAAATTAAGTCCTTTTCTCCAAACACCTTGCCTCTGTTTCTTAATCTTGTTAAGGAAATCACAGTTTGAGTTATTGATATCAAGATTGGACAAATAGAGAATTCTGCTCTGCTCATTAGGATTGAATCCAGATTTTCCAATGACCTGACTAGAAAGAAATTAGATAAATTATGGGACTTCGTAATAAATCACTGAAATGAAAATTTGAAAACATTTAAAGTTTAAGACTAACTAGCAGGTTTATGCTTATAGGAACATTTTAGGATACGTTATTCGAACTGTGAGATTCTAGATGTGGTTGGTGGGTGCACTAAAGTTTGATATGGGACCAGTTTTGGCAATTTTGTGGCAAACTTTACCAGAATCTACCTTGTTGAATGCACCAAGCTATATTTGCCATTCTAACCCTGTGATTACATCTTAAATATGCCTACATCATCATGCCTTCTCCATCCTTTAGTCAGATTTACAATATTTCAGCGTGTGCTTCGCAAATATATGATTTGCATATTCAACTATGCCATTTTTGAGCACTTTCGTATTCCTGAGGGATTGTTGATATATTAATGCTGCTATTTGTCATGTTCTCTAAGCTTTGATAGCAGGCAATGCTGTTGGAGATCTACTCTATGTCATAGCACACTTAATTAGTGCTCTGACAGTCAATGCTAACAGCAGAGTATAATGAAGATTTGGGGAGGCTTAGCCTCTCAAAAAAATTCCAGTCAACACACACTAAAAGTGATAATGTGTACGGTTTCAGTTTTCAATTTATATCTGCAGAAAAGAAACCTCAGGAAGGCACTACTGCTGCTGCTGCTTTTAACCAGAGCTAGATATTGTCTGGAGGGAAAACAGGACTGGATGTGGTCATGTGACTGTGTACTGCCAGACTCCTCCTCACTCAGGAGAACGAAACATGGAAGTACTCTGTTTGCCAGGAGCTTGTTAGGAATAGGTAGATGTGTAAGCAAGTGTTTTTAAAATAGGATTTTTTACTTACCGATAAATCATTTTCTCTTTAGTCCATTGAGGGACCATGGCTAAGCAGCATGCCTATAGGAGGGAGAACAATCCCAGCTGCAACCCCTCCCCCTGCCTAAATGCCTTCAGTTTTCATTTCATAGAATCAGGAAGGGAATAGCAGTAAACAGATCATCCAGAAATGGCCATACATCCTCACCCAACACGTTTATTTTGTGGGAGGGAAGCACCACATCCCTCAATGGGCTAAGGATTTATCGGTAAGTAAAAAATCCCATTTTCTCTAGCATTACTGAGGGATGCAGGGACAATGGGGATGTACCAAAGCCGTCCTAGATTAGCGGGAGGTGAAGAAAACTAACGAACAAAGGCTTCCAAATCTTTTCAGAAAAACTAGCATCTTGAGATGAAAAAAGGTTAACTTTGTGAGCAAGTGAACAGATGACCATGTAGCCACCTTGCACAACTGAAGAAGCCTGATTATTCAAAGCACATAAAGAACTAGTGGACCTAGTAGAATAAGCTGTGATTCTGAAAGGTGCTGGAACAGACTTTTGTTTGTAAGTTTGCCTGATAACCTGTTTGAGCCATGAGGCAATGGTCATCATGGATGATGGTCTGCCCTTCTTAGGGCCTTCTGGAATCACAAACAAAGTGTCTGATGTCCTAAAAGACTGCATTCTCTGTCCAGAGAAGAATTTTCTCTACTTTCATCCAGGTGGCTTTGCTTTTTGTTCCAGTATGCCACTGCTGTGGCATTGTCAGACTGAATCCAAATCAAATGCATTGTAGTTTGCAAGTAGCTCCAAACTTCTTATGGGAAAACAGGAGTCTGATGGAGTACACTAACCTTGAATGGAGTGACATTTGTACACTGCTCCCAATGCAGACAGACTGGCATCTGTTATGACTATCTCCCACTTTGCTGTAGAGAAATATTTCCCTGTGAGGAGCTTTGAACTTAGCCACTACTGTAGGGATCTCATAGTCTGTAATATCTTCATCATGTGATGAAAATGGTTTGGATTTTAGAGCCAGTTGAGGATTAGTTCCAATTGTAGAGGCCTCAAGTGAAACAGAGCAAAAGGAACTGCTTCTAATGTGGCTACCATTTTTCCCACAATCTTTATATAGTACTGGTAGGGAGAGAAAGGATTGGACTCTGTCCTGAACATCCGAAATATTTTCTTGAGGTAATCGCACCTTTTGTATGTTGGTATTGAATATCAGACCTACAAACAGGATCTGCTGAAACATAATTAACAGAGTAAGATGGAGATTTGTTGAATTAGCTCCTGAGATGGAGCCTTTAGCAAAAGATCGTCCAGGTAAGAAGTCAAGTTTACTCCCATGGATCTGAAGTGAGCCATAAGAGGATACATCACCTTGGTAAAAATCTCTGCTCTATGGCTAGGCCAAAAGCCAGAGTCACAAATTGAAAGTGTTGGTTTTGGTATGCAAACCTGAGATATTTCCAGTATTTGGGCCAAACAGGGATGTGTAAGTACTCATCTTTGATATCTAAAGATGTGAGAAATTCTTATGGTTACATGGCTGCTATCATTGATTTGATAAACTATCTTGACTATAGGAACTTTCAGAAACTGGTTCAGTTTTTTTTTTTCAGGTCCACGATAGAAAGACATCTTCTGTCTTTTTAGGGTACATAAAAAGACTGGAATAAAAGCATTTGAACTTTTGTTCTTTAGGCAGTGCGATAATTACCTGGTTTAGAAACGGATTGCCTGATGACAGGCTTCCTATAACATTTTTCTTTTGGTACCCTAGACATGAAAAAAAAAACACCAGGTGATAGGGTTATGAAAGACATTCTGTACCCTTCTTGAATGATTTGAAGTACCCACTCATCTGAAAGTGTTGGAGTCTTCCACTTAGTGTAGAATGTGTGGGAAACTCCCTCCTTCAAACTTCATGCTGTGGAAGGTTTGAATTCTGAGACCTTGGATAAATTTTTCTTTTGTGCCCAAGTAGGTTTTGCTTTATTGAAATGAACGTACCCTCCAGATGAATAAGGAGTATTTTCTCTAGAGAAAGTTTTACCTCAGTAAGTAAAAGACCTTTTCTTGTTATCAACTCTTTTAGGTTTATTCTGAGGTAAAAAAGGTCTTTCCAAATATTAACTGTTGTAGCTGAACATTTAGATGCTAACCTTGCCACCTCCAATACAGCCTCTCCAATATAGGAGGTGGTTTCCTGGAGGTAGCCTAAGAGAGAGGAATTATCCTCATGAGGCACATTGTCTAGCAAAGCTTAAATAATTTGAGCTTGCCAAGCCTCATTAGCTCTGTATGCCCAGGCTGAATGAAAGGAAACTCAAATTATTGCACCAAGTCCTGAAAACATTAGTCTGTTTAAGGTATCAATGTTTTTATCAGCAGGAGGTTTAGACCAAAGATCTATCTTAGAAAATAGTACACCTGTTCAAATTTCTTGGGAATAACCATAGATTTATTTGTGGTTTCTCACTCATACATAACTATATGTCAAACTCTTCATTGTCAGGAAATGTAACAGAGATTTATTTTTATGTTTAATATGAGATTTGTCTGAGGACTTGAGGCTTGGTCATCTGAAACTTCCAGGACAACTATGATATATTTAATTAAAGAATTCATGGATTCTGAAACTGAGTCTTCTAATGTGGAACCCCCTCCAGTGGATAAGGGGGATTCAGAAATGTCCCTAGATAATTCAACTTCATCATCAGAGGAATCTGAGGGTGAATAACAAAAGTTTGTTGAGGGTTTGTTGGTTTGTGGTCTTTAATCTGGTGCAAACTGTGCTTCTGTTAACCATCTGTCCAAAAACCCCTCCAATTTGGCATGAGAACCTGGCAAATCCTTGGGCCACTCTGGTTGAAGAATAGGGGAATGCATCTTCAGATGTGGAAGCCCTAACAGCCTCTAAGTTTTTGACTTACATGTGTTAGAAATACTTTAATTGCTCTTAGTTTTCTTCACTTCTTTGTCTGCCATAATGCAGTAAGGATGGAAAGAAAATCATTGACAAAAGTCCCACTGGGACTAAGTAAAGAAAATAAATTAATTTTAAGTTCACCTTCCTTCAAAACTAACAACAATTAACCCCTTAAGGGCCAGCAGTAATGGAGGGAAAGTTTGGTTAAGGACCAGACAGACGAGTTTGCTGTGAGTGAACATGTGTGCAGGCATGCAAACTGGGGTTGATAGTGACTGCTCTGGTCTTGAAGCAGTCAATTTCAGACCCCACTACTACTCACAGTGCTCCTACTGGAGCTCTGAGAGTAAAAAATATGTGACGTGCTAGGACTGTCACCAATCCTTTAGGGGTTAAGGTGTGCAATTGTCCCAAAGGGACTAGCATAAAAAGTTAATAATTGTAGTTCAACAACATAAACATATAAATTGTCCCAAAGGGATGACCACAGCAGAAGTAATAATAATAAAATGAACAGACAAGTTTCCCCACAAAGCATTAACCCTTTGAGTGGCACAGGGGCATGGAATACATTGCAAAGCAATGTGTTCTCTACCCCTCTGGCACTCAAAGGGTTAAGCACAGTAACCAATATTAGCTATTTGCTCCAAAGGAGCTGCTAATGCAACGGTTACCCTGCAAAATTAGAAGAATAGCTGAATAAAGATGCTTCTATGGAGTCAGCACAGTAAATGTGGCCAAATAAGCCCTTCAATTTCCATTTAGAGTGCCCTGCTCCTACTGAGCTAGAGGAACCTGAAGTTGACAGAATCGAAGAAACACTGTTGCCAGGAGAAGCTCTGGGGATGCAATGAAAAGAATGGCCGCCACTTTGTGAGGTAAAGAGTGTGTGCGTGCATTAAGCACCAAAATTAAACTGAGGAGAATAATCGTGGTAGGCAGGTGGGGCAAAAAAAAAAAAAAGACTCTGGTAGGGACATCCATCAGCACTCAACAGGAAATCAGGAAAGCCTGCATAACTTCTAAAGTGGCTTTAAGAATGAAATGGACAAAACAATGAATTTCCAGTGCATCGGTGTCTTAAAGGGATAGTAATGTTTCAAAATAAAAGCAGCTCTAATTAATCATCATAGTATTTGGACTTTGGAGAGTGTTATTTCAGTTCTGTCAGAGTTTTAGTTCAAGAGTAATTCAATGACATATTGTCCCCCTCCCGCCCCTTTTACTGATGTAACACTGTTCAGCCAGAGCAGAAGGGAGGTGCCCAGGTAGATTGCAGAGAGGGACAATCTTCAATTAAGATAAGGGAAAAACCTGAAAAACTTGTCAATGGGGGCAGGGCTTTCATTGTTCTCATAGGAAGAAGACTGTCCCCTTCTGTTATCTGTCTGGTCTTACAACCAGATTCACATCTGAGAAGAGATGGCTTACACTAGGAAAAAGGGGCGGGAGGGGGAAACTTTGCTTGTGAATATCTCTTAAACCATAAAGGTTTGAGACATAAGACTTATATCATTCTTCATGTTTTTTTAATGCCTACAAAATAAAATAAAGTTAAAATGAAGTATTACTATCCCTTTAATGATATGTACTGGAAGATCATGTTTGAAGCCTCATGATACTTCCAATCCTGAAAGAGTGACTAGAATAAGAAAATGGTTAGAAAAGCAAAGTGGGACAGAACAACTCCAATATAATAAACTAATATTGAGGTTTTCAGTGGGGAGGAGCCAAGGAGGAGGTTGCAGTCTGGTAAAAATACTACTAAAGCCAAGTGGTAGAGAAGCAGAGGTGGACTATGTTTGGAACAAGGGAGAAAGAGAAGCAGGAGGGATGGTGATCCTAACAACTTAAGAAAGGGCTAACAATGATTTCATAGGACAGATGGAGACCCTCACTGGAAGTCGAGTGCCTGAGAAGTTGAGGCTATCAATGATTGGCATGATGGTGAGGGATGCTGCATTTTTTTCTTTAAACATTTTTATTGCAGTGGTACTTACACATGTTTATACACACACACACACACACACACACACCTTTTTATCCCTGCTCTTCTCTTTTCACATTTATCTGACCTGAACATACCCACAGAAAAAGAGGTCACAGAGGAATGCAGTGATTCTGGCATGGAGGATGGGTTGGAGGCATGCCCTTGGAGATGGCAGGTATAAGGGATGATAGGGAAGGAATAAATAAAAGAGTGGGAAAGAAGTGAAGTAACAGGAGAGATGCCTCCACCACCAGGACAGAAGCAGGGACATAATCTTTAGCCAGGGGACAGGAGAAAGGAAAAAAAACACATACTAAAGGGATCTGGGAGTTTGCACAGAAGATGAGTGAGAACTGGGTATATGCAGGCAAATGGGAGCACAGGTGAGACTGCAATAGCAGTTGCCTCTGACTTTGTATCCCAAGAAACCTCCGCCTGTCCTTTCATCCAGAGGATTTCCTTGGATCAAACCGAATGGAGACGGTGAATATCTCCATATGCTCTTTTGTCAGACAAGTTGGTATCAGCTTTCTGACTATTACCAAATGTGAGTAGAATTATATATCTATATCTATATTGAATTCAATATCCTAAACGGTATTATACTATTGTGGTGCTCTCTTTCTTCTTTTTTGGTTTGACCATTATCACCTTTGATTGCCGCTTGGGGAGAGCGTGTGAAGAAGAGTAGCTGGCCAGAGAGACTTTGTCTGGGAGCAGTGAAATTTCCCAGTCGTCTGTGAAGTCAGGTTTGGCGTATGCCATTACTGACACAAGTCGCGTGTGAGTGCACATCCTAAGGGTGCTGGTGACGGTGTAGTTATTATTCTTTTTGTAGATTGAGACACACAGGGGAGCCCGTTTTCTCCCTCTTCTGTTTCTATAGTTATGCGGTAGGTGTATCTTAGGAGGTTTCCCCGTGAGTAGAGCAGCAGGTACTCTATGAACTGGCTGGGTTGCAGAAGCTTCCGGCTCACCAGTAGTAGAAGGGGCTGCCAATGTAGTAGAGCACAGCATATCTAATACTTGTGATCCAAGGTAACAAGCTGCTATGCATCAGTTAATAGGACTTGCTCTTGTTGCTCTTGCCTTGAGAAGAGTCTGAGGTACCTAATTGCTGGACCCCAGGAAAAGGAGACAGAGAAGACTGTGGAGTTCTAGAGAAGGCTAATGTAGTCTGGGACAGTCGAAGAACCCAAGATGATGATTAGGTGAAACCAAAAGCTACACTCACCTCTATTGTAACTGGCAGGGCTAAAGGATAAAATCGAGGGAGTGATTCTCAGGGAGTGGGTAGAAGTGGTGAGGAAAAAGAACTGTGAATCAGCGGGGACCACCTGGAAGTAGAGACTGATCAACAGCTCCTTGTGGTCCTAAAGGAGGTCAAAGGAGGTGTTCATGATACCTTGGAGTTCGACTGGAAGTCGAGGTCGATGTTCTATGATACCATGAAGTTCAACTGACTGGGTCGATGACTTACGAAACCCCAGTGTCCGACTTGGGGTTGATGAGTAGTTGGTAGAACAGCAAGCAAGGTGGCTGGGATCAATCTGACCAGCTGTCAGGAGGCAGCTAAGCCACGTCAGAGATAAACCTTTAGTCTAAGGCTGGGATCAATCCCGCAGGCTTATGGTACCTGAGGGGCCTTGCAGGAGATCATCCTGACGTATATAGTACCAGAATCAATTAGACTCACAGATAGATGGAAGCGTGCTGAGTCGGAGATCTCCCAGAAGCACAAGGTGAAGCAAGCAGGGAAGCCAAAGTCGGTAGCCAAGGTCAAGCTGGGAGGATGGGAGAGAAAGCAAGTCTGTAAGCAAATTGGGTTGCAACAGGAGATCAGATCAACTTGAGGAACAGGCAGAGACAGGATTCGGGTGAAGGTCAAGATCAGTAGCAGGATAACGCAGAAGAAAGTCAACAGGAATGCTGGAATGCAGTACAGGTCGAAGATCTGGTGCGGGAAGCCAGAAAGTGGAATCATTCATGGATGATAGGGGTGGAGAACCACAGACATGGTGACAGGGACCCATTTTTTCATGTAAAAATCTGCACCCAGTTTTTTTGGGCGCAGAGTCCCTTAACAGATCTCCAAAGTGCTGATGCAGGAATTGAAAAAAAAAAGCGGAAAAAACTTAAGTCACCAGTGGATGTATTGACATGGGGCCCTAAACTGCATATCAATACATCCTAAGTACTGAAAAAATGTATCAAATGTTAGTAGAACTAACCCTATGAGTGCCAGTGGGGTATGCTTAGCCCACTAGCACTCACATGGTTAATTTGACTAAGTAAAAAAAAAAAAGCCCTTGACAATAAACACTGACCAGTAACCCTGATGTCAGCAGAATCTTCAGCACCCTGGTCAGCTACTGTCCATCAGCTACTGTGGAAGACACATATCTGAGTATTAGGATAGTGTTAGGGGTAGTATTGTTGCATTTTACTGTTAGGGGTAGTGTAGGGTTAGTGTTTGGGAGGGTGGCTGTGTGTTTGAGCTAACGATCGGTGCTTGACAGTTATATTGTTACCTCTTTTCCTTTAGTGTTCCCATTATTCACAATATTTAGCAGTGTTTTGGGAACTTAACACACAAAATGTATGCTTGGCCACAAGTCTGTTTCTGTGGCCTCTGTGGCCTGGTTTCAGTTGTTAGATAGTGTTGAGCGAGCATGCTCGGCCGATGCTCGGATCGGCTCGAGCATCGCTCTGCTCGGCACATGGCGGTACTCGTACGAGTACCGCATGTGCTCGCCCGCCATGTTCGGGTCTCCTCCCCGCACGTTTTGCGGCTGCTGCGCAGCCAATAAACGTGCAGGGAGGCTCTGACATCAGTGTAATGCCAGCAGCCATGTTGGCTGCTGGCATTACACTGATTGGCTGGCCAGAACCCGTGGTCGGGTGCTGTATAGCACCTGACCAGCGAGTTCGGCTCAGTCTTAGCCAGGGAGAGCTGAGGATAGGAAGGGAAAGTCAGTGTAGGGAGGAAAAAAAGCAAAATTGTGAAAAAAAAGAACCAAAAGTCCTTTTTAGGACTACTGTGTGTGGGGGCAGCAGGTTATTTTGTGTGGGGGGAAAAAAAAAAAAAAAAAAAAATATATATTCTGTTTAGTGTGCAAAGTTGCAGATTAGAGCACATTCTGTTTAGTGTGCACAGTTGCAGATTAGAGCACATTCTGTTTAGTGTGCAAAGTTGCAGATTAGAGCACATTCTGTTTAGTGTGCAAAGTTGCAGATTAGAGCACATTCTGTTTAGTGTGCAAAGTTGCAGATTAGAGCACATTCTGTTAAGTCTTCAAACTAAAATATCAAAGTCACATATTCCATTCAGTGTGCGTCGCCGCAGTTTAGCAGCACATTCTGTGTACTGTGCAGAGTTGCAGAATAGGAAGAAATACTGTTAAGTCTTCAAACTAAAATATCAAAGTCACATATTCCATTCAGTGTGCTTCGCCGCAGTTTAGCAGCACATTCTGTGTACTGTGCAGAGTTGCAGAATAGGAAGAAATACTGTTAAGTCTTCAAACTAAAATATCAAAGTCACATATTCCATTCAGTGTGCTTCGCCGCAGTTTAGCAGCACATTCTGTGTACTGTGCAGAGTTGCAGAATAGGAAGAAATACTGTTAAGTCTTCAAACTAAAATATCAAAGTCACATATTCCATTCAGTGTGCTTCGCCGCAGTGTAGCAGCACATTCTGTGTACTGTGCAGAGTTGCAGAATAGGAAGAAATACTGTTAAGTCTTCAAACTAAAATATCAAAGTCACATATTCCATTCAGTGTGCTTCGCCGCAGTTTAGCAGCACATTCTGTGTACTGTGCAGAGTTGCAGAATAGGAAGAAATACTGTTAAGTCTTCAAACTAAAATATCAAAGTCACATATTCCATTCAGTGTGCGTCACCGCAGTTTAGCAGCCTATTCTGTGTACTCTGCACAGTTGCAGAATAGGAAGAAATACTGTTAAGTTTTCAAACTAAAATATCAAAGTCACATATTATATTCAGTGTGCGTCACCGCAGTTTAGCAGCCTATTCTGTGTACTCTGCACAGTTGCAGAATAGGAAGAAATACTGTTAAGTTTTCAAACTCAAATATTAAAGTCACATATTCCATTCTGTGTGCGTCACCGCAGTTTAGCAGCCTATTCTGTGTACTCTGCACAGTTGCAGAATAGGAAGAAATACTGTTAAGTTTTCAAACTCAAATATTAAAGTCACATATTCCATTCAGTGTTCGTCACCGCAGTTTAGCAGCCTATTCAGTGTACTCTGCACAGTTGCAGAATAGGAAGAAATACTGTTAAGTTTTCAAACTCAAATATTAAAGTCACATATTCCATTCTGTGTGTGTCACCGCAGTTTAGCAGCCTATTCTGTGTACTCTGCACAGTTGCAGAATAGTAAGAAATACTGTTAAGTTTTCAAACTCAAATATTAAAGTCACATATTCCATTCAGTGTGTGTCACCGCAGTTTAGCAGCCTATTCTGTGTACTCTGCACAGTTGCAGAATAGGAAGAAATACTGTTAAGTTTTCAAACTCAAATATTAAAGTCACATATTCCATTCTGTGTGTGTCACCGCAGTTTAGCAGCCTATTCTGTGTACTCTGCACAGTTGCAGAATAGGAAGAAATACTGTTAAGTTTTCAAACTCAAATATTAAAGTCACATATTCCATTCAGTGTGTGTCACCGCAGTTTAGCAGCCTATTCTGTGTACTCTGCACAGTTGCAGAATAGGAAGAAATACTGTTAAGTTTTCAAACTCAAATATTAAAGTCACATATTCCATTCTGTGTTCGTCACCGCAGTTTAGCAGCCTATTCTGTGTACTCTGCACAGTTGCAGAATAGGAAGAAATACTGTTAAGTTTTCAAACTCAAATATTAAAGTCACATATTCCATTCAGTGTGTGTCACCGCAGTTTAGCAGCCTATTCTGTGTACTCTGCACAGTTGCAGAATAGGAAGAAATACTGTTAAGTTTTCAAACTCAAATATTAAAGTCACATATTCCATTCTGTGTGTGTCACCGCAGTTTAGCAGCCTATTCTGTGTACTCTGCACAGTTGCAGAATAGGAAGAAATACTGTTAAGTTTTCAAACTAAAATATCAAAGTCACATATTATATTCAGTGTGCGTCACCGCAGTTTAGCAGCCTATTCTGTGTACTCTGCACAGTTGCAGAATAGGAAGAAATACTGTTAAGTTTTCAAACTCAAATATTAAAGTCACATATTCCATTCTGTGTGCGTCACCGCAGTTTAGCAGCCTATTCTGTGTACTCTGCACAGTTGCAGAATAGGAAGAAATACTGTTAAGTTTTCAAACTCAAATATTAAAGTCACATATTCCATTCAGTGTTCGTCACCGCAGTTTAGCAGCCTATTCTGTGTACTCTGCACAGTTGCAGAATAGGAAGAAATACTGTTAAGTTTTCAAACTCAAATATTAAAGTCACATATTCCGTGTAAGATGAAGAAGGCGGGTAAAAAGGGACGGGGAAGTGGACGTGATCCTGATAGTTCAGGGCGCGGGTCAGGACGCGGAGAAACTGTGCCTGGTGCCAGAGCACAAGAAAGAAAGACATCCACCATACCTAGCTTCATGTCTCATTTCACAGGGCGTCGCAGGACATCACTCTCGAGGTCCGACCACTGCGAACAGGTGGTCGGTTGGATGTCAGCTGATACTGCTTCCAGTCGGTTAAGCACCACCCTGTCTTCCACCAAGTCCACTCTCAGTAGCCAAGAGTCTGGTCAACATAATCCTCACTCTGATCATCCTTCCTCCCTCCATACACGGTCTGGTCAAAGAAGTGATCCCACACTGGGATATAGTGAGGAGCTCGTCTCATCACCAATCCTTCATTTGACCCTCTCTCCAAGCACGCTTGCAGAGGAACATGACATCTTGTGCCCTGATTCACAACCTCTAGAGGGTACCCAATCACAAGAAGATGACAGATGTGAACGGCATTTAAGGTCAAAGGAAGTAGTGGATGATGATGATGATGATGAGACACAGTTGCCATTAAATCAACCACTATTTCCGTCTCAAGACCTTGTTGAGGAGAATGTTATACAGTTGTCAATGACTGAGTATGTGGTGGGATCAAGACATGAGGAGGATGATCAGAGTGAGGAAGTGGAGGAGGACTTGGTGGACGATGAGGTGACTGACCCCACCTGGGAAGGTGTAGAGCCGAGCGATGACAGCAGTCCTGAGGGTGAGCCATCTGCAGCACCGCAACAGGCTGGAAGAGGCAGTGGTGTGGCTACAGAAAGAAGGCGGACCGCACCAAACCGGCCCGCAAATGTTCCACGGAGCACCCCCTTGCGTAAATCTACCTTGCCAAAGGGTAGGTGTTCCGCGGTATGGCGTTTTTTTAAGGAAAGTGCGGACGACAAAAGAATTGTAGTTTGCAACCTGTGCCACACCAGCATGAGCCGAGGCATGAACACTAGAAACCTCACCACCACCAGCATGATCCGACACATGGCATCCAAGCACCGTAATAAGTGGGAGGAACGCCTGGATCGCCCATCTGTGTCTGCAGGCCACACCACTGCCTCCTCTTCCCCTGTTTTCGGTGCCGGCCAATCGCCTGTCGAAGGCGCAGGCCCGCATACCTCCCGCCCTGCACCTGTACCATCTGAAGCACCATCAGCGACCACATCCACTTCCCTGTCCCAGCACAGCGTCCAAATGTCGTTACCCCAGGCATTTGAGCGCAAGAGAAAATACCCAGCCACCCACCCACAGGCCATAGCACTAACCTCACACCTTTCCAAATTACTGGCCATCGAAATGCTGCCATTTAGGCTTGTGGACACTGAGTCCTTCCGCAGCCTGATGGCAGCAGCTGTCCCTCGGTACGCGGTCCCCAGCCGCCACTACTTTTCCCGGTGTGCCATCCCCGCATTACACCACCATGTGTCCCGTAACAACACCCGTGCCCTGACCAACGCAGTTACTGGGAAGGTCCACTTAACGACTGACACATGGACAAGTGCTTGTGGCCAGGGACGCTACATTTCCCTGACGGCACACTGGGTGAATGTCGTGGAGGCTGGGAGCGACTCGGACCCTGGGATGGCACGGGTGCTACCCACGCCGAGGATTGCGGGCCCTACCTCCATCAGGGTTTCTGCCAGCACCTACGTTATTGGCTCCTCCTCCTCCATTTCCACCTCCGAATTCTCTACACGCAGCGCCACTCCCCCATCAGCCAGTAGCTGGAAGCAGTGTAGCACTGCAGTGGGGAAGCGTCAACAGGCCGTGCTGAAGCTGATCTGCCTTGGGGACAAACAGCACACGGCCTCAGAGCTGTTGCAGGGGATTAGTCACCAGACCGAGCAGTGGCTCTCGCCACTCAACCTGCAACCAGGCATGGTTGTGTGTGATAATGGGCGTAACTTGGTGGCGGCTTTGGAGCTAGGCAAGCTCACACACGTACCATGCCTAGCGCATGTATTTAGTGGTTCAGCGATTTCTAAAAACCTACCCCAATGTGCATGATCTCTTGACCAAGGTGCGCCGCGTGTGTGCACATTTCCGTAAGTCATCTACAGCTTCGGCCGGCCTGTTGAAGCTGCAGCAGCGCTTACAATTGCCAGCTCACCGGCTGCTGTGTGACGTGAGCACGCGCTGGAACTCCACCTTCCACATGTTGGCCCGGCTTTGTGAGCAGCAGAGGGCAGTAGTGGAGTACCAGCTGTTACACGGTCGTCGCCTCTCCGTTCAACTTCCTGTAATCAGAAGTGAGGAGTGGGAATGGATGTCAGACCTCTGCGAGGTTTTACGCAATTTTGAGGAATCGACACAGATGGTGAGCGGCGATAACGCTATTATCAGTGTAACCATCCCACTTCTGTGTCTACTGAAACGCTCGCTGCTCACAATTAAAACCGACGCTTTGCATGTGGAAGAGGTGGAAATGGGGGAGGAAGAGCTTACACAAGGTGATAGCCAGAGCACCCTCACTTCGTCTTCTCAGCGACAATTGGAGGAGGCGGAGGAGGAGGAGGAGGAGGAAGACACGGTTGCCTCCGCTACAGAGGGTAGCCATGGAACTTTAGTTCCATCTCTTCAGCGTGGGTGGACAGAAGAGGAGGAAGAGGATGAGGATATTGAGAGTCATCCTCCTGGTGAGGACAGCGAAATTTTGACTGTTGGTACTCTGGCACACATGGCTGACTTTATGTTAGGCTGCCTTTCCCGTGACCCACGCGTTGTACGCATTTTAGACAACACGGATTACTGGGTGTTCACCCTTTTGGACCCCCGCTACAAAGAGAATTTCTCATCTCTCATTCCTCCGGTGGAGAGGACAAGCAAAATGGTGCAATACCAGAAGGTTCTTGTTGAAAAATTGCTCCAAAATTTTCCATCTGACAACGCTGGCGGCAGAGTACGTGCTACCTTGGCCAACCGAGAAGGGGAGAAAAGGGGAGCACACAGCAGTTCCGAGAAAGGCAGGGCAACACTCTCCAAGGCGTGGGACACCTTCATGACACCCCGCCAGCACCCTCACCCTGATGCGCAGCCTAGTGTCACAAGGAGGGAAAAGTTTTGGAAGATGGTGAAGGAGTACGTAGCAGACCGTGTCAGCGTCCTCAATGATCCCTCTGTGCCTTACAACTACTGGGTGTCCAAGCTGGACACGTGGTATGAACTGGCACTCTACGCCTTGGAGGTGCTGGCCTGCCCTGCCGCCAGCGTTCTGTCTGAGCGGGTATTTAGTGCTGCTGGTGGCATCATAACAGATAAGCGTATCCGCCTTTCCACCGACAATGCTGATAGGTTGACACTTATAAAAATGAACAAGGCCTGGATTTCCCCTGACTTCTCCACTCCACTGGAGGAAAGCCCCGGGGGAACATAAACTCACTTTACATATATTATTTACAATGATGGGAATACTCTGTATTCCCATTCACCCCTTCCACCCAAAAAACGGGTATATGGTTGACTCTTAATCTTCTCATCCTCCTCCTCCTCTTCCATATGCCCTGTGCTATAATTTTTATATAGGGCCAGCTCACCAGCGGGCCCTGTGATATAATTTTTATATAGGGCCAGCTCACCAGCGGGCCCTGTTTGACAATTTTTATATAGGTCAGCTCACCAGCGGGCCTTCTCATATAATGTTTTATTGGGTCAGCTCTCTAGCGGGCCCTCTCATATAATGTTTTATAGCGTCAGCTCACTAGCGGGCCTTCGCATATAATGTTTAGGATGGTCAGCTCTGCAGCAGACCCTCACCCATAATGTTTTAGATGGTCAGCTCAGCGCACGTTTCCCTCATAATCATGGCCTCAGTTCAATAAAATCAAGGAAATTTTTGGGATAATTTGCCTCTGCGCACGTTTCCCTCTTAATCATGGCCTCACTTCAGAAAATCAAGGAAATTTTTGGGATAATTTGCCTCTGCGCACGTTTCCCTCTTAATCATGGCCTCACTTCAGAAAATCAAGGAAATTTTTGGGAGAATTTGCAGATGATATACAAGTAAATATACAGCAAATATTGTTTGGTAACAATTTTTCGCCTAAAGTCGTTTTTATTTTCCTTTTTGTGTGTTTTATGGTCAGTCTGTAAAAATGGCGTACTACGGGCGAAAGATCGTTCCCAGCAGCGATGTTGGAGTCCAAGATGCATCCAGACATCCTCCCTATGCTGTCCCTGAACCATTTCTGTGGTGTTTCCATCCTTTTCTGCCCTTTTCCTATGGACCAGGCACCCTCCCCTCATCAGAGCAGGGGGTGCCTGGTGTAATGCTCGAGTCCTCCCATTGACTTCAATGGGGCTCGGGTGCTCGGCCGAGCACTCGAGCCTCAGGGGGTGCTCGGTCAGAGCACCCGAACACCCGAGCATTGGGGTGCTCGCTCATCACTATTGTTAGACCAATTGGATACTGAATTTGTTTTTGTCGGTAGGTAGCCATTTTTGTATCTGTTAATTTAATTCCAGAATAATACAAAATTAACAATCAAACACACCTTTTATTCAGGTGGTTGCAGCATATGTTTACCGACAAATAAGGCAGCATGGCAACACACCTGAAGAAATATGAATATATATGGCCTTAGGGTTCAATGAGTCTGTATCTCAGTTTGCTGTGTGACACTAGATATACTTTGAATATTCCTAGTCAGAAGGTCTTGATAGCACATACAAACTGACATATGTGGTTACAGAAGATGCACACCTGTATGCATACAGAGGCAAACTATATAAAAGAATGGCTTTAGAGTTTCCTAGTGCTTACCATACTATATACTTAAATGATGTTAATATTAAACAACAGCACTGCTACTGGATTACCTGTATTACAAGGCCTTTAACTGCTTTAACACAATGCTTTGGATACATATATAGCATCAAAGGGTTTTAATAAGCCTCCCCAAAATCAAATGTCACCTTCCTATTCTAACTGCTGGAAGAACATGCATGAACTTCTCTCTTCTGTAATTTATATAATGACAGACGTGCAAGTGCTCACAGTTGCATTAGGGGATCTCAATGCAGGCTTAGTTAATTAATTCAGTCATTGGAGCATTAATATGCCTCTTGTGACACAGAGTCTGAATGTAGTACATTGATGACCGAGGGCAGTTTACTATAGTATTATGCAGCACAGCTTTGCTCCCTGCTGTCACTTCTCATGTCAGGAGGGAGGATTATCAGATCAGGTTTTGCAGTGCATTGTGCACCTCTCTGGCACCTAAAGGATATCTTTTCTTCCTCAATACTCAACATCTCTCTGTGCTCCCCAGATCACTTTCCTCCCCCAGCGCCTTTTCTCTCAGCCCATCTTTCCTTGCACAATTAGAATCCTTTCTTCCATTCTATTTTTGCTCCCCCAATCCTTCTCTTTCGTCACCTGTTTGCTCTCTTTCTTCCTCCTTACCCTCTCTTTCCATGCTTCCAGTCTCTTTCCCAGTATCTTTTTTCACCCCCATTATCACTCTGCTTTCTCTCCTGATATCACTCTGTGCAGCACAGGATTAGTACTGGTGCAGGGAACAAATCAGTCTCTGTACAGTGTTTGGTTAACCTGTGTGGAATGCAGAATTTAGATCAATCTGTACTGGGCTAGATCAGACAGCACAGGGGTAGATCAGACTGTGCTGGGCCAGATCGGACTGTATGCAGACATACCATTACAATACATCTGCAGCTTTGCATTAACATCATATACTAATAATATATGCTTCTTTCTCCCCTTGTATACATAATTTTTAGGAACAAATATTGTTCAATCAAAATAAGAAAGAACAGTGGTTCAATATAGAACTGTACTACCTAGTTTCTTGTTATAGACATGACTGTTTCAACTACCAATAGGAAAACCTGCTGAAATGTGTCACCCACGAGAAAAGAAGCCCTCAAAGTCGTGGGCAAAGAGGTCCATGACTGCCAGTAGAGAAACCATAAGACATAACCTCCTCCTTGCATACTAGAGAAATATATACACAAGGTGCACTCAAGATAGTTTAATGAACAGTGTGTATATTGATTATCAATGGTTAATCACCAAATATGTATGACTGGCGTAAATGAAGCACTGCTGGTCAAGGAACTTATGGAAGCCATAACCCTGCTTCCACTTGGGTAAACTTCATAAATGAACAAAAAAATCACCAGCAGCAAAGATGAGTAAATATTGATAAAAAGCAGTGTGCATACATTGGATTGAAAACACTTGTTTCTCAGATACAACAAGCCACTTCATCATGAGTATTGCATATGAAAAACAATTTCCCTGATTTAAATAACAGCCAATCATAGCCCATAAACAATTAAGCAAATGGTTTAGCCAATCAATTTACTGTAGCATGTTATGTATTTTTTAATATTTTTCCCAATTTATATATATATATATATATATATATATATATATATATGTATATATATATATATATATATATATATATATATATATATATATATATATAAAACCAAACACAAAATGGTGGATAGCACTCTCTCCTTCAGTCCAAAATGCCCAGGTGCACAGTCCCTAATGAGGATAGATAATATAGAATAGAATGGGCAGCACCCGTGGGTCTTATTCAAAAAGTATTTATTATAATTGAAAGGCAAAAAATATGGTCAACGTTTCGGTCCAAGAGGACCTTGAGAAAGGTCCTGTTGGACCGAAATGTTGACCGTATTTTTTGCCTTTCAATTATAATAAATACTTTTTGAATAAGACCCACGGGTGCTGCCCATTCCATTCTATATATATATATATATATATATATATATATATATATATATATATATATATATATATATATATATATACACACACATATATATGTGTATATGTATTTTGTTGGTATTTGGCTCTCTGGATGTCAGAAGGCTTCTGACACATCATTATGTGATGGGTCAGATGCCTCCATGGAACTCAAGGGGTTAGTATGACAAATTGGTCTGTATTATATGGGTTGAAATTATGGCTTGGTACACTATGGGAGACTATGTAGCTATAACATCGATCTTAATTATGATTATTATAATTATTTTGCCAAATCGAATGGAATATAGTGCATTGTGTAATTGATTTTCTAAAACATTTGCTTAGTTGTTTGTGGGTTATGTTTGGCTGTCATTTATTTAAATTAAAGGAGCAGTAAACTTTTTTTATTATGAAAACACATATTTACACAGCATTTCCTGCTGAATAAAACAAGGTCACTCCCATCACTGTCAGATGTTTTATTCAAAATTTATGGCAGTTTAAATAATCAAGTGAATGTACTGTGTTTACTTACTGATAGCTCTAACTAACAGGAAGTGACAGGCAGTTTCTATCACATTCTATGGAGAACTGTATATCACTGACTTTCCTCTCCATTAGAATCTAACAGGAAATCTAATTAGAATTTGACCACTAGAGGGCACTGCTAATGTAAAAAAACATGGATTTAAATTGTAATAACTCTGGAAATATAAATCTATCGGCAGTGGGAGTACCCTTATTTTACTCAATAGGAAAATCCCTACAATACATATTTTTTCATAAAAAAGTTCACTGCTCCTTTAAGTGAATTGTTATATCAGCATTCATATACAATCCTCCTGATAAAACAGCTTGTTATAGCTGAGAAATGCGTTCAGGGTTTTCTTTTTTCTTTTTCTTTTTTTGAGTTTCAAAACATTTATTGAGTAATATAAAAGAACAATGGCATACAATATAGTACAGAGCAGTAGAATATGCAAAAGAATGGCATCTTCTGGTTTACAAAATATAAACTCCTTAGGAATTGCAAACTTGAGAAAGAAAAAATTTGAGGAAGAAAAAATCCTATATAATAATTAGCTAGAAAGTTTGTAACGATGCAGTCATGCGCAGTAGAGACTGCTGTGCGTTCTGCAGTCATGCGCAGTAGAGACTGCCAGTGACGAGGCTGATAAAGAGAGGGCGCTCTGAAGGAGCATCCAGCTCTGTATCAGCCGTGGCTCAGGCAATCTCTACTGAGCATGACTGCACAGTGACTGGCTGGCAGTGGCACTGTGGCCCGTGTAATGGGCTCTTCAACTAGTAATATATGAAAAGAAAAAATGACATTCAGAATTTCAATAAATAAAGCAAATAGAACAATGAGATATCTGAGCATGTAATTCAGCAAGATTGTCTGACTGATTAGAAGTTGGAAATAATATTGAGTCCATTTGAGAGCACAAAAGGAAAGAGAAATAAACATAGTAACATAGAACATAGTAGATGAGGCTGAAGAAAGACATGCGTCCATCAAGTCCAGCCCATGCCAAAAACACCCCTGTTGATCCAGAGGAAGGCAAAAAGCCCTCTGGAGCCATTTCCAATCTAGCCCCAAGTAAGTAAAAGGAATAATGTATTCCTTCCTGACTCCAATTGGTAGTCAAATAGTTCCCCGGATGAATATGCTTTCTGCTTTTAAACCATCTGTCATAATTTTCAATATTTTTCTGTACTAGATAGGCATCCATTGCTTGTTTGAATGCAGTTGCATTATCTGCAAGCACAACATTCCAAGGCAAATAATTCCATAGCCTTACCACCCTTACTATAAAGATTCCATCCCTTTGTTTTAGTTGAAAGCACCTTTCCTCTAATCTTAATGAATGACCTCTTGTTCTTAGCTCTGCTCTTTGCGTAAATAATTAATTGGATATTTCTTTATATTGACCTTGAATGTATGTAAATCCTTCTGCAGAGAAAAAACATCCAGCTCTGTATGTATTTCCTTACATAGCTTAGTGTCATCAGCAAAGATTGAGATGCTACTTTCAATTCCCACTTCTAGATCATTAATAAACAAATTAAAAAACATTGGTCTCAGAACTTAACCCTGAGGCACCCCATTTATAACATTAGACCAATTTGAAAAAGTTCTATTTAAAACTTGCTGCCATCTATCATTTAACCAGTTCTTAATCCAAACCGAAGCCTTTTAATTTATGCAGTAACCTGTTGTGAGGCACTATATCAAAGGCTTTTGCAAAATCAATAAATTTATTGATTTTTTTATTATTATTTATAAAAGAAGAAAGAGAAATAGAGAGGTATAGTAGAGGGGCGGAGTTTGGTAGGACAGTGGGATATGAGAAGGTAGGGAGAAATAGGGAGAGGACTCATCATGAGAAAATTAGCAATACGTATGGCTGTTAATTATAGGCCAGCATCCATGTTCAGAAATACAAACCAAGGTGAATAGAATTGTTGACACCGGTCAGAACAACCCGTGGTCCTGAGATAGAGATGCTCCATGGATAGGGTATTTCACAGCCTGGTTTTCCAGTCCAAAATAGTAGGAGGAGTCTCCGACCTCCATACAGCAGGAATATAGACTCTTGCTACTGATAAAGCCACAAGCCAAATCCTAAAAACAGTGTCCGAAATATTACCAGGGACTGCCCCCTGTGGCCAAATGTTGAGTAACAAGATCTGCAGTAGATGGGGGAATTAATGCCTGACAAGGTAGATATGTGATTGTGTATCTTCTTCCAAAAGGGCTGTATCTTAGGACACGTCCACCAGATGTGGAACAAGGATCCAAGTTCTCGATCACACCTCCAGCATGTGGGAGGGTAATTGGGGGCAAATCTATGAAGGTATAAGGGGGAATGATGCCACCTCATCATAATTTTATAGTTAGTCTCCCTCAGCGAAATAGGCGAAATGTGCATGGTGTCAATCTGTGAGACCTAAACCATTGTGTATCAGAGATAAGTATACCTAAGTCGATTTCCCATAACATTTTGTGGAACGTTGAGGTCAAAGAGGAGGTCGGACGAATTACTTTACGTATGGTGGAGATTCCTCTTTCTAATGGCCTATCCGCCAAAACTAATTTCTCAAAGGGGGTCAGGGATCTTGGGGTGAAAGCCCTAAAGAGTTTAGAGGGCAAAAAGTGACGGATCTGAATATAGTGCCAAGCTTCACCAGATTTCTGACCAAAATCACTACATACTGAAGAGAAAGGGGTAGAAGATGATCTAAATCTACAAGGCCTGCTTGTCCCCAGGCCTGAAAGTGAGTACGATGTAAATCCACAGCAGTTGTTGATAGCAGATCCCTGGACATAAGGAGTGCAAAAGTTTGGCCCAATCCTTCCATGGAGCTGTGCAACACAACTCCATCAAGGATTGCAGTGAGACTGCTTGCCAGTAGTGAAGGATATCAGGTAGGCCTATAAACTCCACATATTCACTGGGCGAACCAGAATGTTGAAACCTATCCTAGCATGTTTACTTTTCCCTACATAGGAGTTAATAAGTCGCTGTAGAGACTTAATAAACGAAATAGGAATATGTAAAGGAAGGGCCCTGAAGATGTATAGTATTTAGGGTAACAAAATCATTTTTACTAAATGAATCCTTCCCGTCCAAGACACAAAAAGTTTATCCCAAGAGAAGATATTCTGTTTCAAAGTGTATTCCAGATGACGCAGGTTGTACATGGCTACTTGCCTCACATCTGGGGTAAAATAGATACCCAGATATTTGAACCCCGTCTCCCACCCAAGGGAAAGGAAACTGAGATTGGAGTAAACTGCGTAAGCCGTGTAAGACTCGAATCGGCATAACTTCTGATTTTTGGAGATTAATCTTCAGCCCAGAAAACAAACCATAACACTCAAGGACCGAGGATAATTCTTTTAAGGAAGTAATGGGGTCAGTTATGATGACAAGTATGTTGTCTGCGAAGCAAGATATCTTGATCTCAGTTCAACCCAGATGTACCCGAGAAATAAGTGCATTAGCACGTATTGAGGTTGGCAGTGATTCTAAGGTAAGCACAAATAGCAAAGGAGATAGAGGTCAGCCCTGGCGGGTGCCATTACTTATAATGAAGGGGGATGAAAGGATAACATTTACTGAAATTCTAGCAGAAGGGGAGGCATACATAGAGAGGATTGCCCCCAGATATCTGGGACCTAGGCTTATCCACTTCAGGAACTCCTTATTATAGGGCCAGTCGACTCTATCAAACTTCTTCTCTGCGTCGAGAGAGAGCAGAAGATAAGGCTGAGGGTTTTCTAGAGTCGTTTGCATCAGGGAAACTGTATGAATGATGTTATCCCTGGCTTTACGGCCTGGTATAAAACCAGCCTGATCTGGGGAAACCAAGCTGGGCAAGAAGAGCTGGAGGTGAGAAGCCAAATGTTTGGCAAAGAGCTCTAAATAATTATTAAGCAAAGATATTGGATGATATCCCCCACAATCTGCATGGACCTTACCCGGTTTTGGAAAAAGAACTATGTGAGCGCAAAGTGAATGAGAGGATCAAGGCGAGCCGTCAAGGACAGAGTTAAATAAGGCTAGCATGTGAGGTATAAGTAAGACCCTCCAAAAAAGTGTGATAGTAGAGGGAAGAGAACCCATCAGGGCCTGGGCTCTTACCCTTGGGTATAGATTTAAGTACCTGTCTTATCTCTACTTCTGTGAAGGGAGCTTCTAGCGAAGAAGCAGCTTCATGTGACAGGCGTGGGATGTTTGCTTGAAGAAGAAATCTAGATATCAGTGAGTCTCTTTGGATAGCAGCGTGAGCATCCTCAGATTCCTTAAGATTGTACAGTGCTTTGTAAAACCTGGTGAATTCATCTGCAATACTAGTATAATTATGTAAGAAAGCTCCAAACCCAGTTCGAATAACATATACATGTTATGACGCGCGTGACTTCCTCACCAAAGACGCCAGAACTTTCTCGCACTTGTCCCCTTGCATATAGCGTTGAAACCTAAACCACATATGGGACTTTAGTGATTGAGCTTGAAGAATAGAAGCTAAATTAGCACGTGCTGCTAAAAGTTCTCCAAGAAGATCAGAAGAGGAGTTAGACTTATGTCTCGACTCCAAAGAAGATATCTGAGACACAATAGTGTCCAACACTCTCCTCCTTTCCTTCTTCTTCCAACTGCCCAGAGATACAAAAGAGCCTCATATATAACTCTTATGAGCCTCCCATATCGAGGAAGGGGATGCTTTGGAGGTAGCATTAAGTGTGAAGTATGTCCCCAAATCCCTCGAGATCCAATCTACAACCGTCAGATCCTGAAGCAAGGACTCATTCAGATGCCAGGTTCTGAAAGGTTTCGGGATTTGATTGAAAGAGAGAGTCAAGAAAATAGGAGCATGATCCGATAGTATGATGGAGCCAATTTCCACCTTGAGGAACATATCAAGATTAAACTGGGTGATGAAAAAATAATCCAATCTAGAATAAAAGACATAGGAATGTGAAAAGAAAGACTAATCCTTTGTAGTGGGGTAGAAGGATCTCAATGTATCAATAAGACCCAATCCCCGCAGTAGGTTTTGTTAGGGGTATTGACATTATGTGATGACCGAACCACAGAGTGATCAAAGGAAGGCATAAGTCCTAGATGAACCCCCCCCCCCCAGGATTAGCAAGCCATCAGAGAATTCTCCCAAAAGCTTCAAAGTGTCCTGAAAGAAGGTAGAAGAAGCGGGAGTAGGAGCATAGAAATGTGCAAGTGTCACTTTCATCCCTGCTAAGTTACTCTTGAGGTAGAGATATCTACCTAATTGATCCGCCTTAACCACGTCGAAAGTCCATGGTATATTGCTGCCCACAAATATTGCCACTTCACGCTTTTTTTCAAGCAAGGAGGCAGTCCATACTGCCGGAAACTCCATTCTTGTCCCTCTTCTGTTTTCTATATTTATAAATAATCTACTCATGGTTTGCATCTTCTGTACACATGTATGCAGATGACACCATACTCTATGCAAAAATTCAAAAGTATCTCAACTGGAAGCCATAATACAACATGATTTCTCTGGAGTTGAAAGATGGATAGCAAAGAAAAAACTGTTCTTAAACACCGACAAAATGGTCACAATGGTATTTGGTTCAAAGCACAAATTGCATAATCTCTGTAATACCCACCTATCCATTGCAACAGAGTCTGATTGTAACTTGGCCCTGATTGACTCCTACAAATATCTTGCTATGTGGCGTGACCCAAACCTCACTTTTGTTCTTCATATTGATAAATTAACATCCAAACTTTATCTCAAAATATATGTTCTGTTTAGAAGCAAATCCTGTTTAAGTCCCTGGGTAGAAAACATATTGCACAACAGATGTTAATGCCAGTCATAGACTATGGGTACGTAGTGTATGATCCAGCTCCACAAATCCATCTTGGTAAACTTGACAGTCTGTTTAACTCTTTATGCTGCTTTATCCACCAATGTAATTATCCAACCCATCATTGTGATATGTATGAAGAACTAAATTGACTAACACTCAAATCTAGGTGTACCTTTCACCTTTCTTGCCTGGTTTACAACCACTTCTCTAGAAAGCTACCAGACTACCTGAGCAATATGCTTGCTCCAGCTCTCCATACTAACTATAACCTCCACTCCTTTGTTAACAACTCACTGAGTATTCCTCATTACAAGAAAGAAGCTGGTCGATCTGCCTTCTCCTTCGTCCCAAAAGTCTGGAATAACATGCCTGAAATAATCCTCCCAGTTTAAAATCCTTAAAAGTAAGTGCTCTTTATATCTAAAAACAATATGTAAATGTATATACATTTTTAATATGTATGTTTCTGTGTGTGTGTGTATATATATATATATATATATATATATATATATATATATATATATAATGTCTCTCTATTTTTGTAAATACGCAACTCTTTGAGTATTCTTCCTGGTAATGTACTCTTCCTGTTAAAACATTCTTCTAAATAACAAAAAAAGTAAATAAAATAAATTATTGAATCTTTGCTGCTGGTGTTTTTTTTCTTAATTTCCAAAGTTTACCAGAGTGGAAGTGGGGTTGTAGCTTCCATAAGTTCCTTGAGCAGCAGTGCTTAATTCACATTAGCCACATGTATTTGGTGATTAACCATTTATAATTAATATACAACATTCATAAAACTATCTTGAGTTTGGATCACTGCATCTTGTGTATATATTTCTCTTTCCATTTATACTTTATCTGATGGTGAGATGAGGATCCTCTTCTAATGGAAGCAGTTAAGGTTGCAGCTTTTCGACCAGTCAGGAGCTGTGTGGAAGCAGTGAATCTTCCACAAACATATCTGTCACATTATCGGAGACCAATATATAATGTGAACCCTTTGTCTGAATTAGTTCTTGCTAATACTAATAATACACATGGGGCACCCCTGTTTTGTGCTCTTCTTTCATGCCCAGGGTGGAAAATTCAGGAGAGAGAGGCAACTATAAGTTGTAAGCACAGGAAACAGCCATGAGGCTTACAGTTCCAGCTGCCGTTGCCTGACAGAGTGGTTGGCACGCCCTACCTGTCCTTTTATGTATTGAAAATACTTATTGTATTGTTTATAATTCTGTATTTACAGTCATGTAATTTGTTAGATTAAAAAAAAAAAAAAAGAAGTCTATTAAAAGAAGTGTAAACATTATAATTGTTTGTTTAGATCAAGATATTAAAGCGCTTGGAAATATATTAAGTTGTCACAGCTGGAGCTGTGGGGCTGGCAAGGAGAAAGGTTTTGCAGAAGGATAAGTGTTAAAGTGGAGATGGTGAGAGCGCCTACCTTAAATGACCATAGTGTTTAATCTGAAGGGGTCCAACTCTGGATGTTCTTCGTACCAGGTAGTTTCAACAGTGGTTTTGGTGTAAGTTTAGATGGTTTTAGCACAGCATCTGTACTTGAGATGCCTATCCTTCTCTGCAAACAACCTTGTGCTCCTAACATAGGACTGGATGAAATAAACAATGTTTGGCCAAAAGAGCAGAAATCAGCCACTGTTCAGGTTTGATTGTAAGAAAGGCCAAGAGTACATCTCAGTTGCAAAGCATACATATAGAGGAAAGTGTAAAAATCTCCAGGGCTACTGAAGTATTTAATAAAACACAAAAGCAGTACTGGAGAGTTGGTATAGAGCTAATCTTTTAAATAGATCCCTAGTGTTTCTGTTGTTCTGTAAGGTTATCACTCTGTTTTTGGAACTACAGCTGTTGACTGTTTGAGAACAATAGGGAGTCCACCAATTGACAACCCCTGGAGTAAAGGATGAAGAAGTCGGAATAAAGTGCGAGTATGAGCTGTCTCCAAGTCAAAGCATTTTATGCACTGGTACACTTGTAAATTCATAGTTACAGAGTTATGCATGAGAGGATTCATTGCTGCTGCTGAGACATGTAAAGTCACAAAATCAGCCAAGGGGGCTGATTTTATAGAGTGGTAAATTGCCCCCTCAGGTTCACAGGAAACACGTTCTGCCAAACATGTACATACAGAGTGACACACACACACACACAAACTGAAACACTATCATACATTTGAACACATACTGACACTCTATACACAAATTTACAAACAGATAAACTCTCACACACATATACACATTCCCACACGTAAACAGCCATGCACTCTCACACTGACACACTCAAACTTACAGACAAATATACTCTTCCAAAAACACATATTGTTCACATTGACACACACACACACACACACACACACACACTAAATACATTCTTACACAGATAGATTTCCAAACTCAGACAGACTGACACACTCATAGACACATTCTTACACACATACACACTCAATCACACATTTAATGAGACACACGCAGATAAATAAATACACACACGCATATTCTTCCGTACATAGAAACTGTAATATTCAGACACATACAGGTGAACACACTGACAGACACACATTCTTACACACATTTATTGAGACACATTCACATATTCTTAAATAAACACATAAACATACACATAAACAGATAAACATTCTAACAAAAAACACATGCATAGACTTACTGACACACACATAATCTTTTTTTACACGTATATTGCCATATTGCTATATTAAGTAAACACCATTGTGGATCAGACCCATCCATCACTATAGCACCTGGATAAAAAAGTAAAAGGAGGAGCTAGAAGGACCATTATGCATCCAGCAAGTCTGAGGAGGAAGAGGAGGAAGTGACCACTACCGCCATTGAAGGGTCTGGATGCCCAGATTCCCCAGATCTAATGATGGACAGTCCACCTATATCACCCTGAGGGAATGAGGAGATGATGGGTAGTGTGACAACAGGGGACCCTTAGTCACACTTGCCAGCCCCAAGTAGTCCCTCCACTACTACTACTACTACTACTACTACTACTACTACTACTACTACTACTAAGATCCAGCAGCTGAGACTCAGAGTGTTGTGAATGAGGGAGGGGGGATAGTGATGACTTTGAGACTGAAATTGATGTGGTTCCTGTTAGTGATAGTGAAGCAGCTGGAGGGACTAGCGTGACTGCAGAAGATCCTCCTACTGATGCTGAGGTGGTAGGGGAAGTGACGCAGAGTACTAAGAATAGTGATCAAGGGAGTCCGCCCCCTGACCCTGTGATTCCTTTCCCCCACTGCATCGTCCCTATGGGACATGATACTGAGGAAAGCAGCAGAAATACCAGCACCATGAGTACAGATCAGCTGCCTGTGCCTGCTGCCAGTGCTGCCAATCGGCTTTCCTTAGCTCAAGAGATAAGCCAAAAATGATGTGAGAGGCTCTGAGCACGAACAAAAGCACAATGGCCTGTTCTCCGGCTAGTCACCGCTCAAGAGCATCACATTTTAGCTCTCTAGTGCCTAGTGCCAGGGCCTAGGGAAGCTAACTGTATCTCACTAATGAGGCTCAAATAAGGCCAAAATGTGCATCTGGGATTAGCTGGGTTTTCCGTGCGGAGGGGACTTGCCCATCATTTTGGTACTGGACTGCCCTTATGGGTGGGATTAGTCTAATATGTATGTGGAAACCTCCTCTGTAATGGCACTAGAGAGCTAAAATGTGATGCTTTTGAGCGGTGACTAGCCAAAGAACAGGCCATTGTGCTTTTGTTCATGCTCAGAGCCTCTCACATCATTTTTTGGCTTGTTTCTGCGAAACACTTAGGGTCTGTCCCTAAGTGTAAAGGGTAATCCAGACGTGGACCCCTTGCTCTCAGTGCCTAGGAAAGCCAGCTGCACCTCACTGACGAGGCCCAAATAAGGCTGAAACATATGTCTGGGGTTAGCTGGCTTTTCTGTGCAAAGGAGACTTGCCCATCATTTTGGTACTGGACTGCCTTTATGGGTGGGATTAGTCTAATATGTATGTGGAAATTTCTCCTCTGTAATGGCATTAGAGAGCTAAAATGTGATGCTCTTGAGCAGTGACTAGCTGAAGAACAGGCCATTGTGCTTTTGTTCGTGCTCAGAGCCTCTCACATCATTTTTTGGCTTGTTTTAGCTCAAGAGATGACAGCAGGGGAATGTGGAGGTGAAGAAGAAAGATACCATTCTTTTCCATTTTTCCCCTTGCCTCTGAGGTCCTGGGTATGGGTGTGGGACTATTTTTCTTTTGGGGCAGGCACAGTGTAGTCATCAGCAATGGCACTGTGCACAATTTGTGTCAGTGAAAAGGAGAAAGGAGGGAAAGCACCTTAGCACAACTGCCCCCCTTCATTCCAAATAGCAAACACAGTCATCATGATATTTATTTGAAGCATGTTAAAGCCAAACCCCCACCAAAGAAATTGGGTATCACTGTTGCGGTACGTCCTGAATTTCCCAAAAAGGCAAAAAGAGGTGAAGCATAAATCAAAGAGGAGGAAAAAATAGAGAAACCCAGCAACAGCCTGAAAATTTGATGGTGACGAAACACCTGCTTTGCCATCACGTTCTTGCTCTAGGGTCTGGCCGTGGGAAGATGTAACTACATCTTCATCGTTACCTCCTCCACCAGCTGATAGCCATTCTGTAGATGTCAGGATGTGGCAATTCATGTCAACCCATTGCACACTGTGTGGTGCATTGTCCACACATGGCAATCTGGTGAAGGATAATCTTAACCAGGACATCAAGCAGAATATGCTAAGTTGGTGAGGGAGGGTTCATCATTACTATTAAAATTGCAAGCTGTCATGTGTCCTTAGCAGGGAGTGGACAGGGGACATAGTGACAGCAGCAGTACTTGGTTTATGGTGGGATGATTTCACACTGGTGACCCTAAGCATCATGGTGTTTGGTTAGAGTTGTGCCAGGTGTTTGATGTGAGTGCAGATGTGCCCATTGTTCCCAGTCCTTCCCTTATTTACTATACACATACTGTGAACATTGCATTTGCTGATGAGAGACACATTTCCTGCTCTCAACAAGGGAAAGAATTATATTCCAACAACACACCCATAATTTTGGAGGAGAGGCAGGAGGAAAAACATTATTGGCCAACTTATTTTTTCCACATATACCTGAAGTGGTGGGGGCTAGTTGTTGTACTGCTACTGTCTCAGGTGCATCACTGGAGTTAGTAGTGGTTGTGGTGCTTCTACTGCCTCTGGTGCATCACTGGAGCTAGTAGTGGCAAGAGGAATCATGATCATCATCACCCATATCACTGCTGTTGTTGATCCTAGTCCCTTGGATCTGCCTAATTATCCTGCTGACTGACAGATAAAAATGATCTATGATGGGATTCTTCAGGGCTTGTGACGCTAATAAGCCAAAGTCCTGCAAATCAATTTTTCCTCAGGGTTTTTGGCCTAAAATGTCTAAGTCCCTCAAATTGAAGTTTCTTCAGGGCTTGGGCCTCTAACAAGTCTAAGTCCTAGAACAAATCAATGTTTCCTCAGCGCTTGTGCCAAACAAGACTAAGTCCTACAAATCAGTGTTTCCTCAGTGTTTGTGCCTAACACAAGTCTAAGTACTACAACAAATCAATGTTTCCTCAGCGTTTGTGCCAAACAAGTCTAAGACCTACAAATCAATGTTTCCCTGTGCCTAACAAAAGTTTAAGTCCTACAAAATACCCTATCTCTACCCCAGTCATAGATTATGTCAGGGGTCCCTGCCTCTGTCATGTTACGTACCAATTTCTTGTTTTATTTTTTATTTATTTACTGTCCCCTCATTACCAGTCAAACACCCTAAAAAATTCCTTGTTCAATTGATTCTTTCCCAGACTCCGCCAACACAGGCACCCTCGTCAGACCCCTTTTATATCATGTCTTATTATTTTTACTTATTTATTTATTTATTTATTTTACTGTCCTCCCAATACCAGTTAAACAACAAACCCTCCCCCTCAAAAAATCCCTGTTCAACTGATTGTTTCTCCACACTCCACCAACACAGGTACCCTCAGACCCCTTTTATACTATGTCCAAAGAATACGACTTGAATGGAGAAAGGATGAAAGAGGAATGGCTATATATATAATATTCAAAATATATTTTATTTAGCACGTACAATAGTAAAATTCAAATATATATTCCAAACAAACATAGATTATGCCAAATGACCCCTCACTGCCATAAAGAGTAGATAAAGAACCAGGGGGCCAGATAGTGGATCCCTAGTGAACAAACACCCAACCAGACAATGAGTCCATAAAGGTAAAACCTCCGTTAAAAACAGAGGACCATGAACTAACAATTGCCTGAACAATTGCCTGACCAAAGTCCCCCCCAAAAAGGGAGAGAAATGTAAAGAACATAAAAAAGAAAAAAAGAAAAAGAAAAACTAATACCTAATATATAAACAACCCCTCAATAGCTCCTATACTTAAAGTGATAGTAATACTTAAATTTAATTTTATTTTATATTGTAGCCATTAAAAAAAAATTAAAAACGATATAAGTCTTATCGCTCAAACCTTTATGGTTTGAGAGATATTTGCAAGTAAAGTTTACCCCTGACTGGCTGTATCGGTCAAGTCTGCCATCTAGCTGTCTGCAGACCAGCCGGCGGCTCTTCAGCAGAGCCAAGATCGCAAGATATAAAAATAATTACTTAATTGGAATGATCTACCAGGTACACTTTGTAGACCATTCCATTGAAGTAGTTATTTTTATATCTTGTGACCTCGGCTTTGCCGAAGAGCCGCCGGCCGGTCTGCAGACTGGATTCCAAATCTGTCAGCTAGAGCGCTGACGTCAGTTAGAGGGAAACTTTACTTGTGAATATCTCTCAAACCATAAAAGTTTGAGAGATAAGACTTCCATAGTTTTTAATGTTTTATTTAATGGCTACAATATAAAATAAAATTAAATTGAAGTATTACTATCACTTTAAGTGCGTAGAGATGTAAACCACACTTAAGTGGTGATGCTCCAGGTACACTAGCCACACCCCACCCCAGAAAAAAAACACAAAACACTCTGCGAGGCCAAACAGGCCCAAGTCCGAAACAGAGCTCTAAAGATTTACCTCAGAGCATGAATCCCCTTCTTCCCGCAGAATGCATACACCATACACACAAAACAGAAATAAAAAATAACAGAAAAAATAATTGGCAAGATTGGTTAATGGGCAGTGTCAAAAAAGCAAAAAATCAGGCATATAATAATGCATGTGCAATTAGTGTACCAGGGTTAAACTGAGATCTCCATAAGCCCCATAGAGTGTGTAACCGTGTAATCTAATGAAGTGTCATATGATTATAAATATCAACTTGGTATCCAGTATATGTGGAACATACGATGTACCCAATGCACTCACGGTTAGATGATAAAACAATATATATCTCCCTCCAGCCCTTCCGATGTTGGCTCCTATTCCCTTCAGATGATCCGGTGGTAGATTCATTCATTCGCCTCCACTTCAAGATCACAGGTTACTCAGAATGGGAAGTTCTGCCTTCCCGATACAATCCTTTGAGGATCAATAACAGTCCTGGCACGTCATGGGTTCACTATCATGTTGTGCCTCAGTGCACGCTGTGTTCATTGTGGAAGGCTGTAACTGGTGTGGTGTACAGTCACAAGATTCAACATCTTTTGATAGGGATATTACCCTTACACCTCTGGTTGTTGGGGATGCTTTTACTTGTCTGGCTTTTAGTATTGACAGTGAAAGGAAATTTTGTTTTTTTAATTATCAATGTGCAGTATTAGATCTTCAGTCTTTGGGTAAGGAAAACTATGTAGATACATGTTGAAAAATAATTGACAAAACTGGCCTATGATGCTTTTATCAAGATCCAAGTACCAGCATACCAACTTGTCTGTTTCTGGAAAGGCAGCATTGAATTTCTAGTTAGGGATGAAAATATAATAATTTGTAATTATTATCACTGTCCAAAAAAAAATTATAACTAAAAAAAAATCCACAACTTCTTTCTCCAAACTTCAGAAAGGATGTTCAGAAAGGAAGTTGGACCACAGCTGCCTATGTCTTTAAAATCAAATCACTCAAACAAAATGTTGGGGTATTAGGGGTCAACCTCCTTTGCTCCCTTCTCACACCCCCAGACACATATAACACAGAGACAATAACTGAAAAATCAGCAAGGAACTTGGACTGCAGCTACCTGTGTCTTTCCAATCAAATCAGTCAGACAGAATGTTGGGGTATTTGAGGTAAAACTACTTTGCTCCCTTTTCCCAACAAAATTGCCCTAGCACACAGATAATAGCAGCCAGATCAGGAAAGAGTTTGGATCATGGCTGCTTGTGTCTTGCCAGTCAGTCACACCGTATTTTGGGGTATTTGGCATCAAACTCCTTTCTCCCTTCTCCCCCAGAGTGCCTCCAGACTCCCCTAATCCAGAGAACAAATGTCCTGCCTTACAGACTTCCTAAACTAAGCTTTAACTACTCTTTATTTTCCTAGCTTAAAAATGTGCTGCTTTCTCCTCTCACAAACACATAATGGCATGCTGTGAGAGTCTGATACCTTTTTTATATGCCTGCAGGAAAAGAAGAGAAAAGTGCCATGTGTTGGGGAGAAATTCAGTCTCCCCATTGATTTCAATGCAATAAGCTAGGAGACAAAAGCAGGAAAACGGCATTTTTCTCAGGAAATGTCCCTCTATGCGTGAAGTGCCATTTTTTGCCTATTTCTGTGTTGAGGCGAAAAAGTTTCACCCATCCCTAATAATATCAACACAAAGCTGGTCTATTTGCAGAGGTAAGAGGTGTGCTTTGTCTGACAATTGCCAACATTTGTCTAATTTTAAATTGAAGTAATAAACTATACATCTTCGCAGTTTAATCCCCTCCATCTCCACCTAAGACTCTGGTGAACCTGTGTAGAAATCGTGTATTATTACTGTGTTATGTTTACCAACTCCTCCCTTTGATTCCTGCTGCTTACTGCAGGGTTCTATAGGAACCTTTGCAAGTCAGACAGTTCTTTGCAAACTTCATCTGTGAAACCTTTACAACCTATGGACTACAACGTGCATCATTCTTAGCCATCCAATGGCCTTTTGAGAATAATAGGGATTGTAGGCCAACAGTAGCTGGAGGCCTGTTAAAGACAATGTGAGTAGTATTCCAACAACAGCTGCAAAACCAAAAACTTGCTCAGCCCTTCTCTAGGGTGGCAATCATTCCTAGTAAGCCTATTTCATGAGTGGACAATATCAATTTATTGACAACAACAAGAGAGTATAAAACATTGCTTTGAAATGCATTGCACACCCTCCGGTTTTCAAGAGATTCAAGAGATGTGATGGCAATCCTGTACCCTGTAGAGAGGGAATGGTGCATGGTAATAGATGGCAGGTTATTCACATAGCTGGGTAAAGAATGAGGAAAAAATAGCTATATTCTAGCAACAGGATCCATTATTTACTAATTCTACAATTTCTGTGCATCACACATTTCTAAACATGTAAAGCTGTGTTTGACAAACATAAATTCTACAGCTGTATTCTTATTAATGCAGAAACATGGATTTAGAATTTGTTTGAATGCTGAGATAACAAAGTATTAAGCCGTTGAAAGCAGTTCTGCTTTTCTCTATTGTCTAATATTTTATAACAGATATCTGGCAAAAAAATAATATGGATGGAATTTGTTATTGAATGTTGACTTACTGAGAAAGATAATCCTGTTTGCTTAACTCAAGTGTGGACCCTATCAAGAGGCACTAGAAAGCCAGCCACTATTTGATAAGGTGGGGAAAAATTTGTTGAATGTTTACATTAAATAAAAAGGAAATATGATATCATCAAGTATTATTATGTAGTTTATGTCCAAATTCACAGGTAAAACAAAGAAATGCCTAGAGCAGATATGTAAATGTATATACGTTCTTTGAGAAAAAAGGAGAAGAAGATCAAATGCTGAAGGAGACTGATTAGTAAAAACACTGAGGTAATTGCAGAGAAAACCAACTGCACCATAGGAGCAAATAAAAATTTTCATTTATTTAAATGGGACACAGTGCTCTGGAAACCTTTTTAGCATTAAAGGGGTTTAAAGCCAAATTGAAATCAGTGGGAATTTACTGAATTTTTATTTGTCCCTCATGGTGAAGTTGGTATACTCAATAATTGCTTCAGGTCTACTTAGTATATAGGTCACATATTATTTTAGTAAAATGTACTGTCAACATAGCAACATACTAACACTTGCACTCACGTGTGGCATAGATTTTCAAATCCAGTCCTCCAATAGTGCTGGCATTACAGGCAAAAACAAGCAAAGATATGTGAGAGGCTCTGATCACGAACAAAAGCAATGTTGTCTATGGCTAGCCACTGCTGAAGAGCATCACATTTTCAATTAGGCTAGAAAAAACTGCCAATGACATTTGTTTAACCCCTTAAGGACCGGGAAAATCTGAGTTTGATTTGACTTAAGGACCGGAGCAATTTTGACTTTTTTGACTATGTCTTTGTTCAACCATATTTTCTCTTTAATTCCTTTTGTGCACCCACATAAATTATATACTGTTTTTTTAAGCACAAGTAGGGCTTTCTTTTGATACCACAATTATATGAATACCTCATTGTTTAATTTGATTAAAATAGAAAAAAGAGGAAAAAAATTGAAAAAAAAACAACATTTTGCTTACAAAAAGTTAATGAAATAAAAATACCCCTAAATATATTCATTTGCTTCTCCTGAATATAAGAATACCCCATATGCCTAGTATTTTAGTCCTTTACTCACATTTACAAGGTAAATATTACAAGATGGCTGCCGTTATTTCCAACTTGTGATTTCTCAACAATTGGCATGTGAGCATCATAGCTTAGCTGACGGTGCCAGAACCAAAAATGTCCCACAAAGGTATATGTTTCTGAAAACTACACAACATAAGGTAAATAATCAGGAGAATTTTGGAGTTTTTCATGTAGCTATTTTTCCAGAAAAAAATTTCAAAATTGTGGTAATATTTTGTTTTTTTGCAGTTTTCACACTTACATTTCAATACTACTGTTGATATCAAGCACATGATAGGTGAAGATTTTTAAAAATGCATTGTTTAGTGTTCAGCTCCTTCTTCTGAGTACGGCAATACCCCATATGCATAGGTTTCTCAAGGTTTGAGAGAGCTACGGGGCCCAAATTGGAACATGCGTGTTTCCAGTTTCACACAATTTTCACAGCTTGCATCACTGGTGCCATGTCTCATTTGGGGCTGTGTAACAGTGCTCCACTCTAAGATTTCCCCCCAAAAGTATATATTTTTGGAAAGTAGACAACCCAGGCTTTCATTTTATGTATGTTTTCAATTTTTTTACGCAGCCATTTTACCATCAATCGCTCGTAAATCTTGACGTAAGTTAAAAAAACAGCGTTTTTCACACTTGCACTTCAATGTTGATGTGAATTTCAAGCACATGATAGGTGAAGATTTTTAAAAATGCATTGTTTAGTGTTCAGCTCCTTCTTGTGAGTATGGCAATACCCCATATGCATAGGTTTCTCAAGGTTTGGGAGAGCTACGGGGCCCAAATTGGAACATGCGCGTTTCCAGTTTCACACTTTGAATTTTCACAGCTTGCATCACTGGTGCCATGTCTCATTTGGGGCTGTGTAACAGTGCTCCACTCTAAGATTTCCCCCCAAAAGTATATATTTTTGGAAAGTAGACACCCCAGGCTTTCATTTTATGTATGTTTTCAATTTTTTTACGCAGCCATTTTACCACCAATCGCTCGTAAATCTTGACGTAAGTTAAAAAAACAGAGTTTTTCACACTTGCACTTCAATGTTGATGTGAATTTCAAGCACATGATAGGTGAAGATTTTTAAAAATGCATTGTTTAGTGTTCAGCTCCTTCTTCTGAGTACGGCAATACCCCATATGCATAGCTTTCTCATGGTTTGGGGGAGCTACGGGGGCCAAATTGGAACATGCGCGTTTCCAGGTTCACACTTTGAATCTTCACAGCTTGCGTTACTGGTGCCATGTCTCATTTGGGGCTGTGTAACAGTGCTCTTTTTTTAAGATTTCCCCCCAAAAGTGTATATTTTTGGAAAGTAGACACCCCAGGCTCTTGTTTTAGGTGTGTTTTCCAATTTTATACACTGCCATTTTACCACCAATCCTGTGAAAATTTGACGTAAGTAAAAAAAATTCAGCATTTTTCACACTTTGCCTTCAATGTTGATGTGAATTTCAAGCACAGAATAGGTGAAGATTTTATAAACTGAATTGATTAGTGTTCAGCTCCTTCTTCTGAGTACGGCAATACCCCATATGCATAGCTTTCTCATGGTTTGGGGGAGCTACGGGGGCCAAATTGGAACATGCGCGTTTCCAGGTTCACACTTTGAATTTTCACAGCTTGCGTTACTGGTGCCATGTCTCATTTGGGGCTGTGTAACAGTGCTCTTTTTTAAGATTTCCCCCCAAAAGTGTATATTTTTGGAAAGTAGACACCCCAGGCTCTCGTTTTAGGTGTGTTTTCCAATTGTACCACCAATCCCTCGTAAACCATGACGTAAGTAAAAAAAAAAAACAGCGTTTTTCACACTTAGGGTTGGCGGCAGTATACTGGGCTGCATACAAATTGGTTTGGGAAACAATTTCACCTAAAATGTCTTCCCCCAAAAACAAATCAAAAAAATGATCATGGGTAAATCCTTCCACATCAATTTGAATCCCTGGGTTGCCTGTGAATTCTGAGATTTGTGGGCATAAATTGATACCCATTTATTAGGATCCGGAGTGGCAGTGTTGGGGCATTTCTTTGGGCAGGTCTTTTGGCAGGTCTTTGGGCAGATCTTTTGGCAGGTGCTGGGGCAGTTGCCAGGGCAGCTCTTGGGGCAGCACTTGGGGCATTTCTTTGGTAGGTCTTTGGGCAGATCTTTTGGCAGGTGCTGGGGCAGTTGCCAGGGCAGCTCTTGGGGCAGCACTTGGGGCATTTCTTTGGGTAGGTATTTTGGTAGGTCTTTGGGCAGTTCTTTTGGCAGGTGCTGGGGCAGTTGCCAGAGCAGCTTTTGGGGCAGTGCGTCTTTTCTTGACAGAAGGCCCAGCGTCATCACTAGAGCTGCTCTCACTTTCTGAAAACTGCGCTATGTCAAAATCTGACGCAGTGTCTGTTGCCTCAGAGTCAGACGCCAAAAAGGCATATGCCTCTTCAACGCTGTACCTGCGCTGCATTTTGCCCACTAAAAAAACTTTTTTTTTTCTTACGCTATCCCTAAACCTAAATCTAACCCTAAAACTTACCCTAGCCTACGTATATCCTGAACCTACCTAGCCCAAATGAACTACCTATCTAAACTGCACTTATATATATATATATATATATATATATATATTTTTTTTTTTTGGGGGGGGGGTTTGGGGTTTTTTGGGTTTTTTTTTTTTCTTACGCTATCCCTAAACCTAAATCTAACCCTAAAACTTACCCTAACCTACGTATATCCTGAACCTACCTAACCCAAGTGAACTACCTATCTAAACTGCACTTATTATATATATATATATTTTTTTTTTTGGGGGGGGGGTTTGGGGTTTTTGGGGTTTTTTATTTTTCTTACGCTATCCCTAAACCTAAATCTAACCCTAAAACTTACCCTAACCTACGTATATCCTGAACCTACCTAACCCAATTGAACTACCTATCTAAACTGCGCTTATTATATATATTTTTTTTTTTTTGGGGGGGGGTTGGTTTTTTTTTTTTTTTTTTCCCCTAAACCTAAATATATCCCTAAAACTTTCCCTAACACACGTCTACACTAAACCTACCCAACTACCTACCAAAATACCTAAACTATATTTATTATTAAAAAAAAAAAAAAAATTAAAAAAAAATTTAAAACATTTTTAAAAAATCTAAAAAAATTCAAAGGGGATGGGGGGTGTCCCACAGATCAGAAAACACTGATCTGCAGCAAATTGATCACTCCAAGAGTGAGCAGATGGGGGGGCACTTATTGATCACTGCAGAACAGTGATCAAAGGGTTAATTTTCTTTATTTAAACTTTTTTTTTTACTTTTTTTTTTTACAGACACACTGGAACACCATCTCCCTCTGTCTCTCTCCACCTCAGCAGTATGCAAGGTGGAGGGAGGCAGAGAGATCTGACAGGGACAGTATTTACAAATACTGTCCCTGTCATTCAGGTTTTGCAACATGTGATTCACTTTTGAAGCGAATCTCATGTTGCAACAATGTTTCTGCCGCTTGTTACTAAGTGTCCCGATACCGGGACACTTAGTAACAAGCGGCTTGAACTCTTCCATCGCTCCGTGCGGCCGCGATGGAAGAGTTTAACCCTTGACGTACCAGGACCGTCAAGGGTCGTTGGATCACATTTACCCTTGACGGTCCTGGTACGTCAAGGGTCGCTAAGGGGTTAAACATGGTATGCTATTCAAATACCAGTGCTATGAAAAAAATGCCTCCAATATCAGGCGATAAAAATAGCAGCATTTTCGACCATTCAAAATTATAAAAACGCCACAACATGCAATTCATTTAACTGTGTTAGACCCACACTTTATTGTGGGAAATTTAAGACCAAGTTTTTTTTGATAGCAGAGTCCCTAATCTCAAAACAAAGGATGCATCAACTGAAAGGGAAAAAAAGGTGAAAAAACCCCTAATTCCCCAGTGGATGTATTGATATGGGACCATAAGCCCCATATCAATAGATCCAAAGTACTGAAAAAATGTGTCCAATGTTAGTAGAATTAACCCTACGAGTGCCAGTGGGGTATGCGTACCCAACTGTCACTCATAGGGTTAATTGAATTAAGTTACAAAACATCAGCCATGACAAGAAACACTTACCAGTAATCCAGATGTCCAGCAGTGTCCTCAGCATTCTGATCAGCTACTGTCTATCTTCTTCTCTCATCTGTCTTCTCTCTGTTCTCTCTGTCTTCTTTCTTCCATCTTCTCATAATTTACCTGTAATAAAAGAAAGTCATTCATAAATATGCCATCCAAAGAACCCACACATCTATGCATAGTTTAAACCCTTGGTTGCCAGAGGGGTAAGCAGTACATTGCAGAGCAATGCGTTCCTTACCTATATGAGACTCAAAGGGATGAGCCATGCATAGATGATCAGGTCAATAATGTAGAACATGCCCAAAGTCCACAAGATTTGTCCCCATTATCATTCCTTAACTAATGTGTGTAATAAATTGAAAACTTGAGAAATGTTTTTAAATAAAACTATATTCCCTTTTGTAATTCTCTTCCACTGTTGGTGGCGGTGGAGAAAGGGAGAACCAGCAGACCATCCCTTTGTACCTTACAGGCCATTGCCCGTTTCTCTGTGAGGAAATTTGAACATAGACTTCCTTTATATATGGGCAGTCTCTGTTCAAAATTCCTCACAGCTATTGGCTGGAATGTGTGCTTACATACCTCTCAGCCAATCAGCTTTGAGCGGGAGATTGGAGGAACCTGAGCTAAGCTGATTGCCTGAGAGGTGCATAAGCAGCCATAAGCATTCTGTGGAATTCTGAGCAGACACTCTCCATATATAAATGCAGTCCCTGTTCAAATTCCCTTACAGTGGAACAGGCATCAGTCCATAAGGTACATGGGGGAGGGGGGTCTGCTGGTTGTCACCTTCTCCGCCGCTGCCATTGCCGCCAAAAGTGGCGGATAATTACAAAAGGGAAAATATTTTTATTTAAAAATTTTTCTCAAGTTTTCGTTTTACTACACACCCCTGAAACATATGCTACCTTCAGAAATACCAAATCTCCCATTAATCAAGATTTGCCTGTTTAAATATTAATGATATGAGATTTATCCAAGAACATCTAAATCAGTTTCTAAGCAATGGTCCTCAAAGACCCTTAACAGTGAACTTTTCAAATGGCAACTGTTAATCTGAAAGTGCCTTATTGTGAGGTCCTGCTTATGAGCCAGGGGCTGCATTGTGAGACCCTGGGGGGGGGGGGGGAGGGGGGTCAAAAGTGCAGTGGTGCATAATGGCGGTCTAAAGAGACCCATGACGCTCCCTTGTTCATTGCGTGAGAAGACTGAATTGAAAAACAGATGTCTTTCAGTTCAGTCTACCCTGTGAGACACAGGAGCCCATAGACCCTCTGTGTCAAGCTTGAATACCTGACAAAAGTGGTCTTTGGGGACTTTGTGCACAGCCCAAAACATCTGTAACTGAGAGCCAGGATACTGATAAGAGCAGTTAGAGAGCTGCAGTACAGCCCTGGGCTTTTTACCCAGTCTGCTTCCATAAGATCAAAATGTGATCATTGTATATTAAGCATTTCCTTGCCTGCGTACAGGTATATAATCCTGTTTTGTTAACCTGTGCTGAGGCTTAGGTCATTAAAATTTGCACTATTAGGGGTACTTGATGACCATCATTGAGAAATTGATGTACATCACTGAAACTTGGATTGTCATGTGTTCTCTATACGAGTTGGGAGACCCATATTCTTAGGTCTTTAATGCATGCATATGCTTTAGAAATAATACAAACTTGAGTTGCATTGAACATAAGCTTTTTAAACTAAGTGCTTACCTTGTACATTGCCTAATCTCTTGGTGTATAACTAAGGGGTTGGGTCCTGACCTGATTCTACAGGGTCTGTCATGTTCAAACATCTATGCGTAAACTCTGTTGCATACAAAATGCCTTTGATCTTGCTCAGTTGGCATACAGAATCTGTACTTGGAGGAAGTTTCACCCTGTTCAGACCATGTATATTCTAACCCCTTAGAGACACAGTAAGAAAGGCATGTCAAATGCAAAACTGATTGTGTGTGTGTAATAAATAAATAAATAAATAAATAAATAAATTAAAAAAAAATTATAGTAAAAAATCTCACTCTCTCTCTTCCATTCTCTCTCTCTCTTTATATATATATATATATATATATATATATATATATATATATATATATATATATATATATATATATATATATATATATATATAAACAAGGAGGATGAAGGAGGATGGAATATACCTGTATATGTATATGTATGTGTATATGCATATATATATATATATATATATATATATATATATATATATATGTGTGTGTGTGTGTAATATAGATTTGCAATTTTTTTGACAACACTAAGTAGCCAATGAGACAACAGCGCAATACATAAACTGACATGCTCAGTAGCCCTCAGTGGGGATATTATTTGTTATCATCCAGCTGTATCTATTTCCCTTAGTCCCCGGCAGGTTCTAAGGAATCATACATAGGTCTGTCTGGGAAAAGCAAATAATATCCCCAAAATGGGCTATTGAGCTTGCTCTGACTGGCTACTTCATATTTGCAAAGAAAAAAACATTTCACTTTGGGATTAATATCAGTCACTCCCTGTTTGAGTTAGACTTGTTCTATCTGCATGTGAGACTCCAGAGGGGAAGAGATGGGTTTTAATTTTAAGGCTGTAGGAGTGAACAGAGGTGGGGATGAAGCCCACTGTGCCCTGTTATGGTAAAGCTGACTAGGTGTGGGAGAAAGGTCCTGTTGTGTTCTTGCAACAGAAATCTGCAAAAACAATGTGTATATCCACTTTTTTCAGAAAATCCACTTTAAATTAAGCCAAAAACTTTTTGCTACTTTTTTATTGGCTAAACAAGCCAAAAAATGATGTGAGAGGCTCTGAGCACAAACAAAAGCACAATGGCCTGTTCTTAGGCTAGTCACCGCTCAAGAGCATCACATTTTAGCTCTCTAATGCCATTATAGAGGAGAAATTTCCACATACGTATTAGACCAATCCCGCCCATAAGGGCAGTCCAGTACCAAAATGATGGGCAAGTCTCCTGTGCACGGAAAAACCAGCTAACCCCAGACATACGTTTCAGCCTTATTTGGGCCTTGTCAGTGAGGGGCAGCTGGCTTCCTTAGGAACTGAGAGCAAGGGGTCCAGGTCTGGAATACCCTTTACACTTAGGGAGAGACCCTATGTGTTTCATAGAAACAAGCCAAAAAATGATGTGAGAGTCTCTGAGCACAAACAAAAGTACAATGGCCTGCTTTCTGGCTAGTTACCACTCAAGATCAACACATTTTAGCTCTCTAATGCAATTACAAAGAAGAAATTTCACATACATATTACACTAATCCAGCCCATAAGGATAGGTTAATACTAAAATGATAAGCAAGTCTTCTGTGCACAAAAACCACAACTAGACCCAGACATACATTCCAGCCTTATTTGGGCCTCATCAGTGGGATACCACTGACTTCCCAAGGCACTGAGAGCAAGGGGTCCACGTCTGGATTACCCTTTACACTTAGGGAGAGACCCTAAGTGTTTCATAGAAACAAGCCAAAAAATGATGTGAGAGGCTCTGAGCACAAACAAAAGCACAATGGCCTGTTCTCCAGCTAGTCACTGCTCAAGAGCATCACATTTTAGCTCTCTAATGCCATTACAGAGGAGAAATTCCCATATACATATTAGACCAATCCCGCCCATAAGGGCAGTCCAGTACCAAAATGATGGGCAAGTCTCCTGTGCACGGAAAAACCAGCTAACCCCAGATGTATGTTTCGGCCTTATTTGGGCCTCATCAGTGAGGTGCAGCTGGATTACCTAGGCACTGAGAGCAAGCATCATTTATTGGCTTGTTTCTATGTAACACTTAGGGTCTCTCCCTAAGTGTAAAGGGTAATCCAGCCGTGGACCCCTTGCTCTCTGTGACTAGGAAACAAGCTGCAGCTCACTGCTGAGGCCCAAATAAGGATGAAATGTATGTCTGGGGTTAGCTGGCTTTTTTGTGCATAGAAGGCTTACCCATAATTTTAGTACTGGACTGCCCTTATAGGTGGAATTAGTCTAACATATGTGAAAATTTCTTCTCTGTAATAATACTAGAGAGCTAAAATGTGATGCTCTTGAGCGAGGACTAGCTGAATAACAGGCTATTGTGCCTTTATTAGTACTTACAGCCTCTCACATCATTTATTGGCTTGTTTCTATGAAGCACTTAGGGTCTCTCATTAAGTGTAAAGGGTAATTTAGATGTGGATCCCTTACTCTCAGTGCCTAGGGAAGCCATCTGCACCTCACTGACGAGGCCAAAATAAGGCCGAAAATTACATCTGGGGTTAGCTGTTTTTTCCGTGCGGAGGGGAGTTGCCCATCATTTTGGTACTGGACTGCCCTTATGGGTGGGATTAGTCTAAAATTTATGTGGAAATTTCTCCTCTGTAATGGCACTAAAGAGCTAAAATGTGATGCTCTTAAGCGGTGACTAGCCGAAGAACAGGCCATTGTGTTTTTGTTCGTGCTCAGAGCTTCTCACATCATTTATTGGCTTGTTTCTATGAAACACTTAGGGTCTCTCTCTAAGTGTAAAGGGTAATCCAGACGTAAACCCCTTGCTCTCAGTGCATAGGGAAGCCAGCTGTACCTTACTGCAGAGACACAAATAAAGCTGAAACGTACATCTGGGGTTAGCTGTTTTTTCCATGCAGAGGGGACTTGCCCATCATTTTGATACTGGGTTGCCCTTATGGGCGGGAGTAGTCTAATATACGTGAGTGGAAATTTCTCCTCTGTAATGGCACTAGAGAGCTAAAATGTGATGTTCTTGAGCGGTGACTAGCCGAAGAACAGGCCATTGTCCTTTTGTTTGTGCTCAGAGCCTCTCGCATCATTTATTGGCTTGTTCCTATGAAACACTTAGGGTCTCTCCCTAAGTGTAACGGGTAATCCAGACGTGGACCCCTTGCTCTCAGTGCCTAGGGAAGCAAGCTGCACCTCACTGATGAGGTCCAAATAAGGCCGAAACGTACATCTGGAGTTAGCTAGTTTTTCCATGCAGAGGGGATTTGCTCATCATTTTGGTACTGGACTGCACTTATGGGCGGGATCAGTCTAATATGTATGTGGAAATTTCTCCTCTGCAATGGCACTAGAGAGCTAAAATGTGATGCTATTGAGAGGTGACTAGCCGAAGAACAGGCCATTGTGCTTTTCTTCGTGCTCAGAGCGTCTCACATCATTTATTGGCTTGTTTCTATGAAACACTTAGGGTCTCTCCCTAAGTGTAAAGGGTAATCCAGACATAAACCCCTTGCTCTCAGTGTCTAACGAAAACAGTTGCACCTCACTAAGGTGGCCCAAAATAAGGCTGAAACATACATCTGGGGTTAGGTAGTTTTTCTGTGCAGAGGGGACTTGCCCATCATTTTAGTACTGAACCACCCTTATGGTTGGGTTTAGTCTAATATGTATGTGGAAATTTCTCCTCTGCAATGGCATTAGAGAGCTGAAATGTGATACTCTTGAGCGGTGATTAGCCGAAGAACAGGCCATTGTGCTTTTGTCCGTGCTCAGAGCCTCTTGCATCATTTATTGGCTTGTTCCCATGAAACACTTAAGGTCTCTCCCTAAGTGTAACTGGTAATCCAGATGTGGACCCCTTGCTCTCAGTGCCTAGGGAAGCCAGCGTCACCTCACGAGGCCCAAATAAGGCTGAAACGTACGTCTGGGGTTAGCTGGTTTTTCTGTGCAGAGGGGACTTGCCCACCATTTTGTTACTGGACTGACCTTATGGGCGGGATTACTCTAATATGTATGTGGAAATTTCTCCTTTGTAATGGCACTAGAGAGCTAAAATGTGATGCTCTTGAGTGGTGACTAGCTGAAGAACAGGCCATTGTGCTTTTGTTCATGCTCAGAGCCTCTCGCATCATTTATTGGCTCTTTTCTATGAAACACTTAGGGTCTCTCCCTAAGTGTAACGGGTAATCCAGACGTAAACCCCTTGCTCTCAGTGCTTAGGGAAACCAGCTGTACCTCACTGAGAAGGCCCAAATAAGGTTGAAACGTACATCTGGCGTTAGCTGGTTTTTCCATGCAGAGGGGACTTGCCCATCATTTTGGTACTGGATTGCCCTTATGGGCGGGAGTAGTCTAATATACGTGTGTGGAAATTTCTTCTCTGTAATGGCACTAGAGAGCTAAAATGTGATGTTCTTGAGCGGTGACTAGCCGAAGAACAGGCCATTGTGCTTTTGTTCGTGCTCAGAGCCTCTTGCATCATTTATTGGCTTGTTCCTATGAAACACTTAGGGTCTCTCCCTAAGTGTAAAGGGTAATCCAGACATAAACCCCTTGCTCTCAGTGCCTAAGGAAACCAGCTGCACCTCACTGAGGTGGCCCAAATAAGGCTGAAACATACATCTGGGGTTAGCTAGTTTTTCTGTGCAGAGGGGACTTGCCCATCATTTTAGTACTGAACCACCCTTATGGTTGGGTTTAGTCTAATATGTATGTGGAAATTTCTCCTCTGCAATGGCACTAGAGAGCTAAAATGTGATGCTCTTGAGCGGTGAGTAGCCGAAGAACAGGCCATTGTGCTTTTGTTCGTGCTCAGAGCCTCTTGCATCATTTATTGGCTTGTTCCTATGAAACACTTAGGGTCTCTCCCTATGTGTAACGGGTAATCCAGATGTGGACCCCTTTCTCTCAGTGCCTAGGGAAGCCAGCTGCACCTCACTGACGAGACCCAAATAAGGCCGACACGTATGTCTGGGGTTAGCTGGTTTTTCCATGCAGAGGAGACTTGCTCATCATTTTGGTACAGGACTGCCCTTATGGGCGGCATTAGTCTGATATGTATGTGGAAATTTCTCCTTTGTAATGGCACTAGAGAGCTAAAATGTGATGCTCTTGAGTGGTGACTAGCTGACGAACAGGCCATTGTGCTTTTGTTCACGCTCAGAGCCTCTCGCATCATTTATTGGCTCTTTTCTATGAAACACTTAGGGTCTCTCCCTAAGTGTAACGGGTAATCCAGACGTAAACCCCTTGCTCTCAGTGCCTAGGGAAACCAGCTGTACCTCACTGAGAAGGCCCAAATAAGGCTGACACATATATCTGGCGTTAGCTGTTTTTTTTCCATGCAGAGGGGACTTGCCCATCATTTTGGTACTGGATTGCCCTTATGGGCGGGAGTAGTCTAACATACGTGTGTGGAAATTTTTTCCTCTGTAATGGCACTAGAGAGCTAAAATGTGATGCTCTTGAGCGAGGACTAGCTGAAGAACAGGCTATTGTGCTTTTATTAGTACTCACAGCCTCTCACATAATTTATTGGCTTGTTTCTATGAAACGCTTAGGGTCTCTCATTAAGTGTAAAGGGTAATTCAGACATGGACCCCTTACTCTCAGTGCCTAGGGAAGCCAGCTGCACCTCACTGACGAGGCCAAAATAAGGCTGAAAATTACATCTGGGGTTAGCTGTTTTTTCCGTGCGGAGGGGAGTTGACCATCATTTTGGTACTGGACCGCCCTTATGGGTGGGATTAGTCTAAAATTTATGTGGAAATTTCTCCTCTGTAATGACACTAAAGAGCTAAAATGTGATGCTCTTAAGTGGTGACTAGCCGAAGAACAGGCCATTGTGTTTTTGTTCGTGCTCAGAGCCTCTCACATCATTTTTTGGCTTGTTCCTATGAAACACTTAGGGTCTCTCTCTAAGTGTAAAGGGTAATCCAGACGTAAACCCCTTGCTCTCAGTGCATAGGGAAACCAGCTGTACCTTACGGCGGAGACACCAATAAGGCTGAAACGTACATCTCGGGTTAGCTAGTTTTTCCATGCGGATGGGACTTGCCCATAGTTTTGTTACTGGACTGCCCTTATGGGTGGGATTAGTCTAAAATTTATGTGGAAATTTCTCCTCTGTAATGACACTAAAGAGCTAAAATGTGATGCTCTTAAGTGGTGACTAGCCGAAGAACAGGCCATTGTGTTTTTGTTCGTGCTCAGAGCTTCTCACATCATTTATTGGCTTGTTTCTATGAAACACTTAGGGTCTCTCTCTAAGTGTAAAGGGTAATCCAGACGTAAACCCCTTGCTCTCAGTGCATAGGGAAACCAGCTGTACCTTACGGCGGAGACACCAATAAGGCTGAAACGTACATCTCGGGTTAGCTAGTTTTTCCATGCGGATGGGACTTGCCCATAGTTTTGTTACTGGACTGCCCTTATGGGTGGGATTAGTCTAATATGTATGTGGAAATTTCTCCTCTGTAATGGCACTAGAGAGCTAAAATGTGATGTTCTTGAGCGGTGACTAGTCGAAGAACAGGCCATTGTGCTTTTGTTTGTGCTCAAAGCCTCTCACATAATTTACTGGCTTTTTTTTCTATGAAACACTTAGGATCTCTCCCTAAGTGTAAAGGGTAATCCAGACGTGGACCCCTTGCTCTCAGTGACTAGGAAAGCCAGCTGCACCTCACTGACGAGGCCCAAATAAGGCCGAAACTTACGTCTGGGGTTAGCTGTTTTTTCCGTGCAGAGGGGACTTGCCCATCATTTTTGTGCTGGACCGCCCTTATGGGTGGGATTAGTCTGATATGTATGTGGGAATTTCTCCTCTGTAATGGCACTAGAGAGCTAAAATGTGATGCTCTTGAGTGGTGACTAGCTGAAGAACAGGCCATTGTGCTTTTGTTCATGCTCAGAGCCTCTCGCATCATTTATTGGCTCTTTTCTATGGAACACTTAGGGTCTCTTCCTAAGTGTAAAGGGTAATCCAGACGTAAACCCTTTGCTCTCAGTGCCTAGGGAAACCAGCTGTACCTCACTGAGAAGGCCCAAATAAGGCTGAAACGTACATCTGGCGTTAGCTGTTTTTTCCATGCAGAGGGGACTTGCCCATCATTTTGGTACTGGATTGCCCTTATGGGCGGGAGTAGTCTAATATACATGTGTGGAAATTTCTCCTCTGTAATGGCACTAGAGAGCTAAAATGTGATGTTCTTGAGCGGTGAGTAGCCGAAGAACAGGCCATTGTGCTTTTGTTCGTGCTCAGAGCCTCTCGCATCATTTATTGGCTTGTTCCTATGAAACACTTAGGGTCTCTCCCTAAGTGTAACGGGTAATCCAGACGTGGACCCCTTGCTCTCAGTGCTTAGGGAATCCAGCTGCATCTCACTGAGGTGGCCCAAATAAGGCTGAAACATACATCTGAGGTTAGCTAGTTTTTCTGTGCAGAGGGGACTTGCCCATTGTTTTAGTACTGAACCACCCTTATGGTTGGGTTTAATTTAATATGTATGTGGAAATTTCTCCTCTGCAATGGCACTAGAGAGCTAAAATGTGATGCTCTGGAGCGGTGACTAGCCGAAGAACAGGCCATTGTGCTTTTGTCCGTTCTCAGAGCCTCTCACATCATTTGTTGGCTTGTTTCTATGAAACACTTAGGGTCTCTCCCTAAGTGTAAAGGGTAATCCAGACATGGACCCATTGCTCTCAGTGCCTAGGGAAGCCAGCTGCACCTCACTGATGAGGCCCAAATAAGGCTGAAACGTAAGGCTTGGGTTAGGTGGTTTGTCCGTACAGAGGGGGCTTGCCCATCATTTTGGTATTGGACTGCCCTTATGGGCAGGATTAGTCTAATATTTGTGTGGAAGTTTCTCCTCTGTAATGGTACTAGAGAGCTAAAATGTGATGCTCTTGAGCGGTGACTAGCCAAAGAACAGGCCATTGTGTTTTTGTTCATGCTCAGAGCCTCTCGCATCATTTATTGGCTTGTTTCTATGAAACACTTAGGGTCTCTCCCTAAGTGTAAAGGGTAATCCAGACATGGACCCATTGCGCTCAGTGCCTAGGGAAGCCAGCTGCACCTCACTGACGAGGGCCAGATAAGGCTGAAACTTATGTCTGGGTTTAGCTGGTTTTTCTGTGCAAAGGGGACTTGCCCATCATTTTGGTACTGGACTGCCCTTATGGGCGGGAGTAGTTTAATATGTATGTGGAAATTTCTTCTCTGTAATGGCACTAGAGAGCTAAAATGTGATGCTCTTGAGCGGTGACTATCTGAAGAACAGGCCATTGTGCTTTTGTTCGTGCTCAGAGCTTCTCGCATAATTTATTGGCTTGTTTCTATGAAACACTTAGGGTCTCTCCCTAAGTGTAAAGGGTAATCCAGATGTGGACCCCTTGCTCTCAGTGCCTAGGGAAGCTAGCTGCACCTCACGGATGAGGCCCAAATAAGACCGAAACGTACTTCTGGGATTAGGTGGTTTTTCCGAGCAGAGGGGACTGGCCCATCATTTTGGTACTGGACTGCCCTTATGGGCGGGATTAGTTTAATATGTATGTAGACATTTTTCCTCTTTAATGGCACTAGAGAGCTAAAATGTGATGGTCTTGAGCGGTGACTAGCCAAAGAACAGCCCACTGTGTTTTTGTTCGTGCTCAGAGCCTCTCTCATCATTTATTGACTTGTTTCTATAAAACACTTAGGGTCTCTCATTAAGTGTAAAGGGTAATTCAGACGTGGACCCCTTGCTCTCAGTGCCTAGGGAAGCCGGCTGCACCTCACTGATGAGGTCCAAATAAGGCCGAAACGTACGTCTGGGGTTAGCTGGTTTTTCCACGCAGAGGGGACTTGCCATCATTTTGGTACTGGGCCGCCCTTATGGGTGGGATTAGTCTAATATGTATGTGGAAATTTCTCTTCTGCAATGGCATTAGAGAACTAAAATGTGATGCTCTTGAGCGGTGACTAGCTGAGGAACAGGCCATTGTGGTTTTGTTCGTGCTCAGAGTCTCTTGCATCATTTATTGGCTTGTTCCTATGAAACACTTAGGGTCTCTCCCTAAGTGTAACGGGTAATCCAGACGTGGACCCCTTGCTCTCAGTGCCTAGGGAAGCCAGCTGCACCTCACTGACGAGTTCCAAATAAGGCTGACATGTATGCCTGGGGTTAGCTGGTTTTTTCTGTGCAGAGGAGACTTGCTTATCATTTTGGTACTGGACTGCACTTATGGGTGGGATTAGTCTAATATGTATGTGGAAATTTCTCCTCTGCAATGGCATTAGAGAGCTAAAATGTGATGCTCTTGAGTGGTGACTAGCTGAAGAATAGGCCATTGTGCTTTTGTTCATGCTCAGAGCCTCTCACATCATTTATTGGATTGTTTCTATGAAACACTTAGGGTCTCTCCCTAAGTGTGAAGGGTAATCCAGACATAAACCCCTTGCTCTCAGTGCCTAAGGAAACCAGCTGCACCTCACTGAGGTGGCCCAAATAAGGCTGAAACATACATCTGGGGTAGCTAGTTTTTCTGTGCAGAGGGGACTTGCCCATCATTTTAGTACTGAACCACCCTTATGGTTGGGTTTAGTCTAATATGTATGTAGAAATTTCTCCTCTGCAATGGCACTAGAGAGCTAAAATGTGATGCTCTTGAGCGGTGACTAGCCGAAGAACAGGCCATTGTGCTTTTGTCCGTGCTCAGAGCCTCTCACATCATTTATTGGCTTGTTTCTATGAAACACTTAGGGTCTCTCCCTAAGTGTTAAGAGTAATCCAGATGTGTACCCCTTGCTCTCAGTGCCTAGGGAAGCCAGCTGCACCTCATGAGGCCCAAATAAGGCTGAAACGTAGGTCTGGGGTTAGCTGGTTTTTCTGTGCAGAGGGGACTTGCCCACCATTTTGTTACTGGACCGACCTTATGGGCGGAATTAGTCTAATATGTATGTGGAAATTTCTCCTCTATAATGGTACTAGAGAGCTAAAATGTGATGCTCTTGAGCAGTGACTAGCCGAAGAACAGGCCATTGTGCTTTTGTTCGTGCTCAGAGCCTCTCGCATCATTTATTGGCTTGTTCCTATGAAACACTTAGGGTCTCTCCCTAAGTATAACGGGTAATCCAGATGTGGACCCCTTGCTCTCAGTGCCTAGGGAAGCCAGCTGCACCTCACTGATGAGACCCAAATAAGGCCGACACGTACGTCTGGGGTTAGCTGGTTTTTTCGTGCAGAGGAGACTTGCTCATCATTTTGGTACAGGGCTGCCCTTATGGGCGGCATTAGTCTGATATGTATGTGGAAATTTCTCCTTTGTAATGGCACTAGAGAGCTAAAATGTGATGCTCTTGAGTGGTGACTAGCTGAAGAACAGGCCATTGTGCTTTTGTTCATGCTCAGAGCCTCTCGCATCATTTATTGGCTCTTTTCTATGAAACACTTAGGGTCTCTCCCTAAGTGTAAAGGGTAATCCAGACGTAAACCCCTTACTCTCAGTGCCTAGGGAAACCAGCTGTACCTCACTGAGAAGGCCCAAATAAGGCTGAAACGTACATCTGGGGTTAGCTGTTTTTGTTCCATGCAGAGGGGACTTGCCCATCATTTTGGTACTGGATTGCCCTTATGGGCGGGAGTAGTCTAATATACGTGTGTGGAAATTTCTCCTCTGTAATGGCATTAGAGAGCTAAAATGTGATGCTCTTGAGCGAGGACTAGCTGAAGAACAGGCTATTGTGCTTTTATTAGTACTCACAGCCTCTCACATCATTTATTGACTTGTTTCTATGAAACACTTAGGGTCTCTCATTAAGTGTAAAGGGTAATTCAGACGTGGACCCCTTACTCTCAGTGCCTAGGGAAGCCAGCTGCACCTCACTGACGAGGCCAAAATAAGGCCGAAAATTACATCTGGGGTTAGCTGTTTTTTCTGTGCGGAGGGGAGTTGCCCATCATTTTGGTACTGGACCGCCCTTATGGGTGGGATTAGTCTAAAATTTATGTGGAAATTTCTCCTCTGTAATGGCACTAAAGAGCTAAAATGTGATGTTCTTGAGCGGTGACTAGTCGAAGAACAGGCCATTGTGCTTTTGTTTGTGCTCAAAGCCTCTCACATAATTTATTGGCTTGTTTCTATAAAACATTTATGGTCTCTCGTTAAGTGTAAAGGGTAATTCAGACGTGGACCCCTTGCTCTCAGTGCCTAGGGAAGCCAGGTGCACCTCACTGATGAGGTCCAAATAAGGCCAAAACGTACGTCTGGGGTTAGCTGGTTTTTCCATGCAGAGGGGACTTGCCATCATTTTGGTACTGGACCGCCCTTATGGGCGGGATTAGTCTAATATGTATGTGGAAATTTCTCTTCTGCAATGGCATTAGAGAACTAAAATGTGATGCTCTTGAGCGGTGACTAGCCGAGGAACAGGCCATTGTGCTTTTGTTCGTGCTCAGAGCCTCTTGCATCATTTATTGGCTTGTTCCTATGAAACACTTAGGGTCTCTCCCTAAGTGTAAAGGGTAATCCAGACATGGACCCCTTGCGCTCAGTGCCTAGGGAAGCCAGCTGAACCTAACTGATGAGGGCCAGATAAGGCTGAAACTTACGTACAAAGGGGACTTGCCCATCATTTTGGTACTGGACTGCCCTTATGGGCGGGAGTAGTCTAATATGTATGTGGAAATTTCTTCTCTGTAATGGCACTAGAGAGCTAAAATGTGATGCTCTTGAGCGGTGACTAGCTGAAGAACAGGCTTTTGTTTGTGCTCAGAGCTTTTCGCATCATTTATTGGCTTGTTTCTATGAAACACTTAGGGTCTCTCCCTAAGTGTAATGGGTGACCCAGATGTGGACCCCTTGCTCTCAGTGCCTAGGGAAGCTAGCTGCACCTCACTGACGAGGCCCAAATAAGATCGAAACGTGCGCCTGGGATTAGGTGGTTTTTCCGAGCAGAGGGGACTGGCCCATCATTTTGGTACTGGACTGCCCTTATGGGCGGGATTAGTTTAATATGTATGTAGAAATTTTTCCTCTTTAATGGCAGTAGAGAGCTAAAATGTGATGCTCTTGAGCGGTGACTAGCCGAAGAACAGGCCACTGTGCTTTTGTTCGTGCTCAGAGCCTCTCTCATCATTTATTGGCTTGTTTCTATAAAACACTTAGGGTCTCTCGTTAAGTGTAAAGGGTAATTCAGACGTGGACCCCTTGCTCTCAGTGCCTAGGGAAGCCAGCTGCACGTCACTGATGAGGTCCAAATAAGGCCGAAATGGACGTCTGGGGTTAGCTGGTTTTTCCATGCAGAGGGGACTTGCCATCATTTTGGTACTGGACCGCCCTTATGGGCGGGATTAGTCTAATATGTATGTGGAAATTTCTCTTCTGCAATGGCACTAGAGAACTAAAATGTGATGCTCTTGAGCGGTGACTAGCCGAGGAACAGGCCATTGTGCTTTTGTTCGTGCTCAGAGCCTCTTGCATCATTTATTGGCTTGTTCCTATGAAACACTTAGGGTCTCTCCCTAAGTGTAACGGGTAATCCAGACGTGGATCCCTTGCTCTCAGTGCCTAGGGAAGCCAGCCGCACCTCACTGACGAGGTCGAAATAAGGCTGAAACGTACGTCTGGGGTTAGCTGATTTTTCCGTGCAGAGGGGACTTGCTTATCATTTTGGTACTGGACTGCACTTATGGGTGGGATTAGTCTAATATATATGTGGAAATTTCTTCTCTGCAATGGCACTAGCGAGCTAAAATGTGATGCTCTTGAGTGGTGACTAGCTGAAGAATAGGCCATTGTGCTTTTGTTCATGCTCAGAGCCTCTCGCATCATTTATTGGCTTGTTTCTATGAAACACTTAGAGTCTCTCCCTAAGTGTAAAGTGTAATATAGACGTGGACCCCTTGCTGTCAGTGCCTAGGGAAGCCAGCTGCACCTCACTGATGAGGCCCAAATAAGGCCGAAACGTACGTCTTGGGTTAGGTGGTTTGTCCGTACAGAGGGGGCTTGCCCATCATTTTGATACTGGACTGCCCTTATGGGCAGGATTAGTCTAATATGTGTGTGGAAGTTTCTCCTTTGTAATGGCACTAGAGAGCTAAAATGTGATGCTCTTGAGCGGTGACTAGCCGAAGAACAGGCCATTGTGTTTTTGTTCGTGCTCAGAGCCTCTCGCATCATTTATTGGCTTGTTTCTATGAAACACTTAGGGTCTCTCCCTAAGTGTAAAGGGTAATCCAGACATGGACCCCTTGCGCTCAGTGCCTAGAGAAGCCAGCTGCATCTCACTGACGAGGGCCAGATAAGGCTGAAACTTACGTCTGTTTTTTCCGTGCAATTGGCACTTGCCCATCATTTTGGTACTGGACTGCCCTTATGGGCGGGAGTAGTCTAATATGTATGTGGAAATTTCTTCTCTGTAATGACATTAGAGAGCTAAAATGTGATGCTCTTGAGCGGTGATTAGCTGAAGAACAGGCCATTGTGCTTTTGTTCGTGCTCAGAGCTTCTCGCATCATTTATTGGCTTGTTTCTATGAAACACTTAGGGTCTCTCCCTAAGTGTAAAGGGTAATCCAGATGTGGACCCCTTGCTCTCAGTGCCTAGGGAAGCTAGCTGCACGTCACTGACGAGGCCCAATTAAGACCGAAACGTACGTCTGGGATTAGGTGGTTTTTCCAAGCAGAGGGGACTGGCCCATCATTTTGGTACTGGACTGCCCTTATGGGCGGGATTAGTTTAATATGTATGTAGAAATTTTTCCTCTTTAATGGCACTAGAGAGCTAAAATGTGATGCTCTTGAGCGGTGATTAGCCGAAGAACAGGCCACTGTGCTTTTGTTTGTGCTCAGAGCCTCTCTCATCATTTATTGGCTTGTTTCTATAAAACACTTAGGGTCTCTCGTTAAGTGTAAAGGGTAATCGAGATGTGGACCCCTTGCTCTCAGTGCCTAGGGAAGCTAGCTGCACCTCACTGATGAGGTCCAAATAAGGCCGAAACATACGTCTGGGGTTAGCTGGTTTTTCCATGCAGAGGGGACTTGCCATCATTTTGGTACTGAACCGCCCTTATGGGCAGGATTAGTCTAATATGAATATTGAAATTTCACTTCTGCAATGGCACTAGAGAACTAAAATGTGATGCTCTTGAGCGTTGACTAGCCGAGGAACAGGCCATTGTGCTTTTGTTCGTGCTCAGAGCCTCTCACATCATTTATTGGCTTGTTTCTATGAAACACTTAGGGTCTCTCATTAAGTGTAAAGGGTAAACCAGACGTGGACCCCTTGCTTTCAGTGCCTAGGGAAGCCAGCTGCACCTTACCGATGTGGACCAAATAAGGCCAAAACTTATGTTTGGGGTTAGCTGGTTTTTCCGTGCAGAGGGGACTTGCCCATCTTTTTAGTACTGGATTGCCCTTATGGGCAGTATTAATGTAATATGTATGTGGAAATTTCTTCTCTGTAATGGCATTAGAGAGCTCAGATCGATGCATTTGAGTGTTGACTAGCCGAAGAATAGGCCATTGTGCTTTTGTTCTTGCTCAGAGCCTCTCACGTCATTTATTGGCTTGTTTTTTATTGGCTAGCAATTTTTTATCCCTTTAATTGCATGCCTTTTCTGTATAAAAAAGTGATGTTTCACAGGAACTGAAACATAATACAAGTAGCTATGGGGGGGGGTTGCTAGGAATTTGTGCTGCAAAATTGAGGCAGGAGAGGCTCATAATGACTGCTTTCAATAGGAACAAATGAAATAATAATGAAAGGAGGATCTGAAAGTACTTTTATGCATCCAGTGAGTCTGAGGAGGAGGAAGTGACCACTACCAACATAAAAGGGTCTGAATGCCCTGATTCCCCAGACCCAGTGATGGCTAGTCTCCCTACATCACCCCTAGGAATCTTGGGGAAATGTGTGTCACAGACAGAGGGAGAAGAAGATGTAGTGTGACAGGTCAGCTGCCTGTGCCTGCTGCCATTTCTGGGCCTGCTTCCAGTCTTGTGCCTGCTAGGGTGTCTTGTGATTCTCGTGGGGGAGGAGGAGATGATTCCAAGTGACAGCAGGGAACCCTAAGTCACATTTGCCATCCCCAAGCAGTCCTGCCACTACTACTACTACTACAAAGATCCAGCAGCTGAGACTCAGAGTGTTGGGAGTGAGTGAGGGAGGGAGGATAGTGAGGACTCTGAGACTGAAATTGATGTGGTTCCTGTTAGTGACAGTGAGGCAGCTGGTGGGACTAGCTTGACTGCAGAAGATCCTCCTACTGATGCTGAGGTGGTAGGGGAAGTGATTCAGAGTGGCCAGAATAGTGATCAAGGGAGTCTGCCCCCTGACCCTGTGACTCCTGTTCCCCCACTGCATTGTCCCTATGGGACATAATACTGAGGAAAGCAGCAGTAATACCTCCACCACAAGCACAGATCATCTGCCTGTGCCTGCTGCCAGTCAGCCTTCCTTAGCTCAAGAGCTACAGGCTCAGAGTGTTAGGAGTTAGGGAGGGGGTGTCAAGGTTTGGCTGAGCTGCTCTACTCTGCTGCTCGATTCTGCTGTCTGTGCTAATCCAGTGCTCTGCTATCCATTACTTCTGCCTTCGCTTTGCTGGATCAGGCTGAATCAGCTGACCTCTCTGTGATTGCTCACCTGACTGCTATCAGCCAACAGCCAACCTTCCCAGGGTATTTATAGCAGCTTGGCTCACTGCCTGATTGCCCTTATGTTTGCTTCTGGCTGCAGGAGTGTTCTACTGCATTGCTAATTACCTGTGTATGACCTGGCTTCCTCTGACATCCCTTCTGGCTCCTGGATTGTTCCTGACTTCGCTGCTCTCCATATTCCTGATGCTGGCTTGGTTGAGTACCTGTCTTGGTTTCTGACCCTGGCTTGTCTTTTGGTTTAGGCATCTGGATCATGATTTTGTTATTTTAATAAAGGTGTTTTGCAGTTTATATTTTTATGTCTGTCTGGTTCCTGGTCCCTAACAGTACACAAGAGCCATGAATTAAGAAAGGTGCAGGAAATCCACCAAATATTTTTTTCAGGCTGGACCAGGTAGATCAGCGCATGGACCAGTTTGCTTTAGCCCTCCAGACTTTGTTGCTCCGTACTGCGCATCTGGCTCCACCACCTTAGCAACCCCCAGCGCAGGCTGCCCCTATAGCTGCTGCCACTCCTGCTCCGATTATCAATAGTGATTCCAATGTTGCTAGAGGCATAACTGGGTCTGCACCTCTTCCCCAGCATTATGGGGGCAACCTTAACCAGTGCAGAGGTTTCCTGAACCAGGTCTGTATTCATCTGGAGATGGTACCACAATCCTTTCTGTCTGATAGGAGTAAGGTGGGCCTTGTGATTTCTTTAATCTCTGACAGGGCCTTGGCATGGGCTAATCCCCTTTGGGAGACGCAGAAACCTATTGTGTACAGTTACCCTGAGTCTGTGGCATCCTTTAAAAGGATATTTGATATACCGGGCCACTCCACCTCGGCTGCCAAGCAACTAATGACCATCAGGGTACAACGACAGTTTCAGATTATGCCATAGAGTTTCCTACCCTGGCAGCTGAGGTTGGTTGGAATAATGAGGCTCTCGTGGCTGCTTTCTCTAATGGGCTTTTGGATACAGTTAAAGATGAGGTTGCAGCCCGGGACCTCCCAGGAGATTTAGAGGAATTGGTCTCAATTTGAATATTCATTGACTCCCATATCCGTGAGAGACCTTCCTTTAGGGAGCGCCTGCGGAGGCATCCCATCCATAACCCCTGAGCTTTTTGTCCCCACCCGTGCCTCCCTCTCCTCCCACGCCTCCTAGTCTCAAGACCTCAGGGGATGTGAAGCCCATGCAGCTTGGCTTGACTGCCTTTAGGAGGAGGGAGGGCCTGTGACTTTACTGCGGTAAGGCAGGGCATATGCTGCGAACTTGCCCCACACGTCCGGAACACCCGCACCTGAGGTCCTATAGGGGACAGACCTTAGGTGGCATCTCAGTGTCCCCGGCTATCCAGAAGGTTAAACCTCTAGTCCCCGTTGGGCTCTCCTGGGGTGAGTTTTCCATTACTACAGAGGCACTTATTTACTCCGGTGCAGCGGGCCTCTATATTGACAGTGCCTTCACCCAGAAGCACTCCATTCCATTGCAGCTCCGCCATTGAGGCGAGGTCACCCACGAAACCACTCCTTTGTCTCTAGCTGTAGGGGCTCTCCATCACGAAAGTTTACAATTCCAGGCGATCCACTCACCTCACCATCCTATGATCCTGGGTTATCCATGGTTGCGAAAACACAATCGCATGTTCGATTGAGTAAGTGTCAAAGTCATGGCATGGTCACCTAGCTGTTCCAAGACATACCTAGTGAAAGTGGCGAAGGTGCCAACCACATCCCCGGTACCTTTGTTGCCTGAAGATTACCAAGAGTCCCGAGACGTATTCGATAAGGGCCGGGCTGGTGAGCTCCCACCTCTCCGCCCATATGATTGTACCATTGAATTGCAACCTGGGGCCATACCCCCTCAAGGTCAAGTGTACCCTCTTTCTGTCACGGAGAATAAGGCCATGGAGGAGTATGTTGCGGATGCGCTGTCCTGGGGGTTCATCCAAAAGTCCTCCTCTCCTACTGGGGCCAGATTTTTCTTTGTGAAGAAAAAGAGTGGAGAACTGAGACCCTGTATCGATTACAGGGGGCTCAACCGTATCACTGTCAAAAATGCCTACCCAATTCCACTTATTACCAAGCTATTCGATCGATTAAAAGGGTCCATTCCATGAATGGAAAACCACGTTTAACACCAGGGCATTACAAATACCTCATAATGCCCTTTGGTCTCTGCAGTGCTCGCACGGTTTTCCAGGAATTCATAAATGAGTCCTCCGGGACATGCTTCAACAATGCGTGGTGGTATATTTAGATGACATCCTGATCCATTCCTCCTCCATGGAAAGCCACCACGCATATGTACTAAAAAAAGAAAAAAGCAAAGACCAGCGCAAAAGAGTCTCTCTAAGTGTAATATGTTGATCACAAAAGATTGGTCCTTCACCAAAACACTGTGGAACAGATCATTGGAATATTACATTTTTCAGAGACACACAACCTGCCTCCTGGTCTTATCGCTTGCACTAGCTTACACCCAGTATGGTGATCTTTTCCACTCTGTGTCACATGTAAGGGATGATAACTTCCAAGATTCTTCAAAAGGAGTGATAAATTCCACATATACAATTTATCACTCCTTTTTGGTGCGTAAACGGATACCCAACACTACCAGAGCTGAGTAGGACCAGAGCCGGTGGCACCCTTCCGGTGCGTAAATGGAGCGAGTGTATTGCAAGAGCTATCGGTAGACAGTTAACGGAAGCCACAACTGCTCTGCAAGAATAGTGGACAGGCTCGGGAATGAAGGCAGCAAGCTCAGAAAGTGTTAATGGAGCAGCTCGGTATCTGAGGCAACAAGCCCTGCAAGAGTAACGGATAGGCTCGGTAACGGAGGCAACAAGCTCAGCAAGTGTTAACGGATGGCCCAGTATCTGAGGCAACAAGCACTGCAAGTGTTAACGGACAGGCTCGGTAACGGAGGCAACAAGCTCAGCAAGCGTTAACGGATGGCCCAATATCTGAGGCAACAAGCACTGCAAGTGTTAACGGACAGGCTCGGTAACGGAGGCAACAAGCTCAGCAAGTGGGAGGTCAGCATATGAGCTCAAGATTAACAGTTCACAATGTAGCCAAGTGACATAGACAATATCTCGCTGGAACAGGATCACAGGAAACCGGTCACGAAGCAGGAACGTCAGCCAGGCCGGGTCATACACGGAGCAGGAGCGTCAGGCAAGCCGGATCAATCACGGAGCAGGAACGTCAGCCAGGCCGGGTCATACACGGAGCAGGAACCAGAAGAATAGTCAGACAAGCCAAATCGGTACACAGGAACACAGGAACACAGCAACGGAAGCACTGGTATTGGAACACCACGAAAGGGCACCTGACAGGTGACAGAGGCCCGGTATAAGAAGGCCACACTGGGCGGGCATAACCAAACGCCACCAATATGAACACACCACAGCAGAGAGTGACAGGAAATCTGATAGCTAATCAGGCCTTGGAGCAATTCCTGCATTACTACATCTTAGACCATCAGAATAATTGATCTGACCTGCTACCTTGGGCGCAGTTTGCTCATAACAGTGCTGTCTCGGCTTCTACCCGGCTCTCCCCCTTCATGGAGAATTATGGGTATCAACCCTCCATAATTCCAGATTCGTTCTCTCCCCAGGGGATTCCGGCACTGGAGGATCATCTCCAGTAAATCCGTTCCACATGGGTGCAGGTCCAAGAGTCACTGCGACGTTCGCAAGAATCCCAGGAGCTCCAGGCTAATCATAAACTCCTACCCTCACCCTCCTACCAGGTCTGGGAGAGGGTCTTGTTGTCCTCCAGAAATCTCCACCTCCGATTGCCTTCTCGGAAACTGGCTTTCCTTATCCTATGATGGGTGAACCCTGTGGCTTATGCCCTAGACCTCCCTCTGAATATGCGGATACACAATGTGTTCCATGTCTCTCTACTGAAACCCCTGCTATGCAATCGTTTCACTACGGTTACTCCTCTACCCCATTCTATGCCTTGAGAAGTTTGAGGTCCGCTCCATAGTCGACTCTCTTAGGTTCCGAGGGAGGCTTCAATATTTGGTCCATTGGAAGGGGTATGGTCCAGAAAAGTGCTCATGGGTTCCAGCCGCAGATGTGCATGCCCCTGCCCTCCACCGTGCTTTCCATGCACGCTTTCCCCATAATCCTGGTCCTGCCCTGCGGGGGGGAAAGTCATTGAGTGGGGGTACTGTCAAGGTTTGGCTGAGCTTCTCTACTCTGCTGCTCGATTCTGCTGTCTGAGCTAATCCAGTGCTCTGCTATCCATTACTGCTGCCTTCCCTTTGCTGGATCAGGCTGAATCAGCTGACCATTCTGTGTTTGCTCACCTGACTGCTATCAGCCAACAGCCAACTTTCCCAGGGTATTTAAAGCAGCTTGGCTCACTACCTGATTGCCCTTGTGTTTGCTTCTGGCTGCAAGAGTGTTCTACTGTGTTGCTGATTACCTGTGTATGACCTAGCTTCCTATGACGTCCCTTCTGGCTCCTGGATTGTTCCTGAGTTCACGGATCTCAGTATTCCTGACCCCGTCTGGGCTGAGTGCCTGTTGGTTCCTGACCCCGGATTGTCTTTTGGTTTATGATTCTGGATCACAATTTTGTTTTGTTATTTTAATAAAGGTGTTTGGAACTTTATATTTTTGTGTCTGTCTGGTTCCTGGTCCCTAACAGAGGGTGGTCATACTGCTAGTGAGGACTTAGACTCAGGGACTGAAATTGATGTGGTTGGTGTTGCTAGTAATAACTGTGATGGTGAAGCAGATGGTGGGACTAGCATTATCACAGGAGATCCCCCTACTGATGCTGAGATGGTAGGGGAAGTACTGCAGAGTGGCCAGACTAGAGGTCTAGGCAGCCTGTGTCTGCTGTTAGTGCTGCCAGTCTGCCTTCTTCAGCTCAACAAGAGATGGAAAGTGTGACAGTAGGGGACCCTCTGTCACATTTCTCATCATCTCCTCCAACCGGTGAGGCATCTGTAATAGGGCAGCAGCAGCAAAGATTGACTGGTGGTGGTGATGATGATGGTAGAGAAACTGAGGTGGAAGAGACATTAATGCCCTTTTTAGCCCAAACATAGAAGGAATGAGAGACAGGAATGGGGATGAGCACCACCACCAGCAGCAGTGAGCTTTTGGAATTCACAGAGTTTCCTGCTGCTGTAATTCCTGCTGCCGCTGAGATGCAAGGGCAGCCGGATGGTGAGGAGCAGGCTAGTGTGCCACAGACCACCGTGACACAGTGGGAATGGGGTCCAGTGATGCATGAATAGGACAGGTTCTACTTGAAAGCAACAATACTCATGGTGCTAGTTGCAGTGATGATTCTGAGGCAGTAGCAGCAACAGCAGCAACCTCATCCTCTGCCCCAGCCAGTGAAGGAGAATGTGGAGGATAAGAAGAAAGAGGCCATATTTCTCCAACTTTCTCCTCCCCTCTGAAGTCCTGGGTGTGGAACTATTATTCTCTTGGAGTAGGCACAGTTCAGTCAGCAGGTATGGCACTGTAAACAACTTGTGATAAATCAGTGAAAACTAGAACGCACCTTGGCATAACTGCCCTGATACCACACATAAAATAAAGACACCATGGCATTTATGTGAAACATGTTAAAGCCAAATCTCCACCAAAGAAACCTGGCACTGCTGTTGCTTTACAGCTTGATTCTCCCCAAAGGCAGCAAGAGGCAAGGAGTAGATGATTAAAAAGGAGGAAGAACAGAGAAACCCAGACAGAGGTTGAAAGTTCAATGGCAAGTGAAACACTTGACTCTCCATCACCTTTTTTTGATATAGGGTCTGGACACTTGAAGAGCATATAACTACATCTTCTGGTGATCCGCCTCGTTCATCGTTACCCCCCCCACCACCTGATAGCCATTCAGTAGATGTCAGGATGTGGCAGTTCATGTCCACCCATTGCACACTGTGTGGTGCACAGATCACACATGGCATTGTGGTGGAGGATAATTGTAAGCAGGGCATCAAGTGGCATCTGAGGAGATTCCATTCCACAGAATACTCTGTGCTGGTGGCTGGGAGGGTTCATCATTATTATTTAACTGTCTGCAAGTTGTCATGTGTCCTTAGCAGGGTGTGGACAAGAGGCATAGTGACAGCAGCAGTACTTGGTTTCTGGTGATATGATTTTGCATTGGGGACCCCAATCATCATGGTGTGTGTCTACAGTTATGCCAGGTGTGTGAGTGCATATGTGCCCATTGTTCCCAGCCCTTCCCTTATTTACCACACACACTTTGAGGCTGGAGTAGGAACAGGTGAGTATTGGCCAACTTCTACTGCCTCAGGCACATCACTGGAACTAGTATTGGCAAGTAGAATCATGATCATCCATCACCCATGTTACTGCTGTTTTGATCCCATTCCCTTTGAACTGCCTAATCATCCTGCTGTTTAAACAACTGTTGCCACTGTACACCACAACATGACCTGCTGGCACTAGGCCAGTAGGGCATTTTTTCCCCCTGATTTTTCTAAAAAAACAAAAACAAAAACAGAGGCCTAACAAGCCTATGTCCTACAAATGACTGATTCCTCAGGGTTTGTGATGCTATCAAGCCAAAGTCCTATAAATCAATGTTCCCTCAGGGCTTGGGCCTATAATGTCTAAGTCCTACAAATCGATTTTCCTCAGGGCTTGGGCCTAACACAAATCTTAATCCTACAAATCATTGTTTTGTCATGGCTTGGGCCTAACACAAGTCTAAATCAAAGAACAAATCAATGCTTTCTCATGGCTTGATCCTACAAATCAGTTGTTTCCTAAGTCCAATAAATTATCCTCTACAAAATACTCTATCTATATGTTTGAATAATTTTAAGAGTGACACATCAGCCAGTCTCACAGTTCTGTAGGCAGGCCTAGTACCTAGTACCCCCAACCACTGTCCAGAGTGAGCGGGTATTTTCCGTAACAGGAAATATACTTAGCCCCCAGCGCTCATGGAGCAAATTACTTTTTTAAAAATCAACCTGCCAAAGCTGGGTTACCGTGCTTGCTCTCAGGTTCGATGCAGATTAGGACTTAATCTACAATCATCCATAGTACAATAATACGCTTGCTGAGTGCTCCAGCTTACCCAGCTGTAGAACCTTGTTGTATCTCATGCCTGCTCCAGTGTTCTCCAGTTTGCTGCTGGCTACATCTACAGTGTTCCAGTCATCCTGAGTCCACCTCGCAATGGTCATCTTCAGTCTTCCTTTGAATTTAGCTACATCCATACTTCATCTACTTCATCCATAGTACCATAATGCTAAAGCTCCACCATACCCTGGAAATGGTTCCATTTATTTAATTTTCATTTTTTATTGTATTTTTTTTAAGCATTTAAAATTCGACGAATAATTCGTAAATTTCGCCGACTTTTGTCCGAGTCGAACAGGTCTGGTCCAAAAGTCGGATTCTCAGAATGAGAAAAAAAAATCAGACTCCGAATTTTACCGAAAATTTTTTGTTGTGCAAAAGTCTACTCTCTATCTCCTTCTTCTCTCTCTGAGCTCCAACAACGCATTAAGAGGAAATGCAGGCTGTCTGGGTGTCTGTGTCACATTAATCCAACCCCCATCATGAAACGAAGAAGCAAACTGGAATAGAGACAAAGTGGGAAAGTAGAGCATGAAACGTAGAAGCTAACTGGACTAGAGACATGGAGGGAAAATAATCGAGCGCTGGTAGTAGTCGCCGACTTGCAGAGATGTTTCGGAGCATGGCTAGTCGGATTCAGATTCTTTTTGGAGTACAACCCCTGCCTTTTGGATGACCCGACCCCTTTTTCGTTGAATTCCGAATGTCGATGAACCAAATTGCACAAGCTTAGTAAAACTATATAGAAGGGCAGTTCAGGAAGTGTAGCCACATTTTGTACATTCACCTAACTTTCCTCCATCCAGCTCTTACCTCTCAACCAGCTGTCTACAGTCCCATTGGCTTTTAAACTGGCATTTATGATACCGATTCTGAACAAAAACCTTCCCATGATCCTACTATTTTCTCAGAAGACTGTCCTATTTTTCTCGTTTCTAAACTATTCAAATGGGTTTTACACAGCCTCTTTATCCACTTGCATTCTTCCAACCCTCTGTGTAATCTTTTATAGTCTGGTTTCCTCCCAATACTTTCTACCGAGATGGCGCTACTGTTAGATTAGTATAAAGTGCATTTCACACTTCCAGATCTGCTTGATATTTATCCTTCTTCTGTCACTGATAATCATAAGCTTTCTGTGACAATCTCTTTTCCTTTGGCATAAATCACCCTGTCCTTGAATGGTTCACATCATACTTGTCTAATGGCTTCTTGTATCTTTCTCAAATGATACCTAACCGTCGCTCTCACATTCAGTGAAGGTCCCTCTTTATGCTCAGTGAGGGGCCCAGATCAACCTCTTTGCCCCACATCTGTCTCAATTAGACGTGGCTCAAGTCTCCACTGTCTATCTTCTTCTGTCTTTCGGATATCTCTTTGCAACCTGAGTCTGTCCTGGGACCCTATGCCATGAAGGTCCTGCACCATTTTTAGCAGCTCTTCCTTGAACCGCTTATAATTTATTAGTGTCTTTCTATAAATGTGGTCTCTAGAACAGTACACAGTACTGCAGGTGAAGCCTTAACAGGGATATAGTGTGAGAGTAGTACCTCTCACTTTCTGTTGCTAATTCCTAGATGACAAAGAACCTGGTTTGTGTTATCACTGCATTACTGCAGTGTATGCCTACCTTCAGGTCATCTGAAAAAATAACTTCCAGGTCCCTTTCCACTGACGTTTTTCTCCACAAAGTGCCATCAATCCTGTGTTCTTTATTTCTGTAACCTAAATCCATTTAACTTTACATCCCATACTCTTGTCCATTACTTTAAAGGGATAGTAATACTTCGTTTTATCTTTATTTTATTTTGTAGGCATTAAAAAAACATGAAGAACGATATAAGTCTTATCTCTCAAACCTTTATGGTTTAAGAGATATTCACAAGCAAAGTATCCCCCCCGTTCAGCCAGATCAGAAGGGAGGTGCCCAGGTAGACTGCAGAGAGGGACAATCTTCAGTTAAGATAAGGGAAAAAGCTGAAAAACTTGTCAAGGGGGGGGAAGGGCTTTCATTCTTTTCATACAAAGAAGATTGTCCCCTGATGTTATCTGTCTGGTCTTACAACCAGATTCACATCTGAGAAGAGATGGCTTACACTAGGAAAAAGGGGCGGGGAGGGGAACTTTGCTTGTGAATATCTCATAAACCATAAAGGTTTGAGAGATAAGACTTATATCATTCTTCATGTTTTTTTAATGCCTACAAAATAAAATATAGTTAAAACGAAGTATTACTATCCCTTTAATGTTCATAAATCCTCATGCACTTGATTTATCTTTACTGGAAAGTCCTCCCTGTTGCAGATTTTTGTATCATGTGCAAAAAAAAGCACACATTTCCTTGAATACCACCAGTAATATCACCAATGAAGATATGGAAGAGAACAGGACCTACACTGGCCCCTGGGACACTGCACTATTGACATGTTGTTCACTGTCCTTCAACCAATTGTTTATCTTATTAATTTCACTTTGAATCGAGTCCTAAACAATGCATCTTATAAATCAGCTTCCTGTGTGGTATAGAAAAGCTATAAAATCTTTACAAAAATCCAAATAGTCTTTCTCTATCCTGTAGGCCTGACTCCTGATCTTGTCAGTCTACATGCCAGATTTCTAGCACTAACCTTCAATAGTGTCTTCAGTACTCCAGAGCTGCACACCAAAGCAAAATCAGTCTCTTTCAGCTCAATACATTTAAAATGTTTCCTGAAAATGAATCTTTTCACAGAAGCTTATTTCTTAAATTCCTTAGCTCCCACATACTCCCATCTGGGCCAAGAGTGCAGTAAAGGCCAGTCTTATTTTTACCTCCACTAGAATCCCAACAAAACTTATTTAATTAAGCCTATACTGCCATGTTTTTTTGCAGTTTGCCTAATCTTTTCCCTGTTCCCTCGATTTCTCCAGTTACAAACTTTAGACAAAATTGTTAAAGGGATAGTAATGTTTCATAATAAAAGCAGCTCTAAATAATCATCATAGTATTTGGACTTTGGAGAGTGTTATTTCAATTCTGTCAGAGTTATAGTTCAAGAGTAATTCAATGACAAAGTGTCCCCCTCCCGCCCCTTTTATTAATGTAACACTGCTCAGCCAGAGCAGAAGGGAGGTGCCCAGGTAGATTGCAGAGAGGGACAATCTTCAATTAAGATAAGGGAAAAACCTGAAAAACTTGTCAAGGGGGGAAGGATTTTCATTTTTCTGATAGGAAGAGTATTGTCCCCTGCTGTTATCTGTCTGGTCTATGGACTGCATTCCACATCTGAGAAGAGGTAGCTTACACTAGGTAAAAGGGGCGGGAGGGGGAAACTTTGCTTGTGAATATCTCTCAAACCATAAAGGTTTGAGAGATAAGACTTATATCATTCTTCATGTTTTTTTTAATGCCTACAAAATAAAATAAAGATAAAACGAAGTATTACTATCCCTTTAACTGCTCAATTTCTTATTTGCCTATATCATGGGACCTGACACTTGCTGTCCATACTATTACCTGCACAGACCTTTGGTTTCTTTTTTCCCCCCACCCACTAGACTGCAAACACTTGTAATTAGTACCCTCACTACCATTTGCATAAACTGCTCAGTTTCTTTAGGTAACACACACATCTTACTAAATAAAGTAGTATGCCTTAACGCTTTACAAGCCCTCATTATAATGTGTTACAGTCTGTTTCAGTATGTCACTGACTGTTAATCTCTCACCTTTGTGTACAGCGCTGTGACACATGCTGAAACTCCATAAATGGTGTAGGCTATAACTACTGTTGCTATAACTATACTAATTGTAAAACAGATCCATCAAAAAGCAGAAATCTACCCAATATAGGTAAGAGACACTATGGAGGGACTCATTTAGGACCAAAGACTAATCAATACCCTCTATGCTGGAGGCTTTCTATTGCTGATTTTATTTCAGTGTGTTTCTTTTCTAGGGTTTACACGGCACTTTCCCTGCATATCATCCAATTAATTCCTGTTGTCTATCTTCTGCGTACTATAAAGTGAAATGTGTAACACTATCATTAGTTTATACTCAAATGAATACCTGTAAATATTTGCATCTTCATGTAATGCAGATCACCCCTTCCACACTCATCTGTACTTGCCTGATTTGTGTTGATGACACAAGAGGGCCCAGCTTGTGGAAATTCTTCATATAAAAGGAAAAATGTATACAGTACATTAATAAAATCTTCTTCTTCTTTGTGCATTAGTAGACACATCCCATCCCAAAAATGCAAACAAAAAACAAAATCAGTAAACCATCTGTTTTAACTCTTCAAAGTTCATTTCAACAACACATCTGTTTCAAAGTAAAATGATTGGGGAGGTTGGGAATGATCAAAATACTCGGAACATATTTCCTTCTTTATTTTAAAACGAGCTATCAATATCATAATCGAGGCTCGTTAAGCTTTGAGCTCGTTAAGTTTTCTCTGGAGCTGCAGTCATTTCTGTAGCAGATTCCCCCAGGCTAACTTTGTTTTTCATTTTGGTTTCCTAATTCAGCTGTAATTCTTCGAAAACTATTTCCAACTTTGGGATAAATCTTAAAAGGATACCCCGTCAGGACTGATTATGTCTTCATGAAACCTCCACCCCCACCCTTTTAAGGAAATTCACAGAATATGTTTTTTCTCAAGAGTTGCTTTGGATAATTAGATATAAGTAAAGCATTCCTTAGCCTTTCAGAATCCATGCACCTCTTTCATTTTACGGAAATAATGTGTACTTTTATTTTTTAACCAGTGACTTTTTTGTTTAGTTGACGTGTCCATTTAGTTTGAATTTTATTCTTATTTTGACAAGTTTTCATAATATTAATACATTTTCACATAGGAAGTGCATTTAAAATGCTCGGCACACCCAGTGCAACCTTTTTACCAGCCACAAAGCATAAAACCCCATACTAAGGATACCCCTTAGTCTCAATCCAAATTATTTAAAAAAAATATGTTTGGCAACTCGCTAGATAACAGCAAAATGTCTGCTATATGGTTTCTGATCAATTTAGCCAATACTAAAAACATTTTCAGTTCCTGGATATATAGACATGGAGGGAGTATTAAGGATGGAGAGATGCAGAGATAATGAAATAGAGAGACACACAAAAAATTAGAGAGAAAGAGAGATAGAGACCCCTCCAGTATTCCTGGCTTGGTCACAGTGTAATTTGAAGTAACAATGGGTTCAATCCAAATGTTGAGGATGGCTGTTTTTTCTGCCGATGGCATTCTTTCAAGCACAGTAAGCTATTTAAATGTCTGTGCTGTGAAAAAATACCAGCAAAAAAAAGAGCCTTCGTGTGATAAAGTGAAGAGGTGTTTTCACCCATTAAAAATGATGAAAACACCATACATATCAATTAAATGTTCTGCATTAGCCATGAAAACCCAATAAGGGACTTAAAGGGATAGTAATACTTCGCTTTAAATTTGTTTTATTTTGTAGGCATTAAAAATACATGAAGAATGATATGTCTTATCTCTCAAACCTTTATGGTTTAAGAGATATTCACAAGCAAAGTTTCCCCTCCCACCCCTTTTACCTAGTGTAAGCCATCTCTTCTCAGATGTGGAATCTGGTTGTAAGACCAGACAGATAACAGCAGGGGACAATCTTCTTTCTATGAAAACAATGAAAGCCCTGTCCCCCTTGACAAGCTTTTCAGGTTTTTCCCTTATCTTAATTGAAGATTGTCCCTCTCTGCAGTCTACCTGGGCACCTCCCTTCTGCTATGGCTGAGCAGTGTTGCATCAGTAAAAGGGGCAGGAGGGGGACACTTTGTCATTGAATTACTCTTGAACTATAACTTTGACAGAATTGAAATAAAACTCTCCAAATACTATGATGATTAATTAAAGCTGCTTTTATTATGAAACATTTCTATCCCTTTAAGTTATGGCAGGAAAGTTAGAACCCAGATTTTTTCAACTTGAGTCCATTATCAGCTCTTCAAACAGCCAACGCAGAAACCTGAATGAAAGTCGTCAGTGGATGTATTCATATGGGGTCAGTGGGGTATAATTACCCCGCCGACATTCATAGGGTTAAACCGACTAAGTTAATAAACAACATCCCATTAAAAGTAACACTTATCATTAATCCTGATGTCCTCAGCATGCTGGTCATCTTCTGTCCTTCTCTTCTGCCTTCTCTTCTTTCTTTCTTCTGCCTGTAAAATAAAACAAAAGTATGAATACACATCATTAACTATGACATTGTTTAACCCTTTGAGTGGAGGAGTGGTATGCACGTACCTCACTGGCACTCAAAGGGTTAAAACATTATTGTGCCATGAATATTTCGATAAGTAAATGCCTCCATTTAATGCCCAAGTAAGTAAAAATGCCAATAATAAATGTGATAAATATATGCCATGAAGAAATATTATGAATAAATGCCAAGTATATACACTTAGCATTGATCTTCATGTCTCCACCGATGTGAGCAGCCACGGTGCCGGCATAGACACCGATGAGCCACACGGGTCCATCTTCTGTCCTACATGGTCCGATGCCGTAGCACACTGAGAGAATTGGAAGTGAGCCTACCTTTATATATGGGCAGTTTCACTTCCAATTCCCTCACAGCCATTGGCTGGGATGTTCTTACGCACATCCCAGCCAATCAGTTTAAAGAACAGCTGCTCTAATCTGATTGGCTGGGATGTGCGTAAGAACATTCCAGCCAATGGCTGTGAGGGAATTGGAAGTGAGACTGCCCATATATAAAGGCAGGCTCACATACAATTCCCTCAGTGTGCTAAGAACAGAAGATGGACCCGTGTGACTCATCAGTGTTTCCGCGGCCGCACACAGCAGCGGAGATATGAAGATCAAAGCTAAAGGTATATACACTTGACATTTATTCATGACATTTATTCATGTCATATATTTGACATTTCTTCATGCCATTTTTACTTATTTGGACATTAAATGGAGGCATTTACTTAGCGAAATATTCACTACACAATAATGTTTTAACCCTTTAAGTGCATTCATAGGGTTAATTCTATTAACTTTTGACACATGCTTTGCAATGCGTTGTACCCCTCTGCCACTCAAAGGGTTAAACAATGTCATAGTTAATGGTTTGTATTCATACTTTTGTTTTATTTTAGAGGCAGAAGAAAGACGACTGAAGAGAAGGACAGAAGAGAAAGACAGAAGAGGACCAAGAAGCTGAGGACTCCACTGGACATGAGGATTAATGGTAAGTGTTACTTCTAATGGGATGTTGTTTTTTTAACTTAGTCGGGTTAACCCTATGAATGACGGCAGGGTAATTATACCCCATTGGCACTCCTAGGGTTAATTCTACTAACTTTTGACACGTTTCATACTTTGGATGTATTGATATGGGGCTTAGGGCCCCATATCAATACATCCACTGAGGACTTAGGGTTTTTTTTTTAACTTTTTTTCATTCAGGTTTCTGCGTTGGATGTTTGAAGAGCCGATAAGAGACTCCAGTTTAAAAAAAAACTGGGTCTTAACTTTCCTCTGATAACTTGAGTCCCTTATTTGGTTTTCATGGCTAACGCAGAAATTTGAATTGATATTTACAGTGTTTTCATAATTTTCAATGGGTGAAAACACCTCTTCACTTTTTTGCTGATATTTTTTCACAGCACAGACAATTGACTAGCTTACTGTGCTTGAAAAATGCCGTTGGCAGAAAAAACAGCCGTCTCCAACATTTGGATCGAGCCCTAAGTCTTTTGATCACATTTGATCACAGAGTTAATAAAAGACCTTAATCAAAGTATAAGTTGTAGTAACCCACTTGATCAAAGTATAACTTACGGTAACTTTCTAAATCATAGTAAAAGGTGTTGTAACATAGTAACATAGTAAATGAGGTTGAAAAAAGTCCATCAAGTTCAACCCTTGCCTCCTAACCCAGTGCCATGATAATTATATAGCTTTCCTGATACCAAATAAGTTAGTCTTTATCAGACCTTCCTAATTTGCCTACTAATACACAATATATACCTAATCTTATACAAACAATTGGTGGCGCTATATGGACACGGGGTTATTACTTTCTTAGATGGTTGCTGCCTCGAACAAGATCTCTGCTATCAGATCTCCAAATAAAAACTACTATTTACAAAAACAGTTCCGGCGCTACCATCAGAAAGACTAATAAATCATACCATAAAGGCTCCTTCCTTATAATCAAATCCCTTTAATAAACAAGATATTATATATCTCTTCGTTCTCTCTCATATATACTTAATACCCTTTACATATGAAAAAAATTCTTTTAAAGTTGTAGGATCTTAATCGTACTTCATCAAATCTCTCATATGTATTGGATGTATCTACTTCACCATCATACATTGGATGTATCTACTTCACCATCACATATGAGAGATTTGATGAAGTACGATTAAGATCCTACAACTTTAAAAGAATTTTTTTCATATGTAAAGGGTATTAAGTATATATGAGAGAGAACGAAGAGATATATAATATCTTGTTTATTAAAGGGATTTGATTATAAGGAAGGAGCCTTTATGGTATGATTTATTAGTCTTTCTGATGGTAGCGCCGGAACTGTTTTTGTAAACAATATATACCTGCATGTTCCCTTTCTTTTGAAAGAAATGTATGTAATCTGCTCTTAAACATATCCACTGTATCTACCATAACCACATCCTTGGGCAATGAAATCCATAATTTAACAGAGCTTACTGTAAAAAAAACCCTTCCTCTGCTGAAGTCTAATCTCCTTTCCTATAATCTCAAGTGGTGTCCCCTGATAATTTGTTCAGGCCTTGGATTGAATAGCTTGTCACAGAGATCCTTGTATTGACCTCTCATATACTTTTCTCTAGAGTAAATAAACCAAGTTTGTCTAGTCATTTCTCATATGTCAAGTCCTCCATTCCCTTAATTAATTTTGTTGCTCTTCGCTGTACCCTCTCCAGTTCTAGAATATCCTTTTTCAGAAATGGTGCACAAAACTGCATTGCATATTCGAAGTGAGGTCTTACCAGTGGTTTGTACAATGGCAAAACGATGTTATCTACTCTTGCTTCAATACCCATTTCTATGCAAGACACATCTTTGTTTGCTTTTGCTACTGCTATTTGACACTGGTCAATGTTTCCAAGTTTGCAGTTTACAAGGATTCCCAGGTCTTTCTCTAGCAACGAGTCCCCTAAAAAGATTCCATTAAATGAAAAATTAGCATTTGGATTTTTTTCTTCCTAAATGCATGACTTTACACTTTCCCACATTAAACTTCATATTCCATTTGGTTGCCCATTCTGCCATTTTATGTAAATCCCTCTGTAGAGAACAAATATCCTGTTCTGAATTAATTACCTTGTAACCCATGTGAACCCATTATAAGCTGTTATTACATGTTTGATAATGGTAAAAATATGTTGTTGTCACCTGCTTAATAACAATAAAAGTTATTTAAACTACTTTATCACAGCAGAAATTGTAGTAATTCACTTGATCACAGTAAACATTATAGTAACCTTCTTGATCACAGTGTAAGTTGTTGTAACCCACTTGATCACAATAAAATTTCTGTGATCCGCTTAATGACAGTAAAAGTTCTAGTAACCCACTTAATAACAGTATAACATGTGGTAATCCACTTCATCACAGTGAAAGTTTGTAACCTGCTTGATTCCATTAAAATCTGAATTAACCTGCTTCATGAAAGTATAGGTTTTTGTAATCCACTTGATCACGGTAAAAGATGTGCTTACCCACCTGATCACAATATTAGTTGCAGTAGCCCACTATCACGGTACCCGTGCTCTTGGCTGCAGTCGGCGACATTCTGATTTCCTAATTTCACTACCTTGCTCTGATTGGCCAAGTATCTTTGTCACCACCCAGTGATAGCCTTTATAATCTCTGTCATGTCTTCACTATGGTGTCCTTTCGTGGTGTACTAGTTCCTGATATTTGTTCTGTATATTGCTGATCGTGGATGACCTGGCCTGCCTGGCGATGTTCCTGAGTTTCCTGTATTGCTGCTGCTCCGTTGCTGACCGTATCTGGCTGAGAACCCGCTCTGTTGCTGACTGTATCTGGCTGAGAACCTGCTTCGTTGCTGATCGTATCTGGCTGAGAATCCACTCCGTTGCTGACTGTATCTGGCTGAGAACCCGCTCCGTTGCTGACTGGATCTGGCTGAGAACCCGCTCCATTGCTGACCGTATCTGGCTGAGAACCCGCACCATTGCTGACTGTATCTGGCTGAGTACCCATTCCGTTACTGACCGTGTCAGGCTGATTACCACTCTGTTGCCATCAGTGCCTGGCTATACCGCTTGGTTACCTCCATTTGGTCCAGCGATACCCGCTGTGGCCTTTCCGTTACGCAAGTCAGTGTGCGCGGCATGGCGATATTATTTTGTCGACCGTTGGCTAAGCATTCGTGCTTAAGCTGCTCTCTTAACTGCCTCAGGCGGTGTGCACACGCAAAGTACCAGTACAGCGTTCATAGCACTGACTGTGTTACTCTGATCACTCTCTTTGTCCATCTCCCTTTCAGTATCTCTCTGGGTGTTACCTATTGACCCTTTGTGTGCCTGGATCTTCCAGGTAGGGTTCGCGCTTATTCCTCACTGCAATAGCCTTGGGCTCAAGAGCCAGTGTTGCGTTATGCCATGCTTCAGTGTCAGGGGACACTGGTTGCCTTCCATATATATATATGTATTACTATCCACCCCTAGCGTTCTAGGGTTTGCTTACTTAGAGTTGCCTTGGTCTCCCTGTTACCCTAACCCTAGGGTCAGTGCTGCCTACTAAGCGGTTGACTCGGTCTATTTGTGATCGCAGTGCCAGGGTCAGTGTTGCCTCGCTCCTCTTGGGTTCTGTGCCTCCCAGGCGTCTGGGTTTGTGCCAGTCATCTACATCTGGACTACCTGTCACCGAAGTCCTGTTTTCAGTTCCTGGACTGCGTTGCCTTCTGCCTTTCTGGTTCAAGCCAAAACCTTCATTGCCAGTGATTGTTTCCATTCCATCATATATTTCTAATACTGGCTTGCTATTGCTCTACATATCTGTATATATTTATGTTCTGTTTGTGTGGGTCTAAGGGCCTAACTACATGTATGTACTTTATCATAATAAAGTCATTTTAACCTTACCGATCTGGTCTGAGTGTTCATCAAAAACCGTGACACCCTCTAAAGCAGGTTCCACTCAAGCAGTTCTCCTGTTTCAGAGGATTAGTGACCTCAAGAGGAACCTTTTTGAATGATGTTAAGGGTATTCATATCTATGCTGTTTTTTGAATATCATGTGATAGCTTTTCCTGCACTCTAGCTGGCTAAAACTGCAGGAGAAACAGAAACAAGGCACCTGTTTTGTGCCTTATAATACAAGTTGTTTCGTACAAATACAGATAATAATGGATTGTTTTATTCATCACTATCTACAATTTTTTGTCATAGCAAATTAGCCACTGGTTCTTTATTCATGCATCTATCTGCCCTTTGGAAATTAGGAACATTATGTAACAATAAAAACTGAGCAACTGCTTCTTATTTTCTTCACCCATAACTAGGATACCTTTACACTTACCACTGCTGTGTGGCGCAACCTGTAATGCTGGGTGTCTCTGTATGATTGGATGACCAAGTATTATGGAATGCACCCAGAATCCCTGACTTCAGTTGAAGCACTGAATAGATCTGATGGTTAATGTTCCAGCTGTAGAATCTATTCAAACCTCAGGGTTGCAGGTTCTAGTCCTGGCAAGGTCAATTCAGCCTATCACCCTTCTGAGGTAGATAAAATGAGTACCCAGTACATACTTGAAAATGAGAGACAATCTCGGTGTATCATTCCTGGTAAAATACTTTCATTAAAAAAAAAATGCTGGTCTCATCAAACATCATTTTCCATGTATATGGATTTCTCCTATTTTTGCATATCACCAGTAATTTGGATCTATAAAGCAGTGGCTTGCTTCCTACACAGAATTTATTAAAGGTCACTGAAATTCCTCCCTGTTATTGGCATACTTCTTTACATCATCTAGTATCACTGTGAACAAACAGAGGCCTACCATCTACTATAGTTCAAAATAGATAGTGTTTATATACTTGAATGGTGTGTTACAGTGGTGTTCCCTCTTTAAGGACTTGGGGGGTGCAACACATTGTGAATCACACCACTCTTGGCATTTAAAGGTTAATCTAGCTGTTGCTGAGAAATGTTACCACTGTGTGTGTTGAGTTGCTATTGAAATTTTGTTCTAATGATAGAGCGTGTCAAAATGGAGACTACAAAATGTTGCTGATGTGTTTAGGGTGCATTTAGCATGTCATAATAGTGACCACCATGTGGGTGGAACAATTTAAATTGGATACCGTATGTCTTAAAGTTTACCAGAGGCATGCGCCTCAGTTCTTCCACGTTGCGCCCATTTATCCTTCCGTGAAGAAAGTGTGTCAGAAAATGTTAGTAAAAGCACTTTAGTGTATTACTTTCAGCAGAAAATCACAAGATGCTCTGTAATGGAGGTTTGTCCATAGCTTCTCATTAATCTATATGTCACTATCTTTATATGTCTCTCTGTGTCCAATAATAATCCAGTCTTTCCATCTCTATTTCTCTATGTCTCTCTTACTCTTTCAGATGTTTCTCCCATATGCGATGTGTCTCTCTCAATGGAACAGATTTTCTAAAAAGAACTGGTTCTGGGGCCAACCAACTGCACCATATGATTATTTATTTAAATGGATCTTTTAGCCCCTTGAATGCTACAGGGGTCTTCAGTTAATTGTGAAGGAATGCATTTTTGACCTTTGTAGCATTCAAGGGATTTAAAGCCCCATCAAAAATCAAGGGACATTTGAGGAGTTTGTATTTCAACCCTGTGGTACATTTGGTTTCCTCCAGAATTGTTCTAGTACATCAGACTAATACTCATACTCTCTTTCTGTCTTGTTACTTTTAAGCCCTCTGTTTGCTTTTTATAGAAACTCTCCTTGAGTTGAAGCTGTGATTGGCTAGATTTTAGCTTCTAAAAACTTCTGTGGCACTTGCAAGGGAAGTTTATAAGTTCCACACAGAACAGCAGGAGCATGTGTACTGGTCTTTATGCTGGTGCAATAGATTTGATTTTCTAGTGGATGTATACGAGATTGAAACATTTCATACATCAGAACTTTTTTCTTTTAGATTTCTCTTGCAATAAGTGGTATTTCCAAGTTCCTTATATTTTTGCATAGTAAAATGGTCTTAAGATACTGGTACCAACTAGCACTCAAATACAGTTGAAATTGAAATATATTAACTCAAAGATTGGGAAAATATGGCCTCTGACCTACTGTCAGTATCTTGTTATGATTCATAGGTAGCCTTTTTGCCTGCTGAGCATCTCATCTGTGATCCGTTGCCTGCTAAGTTCATTGGCCAGCTGTGTTTCAGCATCTGCCAAGCAAGCCATGAGCTATTTATTGTGTTTGCTAAATACATTGGTTGGCTGTGTCATAACATTTGCCAAGTGAGTCAACAGCTGTTTATCGTGTCTGCTCAGTTCATCAGTCAGCTGTGTTCCAGCACCTGTCAGACAAGCCAAACATTGCGTAGATGATTCCTACCTTGTATTGTTCTGTGATCTCTAGGCCAGCTCTTCAAGTGAAGGGGTGATCCCTTCTCACTCCATCAGATGGCACTGTACTTGAACTACAGTTCTTTGTGTACTAATATCACTTCTTTTCAGTTTCACAGGGCTAGATTTCCCAATAGGCAGAGTGTGCACTTGCCTATAGCTTGAAATTTTGAGGTATGCCTCAGCTGTGCTGATCACACTCACATTCGGAATGGTGGGTGGGCCCAGAATAATCTCAGTTGTGATGCAATATCTTATATAACCCCTTTCAGGCTATAATTTAAAATGCTGGATACTGGAGAGATCTCAGTGCATTCAGGAGCAATGCATTGGAGAGCTTTCTCTAGAAATCAAGGGGTTAAAGCTTTTTTTGCCCTTGCTTATCATAGTCCAAGGGTATTTTCTGTGCCAGGAAACAGTGGATGGAAGAGTAGGGGTATGGCCATGGGCAGAGCTAAGGTCACCTAGAGTACGTTGCCTACGGGCAACTGGAATGTAAACCCAGCCCTACAGTTTCATCAAGTCTAGACACGGAAACCTTCTAGCCTGCTTCTACTATTCTGCATAGGGCGATACTCTGAGTCTGATTACCCCAAAATCTCAAGAAGATTTTCATTCTGAAGGAATATTTATCCTGGTTGGACCCCTGTTCAACTGGGGTTACACAATCTGGCTTCCGGGTCAAGAAGCTGGAAGCGACCATGATGCGGATTAACCCTTCAAATGTCAAACTGGATCCATACTGATGCACTACAGAGAGGCTGTGTTCTAGCTGCTGGCTACCAAACAAATGACATAACATGCCATACTGTATAGATGATATCCTCTATTCTCATATATGTGAATACAATTTAGTTTTTTTTTTATTTATCAGAAACAAGCTGAAAGATGTGAGAGACTCTGAGCATGAACAAAAGTACAATGGCCTGTTCTCCAGCTAGTCACCGCTCAAGAGCATCACATTTTAGCTCTCTAGTGCTATTACAAAGGAGAAATTTCCACATACATATTAGACTAATCCCACCCATAAGGGCAGTCCAATACCAAAATGATGTGCAAGTCCCCTCTGCACAGAAAAAACACCTAACCCCAGATCTATGTTTTGGCCTTATTTGGGCCTCATCAGTGAGGTGCAGCTGGATTCCCTAGGCACTAAGAGCAAGGGGTCACGTCTGGATTACCCTTTACACTTAGGGAGAGACCCTAAGTGTTTTGCAGAAACAAGCCAAAAGAAGTGAGAGGCTCTGAGCACGAACAAAAGCACAATGGACTGTTCTCTGGCTAGTCACCGCTCAAGAGCATCACATTTTAGCTCTCTAGTGCTATTACAAAGGAGAAATTTCCACATACATATTAGACTAATCCCGCCCATAAGGGCAGTCCAGTACCAAAATGATGAGTAAGTCCCCTCTGCACAGAAACAACAGCTAACCTCAGACATAAATTTCAGCCTTATTTGGATCTCATCAGTGAGGTACAGCAGGCTTCCCTAGGCACTGAGAGCAAGGGGTCAACGTCTGGATTATCTTTTACACTTAGGAAGAGACCCTAAATGTTTTTCAGAAACAAGCCAAAAGATGTGAGAGGCTCTGAGCACAAGCAAAAGCTCAATGGTCTGTTCTCCAGCTAGTCACTGCTCAAGAGCATCACATTTTAGCTCTCGAGTGCTATTACAGAGGAGAAATTTCCACATACATATTAGACTAATCCCACCCATAAGGGCAGTCCAGTAGCAAAATGATGGGCAAGTCCTCTCTGCGTGGAAAACCCAGCTAACCCCAGACGTAACTTTCAGCCTCATCAGTGAGGTGCAGCTGGCTTCCCTAGTCACTGACAGCCAGGGGTCCACGTCTGGATTACCCTTTACACTTAGGCAGAGACCCTAAGTGTTTCATAGAAAAAAAGCCAATAAATGATGTGAGAGGCTTTGAGCACAAACAAAAGCACAATGGCCTGTTCTTTGGCTACTCACTGCTCAAGAGCATCACATTTTAGCTCTCTAGTGCCATTACAGCGAATAAATTTCCACATACATATTAGACTAATCCCACCCATAAGGGCAGTCCAGTACCAAAATGATGTGCAAGTCCACTCTGCACGGAAAACCCAGCCATACATTTCAGCCTTATTTAGGCCTTGTCAGTGAAGTGCAGCTGGCTTCCCTAAGCACTAAGAGCAAGGAGTCCACGTCTGGATTACCCTTTACACTTAGGGAGAGACCCTAAGTGCTTCGCAGAAACAAGCCAAAAGAAGTGAGAGGCTCTGAGCACAAACTCCGGCTAGTCACTGCTCAAGAGCATCACATTTTAGCTCACTAGTGCTATTACAGAGGAGAAATTTCCACATACATATTAGACTAATCCCACCCATAAGTACAGTCAAGTACCAAAATGATGAGTAAGTCCCCTCTGCACAAAAACAACAGCTAACCTCAGACATAAACTTCAGCCTTATTTGTGCCTCATCAGTTAGGCACAGCCGGCTTCCCTAGGCGCTGAGAGCAAGGGGTCCATGTCTGGATTACCTTTTACACTTAGGAAGAGACCCTAAGTGTTTTGCAGAAACAAGCCAAAAGATGTGAGAGACTCTGAGCACAAGCAAAAGCACAATGGTCTGTTCTCCAGCTAGTCACTGCTCAAGAGCATCACATTTTAGCTCTCTAATGATATTACAGAGGAGAAATTTCCACATACATATTAGACTAATCCTGCCCATAAGGGCAATCCAGTACCAAAATGATGGGTAAGTCCCCTCTGCACAGAAAAAACAGCTAACCCCAGACGTATGTTTTGGCCTTATTTGGGCCTCGTCAGTGAGGTGCAGCTTGCTTGCATATGCAAATTGCCCTTGGGACTAGTCACCCTAAGTGTAACAGGGTAATCCAGATGTGGACCCCTTGCTCACAGTGTGTAGAAAGATCAGCTGCACATCAATAACAAGGCTGGAATGTATGTCTGGGGTTGGATGTTTCTCTTGTTCTGATAGGAATTGTCTCGTACTTTGTGGCTGGACTGCCTTTGGGTAGGATCAGTATGATGTGCTTTAGGATTTTTTCTCTCTGTGAAAGGCACTAGTGAGCTAAGAGAGATTGCACCCTGGGTAGGATACTTATCCTACAGAGCCTCATCAATTCAAGGGCAGCCTCGTACCTAGTTGAGCATCTCTGACTGGCTTTTTGCATATGCAAATTGCTTTTGGGGCTAGTCACCCTAAGGGTAACAGGGTAATCCAGACGTCGACCCCTTGCTCACAGTGCCTAGAGAGATCAGCTGTACCTCACTGACGAGGCTCAACAAGGCAGAAACGTATGTCTGGGGTTGGTTGCTTCTCTTGTTCAGAGAGGAATTGCCTGGCACTTCCTGGCTGGGCTGCCTTTTGGTAGGATCAGTATGATGTGCTTTAGGATATTTTCTCTTTGTGAAAGGCACTAGTAAGCTAAAAGAGATTGCACCCTGGGTAGGATACTTATCCTATAGAGCCTCATCAATTCAAGGGCAAGCTTGTTCCTAGTTGAGCATCTCTGACTAGCTCTTTGCATTATTTTTTATTTATCAAACATACTTATATTTAGAAAACTAGTTAATGAGCTGTTTAGGTTTATAGGTTAATATAATTACAACATGGAGTGCAGACACTTTCAATCTGAGCACTGCATTTCCTCTGCCACTCACTAACATTGCTCAGCAATGTATTGGCTTCCCTAACACTGAAATGTTAAGTGAGTGGAGGGAGGTAATGTAGGCTTAAGACAGAAAGGACCTGCAAGGCATACCTTAATCAACATGCATTTAATGAATTAAAAAACTAGTGTTGCAATAAAATATAAAGGTTATGTAGAAAGTTCTTTCAAAATCACCAAGCTTGTTTTAGGTGATAGGAATCCTACATATGTGTAATACATATGCATTTTTTTCCTCAGTGCCATTGATTAGACAGGGGTTTGCTGGTTTATTTCTGAGGTCAGTCAATAATCAACTAAGTGGGGTGGGGACACTTCCAAGTTTGCATGTATCCACCTCTGTGACTTTTAACCACCTGAATACTGGAGAGCTGTCCACAGTATAAATGGATTCAGCAGGAAAATGTATTTGTTCTCTGTAGTGGATTTATGTCTGTCTGTATATCTGTCTATTCCCCCTCTGTCACTACATCACCATTCAATGACTCTGATGTATCAGTCATTCACTACAAAAAGTGCCTACTGAAGGAGTCAGAATATTTACTGATCAGTTTGTGATTCACAATGATCAATTCATAGGGTTTTTTTGGGAAGTTCAGAGCTACTTGACTGTTGAGTGATTCAGCATAAGCTCACAAGACATTTGAAAATTATCCCAGAGCCCAGTACAATCACTCCCACACATACACTCAAAGGATCTTTGTTGTTTGCACTCCAGAATGTGAACAAATCTTTGTGTTGAGAATAAAACATTCGGATAAGGATGTTTCTCCTACACACGGCTGTAAGACAGCATTATAGCCGCAGAGCGATGAACCAAAAATATGCACTGACACATTGTTCATAATATTGTAACTCTCGTCATTGTGATGGATAATATTCTCTACACAAGGGCAACAGCACCTAATAATTCATTGGTTTATGAAATGTGTTTTACCAGCCAGGCACTGTAACAAAACCAATTTTCTTTGGTACTGGAACTCTAAAATCTGCTTTTAAGCACGCTTTTCACATTAAAGTATAGGCAACCATTCTTGGCGCTGGGCCACAGTTTACTTATTTTTTTGGGTTAGGCTCAAACATGAGAGGATTCAAAGCAGACAGTTGATCAGTGCTTTAACCTTACCTTCCTTTTCATAGTTTTTATATTAATCTACTCTAAGAAAAATACACGTATCACCTTTTGTGACGCTCATAACAAGCTTGCATAAAAAGTAAGCAAGTAGCTACCGTAAGAAAAGAATGTCTGCACTCGCTGGTATAAATAAAGTATAAAAAACAAGAGCTTTATTGAAAAGGTAAAAACATCCGAAAACAGGGACAACATCAATCACCCCACGATAATCCCCTTACATGTTTCAAACCACAAAGGTCCTTACTCATAGGCAAAAAGGGAAGGAATTCTCACTCTTTAAATACACAAATAAATTACAGAGAAACTCTTACCTCTTAAAGACACATACACTAAAAACATCAACATTTAAAGAGTGAGAATTCCTGTCCTTTTTACCTATGAGTAAGGACCTTTGTGGTCCGAAACGCGTAAGGGGATTATCGTGGGGTGATTGATGTTGTCCCTGTGTTCGGATGTTTTTACCTTTTCAATAAAGCTCTTTTGTTTTATACTTTACATATACCAGTGAGTGTGGACATTCCTTTCTTTAGAAAGTTTCAATTGGAGGAATGGAGTTCCTTTGTTCCGGCACCGCCATTGAAGACGGTGATTAATGTTAGCTTGGAGATCAAGCGTGGAGTTGAGCGTTCACACGATGGTGTGAGTGACACATCCAGTTAACTGTATTTTGTTTTGCAGTTTTCACTACATTAATTGGCCATGTATTATATTGTTGCCTGCTGGAGTGGTCTATTTTGTTTGTAAGTAGCTACAGTGTGGATAATATATACATACATATATATATATATATATATATATATATATATATATATATATATATATATATAATAATGACTTTAAGGGGTATACAATTCATTGCAAATCTTTGCTTTGCGTACCCCTCTGACACTAAAAGGGTTAATACCCTGAGCCTTATATAATAAGAACTGGAACTATTCTGGAGCAAAATATTGCACCAAAAAAGACAAATTAAAAAAACATCTCAAATTTTCCATTGATTTCTATGGAGAAGCTCAAGGCCTCTCTACAATTCTACAATTCAAGAAGTTAAAAGCCATTTTAGAAGAGCAGAACATCTAATTGGATGGATATTGGATTAGATATAAAACAGTTCCACTGTGCAGGAAGATTAGTAAAGTCATGAAATAACCCTCTGGGAGAGCTGTTGAAGTCTGAAAACCAAGGGGATAATTTTACAAATATTGTGCTTTTACCCCGCAGTTATGCCACTGTTGTTCTTATAGATATGCATGTATTAATCATATGAGCAGACCAGCTCATAGCCATAGCTGATTTAGGCCTGGATTCCATTCCATCACAATAGAACTCTGGCAGCCAAAACAATACGAGAAAGGCTTTTTTAGCCTTTTTTTCTTCTTCTGCTATTTCTTTACAGCTGGTATGTATACTGAATTTTGTGGTTCAGTACATAAAACAAAAAGGGCCTAAAATAGCATTGTAAATGAACATTCTGCAGTCACATTGTAGCAGGATGGCATTTATAAGGGTCGCATTTGTGGCTGAATTGGCCTTTTTTGACTGTAAAAGCCTTGACCATCAGATCTCGACCCCCAGTGTCCCTCTGTGTACCCATCCACTCTCCCCACACTCAGCCAAGTCCCCCTTAACCCCTCTGATGTCAGGCCCTTTACAACATATAGCTATGCTATTCATTGAAACTGTCTGGCATCTGCAAGGTTAACACCCCAAAAAATGAACATACCCTACCCAAACACTCCCAGTAGCCTAAGAGGGCCCTCTATTAATGCCTCCATTGGCAGACTGTCTTGAAATGCATTGCAATCAACCTGTTTCAGCCTGCCTAGAAAAGGAGGGGATAAGCTTGCCAAAGATTAATTATTCATTGAATACTAGTTGAACAGCCCGTTACACGGGGCACAGTACCACTGCCACCTGGTCGCGGGGCAGTCACGTGCAATGGAGACTGCCTGCACCACGGCTGATACAGAGCTGGACGCTCCTTCGGAGCGCCCAGCTCTGTATCAGCAGCGGCGCGGGCAGTCTCTACTGCGCATGACTGCAGCACGTGCAGCAGTGTCTACTGCCCATGTCGTGGCGATACACACGATTTAGCGAATTATTATATAGGATAAGGCAGAAATGGCCTTAAATAAACATTTTGGGGGATAATGTAACCACCTTTCCATGCTGAGAAGATCAGGATGGATAGTGTTAAAAAAATAAAGTGGGTCATTGGACCATAAAAAAGCACTTTTTCCTGAAACAAAATTTCCCTTTAACAAATTAAATGAAAAAATCAGGAGCATATTCACCACAAATTTTTTTAGTTAAAAAAAATTACCATTTTTGGATTGATAGAAGCACTCAGTGTTATAATAATCTACTGCCCAGCTACACGATTCTATAAACTTGCATTTAGTATTTAGGAAACAAAAAAGCAGCAGCAGTGGGTCTTTTATACAAACAAACTGCAAAACTTATTGGTCAATGTTTTGGTTCACACCAGGACCTTGAGAATTGTGGACCAATAGAGTTTGCTGTTTGCCTTCTTTAAAAGTACCACTGGTGCTTCCTCTTTGTTTCCTATATATACTGGCCAAGAAAAAAAAAAGATTAATAAGGCAATCATATAAATCAGAAAAAATAAAATATACAACAAATGGTAGTGCTGCTCTTTTGGCAATTATGCCAGTAATCATTTTCAAATCAATATAAAATACTCTAATTAACAATATGAGGTATCCCTTATCTACGTAGAGATAAAAGTATTGATATGCTACAATAAAATTAATAATCACAAAAAAAATTAAAAAATGCTTAAGAAACATTAAGAAAGCTACATTATCATAAAATATAATATCTATATAATAACATTTTAAATAAATAGTTCATGAATAATTAGTAGGTAAAAGAAAAGATAAAAATGTCGCCTCTAGTCACAACTTCAAAAGTGTTGTAAAGAGATATCGAATAAATCAGTGAGGATGGAGAAGAAGACAAATGGAAATAATGAAGATGAAATGATGTGTTGGATGAGGAATGTTACCTCAGTCAAAGTGTTGTAAAGAGGTATTGAATAAATTAGTGAGGATGGAGGAGAAGAGAAATGGAAAAAATGAAGATGAAATGATGTGATGGATGAGGAATGTTACCTCAGTCAAAGTGTTGTAAAGAAGTATTGAATAAATCAATGAGGATGGAGAAGAAGACAAATGGAAATAATGAAGATGAAATGAAGTGATGGATGAGGATGTTGTAGTCCTTTTTCTTCCTAAAGTGTTTAGCTCTCTAGATTAGTGGTTTTGTCACAAACAGACACTAGTACAAAAAGTCAGAAAGCTCACCACAAACAACGTATAAGATAAGTTATCTAAGTGTAGTCATAAGCTATCTCGGTGTACTAGTTTGAAAAGCACAAAAATAGTAATGCAATCATATCTCTTGAACTTTTTGCTTCTCCAGATCTCTCACCCTCTTAATCACAATGCTGTGGTGTTCTGTCTCATCTACAGTCCATCTACGCTCCAAAGATAGTTTAATGTGCGTGACTTTGAGTGTCCACCTCTAGTCTTTGATGTTCTTGGTATCTTAGACCCACTTCATATAGCTGTAAGGTATAGGAACAGTAATGCACTGGAATACATGGGGTAGGGATTTCTCAAAAGGGGGTATTGGGTAAAGATCTGGCATTTGTATCAGGAAGGTCTTACACATATTATGGGTTGCTTCCCACTTCATCAGAGACAAACGTAAAAGAGATAATATACTTGGACATGCATATCTAATACCTTTTGCTTACCTTCAGCCACCAATAGGAAGACAGCAGAACAAATAGCCCTCATACATATGTAAATATGCATAGGTATTCAGTGGCACCTGCTTAGAAACTAGGTTATATGGAATAATAACATGAAAATTATAACATGAAAAGTGTATAAAACATAAAAAACAATTATTTAGATCATCTGTGCATCAGTTTTGCGCTTCCTTGGTATGTTGTAACCTCTTATACCCTGAATCAATTACCTATTTCATCTGTTTATTCATTATTCACTGTCTTGGTATATAAGATGTGGTTTTCTATTCCCCCTCCATCTTGTCCTTTGACTATGGTTTACATTGTTAATTTCTTATTGCATGTAGGTGTATATGAGCTTGTTAAGCAACTCTGATTACATATTTGGTCAGCATTTGGTTTATTAATTAGCCAGTTTGAAACTGCCTCACATGAGTAAGCTTACTATATAAAGGCTTCAGTGTAACGCCAACATCCCTTAAGGGTGACATGCATTGAAGGGGCTCAGCTTTCCAAGTGAAGCATTCCAATTGAAGTTGGACTTAAATCAGGACTTGAAACAGGATGTTGGGCAGAAGCTGGTCAAGATTAGGGAAGCAGGATCCACTAGAGAAACACCTCACAAATCGATTCTGCAAAGAAGGATAGAAAAGACTGACCTGAATGAGAGTGCTGCAGCCTTCTTACAGTTCCAGCTTCAAAATTTACCACCAGTTTCTGGAGAGTGATCAAAACTAGAGCAGATTCAGATAAAAAAAAATATATTAGTATCTTGAGAAGGTACCACTGGCCCATTCCTACTTGTTACAACCCGTACCTCCATACTAACAATACTGTTCAATACAGTATCTGCACCATTTCTCTTATCCACACTCACCACTACACGCAAACTCCTCACTTTTTCCACTCCTGTATTCAAACACTCTATGCAAACAGGAAGCCATATACATACAAACCATTATCTCATCTCCTGTCTCTCTACTTGCAACAGAAGATATTTCACCAAACCCTGGCCCCCTTTCCTTTCACAAACCCTCTACCTCCAGTCAATATAGGAACAACTCAAACCTGATGCCATTTCCCTTTCTTCAATCACTCAAAAACTTCTTTACTTGTGCTTTGCTTTCTGGAATACTCGCCACTTTATTATCATAAATAACATTGTGCATGATCTCTTTCTGTCCCATTATCTACAGTTACTGGCTATAACTGAAATGTGGTTGTTTCATTCTGACTCTACTTTAAAGACGGCAATCTCCTATAGCGATCTATACGTTCACACTCCACACCAAACTGCATGGGGACTGCATTCTCTAAACACTGTCATTGTAAACCACTTATCACCACTTATCACCCCCTGCCTCACATGTTCAACATCAAATTTCATTTCTGGCTTTTTATCATAGATTTTCTTTTTCCTGACATCATTCACACCCTCCCTTTTTCTGGGGACATCAGTTGCCTTGTATAAAAAGAATAAAAAAACATGTTCCTAGTGCATTAACAACAAAAAAGGATCACCACACCATCACCAGAAGGACTCTACTCACAAAGGCAGTGGTTGAAACAGCACATATGTGTTGATCAGCAGTCAAGGCAGTGGGGAAAGAAATATGCTTGTTTTTCTCAGGTCGTGGCTCATAAGGATAATTCACCAAAGCAGCAAAGGCAGCTCCACTCCAACATCCACATAGTGGAAGAAGATATGCAGAGAAAACCAAAGGGTGGTGCCAGTAATGCCTTAACTGATATTAATAAACCAGCTAATAAGTAGGTAAAATACACACTCACATTTAATTATTGTTTGCAAGACAGGCACATACCTGCAATCAACAAATGGGTTGAAGTGATATAAGCAACACTTCGAAACTTGGAAAGTAGTTTCTTGGCAAAGAATTATTCCTATTTTATATTGTCCAGTGGTGATCCATACACAAAGCTAGTACTTGCTACTGAACAGGAGATTGGTATGAGCTTCAAAGGTACTTATACTATTTTGCTCTGTGAAATTTTAGGAGCCTTGGTTGCAAGCAGAATGAAGAAGCCAACTTTGCATTAAAGAGCGAATTTCGAACGTACTGTGAGAAGACACTACCAGGTAGTGGACTTCCAAGGTAGCATTGTTGTGCATTGTATTGGACACAAACAGTTGTTTGTTTATATATTGTTATTGAGCTTTGTTACACAACATAACTGTCTTTGTCTACTTTTGTGGAAGGTCAATTTTAATGACTGTAACCTGTCACGAGCAGGGCCCTCTGATCCTTCTGTTCTCCACACTTGATTGTACTATTTAATACCTCTGTATGTCTACTCCCTACTGAAAAGTGCTGCTGAATTTGTTGGCGGATATAAATAAAGATTAATAATACAACTTAAACAACGTGTTAAGGCACCGTTACATTATTATATCTGAAGGTGGACATTGCAATATACAGGATTCACATGCCGCCAGTATTTGTAATCAAGTGATATCTGACTAATCTATTTCAAATATCTAACTTTTTGAACTAACGGGACTATTATTTCTTTGGACAAGTTTTTAATAATACAATTTTTATTTCCATTTTTTATTTTTAGGGGTCTGGATACATAGGCATTGATTCAATTTTGTGTGATAAAACATGCGACAGTGCTAAACTGGATACCAACCAACAAATAAAAATGTCCAAGTCAGTTTTCAATTGCCCTACTAGATGAAAGCGTAATGGATATTAGGCCACAGAAAAGAACTTGTTGCCAAACATCTTTTTTGTGCTTTAAGTTCCCAAAACTCACACTAAGTAGCATGAAAAATGGAAACATCAAAGGGAAAAAAAACTAACGATCAGTGCCTGAGATATTTTCAAGCACCGATCGTTAGCTCAAATACAGTCACCCTCCCAAACACTAACCATACTCTATCCCTAACAGTAAAGTGCCACAATGCTAGTCCTAACACTAGCTTAACACCAACAGCTGTGTTACACTTACCTGTCATCCATTGCCTGTCTTCTTCTATCTTCCTTCTTCTGTTTTCTGTAATCTTCTATCTTCTCTCTTCTTTTTCTCCATCTTCTTTCTTCTTCTGTTCTGTCTTCTTTCTTTCATCTTCAATATTCAGTCCTGTAAAATAAAGAACAGGAGAAATAGTAATGATGTGCCCAAAACCATACTCGGATATATGTGTATAGTTTAACCCCTTGATGTCCAGAGAGATAAGCAATGCATTGTACCTCTCTGGCACTTAAAGGGATAAGCACTGCACATATGTCCGAGTTCAAATAATATTTGAAGATGCCAAAGCTGAAATATTATTCCCCCATTTGCCCACTAATATTATAGTTATATTTGTAATAGCAAACCAAACTTTTGTGGCCAAAAAAGATTATTAAGTAAATGCTCCATTTGTGTTCTCCTCCTATGTCGGTGGAGGTGGCGAGCCCCCCCCAAGTACCTCACGGGCCAATGCCCAGTCCAGTGTGAGGGAATTCTGAACAGAGAGTGCCTTTTTATATGGCAATCTCTGTTCAAAATGACTCACAGCCATTGGCTGGGATGTGAGCTTTCACATCTTGCAGCCAGTCAGCTTCGAGCGGACACGAGAAAGAAGAGAGAAGAGGAAAGAGAGAAGACAGAAAAAGAAGAAGAAGATGGACAGTAGATTACCAAAGTGCTGAAGCCTCTGCTGGACATCAGGGTTAATGGAAAGTGTTTATTTTCAGGGGCTGCTGTGTTTTACATCAGTAGGATTAACCCTGTGAGTGCCAGTGAGGGAAATATATCCCACTGGAATGCATAGGGTTAAATGTACTAACATTGGACACATTTTTCAGTGCTTTGGATGTATTGATATGGTTAGGTCAATTTAAGTGTTAAGATACTCACCAGAATAGTCTGCAAACTGGTATATGGTGACTGTAGTTTGCAAGTCTGGTGAGATCAATAAATAAATTGTTAGTATATAAACCTAATGTATGTTTTGTTGGGGAGTATATAATGTAGGAGCAATTACATTTCTATATATTCTAGTGCTATGAACCAATAAAGTGGTAACATTGAGTCATATGATTACACTAGTAGTTGGTGTGTTTCCTACTCTATCCAATTTATGCTTCATTTTTGGGTTTTACCATTTCTTTTGGTTACATATATATTGAGTATTAGAGTTTAGATATAGTGCTTTATCTATATACATCTGTGATTAACTGGCTAATTCATTTATCCATTGGGGAGATGGTTTCAGTGAGGTGAAAAGAATATACGGCCAATCTATTATAAAAGTGTATGTTCTTTTGTAGTTTTACAAGGGGACAGTCACAGAGTAGATTTATGTGATATCTGCAGTTTCTTATATTGTTGGATGGGTTAATTGTCTAACCAGATATATTTGGTAAATATTTTACATAAAGTCTTGTTCTTATTCCTGACATACGTCGTGGTGTTTTTGATTAGCTCCCAATTAGTTTTTCCTCTAGATACTTTTCACAACTCATTACTCATTAACACACATAAATCCAACCCCTGCCTTCTTTTCTCTATTTTTGACTCCCTCTTCTGCCCTCCATCTGCCTCCCTCCCAAACTCTATACAACCGCAAGACTTTACTAATGTCTTCAAACCCAAGGGATATTCCATCCAGGAAAATATCCTCCTATCCTCCCCATTCCCATACTGCCATGCTGGACTCTTTCTCACCAGTCACAGGGAAGGAATTGACTAAGCTGCTATCTTCCGCCACTATCTGCATACTTGATCCAGTCCCTCTTCCCCACACTAATTTCCAGACAACTACAGATATTTAACTCATCCTTTGCTTTTGATACAGTTCCTAATTACTTCAAACATGCCATAGTGACTCCTGTCCTCAAGAGGAATTGCTCTGATAGCACCACATTCTCTTGCTATTGACTTGATTCTCTACTGCTTATGGAACTCTATGTCTACTCCCACCTGCTTGACTTCCTTAACACACACGCAAGCCTACCTCGTTGTTGTGCAAGGGTTGCCCAATCCTGCCCATTACTACCCAGGTACTCCAGGTAGAATGGAAGCTGTGCAGCTCTCTTTTGCCACTATTGATCTCCCAGCCAAAACGGCTGGGAGATCAGTTGCTGGGGGGCATCATATAGGCAAAAAGCTATACATATAACTCTATATGTAGAATGCAATAAGCAATGAGCTATACACAAAACACCTGTGCTCACACAAACTGTTGCTCAACCACTCTCTTGTGCTCTGTTGCTCAAAAGCGCTCTTGCGCAGTGTTGCTCAAACGTACTTGCACAAGCTGTTCCTCAAAAGCAAACATGATTTTGCTCGAACGAGCATATGCTGTTGCTCAAACATGCTTAGGCACACACACACACACACATATTGCAATGCGTTGCACTCCTTTTTTGACCTGAAAGGACTAATCGCTGAAAATTCAACAAGCCAATCATTAAAGCCCTCAATATTTTTTTAACCTCATGGGTAACAACGTGCCAATATTGCTGGTATTCTGATAAATAAGCTCAAAAGCTCATAATTGGGTAATCATTTTCTAAACTGGTTCAGAGTCTATAAATCAGACAGAAAACAATATTTATCCATTGCTGACAATATGTTCAATCCACTCAAAGTAACAAGTGCCATTCCTCATTGTTGGCCTTATTAATAAATGACCTGCCCAATGTTTGCAAAGCATCTTCTGCGCACATGTTCAGATGACCCTACAGTCTACAGTAAAAATCCTAACATATTGCAACTTGAGGCAGTATTACAGGATGATATCTCTGAAGAGGAAAGACTGTTCTTTGACACTGACAAAATGGGTCACAATGATAATAGGTACAAAGAGAAAATTGCATGAACTCTGCTATAATCATTCAAACATTAGAACAATGTCTAATTGCTACTTGGGCCCCAGCTGACTCCTACAAATATCTTGGTATGTAGCATGACCCCACATGGCTTGGTCTTCATATTGTTATATTTTCATTAAATATTTATCCTAAAACATTTTCTCTGTTTAATAACAAATCCTGCCTGAGCCCCCTGGTAAGAAAGAATATAGTTAATGCCAGTTATAGACAACAGGGATATAGTCAATGCCTCTGCACCACAAATCCATCTTGGTAAACTCAACACTGCATAATTCATTATGTCAATTTGTCCTCAATGTAATTACACTTCATGTCTTTTAAATATGTTTAAAGAACTATACTGGCTAACACTCAAATCTATACATACCCTTCACCTTTCTTGACTACTCTGGAAAGCTACAACCTGAACGGTATGCTCACTCGAACTCACTGAGTGTCCCACACTACATGAAAGAAGCTGGTGGATCTGCCTTCTCCTTCAGAGCTCTGGAATTACCTATTGAAACATTAGGTTTTCTCCCAGTCTAAAATCTCTAAAAATAAACACTTTTTTTGTATTTAAAACAATATGGAACTATATATAAAAATGTTACTTCTTTATTATTTATATATGTATATATTTTGTTTCTTTGTTTGCGTAAATATATATTAGTGTGCTGCAAAAGCTCTCCATGGCTTACTTGAAAATGAGAGAAATCTCAATGCATTCTTCCTGGTTGAACACTTTATAAATAAAATAAAATATAGCAATATAAAAATATATATTTATGTCATACATACATACATACACCATACTGGAGGCCAGGGGTCCACTGGAGCCCTTACAGTTTTTTCATTAAATTTATATGTGTGCTCTGGACCCCATATTCATTTTTGTACACATCCTCTCCCTTAGAAACTGCAGAGAAAATGGTAAATGGCAATTTACTGATTAAAGTGGGGGATCCTGACTTTATATTAATCTTTGGTTTTTCCTCACCCATAGGTAGGGCAGAGGAAGGGGGCCCAAACCCCTTCCTTGGCCATTTTTTTCTGATTGACTGGACTCCATATCAATATTTTTTAAACACACTTGCACTACAAAATAATATGCAGTGACGGGGTCATAGATATATATTTTTTCAGATTCTCTATCCTGAACTTATCAGAATGGAGAATGGGGGCACTGTTATTCCAACATTTGTTTACAAGGGCCATTTTTTTAACAGACACTCATTAATGTCTCCATTGCCAGTGAAGGTAACTGCAGCTGCCTTGGTTAACTCCTCCATTACAGAGCAGCAAGATTGTTCTCATTTTGGCAACTCAGGGGTTAAATGTGAGTGGCGGGGATTTTGGGGGTTTGCTCAAGCACATGGAAAAAAACAGGGGGAGAGATATAATCCCATGGTTTAATCTGCCTAATCAAGCCTAAGGAAAGTGGATGAAATCCAGCCATTTTCCTTGGACTTCCTAGCCTCACTTTGGGGACATTTAGCTCTTCAAAAGGATTCAAAGAGGTATTTTGTTGAAAAAACACAATTTAGCAATACACTTGTAACCTTATGTAAGAATGTGATTGCAGAACTGACCAGCTGAAAATATTGAATTCATAGAAAAGTAATCATTCAGCATCCTTTGTCCCACCAGGCACCACCCCCAGGTGAAGAGAAAGAAGAAGAAGGAATGGTCTTGGCCCCTTATGATGACCTCTGGGTTCATTACTGAATCTTCGGCCATTTTAATGCACAAGTGATGCTAGGTTCCCAAAAATTTAGAGCCGTGGGCCAACCTAAACCATTAGAGATGATATTACCACCATTACATGTTACAAGTTGCAAGGAAAACCAAGAGCTTTAAACATGAGCTCTGATTTTAGCCTCCCAAACCAGTACCTAGCCTGGTCACATGTATATACATGCACTGTTTTTAGTTGTGTTTTGCAGTTATGATCCTTTCCCTGAAGTGCTTAAAATCATATAGAGAGTTTGGAAGCTGGGGACATCATGTATATCTAGCGCTGTCATATCTTCTGATGGCTTTTCAACTTTCTTTTGACTGCTGCAATGAGTATTAAGACACACAGAGATAAATGTTAGATAAACTCTCCAGTGTAATAAAGTCTCCTCTCTCTATGAACCAAGATTCCTCCAACTTGAAAAGCTGGCTCTATAAAATAACATAGAAGTTGTAAAATATATCTCACTGGAGAATTAATATTACTGCTATCTAACCATATTGTATAACCTCCCATCCCGTGTTGTTTTGAAGGCATGGCTAAGTTCATACGTTCATGTGGTTGTTTTTTGGTCATAACCTCTTGTCCGGCAGCATCACATTGCTGTATATTGGGCTGTTCACATGGGTAATTATGCCTTGTTCCAAACAGCCCAAATGTAGCATGCTAAAACTTTCCCATGTTCAATGCAGAATGCAGTAAAGTTTCAGCTCAGTAGAAATGAATGGAGTGCAATATGCAGAAAAGGGAAAAACGGCCTCTTGAGTATCATTGCAATACAGCACTGTTCAAAATGCCAGTGTGAACCTAGCTAAGGCTCTTTAGCATTTTACCCTTATAAACACATTTAAGTGGGTTTTTCACAGAAATTATTTGGAACAGGTTCACACCATAATGAAAGGTCACCATATTTAAGCAGCAAATATTTATATAACAAAGAATTTACCTTGTTATCTTTAGACTTTGGAAATTGTGTTATATCTAAAGCTCCATATCTTGCAAAGTAATTAGTTTTTGGTGCCAAGAATTTGCACATGGGCAATACTGTGCAAATTTTTCTTAAAGTGTACATGTCAATTTGACTTATGTTTGCATATTTGAAATGTAAATCAAAACTATCTATGTATTGTATTACAACTCAATAAAACTGCATGCTGAGGGGAAATCATGAACTTAGTGATTAAAGCAACAATTTATTTAAACTTCATTAAACACAATATTAAAGAGCAAACAGTTTGTGATCCATGGTGTTCCAAACATAAGATGCATTTCCTGCTTCATCATCGATGACATCACCCCTGGACCAGCTGGAAGTCATTTGGACATGGACTGTTATGATTTGATGCTGATAACACTGAACTGGAGACTCATTCCAGAATACTGATATGTGTTTTGTTAGCCAAAAGACAATTAGTTGTATCATTAAGGAGATATTAATACTTTTATTTCTTTTCATGAATCATCCTATGATTATGCATGGTGACACCAAAAAAGAGAAGGTACAGATCACCTCTAAGAGTAATATGTCCAATAGACCTACGTAATTGTATATACCCACAGAAAGCTAACAAAAGTCTACTCATATTTACTAGAGGTACTATCCGGGCTCAAAAATGAACAGTGGGCACAGGGCAAGAACTTAGGCTAGTCTACACTGTTGCTATCAACTGAGTTTGCAAAGGATTTAGATCATTGGCACTAATGAAAAATATTTTAATAATAATTTAATGTAGGGTTGGCATCTTTTACACCAAAATCGAAAAGAAGCATAATTCTATGTGTAAAATTCCGTGTGATTTCAATGGCTATTAACCCCTTAAAGATCAATGATATGACAGGATTATCACATGTGTCCATGATTGTCCTGACATGTCATGACTTTTGTGATCAAAGTGCTCCTGGGGGCGAGCTGTGATCATGCGGGGAGTCTAAAAGTGACTGTTTCAAGACCGGAGCAGTCAATTTCAGCCTCTCTTTCGGCAAGCCGGTACATGTGATCGTATCACATGCACCGGCTCCACAAATGTAGTCTATGTGGTCCTCAAGGTTAAAACTACCCGTGACCTGCTGGTCCTTAAGGGGTTAAACTTTTTTTTTTTTTTCAAATAATGTGTCTTTAAAATGCTTTGTTTTTTACTTTCCTATGCCTCTTTCCTGTAAGTTATGTAGGTCTCTATGGCCTCAGTTCAACTGTCGTTTTAAAACAGCCGGTAGAGCAAAAATGGCTAACGATCAGTACACACACTTTGTGTCACCATCGGCATTCGATTGCCTTAGCCATATAAAACCTAGTCTCAAATAAAAATCACTCAAAGTCCCATTGATTTAAATGGGGCTTTTAACCTCATGAATGCTGGAAAGGTCTCCAAAACATTGCAAAACACCACGTCTGTAATGCACTGCAAAGCATGGTGTTGAAAACCTCTCTTGAGTTCAAGGGGTTAATAGTCCCATTTAATCCTATGAGTGCCAACCTCGTAATTTTCATGTGGTTGGCAAAATGGGCCTGCATGGCCAACCTCGTGAAAATTATGAGGTCAAACTTACAAGCTTCTGTCTGCACCAAACTTCAAACTTGCCCTGCAAGAAGTTTCACTACACAGCAGGACAAGTCTTAACTTTTAAATATATACACAATCACTCCCATAGACATGGGAGCTACCCCGTATTTAAAAAAATTGCACATAACGCAGGATCTCTTGATCCTGCATTATGTGCTATTGCAAAATCAAATCACACCTTGTGTGTGGGGGGAGATGTGGCATCAAGTAGGACCCCTATTTGATAGAATAAACGATCATTGCAGCAGCCAGGAAGTCAATGACACCTTCACGTACCTTCTCATGCTCAACCTGATGTTCTATGAACATGACACAAGTGAGTCTTGAAGGCCCTTCTACTCAACCTTGTCATTCATAGAGCACTGGGTTGAGGATGAGGAGGAGGAGAAGGGAAGGGAAGGTGGTAATCGCCTTCCTTATTGTTGCAGTGATTGCCTATCTTACAGGATAGTCAATAATTTCCAAGGGGAAGGTCATCAGGAGGGGTTCCAGTGCTCTCCAACAAGGTCTGCTTTAATTTGTTTGGGAAAAAAAATAATAAAATAAAAAAATAATAATGATAAAAATATAATAAATAAAAACAAATATTAGGAAAAAATAAAATAAATATGAAAAACAAATAATAATGCAAACATAATGATGAAAAAAATAACATTTCTCTATTGCCTCAAATACCCCATATTTACCCCAAGCATTGTTCTCCTGCCCCCTAGTAGTGTTACCCACATTCACCCCAGCATTGTTCACCTGCCCACAGGTAGCCACATATTTCTGTCATAAATTTGGACACCCCTCCCCAGTCTTGTTCCCCTGACCACTGGAAGCCAGAGATCCCCCACATACACTGCCCGACCCCAAAGCTTTGGTACCCTACCCACCGGTAGCCAACAATTCCCCACATATGCTGTGTACCCCCCTCCTTGTTCCTCTGCCCACTGGTAGCCAAATATTCCCCAACATACACCGTTTGACCCCCTATCCTGGCACCACTGCCCAGTGGTAACCTCAGATCCTCCATATATACTCTGACCCACCAAGCCTGGTAGTCACAAATAGGGGTGGGCTAAAGGTTGTGTTCCTGTGAAAAAAATCATAGAAAACCACATGGTTGTCCTCTTTTTCACGGAAAAATCCACTTTAAATAAATCTTTACCGTTTTTGCCCATTGCCAAAATTTCTTTGCTATTTTTTCAATGGCTAGAAAGTTTTTGCCCCTTTATTAACATGTTTTTTTGGCTTTTTGCTATAAAAACGTGGCATTTACCAGGAAGCAAAACACAATACAAGCAGCTACAGAGTGAGAGAGAGGTGCTAGGCTACTGTTCTGTGTCCTAATAGCAAAATTGAGGCAGGAAAGGCTCATAGTGACTGCTATCACTATGAGCAAGTTTAGTAATAATAGGAGGAGCTGGAAGGACCCTTATGTGTCCAGTGAGTCTGAGGAGGAAGTGACCACTACAGACCTAATGCTGGCCAGTCACCCTAAATCACCCCTAGGGGTCTTGGGGAAATTAATCCCCAGGGAGGAAGAAGAGGGTAGTTGTGTAGCAGGATAGGTCAGCTGCCTGTGCCTGCTTCCAGTGCTGCGCCACCTGCCATCAGTGCTGCGCCAGCTGCCAGTGATGAACCTGCCTTATAATTCTTAGTAGGGGGGGAAGGAGAAGATGATACTAAGCAACTGGTGGGACTAGCGTTAGGGGAGTGGTAGGAGAAGCAATGCAGAGCACCAGACTAGTGGTCAAGGGAACCTACACCATTCCCCTGACTCTGGGAGTCCACTTCCCCACTTGGCATTGTCCAGGTGGAACATGATCCTGAAGAGGGCAGAACTGTTGCCTAACAGTAATAATACCACCACCACAAGGAGCACAGATCAGCTTCCTCTGCATGCTGCTAGTGCTGACAGTCTTCCTTATTCAGGTCACCAAGAAATGTCAAGTGTGACAGCAGGGGAGCCTCTGTCACATTTCTCATCACCTCCTCCGACCAGTGAGATGTCTATAATAGAGCAGCAGTAGCAACACGGAGGGACTGGTAGTGGTGGTGGTGATGATGGTGGAGAAGCTGGGGTGAAAGAGACATTAGTGGCCTTTTTAGCCCAAACCAAGAAGGAATGGAAGACAGGGATGGGCATCACCACCACCACCACCAGCAGCAGTGAGCTTTTTGAATTTGCAACATTTGCAACTGCTCTAATTCCAGCTACTGCTGAGTTCCAAGGGCAGCAGGATACTAAAGGAGCAGGCTAGTGTGCCACAGACCACTGTTGACACTGGGAGAATGGGGTAAACAAGTGACGTGGGACTAGGACAGGTTCCACTTGCCAGCAGCAGCAATGCTCCTGGTTCTAGTTGCAGTGCTGATTCTGTGGCACTTGCAACAACAGCAACAACATTAGCCTCTGCCCCAGCCAGTGAAGGGGAATGTGGAGGAGAAGAAGAAAGATGCTATTCTTCTAACCCTTTCTTCTCCCTCCCTGAAGTCATGGGAGTATCTATTTCTCTCTTGGGGCAGGCACAATTCCGTCATCAACAATGACACTGTGCACAATTTGTGACAAGTTGGTGAAAAGGGGAAAGGAGGGAACTCCCTGATAACACACATGAAACACAGACACCATGACATTTATGTCAAACATGTTAAAGCCAAACACCCATCACAGAAATCATGCACCATTGTTGCTGTACCCATTAACTCTCCCCAAAGGCAGTAAGAGGCGAGGTGGAGATCAAAGAGGAGGAAGAATAGAGAAAACCAACCAGAGGCTGAAAGTTCCATAACAAACAACAAGCTCACCATCACCTTCTTTCTCTAGTTTAACTACATCTTCTGCCAATCCATCTCGTTCATTGTTACCTCACCCACCAAGTGATAGCCATTCTGTAGATGTTAGGCTGTGTCAGTTGGTGTCCACCCATTGTACACTGTGGGTTGCACTGACCACAAATGGCAGTTTGGTGGAGGAGAATAGCAAGCAGGGCATAAAGCAGCATCTGTGGAGATTCCATCCAGCAGAATATGATAAACTGGTGTCAGGGAGGGTTCATCATTACTATTAAACTGTCTGAAAGTTGTCAAGTGTCCTTAGCGGGGTGTGGATAATGGGCATAGTGCCATCATCAGTACTTGTTTTCTGGTGGGAGGATTTCACAATGGGGACTCTAAGTGGCATGGTGTTTGGATAGAGTTGTGCCAGGTGTTTCATGTGAGTGCAGATGTACCCATTGTTCCCAGTCCTTCCCTTATTTACACTGTGCACATTGCAGTTGCTGATGTGAGAGGCACAGTTCCTGCTCTCAAGGAAAAAAGTTCTATTCTTAACACACCCATGATTTTGGAGGAGGGGCAGGTGGAGAAGCATTACTGGCCAACTTATTCTTTTCTCCACATATATCTGAATTGATGGGGGCAAATTATGGTGCTGCTACTGCCTCAGGCGCATCATTGGAGCTAGTTGTGGCAAGTAGAACCTTCATCATCCATCACCCATATTACTGCTGTTGTTCCCTTTGAGCTGCCTAATCACCTTGCTGCTTAAACAACTCAGCAGAAGCAGCAAGAACAGCAGTCGCAAATTCTGCATCTACATCAAGGAATTTGACAATAGTGGCCACTGGCCAACACAGCATGACCTGCTGGCACTAAGGCAGTAGGGCATTTTTTTTTCTCAGGGCTTGTTCTTTAAAAAAAAAAAATAGCATAGGCCAACAAAAAAATAAACAATTTTTGGGGGCTTGTTTCTAACAAGCCTTAGTCCTACAAATCAATGTTTCCTTAGGGGCTTGTGCCAAACAAGTCTAAGTCCTACAAATCAATGTTTCCTCGGGGCTTGGGCCTAACACATGTCTTATTTCCTACAACAGATCAATGTTTCCTCAGGGCTTGGGCCTCTAACAACAAGTCTAAGATCTACCAATCATCTTCTACAAAATACTGTATCACATCAAGTATCATTTTACCCAAGTCGCAACGTATGTCAGGGGGTACCTGTCTGTGTCACGTTATGTACAAATTTCTTATTTTATTTTTTTTTATTAACTGTCCCCCAATACCAGTCAAGAACCCCCCCAAGATAAATTCCCTGTTCAACTGATTCTTTCCCCAGACTCTATTCACCAACATAGGCACCATTCTCAGACCCTTCTTATACCATGTCTTATGGGTTTTTTTGAATTGTATTTAGTTTTTATTTTTTTATTAACTGTCCCCACAATCCCAGTAAATAACCCCCCAAAAAACATTCCCTGTTCAACTGATTCTTTCACCACACACCACCAACACAGGTGCCCTCATACCCCTTTTATACTATTCCTTTGGGAAATAAAATAACATTTGCTACGTGTTGTGTGTAAATGCAATATTTCCATTGATTTCAATGGAATGAGCGAGACGAAAAATGCGGAAAAACTGCACTTTTCACAGGAAATTATTCGCCAAGCAGGTAGTGCTATTATTCACTCATTTTGGTTTGAGAAGAAAACTTTCGCCCATCCCTAGTCACAAAGCCCCACATACACTGTGATCCCCCAGCCTGGTTATGCTGGTAATTGCATAGCCCCATATATACTGTCAACTCCTAGACTAGCTCTACTGCACACTGGTAGCCACAGATACACAACACACTGTCTGATCCCCAGCCTCGTTTCACTGGTCACAGTCTGGTTTCAATAGTAGTTGCAGAGCCTCACATACACTGTGATCCCCAGCCTGGTTCCACTGGTGGTCCCAGAGCTCCAAATACACTGTCAAACCCCAGATTGGTTCCACTGCCCCCTGGAAGCTACAGATACCCCTCATACATTGTCTGATTTTCTAACCCTCCAACACTCAAAGGGTTAACTGTGGCATCTCTTGGGGCCATTATTTTATTTTACAATCAAGTCTAATTGGGTTTTTTTTAAAGATTTTAATAAAGAGAGGAAAAAAAGAAGAGAAGAAAGAAGAGAAGATTAAAGAAGAAGATTGCCAGTAGCTGCCCAATATGCTGAGGACCCCGCTGGTCAGTAATAGAAGTATATTTGTCAGGACATGTGTTAACTCTAGGGAGATTAACCCTATGAGTGCCAGTGGGGTATGCAATGCTATACAATGTATTGCACCCCCATTGGAACTCATAGGGTTTCTCTTTTTTTCTTAAAACCAAAAGTGCGTGTTGGAAACCAGTTTTCTAACACACACCGGTAGTTTTCACCGCATGTTAGGGATGCTGTGGGTCCTTTTCATGGTGCAGTTTTTGCTCCATAAAAAGTGCGGTCCTTGACATATGGTGACCCTACTGCATGGAATACTTCTTTTACATGGTGATATGAATATGGAAACTTTCTCTCTGTCGTGGCACATGGGAATGAAAAACATGACTTGAGAAGCACATAAGAGGCCACACATGCCTTGAACAAAATTTTTTATTCTTTTGGTTTTTGTAGTCTTCCTAAGTGGAAGGGCATCCCAGGCATGGGCCCTTGCTTCCATGTGCCTAGAGGGAATCAGCTTTACCTCAGTGACGAGGTCCACATACACTGAAATGTACGTCAGGGGTTTTGCTGTTTCTCTCTTGCGGAGAGGATTTGCCTGACATTTCAGAGCTGGGCTGTCTGTGGGAGGGACCAGTCTGGTATGAATATGGAAATTTCCTCTCTGCAATGGCACATGGGAGTGAAAAACATGACTTGAGCAGCACCTGAGAGGCCACACATGTCTTGTGCAACACTTTATTCAAAGCATTGGAGAACTCTCTAGCATACAAGGGGTTAAATGCCCCATCTATGGGATGATTCAAATGCAGGAGATAAATGTTACCTCCTGTTTTATCAAAAATGTTCCTATTGAAGTCTATGGGGATACATGGAGATACTGCTGCAGATTGCCTTGATACATAAGGACCTAAGGCCCATATTTCTAACAAAAAACAAACAAACAAACAAACAAACATTTTGTAGTAAACTTCATGCACATGAATAAAGCTTTTTAACCCCTTGAATGCTAGAGAGGTCTCCAATGCATTGCTTCACAATGTAATTTTACCGGAATGTTTATTTGTCCCCTGTAGTGCAGCTGGTTTACTCCAGAATAACTCCAGTTTGCTTTTATAAATATAGGCCTGTATGTGTCCAATACTTATAAATATGTATTTGTGACAAGGCTATAATACTTAATTCATTTGCATATGGATCAAAGGGTAATGTGCTGCCAGCAGGATCAAAGCAGGTCTACTGCAGCACATTTTGCTTTGATCATCTGGATGCTGAAGGGGCCACAAAGCCATGCATAGTTTAAAATCCCCAGGGCACTGCAAGGGTAAGTGTGTATACTGTATATAAACCCAGGGTAAGCATTCCCTCATTCAGGACCCAAGCAAGCCCAGTATCCTCCTACTATACACATTCCACTAGTAAGAGAGACCATTGAGGACTCATAAACCTAGTAATTATCCCCTAGAACCATGGGCTGAGTGGTACCTTATAATAAATATTCTGTACTCTTCACCTTGCACAAAATGTGTGGGACTGTTAACCCTGGCCCTAGGGTTGAAAGAACGCTAAATAATGTATTCACCCTTCCTGGCATAGGAGCAGCCTGTGGTACAATACCGCCTAAAACTATTGAGGTGTGGGGGATTCAGCACATATATTTTCCACATTGAGGAAGAAGCTGTTACATATTCCAGCCCTACTCTTGAGTAACAAAAGCAAATACGTTTTTATTTAATACAATATACTTCTATCACTGAATTCCCCAAATCATATTCATTAATCCTTATTTTTAATGATTAGTAGGGAACATAGAAATTACAACTTTATTAAAAATTATACAAAATAATTCAAAATTCTCAATAAATTACAAACCAATCAAGCTTGTGATTTGAGCTTTTAATTCCAGTATAGTAAAATTATTACACATGCAGAGATGGTATAAAGCCCCACTTAACAGGCAGTCGGCCCTTGACCAGTTAGATTCTTACTTACTACACATTAGGTTTTTTTCATTTTAATTGACAGCACATTAATTTTTTTGTTTTTTTTACTATGGCGTCTGTAGGAACCAAATTTAGAATGCATGTTCTTGATTATGCAGGACATGAAAATTATATATAAATAAGTATGTGACACATTTTATTTAATTAGTTGATTGCTTAGTTTTTTTTACATTCATTACACAGACACCACCTCCAATAGGGGATACCTGTTCTCAAATAAAAGTAGAAAATTGGGACTGTAGCACCTCTTCCTTGGTAACTTCCTCCATTGTAATGGGCGTTTTGGTGCATGATCACCAACAAACACACCTTCCTCTGGCGCGCTCTACCGGGTGTAATACAGGTGTACAGATTGTCCAGACTTTTCCAACTTGTCTATATCCGGAATCTCCTAGGTAGTGCTGCTTCTTTTTAGATGAGGATAGTACTATTCCTCACAATTTGAATCTAAAATGCAAACAACAAGAAAGAGAGTGCAAACCACCTCTATGTGTAGTATTGCAAGTAAATGGGATTATCCCATCCGTGGTTGGGTACTCACTAGAACTAGAGGCTATCATCTGCCTCCAAGGAGAATTCACAATCACTTGTTCTGCCTCAAGCTGGCAAGGTGTCTATGTGTGCTCCAGTGGACTTTCTCCAATCACCACCACAACACTACTACAACTGGATATTCTTAAAGGGATAGTAATGTTTCACAAAAACAGCAGCTCCAATTAATCTTCATAGTATTTGAGACAGAGTATGTTATTTTAATACTGTCTGAGTTGTAGTTCAATAGTAATTGAATGATAAAGTATCCCCCTCCCGCCCCTTTTACCTAGTGTAACACTGCTCACCTCAAATGTGGAATCCGGTTGCTTGACCAGACAGATAACAGCAAGGGACAATCTTCTTACTGTGAGAACAATGAAAACCTGCCCCCCATGACAGGTTTTTCAGCTTTTTCCCTTATCTTAATTGAAGATTGTACCTCTCTGCAATCTACCTGGGCACCTCCCTTCTGCTCTGGCTGAGCAGTGTTATATCAGTAAAAGGGGCGGGAGGGGGATACTTTGTCATTGAATTACTCTTGAACTACAACTCTGACAGAATTTAAATAACAGTCTCCAAGGCCCCAATACTATGATGATTAAATTGAGCTGCTTTTATTATGAAACATTACTATAACAACCAGTTTGTTAGCCATGACATGGCATCCCAGTTTAAGACCTTGAGAGATAACTGCCTTGAGTTTCTCACTTCCCTGTCTCGCAAGTCGTGGTGGATAAAATGGATATAACTTCTATGTTATTCTATCAAGCCTATGCACTTAAATCTCTCCCACACGAGAAATCTCAGTGTATAGGATCCATAGAATAACACAGGATCTAGAGAAGTGATCACATTGGAGAAGTCATTACCACTTTATCCCCTCTTTATCACACCATAGTTCACCTTCCCAGTTGAGTAACTTACTATGGCTCTCCATAGTGAGAGATGGGAACATCACCACCTAGTAACCACAACTGAAAATTGCACTTAAAAAGGCAAATAAGTTTTAGTTGTTATAACGTTTGAAATAAATATTTTGTGGCAGTGCGAACACACTTATTTTACCCAGCAGGCAAATATTTATAATATACATTTTTTCATATGAAAAATATAATTTTCCTTGTTCTTTTGCAGCAATGTGGCTTATGTAAATTCTTTAAAGACCAGAAGGTTGGGCAATTAATTACTTCAAAATGTGTAGCACACCCCTTTAGCCCTTAAAAGGTTTAGTAAAGGTTTAAGTAAAAATTTCCATAGATTCATATGGGACCTTTAAGGTATGTAAAACCACTCTAGCATTCGTGGGGGTTAATTTTACCAATAGTGTGCATGTTGTCCACTTTCAACTTTACAAGTATGCCTCAATGATTCAGAGGATATCAGCTGATTCTATTAAAAGACATGGAAGTGCTATTGAGAATATGAACCTTGTACAAACCAAGACTAGACTTCAGGATGACCTGATGCTCTTGTGATTCATTCTGGATACATTATGTGCCATTGTCCCTTCCCACAACCGTCTGACTGGATCCACATACTGGAAATCACTTGTAATGAGCTGTTTATTGCAATTCAAGACATTGGGTTATGTCTTATTACAGTAGACAGATCGTGAACAAGATGATTCATTTACTTTGTTCCATTAATGACATGCATTCTTAAAACTCCAGTGGGAGCAAATCAAACCCAGAATTATTAAATGAAAAATACATTTACAAGCTTTGAATTATTAAAAGTTGGCCAGCGCTCTGAGCTAGGAATTTCAGTGCCTATTGCCAACACGGATTGCTTTTCTGGGCTAGGACTGGTAGTTGTTATATGAACCACAGCAGAGACTACCAATGCCAATTTTGATTGAAGGTTTTACAACAAGGAGAACTGACTCTTTCACCACTGAATAACTGACTGCAAGTAGTGATTTTGAATAGACTTGACCAAGTCTTTAAAACGTAATATTCCCCTTCATAAAGAATGTATTTCTCTTCCATATAGTTATAGATGAATGTGTTGTAGCCATTTAACCTAGATGTAGGGATTCAAAAATGAGTTCTCTGGTACTTGGCAAGGTGACCCCTTTTTTATTTGGTCTAACAGTATATATTTTAAGAAAAGCTTTCACGTGATTCACTCTCTTCTTCAGTGCAAATATTCCTTGACCTGAAGGTGAGAGTGGAACTCTAAAAACCTTGTGTTAAAATATATACTAGGGAAATTATTCGTTCATATATAAAGGGTCTAACTGTTGATGGCATCGTTGCTATTGAATTCTATGGAGAACTGTAGTTTTCTTCATTAGCAGGAGAGCCAGTTTCATACTTGCTCTGAGAGTATGTCCTGAGAGTAAGTTTGAAATTGAGTTCTCTACTTCTCCTGCAGGCTGCTGTATTTAATAGTCTTCATGCCCCGTGCTGCCCTAGTTAGTATGGAGATGAAACATGATATATATATATTTTTTGCCTTTAAAACTTGAGGGCTAGAGGGGTGTCCAACATATTGCTTTGAAATATGTTGGCCACTACTCTAAGATTCAGGGGATTAAAAACCATTAGAGAGAAAGTTGTCCAGATCAATGCATTGTAAAACAATTAATTGAACACCCCTATATCCCCACCCCATATCACTTTGTTACTCCTAGCCATACTTTATTTTATAAATCTAAATTTTATAAATAAAACCCCTTAACGACCGGCTGTGCGCGGCCAGCACTTAAGAACCAAGAGCTTTTTTTTGTCTCGATTCACACTCAGGGGTCCCTTAGCAGTGTGCAGGGACCCCTGAATTCCATGACATGCCAGAACCATCACTGGCCCATAATGCCACAAAGGTCCTGCCCTGTCATGGGTCCTTATGGGGTTAATAAAATGTCACCCACTCCTGAAATGAGCAAGATGTTCTTGGCTGGAAAGATGAGGGAGATGACATGTTGTTTGATTGGCAGCGATCCCCCTCCTAGTATGTGTCAGCTTTGCCAGGAAAATCCGCCCCAGTACGTTTACTCTCACTGTATCTACCTGAGGATGAGAGCATGGATGATACAAACTGAGGGAGGAATTGAAGATCAAGTGGGAGGTGATTACAAGCTCATTGCTAATATAGAGATATTTTTAGCTCAACTATACAGGAGGTGAAGGTTTCACTTTAAAAAAGGGTACTCTCATATTTATTTGTATAATTACTATTTTACAGATAGGAACTGATTTGGATGAAATGTACAGGTTTTGTATGGAATGACAGTCCACAATTTCAGCCAAATTTGTCATTCTGTTCACAATTTGTAAGCATTTGGCAAATGCCATTTGCTATTGAACTGTCATTGCAGCATTAGCATAATAAGGATGCGGAGAAAGGGGTGGTGCAAGGCATATATGAAGTGGCAAAAGGGGGAGTGGGATGGACATAAGAAGTAGTGAAAGGGACTGATATCAATATCAGGTACTAACATATTATGCATTCACTTAGTAACAGCTAAGCAGGGGTTAAGCCGCTGTATTTGTAAATTGTTGGTGCTATGAGAAAGATAGCGCAGCTCTGATTCCCCCTCCCTTCTCTATTTCATCTTCCTACCCCTCCGCTTGTTCTCCCATCTCACTACGTCTCTGTTCTTAGATAAGGTTCTTTTCAAGGTTGCATACGCAGCTGTCTATATTAAAGGTCCTATTGTTAAGATGTTGTTTAGTAGCTGAGAAGTAGTGGGTGTGTAACACAATAATTGGGTGAAGGGTGAATAAACGTGATTGGGTGGATATGTAGATAATCATAGTGGGTAGGTGTGAGGGGGAGGGAATACAATCATAGTGTTTTGCTTTTGGACTACAAATGTATCATGCTTGTAGTTTTTAGACCATAATGCATCATGTTATTACCCACAATGCTTTATGATTATTAGGGTGTGTACTAGTATATAAATGCACCTCAAGCTTTATTTTCTTTAGAACAGATCAATTTTTGTAGTATGTTCTCTTTTATTTGAATAAAGTGGATTCCTGTTTTGTCCCTTCTCAGAATCTTGTCTCTTCATTGACTGTGAGACAAGAGGTTAAAAGCATTTTGCTAACAGGAGCATGGGAAGGACATAAGAAGTGGTGAAAGGAAGCGTGGGAAGGACATAAGAAGTGGTGAAAGGAAGAGTGGGTCGGACATGAGAAATGGTAAAGGGAGAGTGGGAAAGATATAAGAAGTGGTGAAAGGTAGCATGCGAAGGACATAAGAATTGGTGAAAGGGAGCATGAGAAGGATATAAGAATTGGTGAAAGGGAGCATGAGAAGGATATAAGAAGTGGGGAAGGACATAAGAATTGGTGAAAGGGAGCATGAGAAGGATATAAGAAGTGGTGAAAGGGAGCATGAGAAGGATATAAGAAGTGGGGAAGGACATAAGAATTGGTAAAAGGGAGCATGAGAAGGATATAAGAAGTGGTGAAAGGGAGCATGAGAAGGATATAAGAAGTGGGGAAGGACATAAGAATTGGTAAAAGGGAGCATGAGAAGGATATAAGAAGTGGTGAAAGGGAGCATGAGAAGGATATAAGAAGTGGTGAAAGGGAGCATGAGAAGGATATAAGAAGTGGGGAAGGACATAAGAATTGGTAAAAGGGAGCATGAGAAGGATATAAGAAGTGGTGAAAGGGAGCATGAGAAGGATATAAGAAGTGGGGAAGGACATAAGAATTGGTAAAAGGGAGCATGAGAAGGATATAAGAAGTGGTGAAAGGGAGCATGAGAAGGATATAAGAAGTGGTGAAAGGGAGCATGAGAAGGATATAAGAAGTGGGGAAGGACATAAGAATTGGTAAAAGGGAGCATGAGAAGGATATAAGAAGTGGTGAAAGGGAGAGTGGGAAGGACATAAGAAGTGGTGAAAGGGAGGGTGGAAGGAGGAAAAGATTGGTGAAAGGGAAGGTGGGAGATGGGTTTGGGAAAATAACATCTGAAGTAGCAAAAGTCAAAACCATACATTTTCATTGTAGTGATCTTTCCAAAAGTGGGAAGACTGGCATTTCGTGCCCTGCCCACTCCTTTCAAAATCCCCACCCGCAGGGAATTGTCTGAAAATATTTTGACAGGAGTGGCTCAGAGTGGGTGCCTCGCCATCCTGGCCACTGTTGTAAAATTTTTCACCCAAGCAACATTGCTAAAAAATCACTATCCCCAAGCAAGTGACGGCTAACGCTCTCCTACTGCTGCCCTAGGATTTGGCTAGCAGTGACCCAGAATCAGTGTAGATGAAACCTGTTAGATATATATATATATATATGAAATAAATATACTATAATAGTGATCACGGTGCTATGTGGACCTGTACATAAAACCCTGCTATATAATTACAGCATCAAATATTGCTCCAATCACCGGACTCGCTGCTGTATCGAGCACAAATAGACCGAATACAGAATAACTAATCAAATAAGGAGAGCGCTAAATAATGCAGTAGGAAAATGCTTTACTAATATGACACAGTAAAATAGTAAAATTATCAAACAATAACAATGTACATTTACTATGTGCAGGTAAATAACTGGACACTATAAAAGTATCATCATAAGTAAACCCTCAATAAAAAATAAAAATAACAATAAAATAAATAAGCTGATGATAATGAAATTAGTCCACAGAAAAAGAGACTATATCCAATCTAAAAAATCACCGACTGCCTTTCTGTATACAGTAAAATTGGAGATCAACTTAATAGCGGGCAGGTAAATATGTATCCATTTAAGCCTAGATCAGTGTTCTACCCACACCAGACTAAGGGCCCTTTTATAGAGGCATTATCACGGGCCCCGTGATCCTGTGTGTCACTCTTTGCTGTGCTGCTCCCTTATTGGCTGAGCTGTGTTGGCCCGCCCCTGGTTACCCTTTTTATACTGGCCGCTGGCACCAGTCTGGTGCCCTTTCGTGGTGTTCCTGAGCCTTGCTGCTGTTCTCTGTGTTCCTGATTTCTGTGTACCGGCCTGTTTGAGACTCTCCTGTGTTCCTGCCCGTTGCTGATCCGGCTTGTCTACGAACCCGCTCTGGTATCCGACCCGGCCTGGCTGACGTTCCTGCTTGTTGCTGATCCGGCTTGTCTACAAACCCGCTCTGGTATCCGACCCGGCCTGGCTGACGTTCCTGCTGCTGACTACTGGGCGACATTCTTACTCCTGGAGTCGCGCTCGTGCTCGAGACTGACCTTAACCCTTGAGTCACTGTTCACTGTCAAACGCTACTGAGCTATACTACTGCTGAGTCTCCTTAAGCTTGCAGAGCGATATTATCAGGGCGATTCCAATTGCTGAGCTGTTTCCTTGCTGTGCCTCACCTCCTACCAAGTGCTTAGTTAACCTGTTCAATGCTACGCTACTACTGCTGAGCTGGCCGCTTGGGCCTGAGAGACGGCGGCTCATAGTCCATCTAGCAGGGTAGTTGTTCTGTTACAGTACAGGTGGTCATTTTGCCCACGCACTGGCACTGGTGGAGTCGTTATACGCCCGTGGGGGCTACCTGGCACTTGCTATTGGCTTCCGTTTACGCCCGAGGGGGCTTGATCCTTACACTTGCAGCTTGCAGTCTCCGTTGTACGCCCGTAGGGGCTAACGTGCCTTGCTGTTGCAGCTTGTAGTCTCCGGTTTACGCCCGTGGGGGCTAACGACTCACAGTTCCCGAATACTGGTAGCACTTGTTACGCCCATGGGGGCTATCCATCATTGCTCTAGCGTTCTGGGTCAGTTCTGCCGTGCAAGTCAAGTGCTCTCCTACAGACTTGGTATTGACTCCTCATACTTATACAAGCTTCAGCTACACCTTGGGCGTGCCTACACCACAACAAAGGACTGATGAGGACTGAGTTAACTATTATGTGCCCCTGTCTGGGTTACCAGTCCTAGCATATATTTCTTGTACATATATTCTACTCTGTCTGTTCTCAGTATACTGGCCTGTAAGGGTCTAGACACGTGTTCTTGTTTACCCTGTGTGCCTGTAGAGGGTGATATTGTTCATTAATTTATTTAATAAAACTGCGTTTTACCATACCCTCTGTCTGAAGTGTCTGAAAACCGTAACAGGCATTCCAGAATATAGTCATGGAAGAATTTTGGACGTTTTGTTCCCAACACAAGAGCCACTATAGAAGCATCACATATCAGGAACAAGTAGCTTTAAAACAACTTAAAAATAATAAAAATATATATATAACACAAGCAGACAAGGGAGGGGGATGGTTATTATGGCCTATGATGAATATTTAGAGGAGGACCAAAGAGTACTTCAAGATAAGGATACGTATCATATATTAACAGAGGACCCTACAGATAGAAGTGGAAAACAGCTGTTATCTATGATAGGTAAGGCATTTGAACAGGGGATACTTACTAAACAGGAAAAAGAGTACCTGAAAGTAAAGTACCCCAAAGTGCCATATTTTTATTGTGTGCTCAAAATTCACAAGACTTTATATAAACCCCCAGGCCGCCCTATCATTGCTGGGATGGGAGGAGTGACGTTGAAGTTGTCTGAATACATTGATCATTTTTTACAGAAGCATGTTTTGTCTCTTCAGTCCCATATTAGGGACACTCCGCATGTTTTGGGACTTTTAGATTCAGTTGTATGGGATGATGAATGTGTTTGGGTAACCGTAGACGTTGCTTCGCTGCATACCAGTATTGATCACCATCAGGATTTAGAAGCAGTTAAGTTCTTCCTTGATGAAGACTCACAGATGTTAGAAATATAGAAAACCTTCTTACTAGAAAGTATAGAATTTATTTTATTTAATAATTATTTTCAGTTCATGGATACTTTTTACTTACAAGTTAGGGGAGCTACCATGGGCGCCAGCTTCGCCCCAGATATGCCAACCTGTTCATGGGCCATTGGGAAAGGGCCCTGTTGTGGGGGGCAGGGCTGGGGGGAGGCTGGCATTCTATGGCAGACTCATTGATGACTTCCTTATCATCTGGAGGGGTAGTGTCCATGAACTGAAAAGTTATATTGTGAGTTTAAATAATAATGAAAGAGGTCTTTCATTTACATATAATATCAGTATCACATTTCTAATTTAGCACTGAGTCATGAAGGACATACAATTATTACTAAGAATCATATCAAATCAGTAAGTACTAACAACTTACATTATAATAGTTGTCATTTAACACAGTGGAAAAAGAACATCCCAGGAGGGCAATTCAAAAGAATTAAAAGGAATTGCAATAAAGATTCAGATTATATTATACAGGCTACTGAATTAAAGGGTAAGTTTATGCAAAAAGGGTATCCACCAGAGCTGCTGGATGAATCATACCAGCAGGTTATGGAAATGGATAGAACTGAGATGTTGACTGTTAAAAAGAAAGATAAGATGCAAAATAAAAATATGAAAATAAAAAAAACACAATTTATTACAAAATACAATAGTGAACATTATAAAATTAAAAATATTCTTAAAAAACATTGGCCCTTATTACTACAGGACCCATTACTTAAAGAAGAATTTGGACAATTTAAAAGAAATATTTTCTAGAAAAAAATCTAATAAGATGTTGGATGCCTTTAATAAGGGACATAAGAATTTCCTGCAGATGGGGGGAGTTTTCAGGCGTGGTATGACTAGGTGTATCACATGTTCGTTTATTCAGCACGGGATCACCAGTTTTTTAGATGGATTCAATAATACCATGAAAATAGGAGCACATATTACATGTAATAGTACATATTTTATATATAAGATTATTTGCCTCTGTTCAAAAGGATATATAGATAGGACTAAGAGACAGTTAAAAGACAGGTTTTTAGAGCATAGGAGGGCTATTATAAATGTTGATCTTCAATACCCTCTAGCTAAACATTATAGAGACTTCCATGGTAAGTCTTTGTTAGGAACTATTATTATGGCATTAGAACAGATACATGTTTCTTTAAGGGAGGGAGAAAGGTTTTCTAGGCTGTGTCAACGAGAAACATTCTGGATTTATAAGTGCCAAACATTGGCACCTAAAGGTCATAATGATAGGATAGATGTTCACACATACATGGGTAGCTAGGCATATTCAGACAGATGGAGTGTCACCAGTTTATGGTAGTTATGCTTGCAGCCCAGGTATAGGTGAATACTTAGGTACTTTGTGACCAGGTAATATATTAGGTCGTATGCAGATGAGGTGAGGGTATATGTTGGATGTTATATATATTATAGTCTGTTCTTTTGTAATTAAATTGATGCCTATTTGTAGAGTGAGTTTATTGAGGGAATACATTGCTTAGTTAATTGAGATATTGAGCACATCTGATTTAGTTAAATATGACGTCATTAAGGCGCCAAGTACAAATAGACGCCAGAAATGTTACCCGACATGCTCCCTGAGGAAGTGCTAGTTCAATCTGGAGCCGACTGAAGTTTTATATCACAAATACGTTGGACGGGAGGTTTACGTGTTGTATCAAAGACAGCCACACTGCACGGAGGATGGGAGATCTTAATATCACAGATTGCTGAAATAGGCTGGTACTTCTGCCCGTACAATATAGAGACATCAAAGAATTGGGACAACATTGCAGTTGGTGATCGAGTGAAGCGCCCACCACCATAAGTACCCACAGAGATCCAGGCGGAAGAAATAAACGGTAGTCTCTACAGATGGGAGAAGTCTACTACATAGTAAGCCTACATTAATCAGCTCAAGGGACAATAGTGATACTTTCCTCCATACATACATCATATTCCACTCTAACAAAGATTATTGAGATTGGATTAGATACATATTTACCTGCCCGCTATTATATAAGTTGGTCTCTGTGATTTTCTAGATTGGTTATAGACTCTTTTTCTGGGGACTATTTTCCTTATCATCAGCTTATTTATTTTATTGTTATTTTTATTTTTATTTTTTATTGAGGGTTTACTTATTTTTGCTCCGGAGCTTTTGATGATATTTTTATAATGTCCAGTTATTTACCTGCACATAGTAAATGTACATTGTTATTGTTTGATAATTTTACTATTTTACTGTTTCATGTTAGTAAAGCATTTTCCTACAGTACTATTTAGCTCTCTCCATTTGATTAGTTATTATATATATATATATATATATATATATATATATATATATATATAAAAGATACAATGTCGGCACTCACAAGTCAATATACACGCTTTAGCTATCCTGGGTACAAAACCGCACAGTAATACAAACTAGAGTAAAAAACAAATGTAATTATAGGATGTGTGTCAAAAGCTATAATATGACCAACATCATAAAAATACAAACATATCAGCAACGTTTCAGTCCTCTATCCGGGACCGTCATCAAGCCAAACAAATGTACAAATAATTAAACAATATATAGTAGTGTCAACTCACCACGTGAAGATCACAGAACTAGGTAGTCCATTGTAGGAGCATGAAAACACCTGCCTTGTCGGTAAAGGTCGCACTAGATGTGACGTACCAACATTGGAAGGTACTATAATGTTATATAACTCAATGCGCTACACTATAGTGTCAAAAATACATATGTAGTACAGTAATGTATATGTTAACCCTGTGAGTGCCAGAAGGGTATGCAATGCATTGCAGAGCAGTTCTAATTAACAATATGAGGCACAATGCGGACAAATATTGTGCAAATCCAGATTGAATAAATGTAATCCCTAATGAATAAAGCAGCTGATCCATGCCATAGTACCAAATATCCCGTCAGTTACAATGTCAAATATGCTGCTGCCATCACTGCTATCACCAGAGTTGGCAGCAGGATTGCATGGCAAAAATCCCCCTTCCCCCCTTGTTATGTTCCAGGCCGTTGCCTGAGCATCTCTATGAGAAATTTGAAAAGTGACAGGCTTTTTATATGGCCAGTCTCTGTTCAAAATGGTTTCCAGCTGACCATTGGCTAGGATGAATGCTTACACACACCTCCCAGCCAATCAGCTTCTAGGGGTGATGAGGAAACCTGCCAGGTTCTCACAGAGACACTTGGGCATTTCACTGTTAGGGGTAGTATAGGGTTAGTGTTTGGGAGTGTAACTGTGTGTTGAGCTAATGCTTGTTGCTTGACAGTATGCCAGGCACTAGGTGTTAGCCATTTTCCTTTGATGTTCCCATTACTCATGCTATTTAGCATGGGTTTTGGGAACTTAAAACACATGACAGTCTTTTTGCCACAATTGTTTTTTTGTGGCCCAACATCATACCAGCCAACTGTCCCGATTTATGTGGGACAATCACGATTTTAGGGTCCAAACCCGCTGTCCCACCCGCATTATAGTATGTCCCGCTTTCCTGGACCTGTCCCCTGCATTTTAAAGTTTTGGCCACCGCTACCGCAACATACACACCACACTCACATCATGTGAGCCACGTTGCGCTGAGCATGCAATGGCAAATTGATTATTCATGCGTGTCACGCGGCCTGATATATGCGCACGCATCATTCGCGCTATATTCAACCGCTGGCTGTCTTCTGAGTAAGAAGTTCTGAGTGTCTCTGAGCAGTGCAGCACCCAGCGATGCGCATGAGAATATGGTCAAACAGCATCTTGCCCTGATGATCTGTCGATCCTCCTCTGACAGGTTCAATTAGTGACAAATAGTATGTGATCTGATGTCTGCTCTCTCTCTTAAGTTAGCTAAGCGGCGTGTTTGTGGATGGGACTTACACTGCCTCAGTGCCTGTCTGGCCTTGAAGTGTCACGGAGGCGGCAGGCCACTGGAGAAGTCCCGCGAAAATTACATTTTATTGTATTTGCATGTGACGCCTGACCAATCATCCCTGTCAATGTCCCTTCTCACCCGAGTCAAGTCAACAGAAATCAATGTCAGAACAGCAGGTTGGGAAGCATAGGGCCAGAAATCAGAGCTGTTATCCCATGATGGTGAATAGCATTCTGATCTTTTAGATGGGAACAGAGGTCTGCTAAAAGAAACACTGATCTGTAGGAGTAGCTTTGACTGACAGTAAGATCTACCAACCCTTCATCTTAACAATTAAGTTTATGTGGGCTAGGGCAGACTAGTAGTAGATAGGAAGACTTAATGAATATAAATATGTACTCTTTTGTCTCACAATAGGAATAACCATGATGAGCATATTGAACACTGCAATTTCCATTTAAAACCTGATTTTCTCATTTTTTTCAGTCACTGTAGGAAAAAAGTAGCACTCTAAGCTGGTGACCACAGTCCCTCTTTCCCTCCTTGGTGTGCTGCTGTTCAGGCGATCAGGCTGTTTGATTTGTATATATATATATATATATATATATATATATATATATATATATATATATATATATGTATAAAATTGCTCCCCACTGCCAGCAATAAACGTCACATTAGTGTGTCTTTAAACATCAATATATATGTTTATAAATTTGTCTTGGTAAATAAAATACATCTTGCTATAAATCATTTATTCAGTTACAAAAAAGCCATGTCAATAGGTCCTGAAATAACCATAAAATTCTTTGTAATGCCCCGCCCACTAGCCACGCCCTCAGCAACACCACCTAAAAAAAAAAGTGTCCCACTTTGGCCATTTGAAATGTTGGGAGGTATGCAACATTAGTTGTGGTTTCAGTTAGTATGGCAATTGAATGGCACGGTTAGCACATTTTGTTACTGGGTTGTTAGCCATTTCTGCCCTATGGGCATTTTTAGTGGAGAAAATTGAACTGAGGAAGGAGTGGTTAAAATCCCATTTAAATCAGTGAGGATTTTTTTCTTATCCATGGTGCAGCTGGTCTTCCAACGAATTGCTCCTTTTTGGCTAGATTCTATTGCAAGTGCTAAATGTTAACACCCTGTTTTATCACACATTTTCCTATTGAAGTCTATGGGAAAAACTGGAGCTAAAAGTAGAGATAAAATTAGCACCTGAAATAGAATCTAGCCCCTTTTTATTTGTATGTCTATGGCCCAAAATGTGCTAAAATGGTAATAATTCTGTAGTATGGTTCTCCTCCATGAAATTGTCCTGTTATAGAAGGATCTCAAAATAGTGTGCAATTCATTAAATTGTAATTTTTCCCCTCAAAATGCTAAACTAAAAAAATATCAAGTAGGCACATGTGAGTAATGTTGTAATATTTCCTTAAACCCACTGTTTTAAAGGGGAACTTCACCCTATGGTGGCTCCTAATTTGTTTAATAGATTAATATATATATATATATTTATATATATATATATATATATATATATATATATATATATACCTACATATATTTTGGGAGCTGTATTAAATAGTTTAAACGTACCAAATCCCTAGGGTAAAATTCTGTAGTAAGTGTAAATAAAACATCCTATATAATAATTCTCTAGGAAGTTTGTAACGCTGCAGTCATGCTCAGTAGAGACTGCTGCACGTGCTGTAGTCATGCTCAGTAGAGACTGCTGCACATGCTGCAGTCATGCTCAGTAGAGACTGCCCGTGTCGAAGCTGATACAGAGTGAGGCGCTCTGAAACAGCATCTAGCTCTGTATCATCCACGGCACGGCCAGTCTCGTGCTGCAGTCATGCTCAGTAGAGACTGCCCGTGTCGAAGCTGATATAGAGTGAGGCGCTCTGAAACAGCATCTAGCTCTGTATCATCCACGGCGCGGGCAGTCTCTACTGAGCATGACTGCACCACGACCTGCTGGTAGTGGCACTGTGACCGTGTAACGGGCTCTTTAACTAGTATACAATATTAAGCCATTGAATGCCAGAGCAATGCATTGCGTACACCTCCGGAACTCAATGAGTTAACATTTGCTTCATGTGAGATTTCATGTTTGTCAAAGTTCTGAGATTTAGCAATAATGATTTCCAGTGGTAATGTTTGGATATTTAATAGTGTTGATGCATATGACATTAACTAATTAATGTATGCCATGCTATTCATCTATAACAGAACATATTTATTATCTTCCCTGCTTTGTGGTGGTGTTTTCTTGTTTGCAACCACATTAAAGGTAATTTGCCACCTCTTCTAAATTCTTCCTAAACATGCTTTTCTGATACTGAAAGCCTGTATTGAAGTGGTAAGGAAACTGCCTTTGAAGTGAACCATGTAAGAAACAGTGGCTTACCTTGTGACCTTGATAAGGTCAATCCGCCTTCCTTTGCCCAGGGCAAAAATAAACAAACAAAAAAAAAAAGGTAGTTTTACTAGATTATCTCAAAAGTAAATTAAAGAAACAGTGGACCTTACCTATAAAGGCAAAGCAGAGTAATTATAGGAAAAAAAATTGTAAAACAAAGTAGGTATAAAATGTCCACATTTGCCATAGATTTAATTGGGCTTTCAACCCCTTGAATGCTGGAGAGGTCTCCAGTGTTTTATGAAAAAAAGTTATAGAATTTTTCTTGTTGAGAAATGCAAGGTACTATCACTGCATGTTTTTATAATATATTTCACAATATCTCAAATAAGAAAGTTTGTAGCTAAAGTTTCATTCATTTTAAAAGCCATATATGACCTTAATACACTGATATTAAACATGTATATTTTACCTAAGTAAATTACCTGCACAGACAGCAAATTAACACTTTATCAAATGGAAATGGGCATTACACTTGTTACATGGTAAAACTCACCTTAACCATCTCATCCTATATAATAAAAGGCCAGAAAGTTTGTCACGATGCAATCATGCACAGTAGAGACTGCTCTGCAATGTGTTGCGTACCCATCTGGCACGCAAAGGGTTAAGATGCCAGTACTGTCATTACCTCACTGCTCCATGGCCCATGCACAGGGGCTTTTTTACTAGTTACTATATAAAATATATATTTTCTGGAATAAGGCAAAGCTGGCTGAAACATATTCTTAAACAATATATTATCAAGCAAGGACATTTTATTACAAAAAGGGCTTTTGTTCAGAAGTTTACACAAAAGCCACAACTTACAGTGAAATATCTCAGACTTGCTTGGATTAACAGACTAAATACGAATACCAAATATCTCTTGAAAACATTGAAGCCCAGTATTTGTGGGTGCATATAAGTATGTTACTTGCATATAAAAAAGAAGAAAATCTACCAAATATGGCAGTTAAAAAAGTTAGTTAAAAAATATACTTATAAAGCATAAGAAGGTATATACCTAAAACAATAATACAGGGCTTGGAAGTCCTTTGCTACTAGCCAGACATGAAAAGTTACTCGCCACTGCAAGCCAAAACATACCCACCAGGGCTGAATTTCTACTCGCCAGGGCTAAATTTTCACTCGCCATTGGCTAGTGGCGAGTGGAAATTTTGAGCCCTGAATAATATATATATATAAAATTAATTCACAGTTAAAAGCAATTACAAAGCAAGAACAACCACGTTACCAGTCTCTAGGGCAGAGAGGAAGCAGTGAGTAACTGCAAAAATGTGTTCGGGCTTGAGATTCTGCCACTCACATGGGTACAGGGTTCTTTCCTTGCCCCCTGAGGTTTTCCCCCACTCTGACCCTCAGTATCCCACTAGTTCTGGCCCCCTCACCACCTTTACATGAGGCAGTGATTGTAGGAACATTTCTATCTGAGAATTAAACATACCATCATCAGTGTATGAAGTTGTGTCAGTCACTGCCTCGTTAACATCTAGAACTATAGCAGATTAAGGAGTGTTGGCTGGAGATCAGGAGGACACAGCAGAACTCACTATAAGGGAAAGGGCCTCTTGGATGCATAAAGCCCAAGCTGGGCAAATATGAGTTCAATATATTTTTATTTCTCCTGTTGCATGTTATTAATAAACTACTCCACTTAGATCAGCCATTTGGTTTTCTTGAGTTACTACAGATCATGTTACTTTTATGAGCCCTGAATTGATAATAGTGCATAGGGATGGGCGAAAGTTTTTGCCTTGACATAGAAATAGGTGAAAATTTACACTCCCTGCCTAGCTGGAAATTTCCTGCAAAAAGTGCAGTTTTCCTGCTTTTGTCACGTAGCACTTTTCACTGAAATCAATGTAATGACAGAATTTCTTCCCAACACATTTTATCTTCTCACTCCCACCCACTGACTGGCAGTTCATGTGGCAGGAGGCACTTAAACACAATAGCACTTACTCCTTCTGTATCAAACCTACCTTCCTCTAGACTGTAAGCTCTAACGAGCAGGGCCCTCTGATCCTCCTGTTCTACACATCTGATTGTACTCTGTATGTCTATTCCCGAATTGTACAGCGCTGCGGAATTAGTTGGCGCTATATAAATAAAGAATAATAATAATAATAATAATAATTCTTTTCCCATGGGTATATAAAAGATTGTTAGGCTCCCACAGCATGCCATTTTGTGTCTGTGAGAGTAACAAGCGAAACATTTTTGAGCTAGAGAAGGCAAGCTAATAAAGTGGAGTTGAAGTTTAGTTTAAGGAGTTTTGTAGGCAGGGAATCTGGTCTCTGTATTAGGGGAATCTGGGGGTGTGACTGACTGGAAAGAAGCAGGCAGCTGTATTCCAAATTTCTTCCTGATGTGTATGAGAAGGGAGCAAAGGTGTTTTACCCCAAAATATGTGTGATCAAGTAGGCACAGGCAGATGTGATACAAGGTCCTTTTGATTTGGCTGTTAGCTATGTCAGGGGAGTCTAGGGGGGGGGAGGAGCAAAGAAGAATTACCCCAAGTACCCCCAAATTCTGTGTGACTGACTGGGAACAAATAGGCAGAGGTGATCCAAGTTTCCTGCTCCAGCTGTTATAGCTGTCCTAGAGGACCTGCATATGTGAGAAGGAAGCAAAGGAGGTTGACCCCAAATACCCCAACATTCTGACTGAATGATTTGATTTGAAAGACACAGGCAGTTGTGGTCCAATTTCTTTGCTGATCTTGCTGTTATTATCTCTTTTATAGATGTGTCTGGGGTGTTAGAAGGGAGCAAAGGAGGTTGACCCCAAATATCCCAACATTCTGTCTGAATGATTTCATTTGAAAGGTTCAGGTAGCTGTGGTCCAGTTTGGTCCAGTGTTCTAGCTGTCATTATCTCTCCTGGGAAAATCTGGATTTTGGTTCATGTCCCAGAAACAGCCATGAATAATAATAAATCTGTTCTGTCTTTCCCGATTTATAGTCAGAGAATTATTAGTTATTTGATATCACTGGAATAGGACCAATTCAATTGTAATCTCTGTGGTGACTAGTTTAGCACCATTTCAAATGTAATCTTTGTGGTATCATTAATGCAGCACCATTTCTATTGTAATCTCAGTGATATCACTAGTAAAGTGCTATTTCAATGTTAAGCCGCTTAACTTAACTTAACTTAAGCGTATCACTAGTGTAGCTCCAAATACATTTTAAGCTTTGTGGTATCACTAGTATAACTCCATTTGAATTGTAAGATGAGTGATATCACTAATATAGTAACATTTCAATTGTGAGCTCTGTGGTATCACTAAGGTACCTCCATTTCATGTGTGTCTGAATGACCAAAGCTTGTATATGTTTGAAAGAAAATGTGTATGTTTCTGACTGAACATCCAGAGTGTGTATGTGTGTCTGAATGACCAGAATGTCTGTGTGTGTGCATGACCAAAGTGTCTGTCTGTGAATCTTCATGACTAAAGTGTCTGTCTGTCTGCATGACCTGTGTTGTGTGTGTGTGTGTTTGTGGGTGTCTATATAACCAAAGTGTCTTCAGGATTACAGTTTGTGTGTCTGTATAAAGAGAGGGAGTAGGTCTGTGTTTCTGCAAGACTGGACTGGGAAGTTGCTTACCCTCTTCATTCATTACTATGCAGCCAAGTTTTGGTAGTCTGGCACAATTCCCGCCACTTCAATCATTTGCACTGCATGATTTTGAAGGATTTCAACATGGTGCTCTAACTCTTGAGGTGTACGGAGACTTCAGTGGCTGAGTTGGGTGGTTGCCTAGCAACCACCATACTCCAGTTCCCTGTTCCTGGTCAGGAGTCAGATCATAGAAGGAAAATAGTGGCAGCAGATGAGCAAATGTGTGTGTGTGTGTGTGTGTAGGCACCAAGACAGAAGCATGACAAAGGTCTCTCCCTTACCAAATTCAAGTTAAGAGAATAGTGGAATGAAAGGTTAATACATTAACAGGACATAAGACTCTTCCTTCTACCTGACCCTTCTCTTAAAGAACCTGAGCAAGCCTGTTACCACTCTTTCCTATGGAATAAGTTGAATGCAGTGAGTCTACTTGGAGGTATCATAAGGAAAGAAAACAGGTTAAAAAAAACACAATTCTCACTCAGGAATTACTATAGAACAGGAACAGGTGCTACTATTGAACAGAAGCTTGCACTTCTCCACTTTCTTCCTGCTGTGTGCATGCAGAAACACAATATCTGCTGCCTTCAGAACTCAGCTTAGCTACCAGATACCACATGTCCTTCAGGAAAAACAGCAACAAACAAAAATGCAGAATATCAACAACATACAAGAAAAGAACAAACAAACATCTGGTCTTCCAAACAGGAACATGATACTCTTCCCCCTGGCTTTATGGTCTCTTCCTGGATCGAAGAAGGTCAGTATACTCTCACAAGCCAGAGCCCATCTATCGCTGACAGGACAGTGTGAAGGCTCAAAGTCAGGTTGCTCTTTGTGGTAGTCTTCTATTGTTCCCTGTGTATCCATGGAAGTAGAGGTACCTGGCACATCTTCCTCCTCTTAGGAACGCTTGGGTATGGAAAGCTCATCCCATGCATTGTCCATTGGTCCAGGCTTGACATGGGACCATCAGTGGCTGCCAAGGAAGCAGGAGCATTTGTTAAGTCAGCACAAACTTACATAGTAGTATAGGTTGAAAAAAGACTTGCGTCCATCAAGTTCAACCTTTTTCCTATTCTTGTTTACTGCTGTTGTTCCAAAAGAAGGCAAAAAACTTCTCACCTTGGTCGTTGGTGGTTGAAGGCCAATGTGTCTGAGCACAGCCTGTGAAACTGGTTAGCCAGAAATTGATGTCTGCTTCAATTTCAGGCCACTAGACCATTTCCGGTCTCTCTTTGTTTCATGCAGACAGTACTCAGATGCCCCTTGTGCAGCGTCTGGAGTGTGGATCTTTTAAGGACTACTAGAATAACCAGTAGCCCCACACACTACAATCTCCCTGTGTGGTCATTTCAAGGCGTGTAGAGGCTGGATACACATGTCTTGTAAGAGCAGCTGTGACATGGCATCAGCATTGCTAAGCTGGTAAGGTCATGAGGTTGATGATGGATATGAAAATCAAACTCCCCAAACCTGGCAGCTGTAGCAGTGGAAATACCCTTCTGTGGGTTGAGCATAACCAAGAGTGTCTTATGGTCAGTAATTAGCTTAAAGTCCCTTCCATATAGATCAGAGAGTTTATGCAAAGCCCAAATGATAGTCAGGGCTATCTCATCAATTTGGGAGTCTTTTCTTCCACCATTAATACAGGAGAAGCAAAAGCAATTGGTTGTTCCTTGCCTTCAGGCATAATATGAGAGAGCATGGCCCAGTGTCAAAATGCCACAGGTTTGTGAATGCATGTTACAATAGTGTGTTTAAAATGTTGCCGGCATCAAAATGGCCTTATAAAAAAATGTCTAACATTATGGTGCATTTAAAATGTTGCCTTGTTAAAACAAGCTATCCTAACCTCCCCTATAAGTATTCTTACTACCCTAACCTAACAATGTTAAAAAATAAATAAATTAACTCAAACCAAAACTACCCCATACCCTAACAACAATACCAAATCCTAACCAAGCCTAATTTAACTACCTAAATGTATCCAACTTACCTAACTATACCTGAAATCCAAAATATGCTCAAAATTACTACTCACCAATGCAACAGGATACCAGAGAGCACTGCCGCAGGCCATATAGGGAAACATCACACATGACAGTGATTGGTTTGTATAAATCATAGTGAAAGCCACAATCATGTATCTTGCTGTCAGTCCAATGTCCAGTGCCAAAAAATGTCAGCCTCTAGCAACTGATGCAAGGTATATAAAACATGGGATAAGTTTGGCATAAAATGGTGGTATTTTAAGAGTCCCAAATATGACCTTAACTGAATTACATATCTTGATGTAGGGGCTTCGATTAAAGCCTGAACTTTCCATAGCTGCATGTAAGCCTATTTCATCAATCTCTAGAGAACAAAAGGTCAACCAAGGCTTGAATAACTTGTGTTTCTCTAGATTAACATTGAGCCCATGGTCTTGCAGTCTCTGAAGAATCAGTTCTACATTCTGATAATATTTGTAGTCTATTTTGCCTGTCACCAGTATATCAGTCTAAGGGCACTTTGTATGTGGAATTCCAGCCAAGATGGTGTCATTGATTCATTGCCAAATTGCTGGGGCAGACTCAACCCCAGACATTTGGCTTCATCTCCTCAGCAGCAATCAGGAAACCAATCTGAACAGAATCCTGTGCATCTGCACACCCCATAAGCAGATTATGCTGAATAAAATTAACCATTTGAGTGGCAGAGGGGTGCACAATGCATTGCTTTGGAATCATCATTGTCTTCATTCAGTTGCCTCCATTACTAAACCCAAACTAATGTTGGCAGTTTTAAGTCATGGTTTGTTATTCTTCTCAATGGCTGGCTAGCTGGAGGGATGATGAACCATGCATCCATGACCTCTCCAGCTAGAAGTTGATTGGCTGGGAGAAGACTTAAAGACGAATTAAAGAGGAAGACCAGGGTACAGAAGACCCCACTGTACCTCAGATTTCAAGGTAAGTGTTACAGCTATGGAGTATGGGTCATGGGACAGTGTTAGGGCTAGTATTGTTAGGGACCAGGAACCAGACAGACATAAATGTAAAGTGCAAAACACCTTTATTAAAATAAAAAAACCAAACAAAGCAAAATCGTGATCCAGAAGCGTAAACCAAAAGACAAGCCGGGGTCAGGAATATGGAGATCAACAATGTCAGGAACAATCCAGGAGTCAGGAGCCAGAAGGGACGTCAGAGGAAGCCAGATCATGTACAGATAATCAGCAACTCAGGATAATGCACTTGCAGCCAGATTCAGACACAAGGGCAACCAGGAAGTGAACCAAGCTGCTTTAAATACCCTGGGAGGGTTGGCTGATAGCAGTCAGGTGAGCAAACACAGAGAGGTCAGCTGATCCAGCCTGTTCCAGGAAAGGGAAGGCAGCAATAGTGGATTGCAGAGCACTAGATTAGCTCAGAAAGCAGAATCAAGAAGCAGAGTAGAGCAGCTCAGCCATACCTTGACAAGTATTTTTTTACCTTTTTGTTAGTGCTAGGTGTAGTGTAGTTAATGTTTAGGAGGGTGGGGGAAGGAGACTGCTGTTAGATCACTCTCGATGTTAACACTGTTAAACATTGAAAGTTAGCTAGTTTCCTTTGAAGTTCCCATTATGCGCACTATTTAGGGTGCGTTGTGAAAACAAAGAGCTGCGATGAATGCCGGGCTGCAAGCCATGTTCTGGCGACCAAAGCTTGTTGTATTTCATGTTGGTAGGGCAATATTGAATTCCAACGGTACAACTATGGCCTCGATTCAATTATTTCTGCTAAATCAGCCGGTAGGGCATAATTGGCTACCGACTGTAGAAAAAATGTGTCTCCCATGCTAAATACCGTGAGTAATGGGAAAATCAAAGATAAATGGATAACGCTTGGTGCCTGGCACACTATCAAGCACTGAGCATGAGCTCAAACACAGTGACCTTCCCAAATACTAACTGTACACTACCCCTAACAGTGTAGTGCAACAATACTTGCCCGAACACTATCCTAACACCCAGAGCTGTATAACAATTACATGTCATACACTATCCGTCTTCTTCTGTCATCTTTCATCTTCCTTCTTTCTCTCCATCTTCTTTCTTCTTCTCTTCCTTCTTCTTCCCTTCTGATTTCTTATGCTGTTAAAGAGGTACCCATAAGAAGAAATAAAGTCCACATTAAACATATGTCATACAGTGATGCAGAGCAATGAGTTGCGTACCTCTCCGGCACTCAAAGGGTTACACTGTGCTGGCATTACAATCCAAACAAATAATCTTAGGGCTGTTGACAAAGAAGTGGTGGCAAATCCATGTGTAATAATAATAAATCACCCCAAATGAATATTGCAAGGATCAGTCCAAGTATTACATATTTTTATCCAATATTAAATGATAAAGATGCTGCCTCCACCACCGCTGTTGCTTGCGGCGGTGGCAGGATTGCATGTCAAAAAAAAAAAACCCTTGGTGTTTAATATATGTCCAGTCTCTGTACAAAATGGATTCTAGCCTACCATTGGCTGGGATGTGTGCTTACACACCTCTCAGCCTAACAGCTTCTAGTGGGTGTGTGACAAAATTTGCTAGAAGCTGATTGTCTGTGAGGTGTGTTTGTGTAAGCACACATCCCAGCCAATGATAAGTTGGAATCCATTTTGAATAGAGACTGACCATAAAAAAACAGTCTCTGTTCAAATTTCCCACAAACTGGTTGGGGCATTATCCCAACAGGTACTAGGGGTGGAGGATAGCAGAGCGAGGAGGAGGTATAATCATATACATACAGGACCCAATAAACTTTACACTTCTAAATGACTCTCATAACTCTGATTCTTATGAATACATTGCTGGCAAAATTTGTCTTCCATTCTCAAAACAAATCATTGTTGGCATCTACAGACCGCCGAATACCCCAGCACATTCCCTTTCAGACATAGCTCAACACCTAAAGGAGATTGCCACTCAAAACAAGAAAAGCGAGCTGAGACTTTAATATTAATTGGCTAGACTCCAGGAATGAAAAATGTTGTTCATTGTTTAAAACATTGAACTCATCACAACTAATATCCTCCCCTACTCACATAAATCTCAAAACATCCAAACCTACTCTGCTAGACTGGATCCTTTCATCCTGCACAAGCAGAATCCAAGATTCAGGTGTTCTAGCAAATGTGTTTAGCGACCACTCCATAGTTTACTGTGCCGCAAATTAAAACCAGTCAAGTCATATTCCAAAGTCATACTCATGAGATCATTTAGATGATTTAAATGATTTAAGAAATTGCGCATGGTATAGAATACACCTAATACCTGACCTAGACTCAGGGACTGACTTTTTAAACTCAGAATTCTTACAGGTCTGTAATACCCATGCCCTATTAAGGAAGGTCTGGCTTAGTGGGGTACATCTTCTATGGGTCTCAGCTGACTTGATTCAATTATACAGTTTCAGAGATGCTTTATGGACAAAATTTAAACAAACCGGCTCCCCTTATGATCACACTACATATAAGCAATTAAGAAATACACAAACAAAAGAAACAAAATTAGCAAAAGCACAATATTTTACTGTCAATTTGGACAATAACATTACAAAGCCAGCCAACTTTTGGGAGGTTATTAAAAACGCGACATGCTTGAAAACGAGAAAAATCTTCCTGGTAAAACTTTTTCCAAATAAAAACCCCCCTAACCATTCTCACCCATCAAATATAACAATAGGCAAAGAAACAATACAGTGCCCCATAGCCGTACCCAATTCATTTAACAGCCACTTTGTTGGATGTGCCACAACCCTGATACACAAAATAAAGGTAACTCTGAAGTTCTGCCATGTACAGAACAGTCACTGGCACCTGGTCCAATTGTGCAAATGAATTAAATTTCATGCCAATAAATGAAAGCGAAATATATGATTACCTCCTCAACACAGAAATGAAATCCCAATCTAGCCCTGACAAACTACCAGCAATGCTATTAAAGCTCAGTGCCATGGTTATGGCCAAACCGATTGTATCTTTAATTAATACCTCTTTGGCAATAGGGTATATGCCCAGATCCTGGAAGGTGGCTAGAGTTGTTTCTATCCACAAAAGTGGGGATACAAATGTAGTATCAAATTACAAACCAATATCCCTACTCCCCACTTTATCTAAAATCCTACAGAAATGTGTACACATGCAACTATATAAATATTACCAACAGACCACTTTTTTCACCCTTCTTCAATCAGGTTTTCGACCAAATCACTCAACAGTCACAGCCCTCCTAAAAGTAACCAATGATATCCAGACTGGCATGGAATATGATGAACTCACTGGAGCTATTTTCCTAGATTTCACCAAGGCCTTTGATACAGTAGACCATAACATTTTTATAAACAAACTCCAAAGCTTAGGATTGGGTAATAATTCTCTAAACTGGTTCCGATTCTATTTATCAGACAGAATGTAGTATGTGTCAGTTGCTGACAATGACTCCCTTCCGCTCAAAGTAACAAGTGGAGTTCCCCAAGGCTCCATTCTTGGCCCTCTTCTATTTTCTGTTTTTATAAATGATGATGTATGCAGATGACACCATAATCTATGCTAAAAACTCAAACATATCACAACTTGAAGCCATATATTAAAGCCATGTATTAAAAGGGGTATTGACTCACGGGGGGTAGATATTATTCTGCTTCTTTACAGGCCAATGGTAAGATCCCACCCTGAATATGCTGTTTAATTCTGAGTGCCTTTTCTGATAAAGGACATTATGGAACTAAAGGGAGTGCAGAGGAGGGCTACAAAATCAATAAGGGGAATGCAGAGTTTTAGTTATGAAGAAAGGCTAGAAAGAATAAACTTATACACACTAGAGAAATGGCGTCTTAGAGGGGATATGATAACATTATATAAATATGTTCAGGGCCCATACAAAGGGCTCTCCAAAGACCTGTTCATTAACAGAACAGTAAAAAAGACAAGGGGTCACCCGCTTAGACTTGAGGAAAGGAGATTTCATCTACAACAGCTGAAGTTATTCTGTATGGTAAGGACAATAAAGGTATGGAATTCACTGTCTGAGGAAGTGGTGATATCGAATACATTAGATGCCTTTAAAAAGGACATGGATACTTTTCTAAAAGAGCAAAACATAGAGGGCTATGTACGTTAGCATTGGGATTAATATTTAGTTAGTGCTTGTTGACCCAAGGAGAAATCTGATTGCCATTTGGAATCAAGAAGGAATTCCGCCCCCCATTCAAAGCAGAATTTGAAATTGCTGTATTGAGGGTTTTTTTTTTTAATACAAGCAAAATAAATCGCTAACACAGATAGTCCGCCTTCGTATAAAAACAGCGTGTTCTTTATTGCAGCAACTTATAAAAATATATATTTAACACCATCACGAAGTATGGAGCATTAATGAAGAGACTGAAATAGGACAATTTCCAGCATGATGTTCATCTCAGTCCTCACCGATCAACGCGTTTCGCGCAAACTGTGCTTACTCATGACCACCATATCATGGGATATGTTTGGAGAAATCCCTTTATCGCTCGGATGAGCCTGCCCTTATTTGACCCGGTTGGCTGTGTGTTTCTATATTGATTCACTGACCTTCATGTCAAGCGGACTGATTACTCACGAAGGTAAGAGCTGTTACTTGTTTAGGTTTTTTTTTGCCTTCTTTTGGATCAACGACAGTAAACAGGAATAGGAAAAGGGTTGAACTTGATGGACGCAAGTATCTTTTTCAACCTAAATTACTATATAACTGCTGAACTATATTACAACATGATTTCTGCGAAGTTGAAAGATGGATAGCAAAGAACAAGCTGTTCTTAAACACAGACAAAACGGTCAGAATGATATTTGGTACAAAGCACAAACTGCGTAATCTTGACAATATCCACATATCCATTGTATCAGAGTGTAATCGTAAATTGGCCCCTGTAGACTCCTACAAATATCTTGGTATGTGGCTTGACCCCAACCTCACTTTTGGTCTATATATTAACAAATTAACCTCCAAACTTTATCCCAAAATAAGTACTCTTTTAGAAACAAATCATGTTTAAGTACGCTGGTGAGAAAACATATTGTACAACAGATGTTGCTGCCAGTCATAGACTATGGTGATGTAGTATATACTCCAGCACCAGAAATCCATCTTAGGAAACTTTATCCTCCAATGTAGTTACACTACCCATCACTGTGATATGCTTAAAGAACTAAATTGGTTAACATTCAAATCTAGATGTGCCCTTCATCTTTCTTTCTTAGTACACAACAGTTCTCTGGAAAACTACCTGACTACCTGAGCAGTATGCTCACTCCTGCTCTCCATACTAACTATAACCTCCGCTCAACTGTTAACAACTCGTATACCACTGCGTATACCACAATACAAAAAAGAAGCAGGACAATCTGCCTTCTCCTTCAGAGCTCCAAAGGCCTGGAACAATCTGCCTGAAATAATCATATCTGCTCCCAGTCTAAAATCCTTAAAAGTAAATGCTTCTTTATTTCTAAAAACAGTGTGTAACTGTATATAATTTTAATACTGTAAGCGACTTAAAGACCTGTGCTATGAAAAAATGCTGGCAAAAAAACCCCCTGCCAGCTGCTAAATTTAGATGAGTTTTGGCCCATTGAAGAAAAAAAAAAGGTACAAGTTGACATATAATGGACTGTGTTAGTCCTAGAGATCAGATAAGGGACTCACTTTAGCACATAAAATTTAAGACCCATTTTTTTTTTTTTTTTTTTTAACTAAAGTCCATTATCGGGTCTTTAGTCAGCCGACACAGCTATTAAAAGCAAAAAAAAACCCAAAAAACCTAAGTCTCCAATGGATGTATTGATATGGGGCTCTAAGCCCCACATCAATACATCCAAAGGGCCAAAAAGTGTTCAGTTTGAGTAGAATTAATCCTTTGAGTACCAGTGGAGTATAATTACCCCGCTAACACTCATATTGTTAACCCAACTAAGTAACAAAGCAACATCACATTACAAGAAACACTTTCCATTAATCCTGATGCCCAGCAGAGTCCTCAGCATGCTGGTCATCTTCTGTCCTTCTTTCTTAGAAACATAGAAACATAGAAACATAGAATTTGACGGCAGATAAGAACCATTCGGCCCATCTAGTCTGCCCAATTTCCTACTGTGTAAAAAAAAAACAAAAAAAAAAAAAACCCTCAAACCTTTTTTGGTCCTTGGTCTTTTCTTATGTTAAGGACCGCCTTATGCCTATCCCATGCATGCTTAAATTCTGTCACTGTATTGACATCTACCACTTCTGCTGGTAGGCTATTCCACTTGTCTACTACCCTCTCAGTGAAGTAAAACTTTCTTACATTACATCTAAACCTGTGTCCCTCTAGTTTTAGACTATGGCCTCTTGTCCTAACGTTTTTACTCTTTTGAAATATACTTCCATCCTGTACTTTGTTGAATCCCTTCATGTATTTGAATGTTTCTATCATATCCCCTCTCTCTCTTCTCTCCTCCAAGCTATACATATTCAGATCCTTTAGTCTATCCTGATATTTCTTTTCCTGTAGACCAGTCACCATTTTAGTAGCCCTTCTTTGAATTTTCTCTAGAGTATCAATATCCTTCTGGAGATGGGGTCTCCAGTACTGTACACAATATTCTAGGTGAGGTCTAACTAGAGATCTGTACAGTGGCATGACTACTTCCCTTTTTCTGCTACTAATGCCCCTAGCTATACAACCCAGTGCCCTGCTTGCATTCCCCATCGCTTTATTACATTGCCTGCTTACCTTTAAGTCATTAGAAATAATTACTCCCAAATCCCTTTCCTCTGTTGTCTCTGACAGCACAGTACCCTTAATGGTATATTTTTCCTTTGGATTTTTATGTCCCAAGTGCATTATTTTACATTTATCAACGTTAAAGTGCATCTGCCACACTCTTGACCATTCTTCTAATTTACCTAAATCATTCGCCATTTGGCTTTTTCCCCCTGGAATGTCTACCCTATTGCAGATCTTTGCATCATCTGCAAAAAGGCATACCTTTCCTTGAAGACCTTTTGCAATATCACTAATAAAAATATTAAAAAGAATGGGCCCCAGTACAGATCCCTGAGGTACTCCACTAGTAACACTCCTTTCGTCCGAATATTCTCCATTGACTACCACCTTCTGTCTCCTGTCACTCAGCCATTGCCTTATCCATTTCACTATTTTTACATCTAGACCCAAACACTGCAATTTATTTATGAGTCTTCTATGAGGGACAGTGTCAAATGCTTTACTGAAATCTCTTCTTTCTTGTATCTTCTCTTCATAATGGCGGCATATTTTTATGGAACCGGACAATAATACATCATTTAACCCCAGAGAATGAATACATATAAGAACGATTGGTGCTTGGCAGAATGTCAGACACCGATAGTTAGCTTTTTTACTGTGAAGCTCCCAGTATTGCTGCTATTTAGCGGAATTTTGGGAAATGAATGCACAAAACAAGACCATTTCTGTGGCCCAACGTCTGTTGTGCTTTTAGCTAGTAAGGCCATCTTTGGCCCTACCGCATATTTTTACTCACTGCTTTAAATCGAGCCCTTTGGCCCTATCGTATGTTTTACCTGCTCAAATTGAATCAAGCCCCGTGAGAGAAGTGAGAGATTTCATGTTGTGTGGCACTGAAAATCCTGAGAAAGACAGATGAGTGGTTGCATAAGGGGATACAGTGTAAATCATACAATAAGCTTTTAATATCAATCACTTTGAGCCAGTGAAATGTGCAGGATCTTGGAAGTATCATTATGCTCAGTGTGGCATTTCCTGTTTTTTTTGCACTGTCAGTTTACATGCACCTTGCAATGGCACAGCAGCTAAGAGGCTTACTGGAGGAGCAGATTTATGTGGGTGGACTACAGAACATGGAGTGGGCTCTAAATGGGGGGTGGAGACCAAATCCCCATCACTGCTGTGAATTATACTGTGATGGTAAGTTGCTTACCCCCTTTGCTGAAACAACCCACATGCCGTGACTAAGATTTCTTTGAAGTAGTAAGTCTACTCCAAATGTGAATGAGCTTCAGTCTGATTTCAGTGGTCTGGCAAAATGCTAGCTGCGTCATTAATATGCACTTCTCCTTAAACTAGAAGGGTCTTGACATGGTGCTTAAACTCTGACATAAGAACTACTACAGAATAGGAATGGGAAATTGGAAAGTCTACGGAACAGGAATTTGCACCATTCCACTACCTTCCTGGTGTGGTGCATGCAACCACACAATGTTCACTGCCTCCAGAACTCCAGTGCAGCTAACAGACACCACACTAATCATGCTTAGACACACATACACTCTGGTAATGCAGGCACTTACACACACCAGCTCTGTAGTAATTCCTGTGTCAAAGTTTACGCACTCTGTTGAGATCCTTCCAGCTTCAAGAGTAGTGCATATGAATGAAGCAACTGGCGTGGTCCCAGACAGCTGAAACTGGATTGAATTATACTAAGCACAATAATAAATGGAGTAAGTAGTTACTACTCCAAAACACCTTGGTCTCTGCAATTGAGTTGATTCAGAAAAGGAGGTAAGCAACTTCCCACCACTGTAAACATCATAACCAGTATTTCTGTGCCTGCATTACCAGTGTTTGTGCCTGTAGTCCAGTGTGAGCAGTGCATTTGTCTGTGGTTCTGCGTGACAATTGCTTGTGTCTGTGGCTCTGCATGATGTGTTTCTGCATCTTCAGAGTGTTTGTGTGTCTGTATGAGCAGAGTTTCTGTCTATGTGCTTGCATGAATGTCTGTGTGTGCGTGTGTCTCTCAGCATGACCAGTCCCTGTTTGTATATTTCTGCATCCTCAGATTGTCTGTGTGTGTGTGCGCAAGACTAGGGTCTGTGTATGCATGAGAAGAGTGTCTCTTTGTGTTTGTTCATAAGTGCATGTGCATGTATGTTTCTGCATAACCAGAATGTGTGCTTTTATGTCTCTTCATACCATAATGTCTGTATGTGTTCCTCTTCATGTCTCTGTATGTGTGTCCTCTGTGTGTGTTTCTGCATGACCAGACTGTTTGTGTGTGTCTTTGTATGTGTATGAGTGTGTGTTTGTGCCTGCATGACCAGTGTGTATATGTATGTGTGTGTGTTGTCTCACCATGACCAGCGTCTGTATGTGTGTCTGTGTGACCAGAGTCTCTGTCTGTCTTTCTGTCTGTCTGTTTCAGAATGCCTTGTGTGTTTGTCTGAATGGCCTGCTTGTATGTGAAGTAATGGCAAATCTCCTTTGTTCTGTTTTTTTTTGTAGTTCTACATCAATGATAAAATGCCTCATTTAATAATTTAATTAATGCTCGGCTCATTTATAATCCAGTAGAAGAAGAAATATTATGTCTTTTTTCCCAAAAGTAGTAAAACATTCTTTTTTCCCAACATAAAGCATTGAAAGGTTAATTAGAGTGAGCTTAGTAATAAATGGAGTAGGCAGTTCCTAATCCAAAGAAACCTTGGTCTCTGCATGTAAGTTATTTTGTCATTAGATTGAACTTAATGAATTATGTCTAGCTCATAGGTATTCTATAGTTTTACCCTTTGCTAAATTTAATCCTATGTATGTATAAATATTTGAAAATATGGTGTAAATACCAAGCAGTCCTTAACAGGTTGGGAAAATGTCAAGCCAGTCCCTAGCATGAAAAGTTTGAGAAACACTGATCTAAAGAATAATCTAGGAAAAATACATTCATTTTCATGCGTCACTGGATCCTGTATCAGGTCTGAGGAGTAGGCCTCATGCCTGTTTCTGTAGCTTTGTAGTTTAGTTATCATAGTCTTTGGAGGGAAACCTGGAGGAGGTGGCTTGGAGGGGACTCAATGCGTCTCTTTGACAGGGAAGGATTCTGAAGAGGGTGTACCACTGCCAAACTCAGTTTTAATCCAGTCTTCAGCAAACTGAGTGGGACAGGAGTCTGCATGTTATTACATGGTCGTTTTCCAGATCATCTGACTTGGTTTTTAATTGCTACACCTAGGATTTCATGAACACTAGGTCTGGGTTTAAATGTACAGCGACATTCTCTAAGTCGGACACAAGCTCTCCTTCTGAGTATGGTCTTGTGGCTTTTGTTTGCCTGCTTTTGGAAAGATAGCCTCCATCTGTATCTATTTTTGAAGCTAGGGAAGTTTGACAGCAGCTGATGTCAGTACTAACCTCCTGATAGCTAACATCCATATCTTTTTGTGTAGATATGCAAATTCATCCAAAAGAGGTCCACATCACACTATACATAATAAATATGAGAGACAGTAGGAAAAACTGGGTAGGAGAAACTACATGAGTAGTCTGACATAACCCAAGTTATTTCAGCAAAGAGTTCAAGATAATTGTGGGGTGTAGTAAGGACCAGATCCTTGAGTCCAAAGTTGAAATCCACAAACCAGAGGCTGGTCAGGTGGAGGCCTACTAGAATCCAAGTATAATCTGGTAGGTGTAATGTGAGATGGATGGAATTCAGGTATCCCAGCTTTATTACTATTGTGGTGCATTCAAAACACCCTCCAAACACAGTTCTGTAGGCCTAATGTTTGTTATGCTCTATAGGGGTATTATGATAGTACCTCATATTCTTCCTTCTTTCCTACCTGCTAGTACCTGGGATGGCTGTCCACAATCCAAATGCCCCCATTATTATCTGAGCAGGAGCTTTGGTGCTGCAGTATCCACCTAGTGGATAAGCGATCACATGATAACCACTTCTAGCACTAGGCCCCAGTGTAGGCTGTCGGGCTCTGATTCACAGGGTATTGGGAGAAGTACATGGCTTCAATACCAGATAGAAGAGGTACCTCTGGATCATTACATTACCTCTTTTTAACAATAATGTAGGTCCACCAGCCAGAATAGGGTCAATGTATAGTGGCAACACTGGCACCATTCTCATGTAACTGTTCTGGGATAAAGGGTAAAGTTCTGAGCATTTGGCACCCACTACAGTATGTGAACGCATACTAATGAGGTGCCATTTTTCTTGTATAACAGTAGCTAATGATTACAGTTGAAAATTCCATAGTTTTCACAGATCTCAATAAATTTTAAGGGTTGGAAATGTAAGAAAAATTAAATGTTTTTCCTTTAGCACCACTTTCCGGAAACATTTGTGTATGATGGCAAATGACCCCTCATTTGATGCAATGAGTTATCTTCTTTCCAAAATGGTATGCGTTGTCTACTTCTTCTGCACTTCTGGCTCAGTCATGACTATTTTAGTACAGGCAAGTAATGTTTGAGAAAATCAGAGTTTGTAGTTTTTTATTTCAACACCCCCTTCAGTATGTCATCTCATACCAGTGGGGTGTTAGTTTCCTCCTAAGAACACTAGCTAATGAATACAGTTGGAAATTCAATAGCTTCTAAAGATTTTAGTAATGTAAAATGTAAAAAAATTCCAATTTTTTCCCTTTAGTGCCACCTTCTGGAAACATTTGTGCTAACCGGGCTAGGAGTAGAAAGACATTGGGTCCTGACAGCGCATTGCAGGAAACGGGAGGCAAATGCAAGCATGCCGCCCACAGGGAAAATTTACATATTGGCTTCAGTAGAGACTTCACTTCAATAAAGTAAGCCTTATTTTGAGAGCAGATAGCACTAGGGGAGGTATATTCCAGCCATAATTTTTTTTTTACTAAGCGGGAAAACAAGGGTGCGTATTATACATAGGCACTCTTGTTTTCCCCTAAAATTTTAGGTATAATATACACCTGCGTATTATACACAGGTGTGTATTATACCTGAGATTTTACCTATGTAAAACTGTATATATTTGGTACTTTGGTACTCAAGATAAATGTTTTTGATATATAGTATGTGATTTGTGATATGTGCAATTTTTAACTTTTTTGTAATTATGACATCATAGCTTTTTCCATGATGCAAAATTTACATTGTGTGAGGCACCATGAAAAAAGCTCAATTCGTTCTGAAAAAAGAATATATACTTTTCCATATGTAACTAGAAAGGTTAAAGGGATTATCTGGAAACCCTACTTTAAAAAGTCTTTATTTTGTGGAAGAGGTCTAAAATCTAGTTTTACAAAATGCCTTGTTCTGGTCTCTCAGTGTATAAGCAAGACTGCTAGGTGTCTCAGAAGTGCTGTGGTGGTATGTAAACTGGCAGAGATTAGAACACTGATTATCAGCTCCCACCATCCAGGAACACCAACAGGTCAGGTTATAAGGCAAGCTGACTAGACCTTCCCTTTAACTGGGGGGACACATAGGAAATAGAAAATTTCAGGGCTGAACTGAAATCAAAGCAGCGCTGCTGTATGCATTGTTCATATGTGTCCTCCGGTTAAAGGTGAGGTCTGGCCACCCTAGGCTATTCCTAACTCAGCACAAATAGATTAATTATAATCACTGAGCCTTTGATTACCCACCTGCAATCTGTGTTACTGTGCCCAAAGGACGATGTTGAGGATTCCTGTATTAGACAGCCTTTTTCCATACAAGTAAGGTAAGCTGACCAGATCTCACCTTTAACCGTGGACACATAGGAAATAGGCATATTTCAGGACTGCACTGAAATCAAAGCAGTCCTGCAGTATGCATTTTTCCTATGAATCCCCGGTTAAAGTGAGATCTGGTCAGCCTAAAGTAAGGTGACCACATATCCCTTTAAATGAAGAACAATTGTGAAAGCTTCATTCTGTAGGATTTCACAGGGATTGGTGCAAACATGCAGTGTATGTGATTTCATAAACTATTATAACTGAAAGAGTCAAAGATGAGAGTGGTTACGAACAATGAGATGGCCATTGATTACATGTGCAAATATGATCAGCCAGTAACTACAAAGATTAGGGTTGCCAGCTCATTCCTTTAAAAGAGGACACATATGAAAAATGTCTGCAGCAGGGCTCCAGTGGTTAATAGGTTGCAAGTGTTCCCATGTATCAATGCAGCAAGCATTTTTCATACGCGGCCTCTTTTAAAGGGATGATCTGGCAAACCTAACAAAAATAAGGAGCACAGCTTTTTGCATATGTATTAGAAAAGCAAATTTGGAATAAGGTTTTAAGGCCATAGAACAGTGGTTCTCAACCTGTGCCCTCAGTGGCTACTAACAGGCCAGGATTTGAGAATTTCCTTTTAAGAGCACAGGTGAGTTAATCAATATGACTGAGCCTCTGATCAACATACTTGTGTTCTAGCCTGTTAAGTCCTGGCCTGTTAGTGGCCACTGAGGGCATGGGTTGAGAACCTCTGCCATAGAACCAAGGGAATCAGTTTTACAGATGCTATGATGTAGTTCATGACCTTTTTTTTTTAATGTGTATATAACAGGTTTTCATATTAGGTGTTATCATACCTCCCAAGTGTACCTCTTTAGGAAGGACAATCCCTCTTTTATACCCAAATCCCTGTGTCCCTCTTTCCCCCCCGATGTCCCTCTTTTTAGGAGATCAGACTGTGTGATGAGTAGATAAGTGTATCATATTGCTCTACAGCAATAAAACTCACATTATATGTGAGTCAGTATATGTGTATATAAATTAGTATGTTAAATAAAATACTTTGGTCTTTTTAGAAGTCATTTATTAGGTTACACAAGGCTGTGTGAGTAGGTCATGAAATAGCCTAAAACCTCTTGGTAATACCCTGCTCACCAGCAATACCCCTAAAAAGTGTCCCTCTTTGGCAATTTGAAATGTTGAGAGGTATGTGTTATTATTGCTTTCGGATGTTAGGATCAGGTTTAATTAGTGGCGTAACTGCATGTAGGCTGCTTTCCGCCCAGCTTGAACACAGACCAATCCATCAAGCTCTCTATAACTCTCTTTTATTGATAGAGCACTTTAAAAATGAAAACCTTGGAAATACCTTGTACTCACCCAAGTGTATCAGGTCCTGCCAAAACAAATCAGAAGTGACTATGCCACTGGAAATAACAAACATTAACCGTTTAAGTGTTAAACATTTCTCCAATGCATTATGTCTCTAGCATCCAAGGGGTTAACACATACAATGCCAGTCCCAGATTATCAGAATTAAAAGTAATGAAAACCCCATGAGCCAAATTGTGTCATATTCATTCAAATAGATTATGCGTGTTATTGCAATGAACTGTAAAGTGGTATAAGTATGACTGTTGCTTCATAGTTGCTGATAGTTTCACTCTCTAAAATAATTTGCCTCTCTGTACTACTTTACAGATGGCATATGGAAAATGCCACAAGCCAGGCTTTCTGTTTGACCAAAACCATAACAATCTTCAAAGGCACTGTTGCTGGGTGGGTCTGGTGTGTGCTCATTAAGCACAGAAAACATTCCATACATTAATTCCTGTTTAATGCAAGCCAAGTGTAAATCCTTCAAAATACCAAGAGCTATCACAGTTCATTTCATCTATTCACCTGAATCAAACACTAAGAATGATGTGCTAAGGTGAAATGGGTAATTTTGGGGCAACTCCATAGGGGATCAATACAAAATCCTATCGATTTAATGGGGCTCTTACCTCTTGAATGCTATAGATGTGCTTTAGACCTCTCCAGCATTGACAGGGTTAAAAGCTCAATTTAAATCAATGGGAATTTGTGGAATGTTTATTTGTCTATCTAGCAAATCTATCCCATTGTGTCTCTATGTCAGTCCTTAGGGCACACTAATAGGTGAGGATTTCAGCATCTCCTTGATTAGTGACAGGTGAGTAATCAGTTTGGGGTGTGCAAATAGTGAGAAAAATTTCCTGCATTGCTTTTCGTAAAAAACGGACGATTTTCCTATTTTTTCGCAAAGTTTTCTCCTTTTCTCCAATGAAAAATGTTCCTCCTTTTCGTCAATTACAACAATTTTTTTCATCTATTTCAATGCATTTTCCTCCTGTTCCAACACATTTTTCGCCTATGTTTCCTATGGTGCAACATTTCCCAGCACAATATTGCTTCTTCTGAGGGCTGTAGTGGAGAAACAAGTAGTTGAAATTCAAAGATGTGTCCTCAGCCAATCAGCTTCTGTGAGGAGTGACGAAACCCGCTAGAAGCTGATTGACTGGTAGGTGGGCAAGCACACATCCTAGCCAATGGCAGGCTGCCATCATTTTTAATTTTTTGGGAATGGTCTGGTATGTATGAAAGTGGGGACTGTGCTTGCATTCATTGCTGCCGCCGCCAGCAGAATTTTATTCAACCATGTAAATGCCATATCACCTCTTGATCTGGCGGATGTCAAAGGAGGGAAGCTCCTACCCTGAGGGCCCACCACTGCAAAAGAAGAAGAGGAAATTACAAGGCGGGCCCTTTATATGGGGTCCAGTCCACCAAACAGCCCTCTTTTTACCCATGTAGCCTAAGGCCACCAACCCACCTATCTAAGTCTGTGTAGACCATATCATACCCTCTTCTGCTCAGTTAACTTGGATCCAAGGGATACTTATGCTAAAGTGCCCTGACACACTATCACATTATGTCACAGAATGTTTCCAGATATGCATTTGCAGTATGCCCAGCTGATGCATTGACTGTCTAGGAAATGCATGTACTGTAATACAATGTCCATCATTAATGTTTCAGGTCCCATTAAAATGGTTCCTGGTGACTTTTCCTTTAACCATAATGTCCCTATGGAAATATGTATATACATGTCCATTGATGTATTTAGAGCTAGACCAAGTAGGCCTAGGTATGCCACCTACAGTGAGGGAAAAAAATTATTTGATCCCCTGCTGATTTTGTACATTTGCCCACTGACAAAGAAATGATCAGTCTGTAATCTTAATGGTAGGTTTATTTGAACAGTGAGAGACAGAATAACAACAAAAAAATCCTGAAAAACACATTTCAAAAAAGTTATAAATTGATTTGCATTTTACTGAGTGAAATAAGTATTTGACTTAGTACTTGGTGGCAAATCCCTTGTTGGCAATCACAGAGATCAGATGTTTCTTGTATTTGGCCACCAGAATTGCATCTCAGGAGGGATTTTTTTCCACTCCTTTTTGCAGATCCTCTCCAAGTCATTGAGGTTTTGAGGCTGACGTTTGGCAACTCGAACCTTCAGCTCCCTCCACAGATTTTCTATGTGATTAAGGTCCTGAGACTGGCTAAGCCACTCTAGGACCTTGAGCCACTCCTTTGTTGCCCTGGCCATGTGTTTTGAGTCATTGTCATGCTGGAATACCCATCCATGACCCATTTTCAATGCCCTGGCTGAGGGAAGGAGGTTCTCACCCAAGATTTGATGGTACATGGCCCCATCCATTGTCCCTTTGATGCGGTGAAGTTGTCCTGTCCTCTTAGCACAAAAACACCCCCAAAGCATAAAGTCTCAACCTCCATGTTTGACGGTGGGGATGGTGTTCTTGGGGTCATAGGCAGCATTCCTCCTCCTCCAAACACGTTGAGTTGAGTTGATGCCAAAGAGCTTGATTTTGGTCTCATCTGACCACAACACTTTCTTCCAGTTCTCCTATGAATCATTCAAATATTCATTGGAAAACTTCAGACAGGCCTGTGCATGTGCTTTCTTGAGCAGTGGGACCTTGCGGGTGCTGCAGGATTTCAGTCCTTCACGGTGTAGTGTGTTACCAATTGTTTTCTTGGTGACTATGTTCCCAGCTGCCTTGAGATCATTTACAAGATCCTCCCGTGTAGTTCTGGGCTGATTACTCACTGTTCTCATGATCATTAAAACTCCACGAGGTGAGATCCTGCATAGAGCCCCAGACTGAGGGAGATTGACAGTTATTTTATGTTTCTTCCATTTGCGAATAATCACAACTGTTGTCACCTTCTCACCAAGCTGCTTGGCAATGGTCTTGTAGCCCATTCCAGCCTTGTGTAGGTCTACAATCTTGTTTGGTCTTGGCCTTGGTGGAGAGTTTGGAATCTGATTGATTGATTGCTTCTGTGGACAAATGTATTTTTTACAGGTAACAAGCTGAGATTCGAAGCACTCCCTTTAAGAGAGTGATCCTAATCTCAGCTTGTTACACCTGGGAGCCAGAAATCTTGCTGATTGATAGGGTGTCAAATACTTATTACACTCAGTAAAATGCAAATCAATTTATAACTTCTTTGAAATGCGTTTTTCAGGATTTTGTGTTATTCTGTCTCTCACTGTTCAAATAAACCTACCATTACAATTATAGACTGATCGTTTATTTGTCAGTGGGCAAACTTACAAAATCAGCACAGGATCAAATAATTTTTTCCCTCACTGTAGGGAAGCAGATTTTCAAGGGCAATACTTCAGGCTTTGGCCCATTCTTTTTGTTTATATTACACCAATTTAATTTTTGCATCTCCAAAGCCCACAGACTACTCCACTTACATTTTGTAGCTGCAGCATTGCTCATATTTTAAGTATAGAGTGCAGGTGGCCTGCAAGTGGTTAAATCATATTATTTAGAAAATCCAATGATCTTTTTCTGATTCCTTACCTAAAGTTACTGACCAGATATTTTAAAATTGTTTATATTTAACCTATTTAACCCTTAGAGTGCCAAGCCTGTGTGAGGCAAGGGCTTGGCAATTTGTACCTGCACAGCTAGGTGTGTGACACTCATGGACTTGAACTCTCCCCCATGCCTTATTAAATTAACATTTTTTTTTTAAATCAGGCCTTGCTGGGATGGCATCAGAACCCTTCATGATGCCCCCTCCCTCAATATTGATTGCTTACACTGTCATGTAAATGATCAATACATAGACCAGAAGGCACTCACTGGCTTGCTTAGTATGCACATTCTCAACTATTCATTCCCCAAACTTCTGGGTTGAGTGGGAGGAATGGGGTGGATCATTCTTGTCATTGTATATATAAGCCATGACAAAGGGGTTCCCAGTCCCTCCCATTCAACCCACAAGTTTGGAGAACAGGTAGGTTGAGGAGGATCACGAGGAGGAAGGCAATGAGTGCCTTCTTTTCCCTATATTAATCATCCTGATACCACCCAATGAGATCTGAATAAAAATACATTAAAATTAATAAAAATTATCCCCCATCTACTCCCTCTGACCCCCTCCCTGCTCCCATTGGCCACTGGTAGTCACAGTTCCCCATTTATATTCTTTTACCCTGCAGCCCTGTTCCAATGCCCATTGGTAGTTAGAGATTCCTACATACACTGCCCCCTGCCCCCCAGTTCCACTTGCAGTCACAGATCCACACATACCATGGCTGAATTGCCAGCCTGTTTCCACTGCCCAATGCTCAATGGTAGTCAAAGATCCCAGCCTACACTGCCTGAATCACCAAGCTTGGTTTCACTGTTTCCTGGTAGTCACAAGTCCCTTAATACACATATTTCCATTGGCCAATAGAAGTCGCAGATCTCCACAATCATGGTTTTCCCCCAGCCCATTTTCCTTTGACCCATGGAAATCACAGATCTACACATGTATGGTTTTACCACCAGCCTTGTTGGAAAGCCCACTGGTAGTCAGGGATCCCTATATACAATGTGTGACCCCCCTGCTCCCTTACCACCTCTCTTTTTTCCCACTTGTACTCACAGATCCCCACATACACTACCTGACCTCAAAGCTTTCCCCTACTAGTCGCAGATCTACACATACACCTTTTGAAACCCACCCAGCTTGCTTAGAGCGAGGTGATGTGCCTTAGGCACCAAATGTATTTGCAGAAAGTATGCCAGATGTAAGTTGAATAATTTGCTAGTAGCCTCTGAATTCATTAGTGCTCTGAGATAACCGGACCTTGATTCCAACAGTAAAGACAGGGAAAGAAAGCAATGAGAGGTCAGGATACTAGGACCATCTGTGGTTCTTGTAGTGATCTTCTAGGGAGCACTGCACATACCATTCTGAGGGATGAACGGGGCAGGTAAGTAGCAGATGACATCCTTGCAACAGTGCAAGCAGAGGATCAAGTTGAACCTCTGAATCCTCTCTTCCAAAGTGAGCCATACCAATTTTTACTGGATTACCAGGGCCCTGTGATGATTAGGCCACCTCCGTAGATTAGGGAGTCTGAAACACCAGAACCAGAGAAAAGCTTTCTCCTGTTTTTGTCCCCAAAGATGTCGGTCAGTCTGGATAAACAGGGTAAACTAGGTATTGACTCAGATAAACACACACAAGGCAGATCATCTTTCAGGGAATCAAATGGAAATGATCCTTAAGGGCAGGATTGTTCCACTGAGTGCAGCCCATTGCAGAATTCACTAGCATATTTCTCCTCCAGCCTTCTGCACTGCTTCAAGGAATGAGTGGTTACTTCATCCATAGACTTTCTGTGTGAATCATCATAAAAGGCAGCCAAGGACTTGAAAAAAGAAGACAGGTTAGTCAGGAGAAGACTATGTCCCTGTAGGTGACTATGTGCCCATAAGGCCAACTCTCCAGATGGGAAGAGAATCATTGAATGTACCTTGACCACATTTGAAATGAAGGTGCAAAGTTTCAAGTTGAATAGTAGTTCACAGCCATTCTAGAAGCCACAGAACTGTGTCCTATCCCCAGAGAAGGTGTCTGGGACAGGTAATTGGGGCTCTGTATACGTTGAAGATTGGCCTGGGCCAGGGGTAGTAGGGCCAGCAGAAATGGAAACTGAAGAACAAGCAGAAATCATATATTAGCTCTGAGAATGCAATGGGCCATGACACCCTGCAGGTCCACCACAGCCTGGGACAAGGATTATAGAGTCTGTGTCATACAATTCAGGAACTGGGTCAACCCTATGGAATCAATATTTGACTCAGTTGTTCTGGTTGGCTGTATCCTGATGTGCAGATGAAGGGTGGATATGACTAATGACTAATGATTCCTGCACCTCAGCTGGGAGGCAAGAGGAAAATTGTTGGCAGCAAGGCTGAATGTATGACCCCAGTTGAACCAGGGCCAATCCAGGATGACTACATTGGTAGGCCAGTGGAAGGCAGAGATAACAGAAGCAACCAAGCAGAAGCAAAAAGAGTAGTGGAGGCAAGCCAAAAGATCGGGGCAGATAATGTACAAGCAAAATCAAGGAACAAGCTAAGAGTCAGGAGAAGAGTAGTAAACAGGCTGAGGTCAAACTGATATATCAATTGGAATAAATAGAATCAAGTCTTCACCACCAGGACTAACACCGTAGCACCATTTTAAGGGAAACAAAAACACATGCAAATGCTATTCATGACTGTAAGTGAATTGATGTGTGTGCAAAATTGTGTGCATTTCCTTACTCATGAATGAGCAAATGGGAATAAAAATACAAATGATCACATAGTGCAGGAGCAATAACCAATGTCATGACAATGGGCTTTAGTGTCTTGAATTTTACTTGTTTTAATAAATAGAATTTTAATTCTACCATCCCTGGAATCTTATTTGGCTCCAGTATCTGCAGGAGACCAGGACAGGGACAGGACAATTCCCTTGAAGCTGATCAAATGATTGGTGCTTGGTAACTCACTGCAGTTTTTTGGTATTTTACTTGTTTTAATAAATGCAATTTTAAGTCTACCCTCCCTGGGATCTTATTTGGCTCCAGCATCTGGAGGAGACCTGAACAGGGACAGGACAATTTCTGTGAAGCTGATCAGTTGATTAGTTGATTGGTGATCAGTTGATTGGTGCTTGGTACCACACTACTATTTTAACTTTTTCAGTGTTTGATCATTTGTTTTGCTCACTTTAGATGAAAACTGATTACCAGCCACCTTTAAGCATGAGTTTAGTTTACCTTTTTCATTTCTGAATGCATGGTCAAGCACCCCCAGTTTCTGTTGCTGTCACCAACTGGATGGTGGCCTTTACTCTGACTGGATATTGATCACTGGATAGCTATTTGAGTATAAAAACACTGCTCTGAGTCTGCTGGATGGAATTAGGACAGAGCATAAAAATTCCAGTCAGGGAGCCTAAAGTGTTACTTCTGTCTTCTAAATTTTGAGAACATTTTATTATATCTATGTACATGCATACATTCATTGACTCCTAAAAATCTTAGCTGCTCCTAAACATTCCACCAGGCTCCATAATTTCCATAGTTTTGTTAATTCTTGCCTTAGGGAATATGTCACTGTGAATTACAAGCTCAATGATAAAGTCTGAATCTGTACTGCAAACTCCCCTTCACATTTTGTCATATAGGGATGGCTGACCGATTAACCCTGTGTGACAGTTATCCTCTAGATTAAAATTCCACAGGGTCAGTTTCCCTATTGATTGGAATAACTGTGGTACAGAATGTCTCTGTACTGTGAAAGTTCTCCATCGGAAGTAGGCAGGGAACTCAGGAGGCATTTGATCCATAGAAGTAGGTCTGCTAGGGTGTCTGAAGTGAAGTGTGAATCCAAAGTGAGTTATAAAATGTCAGGAGTTTGAAAACAGTAGGAGTCTATTGATGGCCATTTTGGTGTGTATTGTATTTCTGTGATGTCTGGCATAGTGCAGTGCAGTGTATGTTTGGTAGTTGTTTTCTATGTGACTCTGTCACGGAGGCAAACTAGGAGGAAGACAGACTGACAACTGTACTGAGGTAAATCATTATGTTTTTTGTTGGTGAGACATCTGTTTCAGGTCAGCAGATTGTGGTCCCTGAAGGAAAGGTGAAAAGAAAGGAAGAAGCTTTACATTGGAAAAGGTGTTGATTGGAGGGATGAAGATAATGGAAATAGTGTGGTTAGGTGCCTTCCTGGAGCTGCTGCTCAGAGGGATAAAATGTGCATTATAAGACCTACTCAAACAATAAGATATGAAAGTGAGATAGATGACGCTGACCAAATTTGGGACTAATGAGTTAGGTACTAACAAAGTTAGGGCAGTACAGGAAATGATCTTGGCCCAGTGGCATCTTCTATCTTTTTCTGTAATTTTACCTGTGTACAGGCAGGATTAGGGTAGGATGTTTCACATCAGGTATTTTAATGTGTGGTTAAGTAGTTGGTGAGGGGAGGATTTATTGTCATGGTCTTTGGTATGACAGAAATCTTTTGAGTAGGGAAACTGTTATTAAATTATGACTTTAGAGGCTTAATTAACAGTTATTTAAACTAGAGAAGGCAACACCCATATGTATAGTAAAGTCACCTGTCCCCGAGGAACCAGCTTTAATATAAAAAAACAAAAACAAAAAAACAATAATTCAGGTATAAGGTATATGTAACCCGGACTTTTGGGGAAAACAGTAGAAACTTCCTCAATAATTTGAACAAATGCTCATAGTTTATGAAATAAACCCCCTCCACTAATTTAAAAAATGACTGGGGATAATTTGGATTTTGTGGCTATAGCTGAGTCTTGGCACAATTAATCTCATGATGGGTCATAGTTATACCTGAGTATAGTCTTTACAGAAGAAAGATATGGAAAGAAGGGAGTTGGAATAGCTCTATGCTAAAGAATAATATAAACTTTGTATTACCACTGGAAACTGAAAAAAAAATTAGAAAATAGCTGGGCAACTACTGAAACAAGAGAGAGTATTATTTGTATAGGAGAAATGTATAGACCTCCAGAGCAGGATGAAGAACTGAATAAAGCAATGGTGGAGGAAATAACAAAAATGTAAATGAGGAATGATGTTATAGTTATGGGAGACTTTTATATATGCGAGATGTGGACTGACAGGTTCCTAGATTCCTTGCAAGAGGCATTCTTTACACACTTGGAGAAGGAACAAACCCATAAGTGAGCAATAATAAATTTGATACTCATTAATGCTGATATAGAGTCAGACATATCAGTAGGTGAGAGCCCAGGGAACAGTCATCACAAGTCACTGTGGTTTATTATACAAGTAATGTCTGATTTAGAAAGGCTGAATTTTATCTTATGGGTGAACACCTTTAACTGAGCTTTCTAACCAATCAGTGCTGACAGGATTGGTTCCAGAGGACTGGAAATTGTTAATGTACTATCCCTTCACAAAAAAAGGGAGTAGGGAGGACTCTGGTAACTACAGACCTATGAGTCTAATATCAGTAGTTAGGAAATTAATGGAAATGCAAATTGTGGCATATAGTTTAATGACTTCCAGGATCCATGGCAGCATGGTTTTACATCATGAAGATCTAACAAAACAAATCCAGTTGATTTTTCTACTGTTACTCAAGTGATAGACAAAGGAGGAGCAATACGTGTAGTTTATTTGGATTTTAGTAAAGCTTTTGATGCAAATCACAAATAACAATTTGATACTTAAGATGCATATTTGAGGATGAAACTCAAGGATAGTTTACATGATAAGAATGACAGGCAACAGTTTATCATTGTCATAGTCAACTGAATATATTCAGAGGAAGAATGGGTTAATAGTGGAGTATATCATGGGTCATTGCTTAGTCCTGTTCACTTTAATATTTACATTAGTGAAATTTCTAATGCTTTCCAAGGTAATTTTGGCTGTTTACATATGACTCAAAGATCTGTAACACGGTTGACACTCCAGGGAAATAAAAAAATGCATAGTGATTTAGGAAAACTGGAGGAAAGGACAAAAGTAGGGGATCTAAAATATAACACTGCAAAGTTCTAAATAATGCATTTCAAGCAGGAAAAATGCAGAGGTGGAATATGGCCATAGTAGTACTTTTCTGAGGACAACAGCAGAAGAGCGGGACTAGAGATTTATAATTCCAGGTGACTTGAAGGTAGGAAAGCAGTGCAGTAAAACAGTGGGAAAAGCTAACCAGACATTGGACTATATAGGAAGAGGTATTAGCAGCAGACAAATAGGTGTTAATGCCACTTTATGGTCCCTGGTAAGGTGTCATCTGAGGGATTATAGTATGTACAGTTCTGGAGACCACATCTCCAGAAGAACATTAATATGTGACCTTCCTATCTAGCTTGGAAGAGAGGAGGTGAAGGGATATGATAAGAAACCTTTAAAGATATTAAATGATTTAATAAAGTTCTGGTTTTGCAGAAAAACATAAATACTAGGGCATGCCCTAATGTTAGGGAGTGGAAGATTCAGAAGTAATTTGAAATACTTTGCAGAAAGGGTGATAGAGTCATGGAACAGGCTCCCAGAGTAAGTGTTAAGGGCTAGTACAGTAAAGGAATTAAAAAATGTCTGGGATAGATGTATGTCTTCTCTGAGAAGTATGTATGACTACATTTTATCTGTATATGACAATGGGCTGCCTGGTTAGGTCAACTGGTTCTTGTGGGCCATCAAAATCTATGTTTCTGTATCACATTGGGCATATATGCAGTAATTTAATTTTCACTTATTTATATATTCATTCTGGTTGCCAGGGAGTGTGGCTAGCCTGAGTACTTTTCTCATATTTGTTATGTGTCTCTGCCAGGTGTGTAATTGCATTAAATTAAATGGGAGGGTTGTACTCTAGTTCGATCATTAATGGGAACTTTACATGCATGTTGTCGTAACACTAATTTTTTGACAGTGAAATCATTGTACTACAATTCCAATTCACATTAGTAAAAAAAAAATCATTTTTATTGGTTGTTTTTTGAGTTTAGAGATTTGCAGTACACTGTATTATGATTTCAAGGTTTAGCAAATAGCTTCAATTTGTGTGGAAAATTGGCGCAGGTTCAGAAGCTGCTCACAAAGCTTCTGCAGCTTTAAAGAGTGCTCAGAATTAAGCAGCAATTATTACTGAATGAGGATGTATGATGGTGGCCCTTTGAAAATTGATATGGATAAGATGATTAGTGGGAATAAAGAAAAGGGATACTTCTTAAACCAGTTATTTCCTATTATATATCAAGGAAATACCAAATGGCAAAAAAAACAGCAAAGTAATCATAGTATAATATTGACCCCAACACCTTAGTTGCTGGCTTAAGATGAAATAAAAAATCAATTAGATTAAGATAAGGTGAATAAAACACTTGGTTCAGATGGAATATGCTCCCGGATGCATAAGAATAGGAGTTTGAAATAGACCGACCTCTATATTGAATATTCATGGACTCTCTGAAGTTGAGAATGGTGTATAAGATTGGAGAAAAGCACACTTGATGCCATTACTCAAAAAGCGAACAAGATCAAAACCTGATTATTTTAGACTGGTAATCAGTATATTAATAATTAAGGGATAGTATTTAAGAATATGTTTTGGACAATAAGACTATAAACAGGAGCCAACATAGTTTCATGATGGATAGGTCATGTCGAACAAATATATGTGCTTCTTTAGTATGAACAATGAGCAGAAATATGGCACAAGTCAGGGCAGTGGATATAGTTTACTTGTATTTTGCAAATACCTTCAATATAGAGTACAGAATGTTACCTTATAAATTACAGCATTGAGCATTTTACACTGGACAAAAACTGAAGGGTGTATACCTCAAATTCATGTCCCTGATCTAATTGTTGACAGTAAACCTGGCTTTGGAAGGGATTTATCTGTACTTTTTTATAACACCAAATTATAGTCTGGAATACATTTGAGCCAAATTCACCAAAAAATGGACATCAGGGCAATTTTTTGCCTGATTTTAACCATCACATTTAGGCAGTTCACTGTGTTCAACAGCTCACTTCAGGACAGATTGAGGGTAACATAGAACAACACACAGAACTCTTCTAGTTGATTGAATACATTACAGCCAGTTTTCACTCTAAGGTGGGCAAAGGTGAGCATCCTGGCACTGAATGAGCTAATAAAGTAATTAAAACTGGGCAGAGGTGCATGGTGCCTGTATTATTCCAGCGAAGCCCTGCATAAAGAGTCCTCTTTAACTGTTATACAATTGTGTATGTTGTCTTTGCTTACCTGCATATACTGTACAGTTAGGAAAGAAGAAATATCAAGATCAGTGGTTGGACACGTGAGTCCCTCCAGCTTATGTCAGACTGAAACTCTCAGCAAACCCCATGAGCCAATGGATGGCAAGGGATGACGGGAGTTGTAATCTTGCAGCAGCTGGAGGGCTCCCATTTTCCACCACTGATCTAGGGACATATGTATAAGCAAATCTAAATGTGAGTAGAGTGGTAAATGTCTGTGCTTTAACCTTTAACACCTTAACATCCGATGATGTGCCAGGACTGTTATGCCTGTCCGGAATGCTAGGATAGCATCGCAGCTGCACACTGTCCTGAGATCTAAGAATGCGGGATTAAGGACCAGAGATGTATGCAATGCATTGCAAAGAAATGCAGCAAATGCCTATGGCCATTAGAATATCAAGTGGACTAATGGACCTGAATCCATGTTGTGGTATGCAATAATGTGTCTTTGTCATCTAATGCCTGTGATTAATATGATATGCTTTCAATATGCCTTTGCCAGTGGCTGTTTTGCATATTGAAATGTAGGTTAATGAGCCATTGTTGTACTTATTTGAGTGTGCTTATATGTTAATGTGTCTATTCAACACATGCACTAAGCTCCTATAGCTGACTAGGGCTGGATTCTATTGTAAATAGGGTTCCCACCTTTTCCTCAAAAAATACTGGCCATAGTTGTTGGTTGGTGAGGGCAGAGCTGCAAAAGTGAGGAGCCGCAAACGGAAGGAGCCGCAAAAGTGGCAGAACCACTCAGTTGCATGACCACTCAGACTAAGCACTCTCTCTCAGACTAAGCACTCTCTCTCAGACAAAGCACTCTCTCTCTCTCTCAGACTAAGCACACTCTATAGTATTTGTCTTCTGAAGACTTACTGTTGTCATTATCAGTTGGAGTGGAGACTAGACTGGAGTCGAGATTGTGCTGCTGCCTGTTGTTGTGCTGTTCCATGTCCACATCCGACCAGACTGCCTCCTGTGCACGGCACTCTCTGAGCACTGACACTCTCATACCGCTGCCATCCCTGACTCCCCATTGTCAGTCACACGACTCACACACACACCACGTGAGTGCAACACGGTGATGCACCAGCCAGCCAATGAAGACAACTGATGTTCAAATATTCTCCACTCATTGGCTGGTTATTGTGTGTGGACTCTGACGACTTTGAGCGAACCACCTGAGCAGCTGGCAGATAGGGCTGAGTGGAAGAGACTGACTCCAGATGTGTTGCACACACAAATACCGGCTTTTCAATTACCTGTATAGTAGATATACCGGCACCTTCTCTAAGGTGCTAATTACCGGCTGTGCTGGTAAAGTACCGGCTGGGTGGCAACCCTGATTGCAAATGATAAATGTTACCATGAGTTTTATCAAATATTTTCCTATTGAAATATATGGGAAAAACTGGAGATAAATGCAGTGATAAAATTAGCACCTGCCGTAGAATCCAGCCCTAGGCTGTCAGATTTTACAGAAATATATTTGCTTGGTGAATTTGGGATCTCCTAAAGTAAGGTTGCCACTTGTCTGATTTTGACCAGCACTGTCCAGTTTTTGGTTTCCTTGTCCGGATTTGTCAATACTGTCAACATTTCAAAGGGTATGAAACTCAAATAGATTCATTTTCAAGCTCTTGTGCTCCCATTGGTTAGAGCACACATCTATCACCAGATCACTGATTTTAATTGTCTGCTTGTGCAGTTCCCTGCTTATCTAAATGGGGCTTTAACCATTTTAATGCTGGAGAAGTCCCCAGTGAATTACTTGCTTAAAGGGCATAAAATAAGCTCCCCCTGGAAAGAATTATAAAGTTAGAAATTGACCACCAGAAATATGACGTAGCATGCTGCTTTTAGCACAAAGCGTTGTGCCTCTGTTTGTTTTTTTGCAAGAGTAAAAGGTGGCAACCCTATACCAGAGGTTTCTGTGCAGCTACAGAGAACAGCTATGTCTGAAATGGAGGACAGAGAAAGCAGTAGCCCAACTGTTTGTATGCAGCGTACCATACGGATGAATTATAGTGCTCATCTTGTGGCACTCAAAGCATACATAGTCACCTGCTCCAGCCAATTAACAGCTGATTCAAGAAAACACAGAAAGGGTGTATAAGTTGCTACATGAAAACGTCAACATGCCCTCCAATCATGTTAACACAAGACTCAGCCACAATCCACATGGCAATGCTTTGGATGACTTTCTAAGACTCACAGAGTTAAATGCTCAATTTAAATCAATGGGTAATTTGATTATTTTTTTTTTATTTGTCCCATATGGTGCAGTTAGTTTGCTCCAGAACATCAGCCTCACTGAGGCAGAGAGATAAGTGGGGGATGTGTGAATGTGCCAGCGCATCCCTTTCTGTGTTCTTGGAACAGCATAACAATCAATTTAATGCTCTTCCATATATGTATTAGAGCAAAGGTAGGCAGCCTTGGCTCTCCATCTGCTGTAGACTACAACTCCAATCAATGGCTAGTTGAAGATAATAGGTGTTGTAGATGTCAACAGCTGGCGAGCCAAGGGTTGCCTACACTTGTACTAACTAGAGAGTATGATCCTTTTAGTATACCTGGGAACTCACCGGATCTAACCTGGAAACTCCATTCACTTCCCAGACCATTCCACTCTATTCCCACCACATTCAGTTCACTTCCTGCATATTCTAAAATGAAACCCCAGCTTTTCGTCTCTCAATACTGACCAACAATTATGTCCCACCTACTTTATGTCACAATTCATATCATTTAGAGATGCCTTTTCCCAGCCCATGAGCCCTCTCTGGCTGCTCGAAAAAGGAAAGTTCCCAAGTATGCTTTTTATTGCATACCCTCTGCCAGTGTTAAGACTTTAATGCAAGCACATCCTTAATTGCCTTCCCTTTAGCATGCTCTGGAAAATGGAGTAACAGAAGACAATCCTGGCCTATTACATACAGATTGCTTAAATGTGAACCAGTATATAGCATATATTAGTGCCATAACACCTACATATTAATTATTTTTTTCAGGTTGTGGTTTTTGTTCCATACTTTAGTCAAAACATTTTGAAACTTGCCTGCCATGCCAAGATACCCCAATTAAGACAAATCCTAATTATCCTAATTAATATTAATCCAATTTGTGTGTGTGTTTTGAGGCAAAGGTTGAACTTAATGGACTCGTGTCTTTTCTCAACCTAATTTACTATGTTACTATGTAATACATTTTATAAATATAACCATATCACCATAAAAATGAGGGATGCACCTTAACATGTAATTCATAAAACTGCACAGGAACCAATGTAATTCTGCACTGTGTGCTTTTCCGTTTCATCCTGCATTAAAATAGGGATCTGTTTATATTACATTTGACTTTACCATATGGCTTACAAACTGTTTCATATTAGAATCTCTAACTTTTGCCTTCATAAGCTTGCACTGACCTGCCCTTAGGGAAACCTGCATTAAAGCGGAACTACCGCCTCAACTAAAGTTGCCCTGCAATACTTAGGCAGGTGGCGACTAGCTTAATAATAATTATTTTACCTCTCAAAAGTGCCCCCGAATAAAGTTACCTTTAAGCCAGGCATCACCACGGACATCTTGAATGCGCGACTGCACTGTCAGTCCCCGTCACCCTTCATAGGCATTGCACTGGCCCGAACGGCTCTGGAAGAGACTGACGGCCAGGTTACTGCAGCCTGTGTGCCTGCGCCGTCAGTCTCTTCCAGAAGCTTAAAGGGATAGTAATACTTCATTTTAACTTTATTTTATTTTGTAGGCATTAAAAAAACATGAAGAATGATATAAGTCTTATCTCTCAAACCTTTATGGTTTATGAGATATTCACAAGCAAAGTTTCCCCCTCCTGCCCCTTTTACCTACTGTAAACAATCTCTTCTCAGATGTGGAATGCAGTCCATAGACTGGACAGATAACAGAAGGGGACACTCTTATTCCTTTGAAAACAATGAAATCCCTGCCCCCCTTGACAAGCTTTTCAGGTTTTTCTGTTACCTTAATTGAAGATTGTCCCTCTCTGCAGTCTACCTGGGCAGCTCCCTTCTGCCCTGGCTGAGAAGTGTTACATCAGTAAAAGGGGCGGGAGGGGGACACTTTGCTTGTGAATATCTCTTAAACCATAAAGGTTTGGGAGATAAGACTTATATCATTATTCATGTTTTTTTAATGCCTACAAAATAATATAAAGTTAAAACGAAGTATTACTATCCCTTTAAAGGGATAGTAATACTTCATTTTAACTTTATTTTATTTTGTAGGTATTAAAAAAACATGAAGAATGATATAAGTCTTATCTCTCAAATCTTTATGGTTTATGAGATATTCACAAGCAAAGTTTCCCCCTCCCGCCCCTTTTACCTAGTGTAAGCAATCTCTTCTCAGATGTGGAATGCAGTCCATAGACCAGACAGATAACAGCAGGGGACACTCTTATTCCTATGAAAACAATGAAAGCCCTGCCCCCCTTGACAAGTTTTTCAGGTTTTTCCCTTATCTTAATTGAAGATTGTCCCTCTCTGCAGTCTACCTGGGCACCTCCCTTCTGCTGTGGCTCAACAGTGTGACATCAGTAAAAGGGGCGGGAGGGGAATACTTTGTCATTGAATTACTCTTGTACTACAACTCTGACAAAATTGAAATAACACTCTCCAAAGTCCAAATACTATGATGATTAATTAGAGCTGCTTTTATTATGAAACATTACTATCTCTTTAAGGATAACTTTATTTGTGGGCACTTTTGAGAGGTAAAATAATGATTATTAAGCTAGTCGCCCCCTGCCTAAGTATTGCAGGGCGACTTTAGTTGAAGTGGTAGTTCCGCTTTAAGTGGTTTGCCGCATCTACTTCAATTAACTTCATAAGCCTGAACAATACAACTTCATTTGAGGACAGGGGCATCTCTAGGATTTTGGATGCCCTAAGCAAAAAAAAAAAAAATCACATGAGGGCTCCTTACTCCCCATCAGTATTTCTAACAAGACGTTGCCATCTAATTTTGTTTACATACAGTAGCAGTACTGTATAAGCTCTACAGGGCTCCCTGACCAAGTGGGGGCCCTAATCAACACCTTATTTTTCTTATAATATAGTGCCACCACCGTTTAAGGAGCTAATGCTTTATTTGTTGGATTTTTAGATTCTAGTCTCATCCATTGCTGCACTTCATACATTGTGCACATGTATATTGTTACTTGGCACTGCAATTTTAGGTCAGTTTCCTTTGTGCCTTTTTAATACATTGCATTCAATCACCAACACTTTTCCTCTGCTCTCCCCTTGGAGCAAGTGATACAAATGGGTTATTTTGCTGTATATATAGCTTAGTAAAAAAGCAATAGGCAAGTGCAGCACATAAAAATTGATACCAGTCCTAATTTTAGCACATAACCATATTAATACATCCTCCCAGAATGTGTTACATTCACTTTGTAAATATGTTAATAATATCACCAACTGTAGTGTTACTATATGTCTGGATTTTTCAGGATTTGTCCACTTTAGGTGGGGCTTAAGAGTCTGTTCTCCTGGAATTTTAATTTGTGTTTTAAATATCCTGGATTTTATTGTAGGAGAGAGCAGGTAAATCTTTTTTTCACTTATTTCTCTATTACATGCTATGTAGTAATTGCTGAAAGTTTCCCCATGCTCACTATACGACACTGGAGAATAGTTTAGCCACGCCCCTTTGCCCGTCAGTTCTGGAGTTGTGTCGTACACAATGGACATTGCTAGTTTTTTGTCGTATACTCTATAGAAAATACATACATACTATGACTTATTTTTGTCTTTCATACAACATTTTTTCTCATTATCCCTTTGAACATAGGGCCCTATATGAAAGCAACTTGTCAGACAAACCCTCGCACAGTGAGAACTTCAGATCAGAGAACCACCTGCCCAGACATAGGGCCCTATGTTCAAAGGGATAACGACATAAAATTTTCGTATGAAAGACAAAAATGCATGAACGACATATTTTCTATAGCGTATACAACAAAAAACTAGTAATGTCCGTTGTGTACCACACAACTCCAGAATTGACGGGCAAAGGTGCGTTGTTAGGGCGGGGCTAAACTATTCTCCAGTGTCGTATAGAGGAAAAGAAAATTTGTGGTAACTAACGACAAAAAAATGTCTTTCAAAAAACAAAATTTGTACGTTAAGAAAAAAGTGGAGGGAATGTGTTCTGAATGTGAGAATTTTTGTCGTTAGTTAAGACATTTTTAAAGACATTTTTGTTGTTAAGACATTTTTTAAGACATTTTTGTCTTTAGTTAAGACATTTTTTTGTTCCATCCGACAATTTCAGTCAGGACAAACGGCATATTTCCAATCACAACCGACACTCTCTGAAAATAATAATCCTTTGAGTGCCAGAGTGGTACGGAAAGCATTGCAAAGCAATGTGTTCCATACCACTCTGGCACTCAAAGGGTTAACGATCCCAACAACACTGTACTTTGAAAAGTCGTCACAAACGACAAAAGCTATTTTGCTACTTCTTTGCACATATGGCCCATAGTGTTAATGTTGCTCCCTGCCTTGCTGTGTCACTGTACTCATTGCTGCTGTTAGCCTAAAACAGGTAATGTTAACACTCTTCTTAGCCAGCCCTTTATCCATGCTAAAGAATTTGTTAGATTTGTAAAGGAAAAAAACACGCAAAAGCTTCTAGGGTCTTTAATTAGGACAGTACCTAAATACCATTGTTTTGCAATGCGTTGCCCATCCCTCCAGCATCCAAAGGGTTAAATTTGCTCGATACACTGAAGTGTCCTCAAATATGGTAACCCTAAGTGCAAATCGTGCACACAACCTTATACTAACAGAAATATGATTCTGAAATCCCTACAGTAAATATGCCCCTTTTTGCTATGTGATTATATTGTAAGACATATTTTAGGATTTGACTGAGACATCTGAAAGTGCTCACAAGTTTTTTGTGCTATCATTATTTATCAAAAGAAAATGATCACATGTAAAGTACCTGGAATGTTTCTTTTGAGAGTATATACAGTAAGTCTCCAAAGATTGAGATATGCATTGAAATCATTAAATTTGCCACGGGAATTGCAGACATTAAAGGGGAATTCATTTTAAAACTCTTCTAGTCTCTCCTGACTTTTTTTGAGGGAGGCCTTTAAAGTAAATTAATAAACATGTATTTTCTGTTTGTTTCTAGTTTGTGTAATATTTATCAAGGCACAAAAGCGGCAGTACAGTGTCTACAGGGGGAAACTGATGTACTATGAAGATCTGCACCATACAGAACAAATACAAATTCCAAAATTATTGTTTGTTTAAATGGGGCTTTTATCCTCTTCAGTCAGGTCAGATCATTTAAAAGTTCCCAGGTATGGGAATAAGGATTACCTTATATGCAGGACATTTTTTGTTTTATTCAACAAGTGACATTAACCCTTGGAGTGCCAGAGTGGTATGCAACACATTGCAAAGCAATGTGTTACGAACCCTCTGGCACTCAAAGGGTTAAAAGCTTGGGAAAGTATTGTATTTATATTTGGTGGCCGATTGCCAGGGAGGCAGTACATTTTGCTTTTGGCAAAAGGCATGTCCACAACATCAGGTTGTCAATCATGGACATCCCTCTGGTACTCAAAGGGTTAATTCCTGAGGACCACAGATAACAACGCATGCTTCACCATGCTTTGCACATGACTCTGGTTCTCAAGGGGTTAACGAAGAATTTACAGAAAGAGTGTACAGCCCCCTTCACTAGCATCTTGTTTTACCATTTAAGTGCCAATGTGTTGTGCAATGCATTGCTCTTCAATGTCACACAACTTCCTTGAAGGTCAAATGCTTGAACACTCAAGAGGAGCTTGATCAGTAGAAGGATGTCTGCTTTGAAATCCTAAGTGAAGTTATAAAACATCAGTTTAGTGAAGCCTTACTTTTATAACCCTCAAAGGATTGATCTCTTGATAGTGTACTATGTACTGTACTATGCTCCATTTTATTTTTATCTTTTTTGTTTTTGCTTATCTATAGGTAGCTTCCCCCCCCAGTGTCTTTTATCTATAAAAACAATAGATTGCTCCATAGAGTGAAAAAAAAGTCTATAGCTATTTTGGTGTTTATTGGATTTGGATTTGGACGTCTGGTTTGGTGCAGTGCAGTGGATGTTTGGTAATGGTTTCCCATGACACTCTGCAGAAATATGGTTATAAAACATGTAGGAAATTTTCTGTGTTGAAGGCTGAAGACTATGATTGTTTGTCCAGGTCTTTTTGCTGTGTGCAGTTACCACTAGTTCAGACACACCTAATATCTTTATTAGTGATATTTCTAATGGTATGGGGTAAAGTATGCCTATTTGCAGATGAAAAAAGATCTGTGATGGGGTTGAAACTCCAGAGCATAGCCAAATCATGGACAAGGGACCATAGGTGCCTGTCTATGGCCAGATCAAGTTGGGGGGCCCACAAAGCTCCCCACTGACAAACTGAGTATTGTGCATCCTTTGGCGCAGACTCCTTTAAAACCACATCCCTCACTGTCCTCAGCACTCTGATAATGCAGATTGATGGGACATGATGTCATACCTCAGCTCTTTGCATTACTGGACAGAGAGAGGACCACAAAGGAGCTTCTAATAGAGATTTGCACAAAATAATATGCAGACCTCATCTTCCACATGCCACTGGACCACCAGAGATGAGCCCCCCTCCTGTGCCAGCAAATGTAGGCAAGTTGCAGGGGACCACAGGAATGGGGTAACTTGAAAAAAAGAGGAACATGATTAGAGGAGGGAAAAAGCCTGGGGGAGAGCGGGGAGATAGAGAATGAGGTAAAACAAACAGGGAGGAGTCTGGAGGGAGGAAAAGAGGGGGAAACAAACGGGTGGAAAGGAAAGTGTGAGAAACAGATTGGGGGAAGAGAAAGAGGGGTAAACAGACTGGGGGTCTACCCATTTTGTCCTTCCTGTTTCCATTTTTTCTATTTTTTGACCTTTCTTTCCCCTGTTTGCCATTTATCTCCCCTCTATCCACTTGAGCTGCCCCCTTGTTCTCTTCTTCACCTTTAGCCTCACCCAACTCCTGATCGGTAGTCATAGAATTGTCACCTCTGTGGTATAACTAGTGTAGCTCTATTTCAATTGTTAGTGCTGTAGTATCACTAGTGTAGCCCCATTTGATTTGTAAGCTGTGTGGTATCACTAGTGTAGCCCACTTAAACTGTAAATTTTGTGATGTCACTACTATAGCCCCATTTCATTTGTAAGCTCTGTGGTATTACCTTTTTAATTCATTCATTTTGTCTTTTAATAAGTTGGTACTAGTACCTATACCCATAAGAACAATGGGAAAAATGAGAAAGGATTGTGGCAAAGATAGGGGCCCCAAGCTGGTGGGGGGACCCAATCTGGGATCCTGCCTAGAGTCCTATGGAGACTTAATCTGGCTCTACTCTAGAGGGAATAGAGTAAAAGCCTAGTCATTTAAGGAACTTGAGGGGAAGGACAAGAGTGCGGGATCTAACATTTGAAAAGGAAAGGTTCAATGTAATGCATTCAGGCACAAAAACCCAGAGGTAGAATACAGGCTTAGTGGTACTTTGTTGACAACAGCAGAAGATACTGGTCCATATAAGGTGAAGTATTAGCAGCAGGAAAATAGGTACTAATGCCACCCTATAGATCACTGGTAAGTCCTCAACTAGGATACCGTGTACAGTTCTGGAGACCACATCTCCCGAAGGACATTAATAAATTGGAGCCCAGTCTAAGAAGAGCAACTACAATAGTGCAAAACTTACTGTGATAGACTCAAATACATTTATATATATAACCTGGAAGAGAAGAGGGAAAGGTATGATGTGATAGTAAACTTTAAGTATATTAAAGGATATAATAAAGTTTTGCACACCAAGAGGACATGAGCTAAAGTTGGAGGCTGGAAGATTCATGAGTAATGTGTGAAAGTAATACTTTACAGAAAGAGTGATTGATTTATTAAACATTCTCCCAACAGAAGTGGTAGGGGCTAATACACTAATGGAATTAATAAATGGCTGGGACAACCTATTCTGAGAACTATGTAAAACTGCATTTCATCTGAATATGAAAATGGGAAGACTGTGCTGAGCTGGTCTCTCCCCTTTTACAGTAGAATCAGAAGCAAGGTTGACTGACTGCCAGAAGGGTGTCCAGCCATTGGACCCTATAATGGCACTCAAAAGGGTCAATTTAATGTGTAATGTCCTTTCCCCCTTGCCCCTCCCTCCCTCTCAGTCCACTGTTGCATGTTCCTCCCTATTGCATCCTCCCCCATTCTATCCCTCTGTCCTATGTTTCCCCATCTCCTTGCCCATTTGTATCCCATTTATCTCCCCCTATTTTGCCTCTATTCCCCACTTCTACCCCATTTCCTTTATTCCTCTCCTTGCCTTTCATACCCCATTTTGACCTTCTCATTTCCTTTATTCTCCCTCTTTGCTCTTTCTCTCCCTCCCTATCTACTTTCTATCCCCCCTTTGCCCTCCCGTTCCTCTATCGCTGCAGAACTTACAATGCCATACTTGTCCATTGGTAGACATTAGGGTAAGACCATTTCAGCTGTAAACTCTATGTATCACTAGTGTGCCTTCATTTCACTTGTAAACTCTGAATAACTAGTGTAGATCCATTTCAGTTGTAAGCTGTGTATATCATTAGTGTAGCTCAATTTCAATTTTAAGCTCTGAGGCATCACTAGTGTAGCACCATTTCAATTGCAAGCTCTGCATATCAATTGTCTTAAAGGGATAGTAATACTTAATATTTAAAAAAACATATATTGTAGTGTTTATCATCCTGAGTAAAACAAGGAAACTCCTACTGTTTAAAGGTGTTTTATTCAAAAGTTATTACAGCTCAAACTTGTATTTTTTGGTGCAGTATCACAGCGGCCTGAAATTATACGATGGCGCTGTTGCTACAACATAGAAATAGAGAAATTGCCGCACTCGTCGCGAAGAGGTTAAAACCAGCATTTATTGAAGGAGTTCAAAACAGACACCACATGGAACTAAAAGTCTCACGCGTTTTGCACATATGTGCTTAATCATAGACATAGACACCCATTACTCCATGGCCTTATAAAGGAGATGACGCTACTCCTTAATTGGACAGACAAGGAAAGAAAGAAGAATTAACTCTCTCACTTCCAAGTCCAATTGCATTGAATTAATGTTATTATAAAATATAACAATCATGAAAGAGAATCATCGCGTCTATAATCCTAAACAGAGCCATGGTACATTAACAAACAGTATAACCACATGTAATTAGAATATTCCACAAAAATAACAAATGAAAGAAAAAGACACAAAATAACCAAAACCCATAGAAAATAATGTGAGCATTTGGAATAGATGCAGAAGGAAAACTGACACAAAATTATACAAAGTATGACACATCATATTCTCTGTTTAAACCCTGAGGTTTCCTAGTGGCAAGAGTAAAAATCCAAAAAACCTCTCTTTGTGATAATAATCTATCTCTGTCACCTCCTCTTAAAGGCACACTAACTCGTTCTATGCCCATAACCCTAAGATGTTCAGGATCACAGTCATGTATTTGGCAAAAATATTGAGATACTCCCGTTCTGAGTTCACCACATCTAATATTACTTAAATGTTTCCTAACCCTCTCACGTAAAGTTCTCTTAGTCTTACCTATATATTGTAAGTTACAAGCAATGCAAGTAAGCAGATATATAATGTATTTAGTAGCACAATTAATGTATTGTTTTATTTCATATCTTGATGCGGTGCAACTCGACTCAAAGTATTTGTTTGGGGTAACCCACTGACAACAATGACACTGGGTACTTCCACAACAGTAAATGCCTTTAGTTTTCAACCAAGTAATACACTGTATGAAGATTTATGGTCAGCTGACCATAGCTGTCCATAGATGGTGTACAACAGCGCCACTGTACAATTTCAGGCCACTGTGATACTGCACCTAAAAAATACAAGTTTGGGTTGCAATAACTTTTGAATAAAACACCTTTCAGAAGTGGGAGTACATTTGTTTTACTCAGGGGGATAAACCCTACAATATATAGCTTTTTTACATTTTAATTATTACTATCCCTTTAATTCATAACAATAATTATAAACTTAACAAAGAAGTAAGACTGGATGGGGGGCTAGAAAGATAAAAATGTGCCACTCGATTGTACTTGCCCCAGTCCAAAAGTTGCCTGTCCTCCTCAGCATTGATTGCTAAACTATGTCCCCTATGGCACAGTTGGTTTGCCCCAGAAATGCTCCAGTTATTCTTAGTACATGAGATTCATTAACCAATGCTCATTATTCTTACATTCCACACTTTACCAGGTCCCTATGTACTGCTTTTTATATAGACAGTAAATGAAAAGAGAAAGTAGTTTATCTCATCAGATAAGTAGTCCTACTTTTATCTAATACCACTAAAGGAAATGGATTAGCAGACTATTTATGTTATACAGGATAAAGAGATCAGAGGAGAAAAAATAAAAACAGGTCAGCATTGTGATAACACTCTAAGAAAAACAAACATTCACATAGGACTTATCTGGAATACCCAAAGAAACTGATATGGAGAGGTTTATGTTCGTTAAAAGGAAACCATTGGAATAAACATCTCTTAATTTGTGTAACAGAATACCTTACCTAGGTAGGTTTAATTCATAGAGCAATCAGATATTTATATATTTATGTTTTTGCATTTCCTCTTCTGTTTCCTGTTTATAGTGATTCCTGTTGAATTCTGTCTGAGTCACACCTTGTCACAATAAATAGTAGGCTTCAATAGACATGAATGACTTGTAAAGATCATGATTCCTTATCGTGCTGTAAACCAGGGCTCACAATTTCCACTCACCACTAGCGAATGGCAAGTGAAAATTTAGCCCTGGCGAGTAGAAATTCAGCCCTGGTGGGTATGTCTTTGCTTGCAATGGAGAGTAACTTTTCAGGTCTGGCTAGCAGCAAAGGACTTAAAATTTTAAGACCTGCTGTAAACTCAAACAACGAGCACTGGAATACAAGAGAGATCAAATGCACAAAAATAAACTACATAGATATATGTGACTACTGTTTGCTGAAATACCTTTGTTGTGACATAGCTCCCCTTTTGAAGTGGACTTGGCACCCTAAAACACATTTTGTTAGTGAAAAATAGAACTAAAGCGTTTCTTGTTGCGCTCACTATTTATTGGTAACATATTATTTTTTATATCAGAAAGTAATATTTATATTTTTGTGTCACAGTGTGACACTATATGCAAATTCCTGTCATTGTACTGTTTAGTTCATCTGTGCCAGGCCAAATTCTTCACCCACTGCATTACTGGAAGTAACACTAGTGTGCTGAGAGCAATAATTTTGGCCTAACACAGAAATACATTTGCATACCTGGGAACTCTCTGGATTTGCCCCGGAGACTCCGGTTCTGACAGAGCTTTACCGGGTCTCTGTGGCAGAGGCAGATTCCTCCGGATGTGGGGAGTTTCTATTGAAACTCTGGCTACATCTGCTGTTTCTCCCAGTGTTCCTCCTTCCCCAAGCATTCTGTGTGACACCTTTAAGCCCTGCCCCCCCAACTCGTGTCAAGCCCCTCCCCTTTTTGATGCAATTTGCGTCATTATTGTCACCCCCTGCTGCACCAGAGGACTCCCCTCCGGGCAGACCTCAATTGGAAGTTCCCAGGTATGTACATTTGCATAATATGCCAGTAATCTGCATAACATGCTGCACTGTGACATAAGGAAAAAAGGCTGATTTCTCTAATTATTTATCGCATAATATTTAGGCAGATGGCAGGTCGATTTTAAAGGGGAAGTATCATATTAACCCCTTAAGGACCAGCTGTGCATGCACTCGGTGGTCATTTAAGGACCACTGAGCATTTTTTTTTTTTTATTGAATCCGATTCCGGACTCCCCGAATGGCATGCAGCCACGCGGGAAGCCTGGAATTCCATGACGGTCCTGGTACGCCATTGGTCCTTAAAGTAAATCCAGCCATAATGTACCAGGACCATCAAGGGTCCTTAAGGTGTTAAACTAAGTCTGCTAAACCAGTAGCTACATTTTGCATCCACTTTCTGGACCCTTATAGCCTCTTTGGGGGTCAAAACAATGAACAAGTGACTGTTTCCTTTGGAGTATTCCTGTGGTCACAGTGGAGCAAATAAAACATGCCATGTTATAACAGGGAGCAAATTAATCCCGCAGTGTAATAACAGGCAAATTAATTTGTGTTCTGTCTCTAGACCTAAGGTCAATTTGCTAAGTTACACATAAAATCCTCTCCATAATTCTGCTTGCATGAAGGGGAGGACAATGGGACAGTCCGAGGGCTTTTTTAGGGAAGTTGTTTACAATACTCATTACTCAGATCAATGTATACCATTGTGTATACCATTTTTCTGTCCATTCTATGGGTCTGGTGGTATGGAGCTTGCTTATATTAAAGTCTAATGCTGGCTGAATGTGTCAGCTGGTATTTTGTACAGAGATCATACTCTATAGAGCAGCCATTGATATTAAAAACTAAGGTCAGCATGGCTGCACTGACCAGTTTATACATTCTCCAAAGTGTCCCACAGGCTATGTTTGCATGAGCAACTTTTTAACAGCAATGTTTAACCCCTTAATGACCAGGGAATTTGGACCCGGATGCGACTGAATGACAACGGAGCATTTTTTTTTATTGTTCTGTTGCATTCCGGACTCCCCGAACGACGCGCAGCCGCGGGGGGAGCCCGGAATTCGATGACGGTCATAGTATCTCATCGGTCGTTCAGTCAAATCAACCCTTGACGTACCATGACCATCAAGGGTCGTTAAGGGGTTAATATAATGGAGTTATATAATAAAAGTCTCAGCTCCAGTTCTCTGAACAAACCAACATATCAGGTTTTAACCCTTTGAGTGCCAGAGGTGTATGGAACGCATTGCAAAGCAATGCGTTCCGTACCCCACTGGCACTCAAAGGGTTAAGAATATACATCATTAATCACAAGTACAAAAATCATAATCTCTGAGCCAGTGATTACTCACCTGTGATGCTTCTGGGATATCCATGGGATAACATTGGGAAACACATGTAACCCTTTGTTTACTATATGATAGTGGGAGTATTATTTTACCTCACACCATCCCTTTCTGTTGCATCAATACATCAAGAATGATGTTCTAAAGAACACTGGTGCATTTCAGAGGCAAACTCACAGCATAATTTATTTAAATTGGGACTGAACTCCTTGAATGCTAGAGCAATAATTTGGAGACCACTCTAGCAGTCAATGTTTTAAAAGTTACATTTACATCAGTAAGAATATAGGACATTTTCATTTGTTCACTGTGATTATATTGGTTTGCCCCAGATGCAACCATTTGCAAGTTGCATCCTCCTTCCATATACACTGTAATAATCATGCATGTAAACAGCCTCATATGACATAATTATGCGTAATTCAATAATTTTTTCCATGTGCTATTATCCCTGTTAATGCTGCCTGTGTGAACAAGCCTATAGACAATTAATTGGTGCTGACTCCCAGTTTAAAGGAACAGTAAACTTTTTTATGAAAAAAACATATATTGTAGGGCATTTCCTGTTTAGTAACATAACAGTGCTCCCATTGTTGACAGATGCATATTTTCAGAGTTATTACAGTTTAAACCTGTGTTTATTTACATTATCAGTGCCCTCTACTGGTCAAATTCCAATTTGTTCTCCTGTTACATTCTAATGGAGAGAAGTCAGTGACTTACAGTTCTCCATAGAAACTGCCTGTCACTACCTGTCAGTTAGAACTATCAGGAAGTATAATTCACTTCCTGATTATTTGAACTTTTGTAACTTCTGAATAAAACAATTGACAGCAGTGGGAGCGACCTCGTTTTACTCAGCAGGAAAAGCTGTATAACATACATATTTTTTATAAAAATTTACTTCTCCTTTAAGACTATGATTTTAGAGCGGTGATGCTATTAACATGGACAATTTTTGCTTCGCAGAACAGAATTGTTATTGGCACCTTCTGGTGCAGTTAGCTTGCCCCAGAATGATTCCATTAAAGGGATACTAATACTTAAAATGTAAAAAAATATATATTGTAGTGTTTATCCCCCTGAGTAAAACAAGGGTACTCCCACTGTCGAAAGGTGTTTTATTCAAAAGTTATTACAGCTCAAAGTTGATTTTTTTAGGTGCAATATCACAGTGGCCAGAAATTGTACAGTAGCCCTGTTGCTACACCATCCTATGGAGATTTATGTTCCCGGGACCAGAGCTGTCCATAGGATGGTGTATCAACAGCTCCACTGTACAATTTCAGGCCACTGTGATATTGCACCTAAAAAACTTTCAAGTTTGAGCTGCAATAACTTTTGAATAAAACACCTTTCAGCAGTGGGAGTACCTGTGTTTTACTCAGGGGGATAAAACCTACAATATATATTTTTTTTACATTTTAAGCATTACTATCCCCTTAAGAACATAAAGCCCCAGATTTCATGTTCAGTAAGAAAGCTGAGACTGCATTAGACAATTGTGTATTTCAAAGTATGCGTTGCCATATTCTATATTTCTAAGTTAATGTTTTGTATATCTAGCCACTTTCATTGTAAATGCATAGCCAACACTAGCTGGATTAAGGGCTCTTTACAACTAGCAAGTATCTCCTCTTGTACATTTTCTAGAGAAGCCGAAGGTGACTTCCAGACAAATTTCAACAAGAAAAATGAGCAGTGAGATTAGAGAGAAGGATTTTACCAGCTCTGTCTTGTTATTTAACAATGCCTAAGTCCCCCAAAAATTCCACTGCTCCAGTCCAACTTTCTGATGCTCCCTTAGGAAAATCTTCCTTTTCTCTCATGTATTATTTAAAGCAATGACGTCTCTGTTGAGTGCCTTGTAATCTTGTTTTTCCGATGGGTTGGTAGAGCTTTTGAAAGATTTTCTCATCAACAATATCTCATGCCCCAAATGCAGTTCTAAACTGTCTATTTGTTTTTAAGAAAAACACATTGGTGTTTTAAAGAATAATATGTCAAAATGTCAGACATCATAATCCACAGAGTTCCAAAGGGTTTACTGCAAGGTAATCCCATCTCTACATCTTCATTAGTGCTTGAGGCTAGGATTACTTCACAGAAATACAACTTTCTGTAACTCGCTGCCAAAAAAAAAAAAAAAAATGTTACCTGTATTAAATGCTATCTGAATCAACTAAGGTATAAAGGGGTAGCTTGAAATTTTTTATGGAATAACCTCCCAGTGGGGGTGGTAAAGACTAATAGTAGATAATCAAACAATTTAATTGTATAGTAAATAAAAATAGGTTCATGCAGAAGGATAAGGGTATAAGGAATAACCACACAACAACAAATAATTTGGTAAGAACAGGCCATTTATTAAAATGACATAAATACTATAACATATAGCAACCATAATTTCCAGCATAGTCCATAAGACCAATACCGAATGCTCAAATTTTACAATTCCTTAGCTTGGCCAAAACCTAAACGGGCTCATGCTTAACATAAACCATTATCCCCTTTGAAGTGCCATCAACCAGTTACCTCAATTGTACCAGACCCAGCCAGCTACCACAACTGAGTAACGTAACCACCCGTCCGGTGTCAGCCTCCCTAGGGTTACATCCCTAAGGATCCATCCTGAATTCTTTTCCACCACTCAACATACCCCATCCGAGGCAAGGACACCACTGCACACACCACAAACAACCACCACAAACAGGGCAGGTGGGCGGGCTTGCTCCTCCACACGCTCAGGTCCACTTTCTATGCCTTCCTAACCCACAATCCCCCTTAACCTAACTTCCTGTAAACCTCCCCCTCTGCATGCTCCCCCTCTGCTAGGGCTCCGGGGGATTTCCAGTATGAAATATACCCTAATATCAGTACATCCCTAGGGTTGCCAAAGCAATCATATTGTTATCAATTAAGATGCTGATCCTTGTAATCAGAACCAGTACTGTAAATTAGTTACTCCTCACATCCCTACTCAAGCCATTAAGGACCAGACGGTGTGTACCACATTGCAACACAGGGATAGAGTGGCCGTTTGACCACAAAATCATACCTCCCAAGTGTTCTTGTTTAGGAGGGACAGTTCCTATTTGAGACCCAAATCGCTCTGTCCTTCTTTACCACCCTGGTGTGCCTCAGACTGTGTGGTGTGTGTATAAGTGTATCCCACTGCTCCACAGTAATAAAACTCACATTAATATTTGTCATACATTTCAGCATTTGTGTTAATACATTAGTCTGTGTAAATAAAATACTTTGGTCTTGTTCTAAATCATTTATACAGTTACACAAAAAAAAGTGTCAAATGGCCATTAAATAACCTAACAATTCTCCCCACTCACTAGCCACACCCCCAGCAATACCACCTAAATCACGTGTCCCTCTTTGGCCATTTGAAATGTTGGGAGGTATGCAAAACAAGTTTAGTTTGTTTGTAGGGAACTAAAACCTGATTACTGGTATATGTTGTTCCAGCCACTTTGTAAAATAAATCATTTTTTGGATAAATTAATGTTTTGGTGACACTGTTTGGAACTTTATACTAATCCAATGCACAGTATGCAAATTAATTGTGTTTCCCAAAAACTATTTATATTACAAACAAATTATAGGCAGATTTGACTTCTTCTAGAATTATCCTAAGATGGCCGGTCCACACTAAATGGCTATCCGGCTTCAGAAGGGGGATATACTATTTTACTTTGCAATATGTGGTGTAAAGCCAATTTACTAAGCAACCATGGCTGAAAAGTTACTCGCCACTGCAAGCCATAGTATACTCGCCAGGGCTAAATTTTCACTCGCCATTGGCTAGTGGTGAGTGGAAATTTTGAGCCCTGAAGCAACTCACAACAAACATTGGCCCTTTTTTATAAAAGCAACCTGGAGTTATTCTGGAGTAAACCCACTGTACCATAGGGGGCAAATAATTCCTGTTATATTAAATTGGGGGTTAACCTCCTTGAATGCTAGATAGGTCTCCAATGCATTGCAAAACAATGCAACAGAAACTTCTCCAGCATTCAAGGGGTTCAAAAGCTGTATTCAAGTGCATGGGAATTTAAGAATTTTTATTTATCTCCTATGTTGCAGTGGGTTTACTCTAGAATCATTCCAGTTTGCTTTTATAAATATGGCATATCCTTTAATGCCATTTGTGAGAAGAGGATAGTCTGATGCATGTATTAAACTAGTACATTGTATATTTTTTGTGGTATTTCAGGGCTTTCTGGCAGTACAGTTTTAAGGTCAAGTGTGTGTGCAGGTATATACTAACGTTTTCATACATTCTAATACATAGCCTGAGGCTCAAGCACATGAACTGGGTGCTAACACCAAATTGAGCTGCATTGGTGGATTCATACGTTAACCCCTGAATCTCTTATACCACTGCTGCCTCTGAAATATGCCTCTGTCCTGTAGCTATAGACATAGGCAACCAGATACACTCCAATGGCTACATATGTTGCCACAGTGTACCCCAAGGAGCTACACTGTAACAGTTTGTTCGACACACAGACACAATGGTTTAGGATAAAAACACAGTTTTATTGAAATCACAATAAAATAAGAACCCTTACAGGTCCTGTAGTATACAGGCAGTATAATACAGACACACAACAGGTTAATAATACAATTGCCCACACAGGTCCAGTGCAAAACTAAGGTACAAGCAGTGTATACTGACACAGGTCAGGTAAAAGGAGTAAGTTTCCCAGGACTCAGGTACTGCAGAAGTTAAAGTTCATTAATGAGTGTAAACAGTCCCATGTGTGAAAGTAGTGAGATAGCACTTCTTAGAGAGCTTCAGGTCGTCCAATGCTAGCAGAACAACGTGAAATGCCAGAGTACAACAGGAATAGAGTAATGAGCACTGCCGGAGCAGTAACGGAGGCAGACACTTGCAATCGGCAGGAGCGCTAAACGGAGGACAAGCCAATGGCGAACTTCCGGAGCAGTAACGGAGGCAGTCACTTGCAACCGGTATGAGCAGTAATGGAGGACTAGGCCCAATCACACTACCGGAGCAATAATGGAGGCAGACTCTTGCAACCGGTATGAACAGTAACGGAGGACTAAGCCAAAGGCACACTGCTGGAGCAGTAACAGAGGCAGACACTGGCAACCTGCAGGAGCAGTAATGGAGGACAAGCCAATGGCGACTACCAGAGCAATAACGGAGGCAGACACTTGCAACCGGTATGAGCAGTAACGGAGGACTAGGCCAAAGGCACACTGCTGGAACAGTAACGGAGGCAGACACTAGCAACCTGCAGGAGCAGTAACGGAGGACAAGCCAATGGTGACTACTGGAGCAATAACGGAGGCAGACACTTGCAACCGGTGTGATCAGTAACGGTGGACTAGGCCAGAGGCACACTGCCGGAGCAGTAACGGAGACGGACACTAGCAACCTGCAGGAGCAGTAACGGAACTGACTCAAGTGCTCAGTAAAGCAAGTGCAACCGGATCGCCTGCAGAGTGAGAATGTCGCCAAGGGGACAACAAGCTGTAGAAGCAGGAATGTCAATCAAGCCGGGTCGGTACACAGGAATGGGAATGTCAGTCGAGCCGGATCGGTACATAGAAGCAGGAACGTCAGCCGGTCCGGGTCAGTACACAGGAGCAGGAACGTCAGCCAGGCCGGGTCGATACACAGGAGCAGGCACTGAAGAGTAGTCAGGCAGTCCGGGTCAGTACACAGGAGCAGGAGAACTGAAGAGTAGTCAGGCAGGCTAAGTCGGTACACTGGGAAACACTGAGCAGAACACTAGCACTGGTTCAGGAACACCACTAAAGGGCACCGTGTGGGTGCAGGAGCCCAGTATATAAAGGCCATACTGGGCAGGATCAACACAGGATGGCCAGTGGGAGCACTCACAGGATAAACTGACAGGAAAACAAAAAAAAAAAGGGAGCACGGGCACCGTGATATAGACTTTATATTGAACACTTTGTAACACCAAAGTGCAGTAAAGGGTTTTAAGAAGGAAGAAACAATGAACATTTAAATGGGAGTTTGTTGTGGATAGTGAATATCTGCTTTGGGGGGTTTAAAATGTTTGTGTGTGTGTGTGTGTGTGTGTGTGTGTGTTTATGTGATGTGTTAGAGGAAAAAAGTCTCCTATTCTCACTGCACCAAATGATATAATTGAGGACACAGGAGAAGGTCCACTTGCTGTATAGCTTTATTATGAAGAAAATTACTATATTGTAGGTGGGGGTGGGGAGTCTGACCTCCATCCAAAATGGTCACTTGTTGAAAGAGCTCTTTACGGATCCTGGGGACTAAATGACCCTTTGCCTATCATTGTTAGGGAGTGATATAAACTGGAGACCCCTTATGACTGGCAGAGATTAAAAAATCCCAAAAGCAAAGATGGAGATCAACATTTACCTACCCAGACTTTCAAGTCAAGCCTTGATTGTGAGTAAGAGTGGGATCTTGGAGTCACAGGTGCCTTTGCTCAATCTAACCAATTGTATTGCACATTATACTGAACTGGCTATTCCAATGCTAACCTGTATTGGTCCTTGCTACTTAGATTTCTCATCTCCCTAATTCTCACTGTTTGTTATAAATTGGGAATCCCCATAACGTCCCAGGAATCCATGCATCTATGTAGTTGGGTGCTTTCTACTATGTAAATGCCTTATTAACACCCCCCCAAGCCTATTGGCTACCTCCATGTTTTGTGCTCAGTGGAAACTCTGGAACTTCACTAAAATTAAATATCTTGGTGTATTACTTACACCAGACCCCATCACCCTATGTTCCACCAACTTTTACCTCCTTCTGAATTGGAATTGACTGCTTCAGAGTTTAAGAAGTAGAACTATTAACGTATTTCTTGGTTTTGTAGATCAAACTGAGTATGATAATCCTCCCTAAAAGCCTATATTATTTCCAAACCATAGCAATCCGCCTCCCCCACATCATTTTAACCTAAGCTCCAAAGTATACTTAACAACTTAATTTGGTCTTTTAGAAAGCCCAGATTGAGGTTTACAATCCTAACTAAAATCACCTGTAGAGGGGCTATCGGTCTACCACATCTTAAGGCTTACTGGTCTGTCTCCATCCTACCAAGATGTCTCAGTCTCACAGATCCCCAGGAGAAAGAGTGGATTAGATGGTGTGAATATATTTGTCCATCTCACTATTGCTTTTCATAAGGAGATTCACTATTCACTTCTCACATCATTCTTGAAGAACTGTTTTCTGTCTGTGATTCTCTAACTTCAACCATCATTTGTTCCCATTTCCCTCACCTAAGGTTTCTATTAAGAGCAACTTGGACTTCACTCCTGGTACCAGTAAGGAGTCCTTTCTTGCATGGGAGTAACTGAACTTATACTAACTCCATACTCTTATCCTAAACACTGGTATTATCTCCATGGACCCTGCAATTAAGAATTATGTACCTGGCTCTTCTCATGATTGAGAGTTTAGACAAGTCCATCATTATCTCACAGATCTAACCCCTTTGAACATCTTTACTTTCATGAAATGGCAAGAATTCGTACTGTTTCTAAATTGTATAGACTCCTGCTAGATTTCTCTCCTCCAGAAAAGTTTCTGTTTATGACTATGTGGGAAAAGAAACTTCAAGTCTCTTGGGATGTTAGCATCTGGCTTCAGATCCTCAAGATCCTCATATTCATCTTTGTCACTTACAGAGATTCTCCAGCTATGGAGCTACATTACAAATGAATTATTAGATGGCATAGAACCTTACAGGTCCTATTCAGTTTGTTTTCGTTCTACCTCAGATCAGTGTTGGAGCTATAACTTCAATTTAAGCCCAATGCTGCCCTTGGGAAATCTCCTCTATCCTGCATGCTGACATCCCCCTGTTGTCCATGATTCACTTATTTGGCTTCTTCAATCAACAGTCCCCAGTTTTCTCCCTAGCCTAACATTATACACTGTTCAAAACTTGACTATTTTAGCCAGAGTCTTGTTCCACTTGGGTTGGAGGTCCACCTCCTCTCCCTCACTTTCACAGTAGTAGCAGTCCAGAAGCCAACAATTATCTACAATGGAAAAGTTACAAGCTCTCCCTGTGTAACTTAGATATATATCAGAAAATATGGGGCAATGGGTTGGATTATTACAACCCTACTTCATAGAGCTGCAGATTGCCCATTGGACAATAGATTTTCTTCTGAACTAGTAATTTACTTCTTGCCCTTACCTCTGAGTCCCAGCTATCCACTGCTTCTTTGGGCCTCCCAGATGCTCCGTGATTGCGGAGTAGGCCGAAGCCGCGGCCTAAAGTAGCGGCATCTACTCAGCGCGGTAGGCCAAAACCACAGCCTAAAGTTAAGGGAGCCCCCAGGGAAGACATCAAGAGATCAACAGTTGGTGTTGTACACCAGTAGGGGGGAGGTAGAGCCTGCCTCTCTCATCAGCTGCCCACCAATAAACTGCCTCCAAAGTAACAGTGAGACAGGTGCTGTAGTGACACTCCCCTCTGGTGGCCAATTCAGTGAGAGGTTTGTGTATATAACATTGGTCAGCCCCCTCTGTCTTTGCCCGTTCCATGAGTTTGTCCAGTACTATTCATTAAACTTCTGGCACGCCGCAGAGCCGGGGCATGAACGTCCGAGGCTGGAACCCAAGACCGTTCTTCCGGACCGTAGCCCTGCCAGTCCACAAGCCAAGTCAGGATTCCAGAGGTCAATGGTGGTCAGACAAGCCAGGTCAGGATTCCAGAGGTCAACGATGGTTAGACAAGCCAGGTCAGGATTCCAGAGGTCAACGGTGGTCAGACAAGCCAGGTCAGGGTTACTGAGGTCAGAAGTTTAATGAATAGTACTGGACAAGCTCGTGGACCGGGCAAAGACAGAGGGGGCTGACCAATGTTATATACACTAACCCTCCAATAGGAGGAGGGGGCAGATCAAAGTCCAGAATGGGCTACTTCCTAGCCCAATCAGGAAAAGGAGGATCAAATGCCCAGCTGGACTTCTAACATGTCCAATGGGCAATAATACCTTCTACACTCTCATTGGGCCAAGACACTGTGCCTAATGGGAGAGTAGAAGCAGAGGCAGCTAGAGGCTGCTGAATACGTCCGCACACAACGGACATTGACACGGGCGCATGTGCGTCGGCTGAGGAAGCCGGAAGGACACGCGCATGCGCTGAAGCAGGAGCTCGGCGGTGCCCGGAGACAGAGACCCGACCATGGCGGCGGTGGTAGGTGACACCTACCATGCTTATAGTCAAGTCTTCAGCAAACAAGAAGCCAAAAAACTACCCCCACACCATCCTTACGACTGTCCTATAAATCTACTTCCTGGGGCTCCCATACCATTTGCTCGTATATTTCCTCTCTCAGAGCCTGAATTAAGCACATTAAAAGAGTATATAGAAGAGAACCTCAAGAATGGATTCATCATACCATCTACTTCCCCTGCCGGGGCTAGCATATTTTTGTTGGGAAAAAGGACGGGGGTCTCAGTTCATGTGTGGACTATAGAGAGCTTAACAAGGTTACCATCAAGAACAAGTACCCACTACCTTTAATTTCAGAATTAATGGACTGACTCAGAGAGGCACAAATATATACCAAGCTGGACTTGCGAGGAGCATATAACTTGGTACGGGTAAAAGAAGGACATGAATGGAAGACAGCTTTTCGATCACGGTATGGCCACTACGAATATCAAGCCATGCCGTTCGGGCTCTGTAATGCCCCTGCCACCTTTCAACATTTCCTCAATGATGTATTCTGGGATATGTTGGACATATTTGTAGTGGTGTATCTCTATGACATCTTGGTCTACTCACCGTCACTTACAACTCATCGGGAGCATGTGAAACGCGTACTTTCTCGTCTACAGCAACATGGACTTTATGCGAAACTAGAGAAATGTATATTGGAGACAACATCTGTAGAATTTTTGGGATTTGTATTAAATCCTGGGAATATTAAGATGGACCCTAAGAAAGTATCTGCTATCTTGGATTGTCCTGTTCCGACTTCTGTCAAAACCATACAACAATTTCTGGGTTTCTCAAATTTCTACAGGAAATTCATCCATGGTTTCTCTAAAATGATTGCTCCCATCACTCAGCTAACCAGGAAACATGTTCCTTTTGCCTGGACACCTCAACCACAGCAGGGTTTTGATGAACGTAAACGGAGGTTCACATCAGCCCCCATACTTATATTACCTGATCCTAAAAGACCATTCTTTGTGGAAGTTGATGCCTCCGAGACAGCCGCAGGGGCCATCTTATCGCAATGACAAGGAGAGAGTGAAATGCTTCATCCCGTGTCTTTCTTTTCCAAATGCTTATCCCCAGCAGAAACCAATTACAGTGTTGGGGAGAAAGAACTGTTAACTATTAAGATAGCATTGGAGGAATGGTGCCACCTCCTGGAAGGAGCTAACCATCCAGTTCAGTGACCACAAGAATTTGGAGTATTTACAAGGATCTCACCGTCTATGTCCCAGACAAGCCAGATGGGCTCTGTTTTTCTCCAGATTTACTCTGCACATTACCTACAGACCAGGGTCACAAAATGGAAAAGCTGATGCCTTGTCCTGATTACACGGGCCACATACTGATACAGAGACAGATACCATCCTCCAACCCGGTAATTTCTTGGCTATGCACTCCTCGCAGTTAAAAGCCTTGCAGACACACTCTCAATGGGATTCCTACCTGTCCCAATATCCTTGTCTTACCAAAAAACTTGGGCTTCTGTACAAAAACACTCTTATTCTTCCTGCTGTGCGTACCGATGTGCTTTATACGGTACATGACCATCCATTAGCTGGCCATGGAGGTGTTAATAAAACCATAGAACTCACACAATGTTCATTTTGGTGGCCTAGTATGAAAAAAGACATTGAACAATACATACAATCATGTGATATATGCGGGCGATCCAAAGGCACTAACTCAAGGCCGCTGGGTTATTACACCCATTACCAATACCAACAAGTCCTTGGACTGATCTAACTGTGGACTTCATTGTGGAACTCCCACCATCACAACAACACACCACTATAATGGTGGTTGTAGACCTAACTAAGATGGTACACTTTGTCCCCACTATCGGATTACCTACTGCTGCTGAGATTGTAGACTTATTCATCAAAGAGTTTGTCTTTATGGAGTTCCGCAAACTATTCTCCCATTTCTGGTCTGCCTTTTGTCGTGGTTTGGGTATACAAAGACTTTTGTCATCTGCATATCATCCTTAAACTGATGGACAGACAGAGAGAACTAACCAAACTCTTGAACAGTATTTGAATTGTTACGTCACCCACCTTCAGGATGACTGGATTTCCTTACTACCTACAGCAGAATATGCCTATCACAACCATCTTCACAGTTCTATTGGCATGTCACCCTTCAAGGCCAACTATGGCTATCACCCACCATTTATTCCACAATTACCTGCTAGGACTATAGTCCCTCAAGTCATAGACCGTATACAGCTCTTAAACCAGGGTTTTGCTCTATTACAAGAGACATTAAAAAAGGCACAACTAGCCTACAAGCACCAAGCTGACCGGCGACGTAAACCTTCTCCCTTATATCAGGTGGGGGATAAGGTATGACTGACCTCAGCCCATATTAAGATGTCTTGCCCTACAAAGAAATTGGGCACCAAATTCCTAGGACCTTTCACTATTACAAAAATCATTAACCCTGCTGCGGTTTCTTTACAATTGCCTACTACATGGTGTACCCATCCTACATTCCATGTTTCATTTCTCAAAAAATGGATACCCGATACTACTCAAAGAAGACTACTCCTCCTTTCCCTATAGTGGTGAATGATGCAGTGGAATTTGAGATTCAAGAAATCCTGGACTCACGTATACGACGAGGAAGATTGGAGTACTTGATACACTCGAAAGGGTATGGACCTGAGGATCGATCCTGACAACCAATTACCAACATCCATGCTCCAGCTCGCCTTTGAGCATTCCATCAGGCATACCCTGAACGTCGGCACCTAGATGCTCCGGGAGGTCGCTCATAGGAGGGGGGACCTGTCATGCCCCTCTAGCCCTTACCTCTAAGTCCCAGCTGTCCACCGCTTCTGTGAGCCTCTCAGATGTTCCATGATCGCGGAGTAGGTCAAAGCCCTGGCCTAAAGTAGCTGCGTCTATCCGTGATCGCGGTAGCGCAGTAGGCCAAAACCACGGCCTAAAGTTAAGGGAGCCCCAAGGGAAGACATCCAGAGACCAGCAGTTGGTGTTGTACACCTGTAGGGGGGAGGTAGAGCCTGCATCTCTCATCAGCTGCCCACCAATAAAGTGTCTCCAAATTAACAGTGAGACAGGAGCTATAGTGACACTCCCCTCTGGTGGCCAATCCAGTGAGAGGTTTGTCCAGCAGAGAGGAGGGGTTAAGACCTGCAGCACTATAAAAAACCCTCAGGCTGTGTCCACTTTGCTCCAGTGTTCCAGAGCTTTTGTTCCTGTGTGCTCTAAGTCTAGTTCTCATTGACTCTTTGCTTGCCTTGTTGCAAACCCTTTGCTTGATTATCCATTACCTGACCTTTGGCTTCCCTGCTGGACTACCCTGCCTGTCTGTTTCCTGACCTTTGCCTCTACTACTGATTTTGCCTGATTGCCACCTGCCCTGACCTTTTTGACTGTTTGTGACTTTGCTCCTATTTTACCCTTGCACTCCCGTGCTACCATTCCTACCAGGGTGCTCTACCTGTCTACCTCTGTGGACCACCTGGTAAGGGTGTCTGGCAAGAGATAGCATTCCCTGCTCCTACACTCCAACCAACCAATCCTGACACTTCCTTTCTCTCCTTTATATACTCAGCTTACATCCTTCTTTTGTCCTATTCTATCTCACTCTTTATCTGCTCTAGTAGCCCTCTTGTGGACGACTTTATATGGTTTGCAGGTTCTATTCAGTTACTGCTGATTTATTTTCAATGTTAATCCTTAGGTCAAATGATTCCTTTACAATACTACCTACTTAACTTGGCCTTGATTTAAGTACCTGAACCAGCCTTTTTTCGATTAGATTTGTGTATGTTGATGAAAAGTGATCTAGTATCTGTATCACACTTGACATTTACTGTGTGTTTGTTATACTTTCTTAATTGCAGTAAACTAAAAATAAATCATATTGTAGGACTTTTTATGTTGAGTATAACAAAGATATCCCAACTGCTGGAAGAAGCTTTATTCAAAATGTATTACAAACCACAGTTACAAAGTATAGTGAAGCTGTTACACAGGGTGTTCAAATGAGTCAAATAAAATGATATAGCAGTGGAATAGTCTGAAAGTCAGCCAAGCAGGGTTGGCAACAGGCAGCCAAGGTTGAAAAGGAGCCAAGGTCAATAATGGAGAAGCAATCACTGGAAGCACCTAACAAAGTCAGTAAGCAGAAGGGTAGTCAGGAAACAAGGCCAAGACTGAAACATGGAAATCACTCTGAAGGAAGGGCAAGGGAACTCAGGAACAAGACTGGAAACAACATAACTTGCACAAGAACACTTAGACCGAGCACCAGCACTGAGAAACTGGAGCTTGATAAAGGCTCAGAACAGACTAAAAACCAGAGCTAGGATCAATGATCCATCAAAACAAGAAAAAACAACAAAAAACCAGACGAGGAAGCAAAAGAGATCACAAAAAAGCACAGAACATGACAGGCAGTCTGCTTGGACTCAGTGCACAGTCACCACAGGGGTGTCCAAACTTGTCTTCAAGGATTGAATACAGGCCTTGATTTAAGAATATCTCTTCAAAAACACAGATGGACAGAGTGAACAACTCAAGGATTAACTCAAGTATGCCTAATCATCAGCACCAGATTTCTTATTAGTCAGGGAAGACACTTGCCAAGGGTGCTAGACTTTTATGAATGCCCTGTATGCATCTGCCATGCCTACCTTCATGCTCCATCAATGCAGAAGCACTGGAAAAACACTCTGCTGCAATGACCTGATTTGGTAATGACTTTCCTGCCTAAATCACTTTCTGAAAAAGGCTGTATCAGTGGACATAGGGGACAGTCTGTTCTCTTATAGAAACAAAATTTGACAGTAGATAAGAACCATTTGGACCATCTAGGGCTTGATCCAATTGTCCCCGGTAAAACTGTCAATAGGGCAAAAACGGATATCGGATGGTACACACACACAGTGTTCCCGTAGATATCCAATTGCCCTACCAATACTGTTGGGACACAGAACCAGACTTTTGTCCCAACTTTCATCGTGCGTTTTTTGTCTCCACAACTCACGCTAAATAGCAGGTGAAATGAGAACATCAAAGGAAAATGGCTAATGCTGCGTTAAACACCAAGCATGAGCTAAAACAGTCACCCTCCCAAACACTAACTCTACACTACCCCTAAAATTAAGTGAAACAATACTAGCTGTAACACTATCCTAACACCCATACCCCATAGCTGTAGCACTTACCTTCATCCAAAGCAAATCTCTATCTGTAATCTTCTGTCTTCCGTCTCCTTCTTTCTTCTCATCTTTCTACCGTCTTATCTTTTTATCTCCATCCTCTTCCACTAGGAAAAAGAGAAAAAAACATGGTCATATTAAAGATAGCCCCAAAGATATGCAGGCCATGCTCATAATCTGCCGCCATAGCCTCTGCTGGAGGTTGTAGTGAAGCAGAGCAACCCCCCCCTTCCTCCTTAAATACCTCTTGGGCCATTGCCTGAGCCATACTGAGGAAAGAAGGTAAGGAGATGAAGATTTAACATAAGATGAAATAAGAAGATGGAAGATAGAAAATTACAGAAAAAGACTTAAACTGGATCACCAGGGTGTTGAAGACCACTACTGTCGGCTGTTTTTTTTTTACCGATCCCTAGGTGAGGTCTAAACAGAGATCTGTAGTGTGATATGGCCAGTTCCCTCTTGCTGCTACTAATGTCCCTAGCTATACATTCCCAGCTGCTTTGTAAAATTGCCTGCCTACCTTTAACCCCTTAAGGACCGGACGTTATGGGACATTTCCGTCCCATAACGTCCGCATAGGGGCACTTTGACGAGCCGGTACACGTGACCTGTCACGTGTATCGGCGCGTCACTATGGGGCTTGAAACAGATCGCTCCGATCTTGGAGCGGTCTATTTCATGCCCTATTTTTACTTACAGCGCTCCCGGTACAGCGCTGTAAGTAAAAAGTACGTGACGTACCAGGACCGTCAAGGGTCTTTCGAGCAAATTTACCCTTGACGGTCCTGGTACATCAAGGGTCCCTAAGGGGTTAAACCATCATAGATAATTACCCCCAAACCCCTCTCCTCTGTTGTCTCTGACAGCGTAGTACCCTTAATATTAAATTCTGCCTTTGGAATTTTATGTTCCAAGTGCATTTTTTTACATTTATCAACATTAAACTGCAGCTGTCACGCCCTCTTCTATTCTTCTAATTTATCTAAATCATATGCCATTTGGCTAATTCTCCCCCAGGAATATCTATCCTTTGTGTCATCTGCAAAAAGGCATACCTTACCTTGAAGATCTTTTTTACAATATCACTAATGAAAACATTAAAAAGAATGGGCCCCAGCACAGATCTCTGAGGTACCCCTCTAGTAACACGACCTTCCTCTGAATTTTCTTTACAACCCTCTGTTCTGTGTTACTCAGCACTGCCTTATGCATTCAACTATTATTAATATGGCTTCTAGGACAATGTCAAATGCTTTATTGAAATCTAGATATGCTATTTCTATTGCTGCCCATGTCTATTATTTTAGCTACCCAGTCAAAAAAATCTATGAGTTTTTTAGGTTAGTTTGACAAGATCTTCCTGCTGTAAACCCATGCTGCTTCCCATGTCTCGCTATTTCTTCTTTGTAACAACTTCTTCTGTAAAGTCCTACAAAAATATTAATTGAGACAGTCAGTTAGACCTTTGCCATCTTTTACATAAATTTAATCTTTTGTCTCCAGTCTAACTATTCCTTGTTTCATTTTTCTCTTTAAACTTACATACCTAAAAATGTTTTGTTCCCGTTATTATTCATTGAGCAGTTATCTCCTCTGTGTGTGTTTTGGCATATCTAATAATGTATTTAGTCTCCTTCAGACTAGTCTTGTACAAATAATTATCCTTCTGCATCTGCTTATTTTTCCATTGTAGCAGGTCTCGGTAACCCCATCATCCTCAACTAGATGTTGAATGGCTGAGGATGATGGAGGTTGTAGTTCAGCTGCATCTGGATGCCTGCATATTCCCCATTACAGCTACATGGGTTGATTATGGGGATGGAATAGGCACCCCCCTTTAACCCTTAGCCTGTCTTCTTATCTCCTCACTGTAAAATGTAGTAGTGTTTAGGGCTGGGTTCAGAGCACAGCCAAGGGCACCAGATAATGCCTTACCTAGAGACTTCTGAGATGTAAATCGGAGACTGCTACTCAAGGATATCCTTAAGTTCTGGACTGTGCATGGACTGTTGGACACATCTTTTGTACCATTACTATTATTGAAAAAAAGGCTCCTAAACACAAAAATAAATATAATTATAAAACCAAGTGGTGTTGCCTGTATTAAAGCACACTATATATATTTTAACATTTGATTGCCAAAGAGCAGAGAAACATTTCTCTGCAGTTTTTTGTCCACCTCTTGGCACTCAAAAGACAAGCTAGTTTGTGGCTGTACATGTCCTTTTGATAAATCTTTATAATATAAATTTGCCCTTAGAAATCAAAACAGATAACCTCAAGGAAACCAACTTTGGGTTTTCAGAATTAAAGGAGATATCTCTTTTTCTACTTCTTTATTCACTAATCCAAATTGATTTATCTTTGCTTCGTGTTCATCACCTCTCCCCTACAACCCTCAGGGATATTATTTCAATGTTATTCAAAGACCCAATAAATGAATAATCTTGTTCAAGGTCAAACTACTGGAATAAGACAAGTGTCCTGAATTGTAGTAATAAGCTCAATATTTGTGATTTCCAGTATGTGGATCCAGTCAGACGACTGTGGGAAGGGACAATGGCACAGTATGCTTCTTGAATGAATCACAGGAAGGCAGGTCTACTCATGCCACCCAAACTGTGACATATTAACATCTCATTAGCCCTGACTTGGTGCATTCTCTGTAGTAGGAAATATTTTGAGAAATGTTCTATGCCATGATATTTTAACATTTGTATTTCAAGCCCCACATAGAATAAGCACACAAAAGCTTTAGCTGTTTCTTCTCTTTGACCCCAAGAGAAACATGTCTTTTCTTTCTTCTGTCAGATAATATTTTTTAAGTTTTTGCTAAGAAAATTGGGCTTAATCTTTGTGAATAATCAACATCAAGTGGTGATGAGCTAAATCCTTTAGTGTGCTTGCCTCATAAAGCTTACTTTCTATTTGCAGAAATAACACAAGAACTGCCTTATTTTTTTAATCTTTCCTAACTGGCCTATAAATTATAATACCTTGAGGTCATTGTCATTAGATCAGTTTATTCCTACAATATACTACTACCCTTTGTTCTATTATATTATCATTGTGAATAGATCACATTGGCTCTAAATGATACTACCCTTTAACCCATTACGCACCCTGTAATTAAATCACATACTCTATAACAGGGGTAGCCAGCTCTGATCCCCAAGAGCTACCTCCAATGTTTTCAGGATATCTCATCTTGAGCCCAGGTAATATTTGGCACATGGACTATAATTAATACACATGATTAGGCAGATATATATTTAAAGGGATAGTAATACTTCGTTTTATCTTTATTTTATTTTGTAGGCATTAAAAAAGACACGAAGAACGATATAAGTCTTATCTCTCAAACCTTTATGGTTTAAGAGATATTCACAAGCAAATTTTCCCCCTCCTGTCCCTTTTTCCTAGTGTAAGCCATCTCTTCTCAGATGTGAATCTGGTTGTAAGACCACACAGATAACAGCAGGGGACAATCTTCTTTGTATGAAAACAATGAAAGCCCTTCCCCCCTTGACAAGTTTTTCAGCTTTTTCCCTTATCTTAATTGAAGATTGTCCCTCTCTGCAGTCTACCTGGGCACCTCCCTTCTGCTTTGGCTGAGCAGTGTTACATCAGTAAAAGGGGCGGGAGGGGGACACTTTGTCATTGAATTACTCTGGAACTACAACTCTGACAGAACTGAAATAACACTCTCCAAAGTCCAAATACTATGATGATTAATTAGAGCTGCTTTTATTATGAAACATTACTATCCCTTTAAACACAGAATTAAGCAGGGATATCCTGAAAACAGGCAGTGTTTTCTAATTTAGCTGCACACATAATCCCCCAGCAATTTCTGCAGGGTAATGTGATAGAAGCTCCTCCTGCCACTGTGATCATAGACCAGTGATACAGGATACGAGCAGGAGCAAAGTCTGTATTACCACTCGATATGCACAGATCACACAATTCACCTCTGTGAATGCCCATTAATCATCACAGTAGAAGAATAAGCCACTAAAATAACCCTGCACAGCATAGATAATAAGATAATAACATGTGTACAACCTGATTTTATTTACAAATGTTGACATTACTTGATTTATATTTACGCAAAGTGTCCATTGAAATATTTTTGATAAATGGACATTCTTCCTACAGGAAAAAAATTGTACACATCTCTGTAATAATTGTGCTTTGGATTTTTTTTTTATCTAATACTATCAATAACAGTTTTTATAGAGCTACTTTACAGTAAGTGGTGGCTTCACAGAATTGCTACCAGGAATATGTGGCTGAGAAAAAAAGGTACTTGGAATGCACAGTGCAGCATTCTATCATGAATAGAGATAAAGACCAAGGCTTCAGTATCTTATTTAGTTGTGAAATCTAATCTCATGAGAGCTTTGTTCTCTGACCTGTCTGATAAAACATGCACAATTAATTACTGCACATGTCCAGAAAATCACCTCTCTTTACCTTCTTAAGCTGCTTAAAATCTTTCTAGTTTCACCAGAGGGGTGGAATATGTTAATGTGGAAGAATAATTATGCAAAGACTTTCAAGAGGGGAAGACTTGAAAAGGTGATAAGTGTACTTTAAAAAATAAAGAAAATGCTGACATAATGTAAAGTAAACTTTTACTTTTTATTTAACAGGCAAAATTTTTGAAGTGACAGGTCTGCTTTAAAGTAGCACTAATAATTATAACTATTTTTTTGTTGAGTAAACAAAGAACTCCCACTTCTGAGAGTGTTTCCATTCAAAAGTTATTATATCTCAAACTGAATCAGGCACGTGCACACATAGACACCAAAGGAGGCTTGAGCACCTGCCCTTTTTGTCCAAAGTGCCCTTGTGCCCCTTGTGCCAGGACATACTTGAAAACGAGAGAAATCTCAATGTATTCTTCCTGGTAAAACATTTTCTAAATAAATAAATAAAATAAATAACAAAAAAAAACAGTTGCTTTGCAGCCCGCACTAACCCCTCCACTGCCCAGTCAGATCTGTGCCTCCTTCAGAACAGAGCTGTAGATGCTGCGCTCCCTCGTCGGCTCTTTAGTATTACAAACCGCTGGGAGATGACTGCGCGGGAGCGCCAGCAGCTACAGGTCTGTGCCAAAGGAGGCACATACAGACCTCTCCTGCTGCTGGACCACCAGGGAAGAAGTAGGAAATGGACACTGGGGGGCAATATGGATCTGATGGGGGGTAATATGGAGATGACGGGGGCAATGTGGAGCTGATGGGGGCATTATGGAGCTGACAGGGGACAATGTAAGGCAATATGGAGATGATATGGGGCAAAGTGGAGATTAGGAGCATTGTGGAGGTGTCCAGTGGAGATGGCCAATTGGGGGGTTGTGCTTCAGATTTCTATACCTACAGGCTCCTGAGATGTAAATTCTTTTCTTTTTTTTTAATTATATATTTTGAATAAATAATTATGAGAAGTGCCCTTTTTTCATTTGAGCCCCTGCCCCCCAAAACGTCTGTGCACGTCCGTGAACTGAATTATTTCATTGAACTGTAATTTTCAGTTGTAGTCACCAAGTTGTGCTGTTCCTATCACAATGGAGAGCTATAATCTATGCCTCAAGAGGAGAGCTTCAATAAGGCTACAGATTGGTAATATGGTGGTGAACTAGACTAATATCCATCTCATGGTATGCACTAACATGCATTTTCCTTCTCATCCCTGCATTTAAACTTCAACTACACCTTCATTGTCCTTCATTTACCATGCTTTCAGCAGGTTTACAATGTTACTGTATTGTCTACACCATTTGCATATTGACATTTGGCTTAATGAGCCTTTTTTGTAATCCTGAGGGCGCTTTTACATGTTAGTCTGGCCAGTCGCCACATGCATTAACAGTAAACACCTATAGCTGATAATGTTGTCAGAGCTTACAAAAAGCATTCACTTCTGTGATGCTGACAAATTGTTGATATTGCCATAAGCGCCGGTCAGCTGAAAAATACAGAACTGACAATCAGCTGAATGATGTAAAGAGTGCAGAGCTATGCCAGCATCTAGGGGCTCTGATCAATTTGCAGTGCTTTTGTGTAATATGTGCAATATCAGGTTACATATGCCTCATATTACACTTTTTACAAAATAGTACTGTAAGTGGTTCGGAGCCCTCAGATGCAAACATAGTTCTACAATGTTTACATCTATCAGCTGATTGTCAGATCCATATTGCTTACATTGGTCAGCTGATCAACAGCTCTGTAGCAGCTGAGAGATTTGCCTGTGTCTTTGGCCTTTAACGCTCAGAGAATGTGACCCATCTGGCACAAAGGGTTCAGGGAGGCTGTTGCTCTTCCTAGTTCTGAAGTCTGAGGGAGAACAAATCCTCACTGCTCCTCCCTTGTCTTCCCCAAAACATTGGCTGTTTTATGCCAGCCTCATATGCTGATTATTAAAGTCTCTTCCCCTCCCCTTGCATAGGTAATTCTTAGAGTATATGGTAAAGTGTGCCATGTAATCCATGGTGATGTGATCTCTAAACATCTCCAAACACTTTGTCATTGCATTAAACCATAGGGCACCCCCTCATCTCTCATTCAGAGTGCATTATGAAAAAATGCTCCCTTTGGACAACAATTACTCTAGTTCTGTTGCTAACATGTTGATTAAAGCAATGTATGTTTGATCTATAATAACTTTTGAATGAAAACCCAGCAGTGGGAGTATTATTGTTTTACTTTGTTGGAAAAGTGGTATACTGTGCTGCTGTCTTCACTTCTATGTGGTTACCCTGAAATTAATTGGAGAAGCTTCTTCCATTGCATTCAATGCCTCACATGATTGCAGCTTGGAGGGCTCTTTTGATTGGGGAAAAGGGGTTCCATGGTTGTTGTCTCTACTTTAATGTAGCTGATAGTGCAAGGGGCTAAACTGAGAGCATGGCCCTCCCTCTCTAACTGTGATGTATAATTAAGACACATACTTAAAGAATGGATAGAGGGGATCTGTGAATCCCTCTTTGTCTATGTTATTTTATTACATGTGATAAACTTTTTCTCTCTCTCCCCATTTTTAAATACATTATTTTTAATGTACAGGAGAGAGGTTCTCAACATGACCCCTCTCTAATGTTTATATAAAGGGAATTTGACAATTGGAGGGAGAAAAGTACATAGGGGATAAGTATCTATAAGAAGTGTTTTCAGCACATTCTACACAATTATGTATACTCATACCCCACAACATAGATAAGTAAATCTAAATAGGTCAAAAACTATAAAGTGAGAGGGAGAGGAGTACACAGCAGAGTTACAAAGGGTTGAACTTGATGGACGTGTGTCTTTGTTCAACCTAATTTACTGTGTTACTATGTTACACATGCCATAGCACAAATAAATTATGTTAAATATTCCTAAAGAAAATTATAGGTGACATTGAACGTTCTTCATCATATCCACAGCCCCTATGTTAATTTAGCAGGAACTTTTTTTTCCATAAATATTTATATATTAGGGCTTTTCCTACAGAGTAAAACAATCCTATTTCTGGGAGATCCTTCATTCAAAGGTTATAAATGCTCAAACATGTTAGATTTTAAATTAACAACCAAATATTATTCGAAAAGGAAGACTTTTTAATGGAGAGCTTGAGTCACTGACTATGGGCTCTGCATAGTAAGTGATATGGGCAGCGCCACCTTGTGATCACAAAAGGAAATTGCAGTTTAATGGGAAAAAATTGAACTATGATGTATGACTGGAGTAGCTTTGTTTTATTGAGCATGAAAACCCCTATAACATATATTTTTATTTTAAAATTTACACTACTCCTCTAACTCTTTGAGTGCCAGAGGAATGTTCAACACATTTCAAAGCAATGAGTTAGCTGCCTTTCTGGCACTCAAAGGATTAAGGACCTTACACAAAGAAAATTGGAACGATTTGCTGACAAACAAAATCCATAAAATATACATTCCTTGAATTCCCGCTGATTTATATAGGGGCTTTTAATTCCTTGAAAGCTAGAGAAGTCTTCAACATACTGTTTCACAATACACTGGGGACCTCTTTATCACTTTATGGGTTAAAAGCCCAATTTAAATCAATAGTTGTTTTAATTAATTTATCACATCTGGCGCAGTTAGTTTGCCCCAGAATTGCTCCACTTTTACTTTGTGCATAAGGCCCTAAATCTCTTTGATTGCAATCCTGCCACTGACACTCCTGATAATTTAATATTCTAATGACATCACACAACAGACCTTGGCAAGAGTGGTGATGTGTTAAATGACCTCATTTTAACTACTCACACAATTCCTAACCATGACTCACAACTGATTTTTCTTATAAAGCTTGTGTAAAAAAAATAAAGAATTTGCAGGAAACGTCAACAGACACACAAAGCAAAAAGAAGGGAAATTATAAAAGGGGCAGAAGAGGAGTAGTAGTGGATCTCTTTTCTAGCTCTGTAGGGCTTGGTAATTTTGGTAACCCATGTGGGCGGGGAAATGATTGGGGCTACAGGCATATTTAGCTTGTCAGTTTTCAGTTGCTCAGACTTGCAAAAGGGTTTTCCTTAACCTGCAAGTTGTCTGTTCCCTTTATACATGCCTCACTTAATTCTCATGTACGTAATGAAGAAAACAAAATCTATATAGCCAAGCGATACCTCTACAGCAGTGCCAGTGAAAGAAATCTTCTGGAATTTACAAGATAATAAGGTGGAATTTTTAAAAGTGCTCAAGTGGATTTAAAAAGCTCTGAAATATGATCGGTTTACTTCTCCTTTGGATATGCGCGTTAATTGTGAACTCCTTGACTTGTAAGTAATATTCTTAAGATTTTTGTGAGGTAATGCACGTGTGAGTCTAAAAGCCATTCTTATTTGAACACTCATTTAAAGGCGTTGTGATTGTCATGTGCCATAATTTCATTTTTGCTTAGCGAAATACAGTTATGTGCGTGCGAGTGTGCGCGTACCCAAATGGATTTTTGAGTGTGCAAATATATGTGTGTGTGTGTACCTCATTTTTTGGAATGACTGTGTAAGCATATACCTTATAAAGTACTGTGTTCATCTGAACAGTGTTAGTGATAAAGCTTTTTGTAACCCCTGAATTAATGGAGAGATTATTCGTCAAACCAATTGCACCATAGGGGACAAATCGAAAATTGAATTATTTTAAATGGGCTTTTAACCTCTTAAGTGCTAAAGAGCTCTCTAATGTATTGTGAAGCAATGTACTGGAGACCACTCTGGTATTCAAGGGGTTAAAAACCACAAATAATCAATGGGATCTTTGGAAATGTGTATCTGTCCCCTGTGATGCATTTGGTTCGCTCTAGAATTTCTACAGTTTTCTTTTGAACATTGAGTCCTTCTTTTGATGTTAGAGAGAGAGAGACGTAGTATGTTAGAGGAGTTAAACCTTGTTTATATTATGTTATTAAAATAAATAGGTTAAAATGCTGTCATCTTTTCTTAAGAGCAGGGGATACTCGACTGCAGATGTAAACAGCAGCGGTACTGCATTCATCTGAAAATATTTTCAGTAAATTCTAGTAAATGTAAAGCGTTTGCAGATATTTAGAGCAGCTCTTATAAATTTAAAGAGGGACACACACATAAATCCTTCTGTCTGAAGACTGAGTTTCACACATGAGGCAGTGATGCCCTCTTGCCTTTAAAAAGAGAAATAAAAACTTTAGAGTGTAGGGAAAATATACAAAGGGACAAAACTGTCTACTCAAGAAATGCAATACGTTATCACGTGCACAAATACAAAATGTAGTTTATTCTGTGTGCAATTATACTTTGGCAACTGGCTTTCATATATTTGTACTGGGGATACAAAAGGGGGTTTTAAAGATTTGTAGGCAGGAGAACATATGGGATTTTTTGTGAATACCTGATTCCGCATGCTTGAAGAGAAGCAAAAAATATTTGTATTTCTGAGCCTTTCAATGAGAGAGCTAAGCTATAAACCGATTGCCTGCAGGAGCATATTAATTGAGAAGCAGTGTTAGGAAGCAGTTTTATGTAGAGGTTCAGATGCAAGGGAAGCTATTTAGGAATCTGGTACCTATGGTCATTAATGCACAGGGCTTTAAATCATCCATTCACTCTTCAATCCACTCAGGAAAGCAAGTAATATTTAGCAATTTTCACACCTCTTGCACACATTAGTATTTTAAAAAAGGGCAACTGCAACTTAAGGCTGAACTGAACTAAGAGCTTTGTCATATGTCCAGGATCATAATTAGCTTTTTAAGAATTAGCTGGAACGCTTAAGAATTACCTTAAAACATGATAATTTATATTTATTCCTAACTTTTTCACTGTGTGTGTGTGAGCAGTTATGTATGTATGTATGTATGTATGTGTGTGTGCAAGTGTGTGTGTGTGTATGTATCTATGTGTGTGAGTGTGTGCATGTATGTATGTATGTGTGTGAGTGTGTGTATGTATGTATGTATGTATGTGTGAGTGTATATGTATGTGTGTGTCTGTATGTGTGTGACTGTGTGTATGTATGTATGTGTGCGAGTGTGTGTATGTATATAAAATGTGTATATATTTATAGTGTAAGTGTATATAGTGTGTGTGTATATATATATATATATATATATATATATATATATACACATATACGTGTGTGTGTGAACTTTCATTCGTTTTTGTATATTTATATTTGTGTTTAAGTGCACATTTCACACATTTGTGTGTTTGTATGTCTTCCTGTATAAACACTTGAAACACATGTTGCATCACATGTTGTGAGCCCACACTTGTGCACAGACACACACACATATATATATATATATACATATATGTGTGTGCACAATGTTTATACACAAAATTAATTACAGCCCATATCGTACACACAGACACACATATACACACACTTCTGTGTATGTGTTTGCATGCCTTTCTGTTTACACACATGAAGCTTTACTGTACATATTATATACACACACTCATGTTTATGCATGTGTATGTATAGGCATATCTTGTTGTGTATACACACAATGCATTAATGTACACATTGTGTGGAACTAGGTTTGAAAGACCATCAGATTTGACCATTGATTTCAAAGTGGTGCTGCTTTTTTGAGCTATTTCCTATTTATGCCTATTTGGATTGCCTGTAACAACATCTTTTGACATAAATTTAGGAAATGCTGTGTTTTCCTTATTTCTTATTTCTATGCACTTCTTTTTAAAATTTCCAGCTGCAAAATATTATATTTAAAGAAATACTCTTCAAATCCCCAAAAATAGTACATGAAAATTTCAGTTGTAAGAAATATTTATTTATGTATTTCCACTGCTGTTTTGTCTTGCATTATAAAGCTTATTTTGGTTTCCAAAATTAAGGTAATTGCACATAATGAACGTTTATTAACCTCTTGGTGAAAAAAGGGGTGTGAAATGCATTGTGTTAAGCTGTGAGATACACCTTTAAGAAATTATTATATTTGGAACATATCTTACTGTTGCTATTAACACATCAGATCTGCCTGATCTAGATTTCTAAAATAAAAACAAACTAAATATGTAATACATGCATAAACTGAGGAAAGCATTATATTGTTCAGCACATTGCCATAGCAAATACAATTCAAACTCATAAGTTTTATAAAACTGAAGTAAAATGTATAATACTTACCAAATGCTAATACTGAATATTGGTCTTAAAAGGTTCCGTTATGTTAAATCCCTTAGTTTGTAGGCAGTGCTAAATTTGCAAATTACATGCACTGTTAATATTGTCATGCACTATTAATTATGTGATGGAAAGGTAACACAAGGTGTAGAGGTATAGATGTGTAATACACATCTGTGTGCCTGTATTAAGATGCATAGTTGTGTGCACACAGTATAAATTATAATGTGTGTGTGTTTGTGTACGGATGCACAGCACACAAATCACAAAATTTTGCCTTGATGAAAGTCCTTACTGGGCTGGAATATTCGTCTGTTGAATTATAAATGTAAACCCTTGTGATACTAGAGACATTGAACTACTCTAATATGTAAGGAGGTTAAAATTTTGATTGTCAGAGTGGTACTCAACACATTGCTTTGCAATGCGTTACGTTCTACTCTGGGACTCAAAGGGTTAATCTGATTTGAACCTGTTAGTGCCCAACTATTACCTCCTCTCTAATATGTGTATTTATATATACACACACGCATGTATTATTTATCTCAATAGATATTATATATGTGCATGTTTTTTTTTATAAGAAACAAGGTGCCAAAAAATTCATCAACATTTTTTAGGCAATATTAAGGATTTTAAAAAAAAAACAACCCTCAACCAATTAGCTGGCATAGACAGTAAGATACAGAGGAGTACATGAAGACATTTCTCAAGAAACAAAAGATGCACTTCTAGTTAGCAAAGTATATTGAATGGAATGTACAGCACAAGGTCACAGAGCATGAGCTGTCCTTATAATAGTTTTGTTAAATGAACACCTGCGCCTGTGCTGTTTTACAGATGCATTTAGAACACTTTGCTGAATAACTTGCATGTAAACTACTTAATACCACCTCTATAGCAGGGATAAGGAAACATTTTGCACCAGTTTTCTCTGTGTCTAGTTTGTACATAGCCTGCTCCTTGGCACAAACGAATGTCATGATCCAAAATACCCATACACTCCTGCACTGCCCTCTTCTTGGAGAAGATGCTGTAACATAGCCAGTTAGGCACTCAGAATGCTGTGTTCATACCCTTAACATATATATATATAATATATATACATATTTAATTCTTTGCACTTGTTTCATTTGCACATTCACACAAAATTGGATATTCTATGTATGTGAATATATCTTATATATATAAAAGAATAAGCCTCATTGCATAATTTATGGTACCCCACACACAGAACATAATTTATGTCTCCTCAGAAAAGAAACTCGCATTGAACAGAATGTCTAATTACATAATTTATGTCTCATTAGGAGACACAACTCCTATTGGGTGATTGAATGGGGACTTTACTGCTCTCATTGGGTGATTCAATGGGGGCGTGTTTATCATACAGGGAGTTGGCCCGCCCCCTCCAGCCCGCCCACCAGTATCCAACTGACAAAAAAAAAAATATATAACTGCCACTCGCTCCTGAGGTAGGGATATCAGTAACTTCTCCCGGTCCACTCACACTCTCACTCAGGATCATGACCCCACAAACACACTGTTTCACCTCCCACAGATAACTGTAACCCTCCATACACTCTGTTTCAGTATGAGGGTGTAATGTTCCCATAAAATACAAACTTAATAGCAACTCTTATTTAACTCATCATCTCTTCAGTCACCTCACAGTCTCAACTGTCACTCCTCCACTTCCTGCTTCCTTATTCCCACCCTTTCTCCTTAAAGGGAGAGAGATGCTTTGCTGTATGTTACAGAGGGCAAGCCTCAAACACCACTTTCTATTTGATACCTCAGCATATTGCTACATTGCCTCAACTGAAGAGCCACCGTGTGTTATATTGCTATGTTAGCTCAACTTAACCCTTTGAGTGCCAGAGGGGTAAGCAACGCATTGCAAAGCACACATTCTGTCTCACACTCTCACGCAGTCTCACAGTCGCAGTCTCACAGTCGCACACACTCTCAATCTCACAGTCGCACACTCTCACACAGTCTCACACTCTCACACAGTCTCACACTCTCACACACTCTCACACACTCTCACACAGTCTCACACTCTCAGTCTCACACTCTCAGTCTCACACTCTGTCTCACACTTTCACACGGTCTCACACTCTCAGTCTCACAGTCTCTCACAGTCTCTCTCGCAGTCTCACACAGTCTCTCTCGCACTCTCACACAGTCTCTCTCGCAGTCTCACACAGTCTCTCTCGCAGTCTCACACAGTCCCTCGCAGTCTCACACAGTCCCTCACACTCTCTCAGTCCCACACACTCTCAGTCCCACACACTCTCAGTCCCACACACTCTCAGTCCCACACACTCTCAGTCTCACACAGTCTCAGTCTCACACAGTCTCTCTCGCAGTCGCACACAGTCTCTTTCGCAGTCTCACACAGTCTCTCTCGCAGTCTCACACAGTCTCTCTCGCAGTCTCACACAGTCCCTCACACTCTCACAGTCTCTTACACTCTCACAGTCTCTTACATTCTCACAGTCTCTTACACTCTCAGTCTCACACAGTCTCTCACACTCTCTCAGTCTCACACTCTCAGTCTCACACTCTCAGTCTCACACTCTCACAGTCTCTCTCGCAGTCTCACACAGTCTCTCTCACAATCTCACACACTCTCAGTCCCACACTCAGTCTCTCTCGCAGTCTCACGCAGTCTCAGTCTCACACTCACAGTCTCTCTCGCAGTCTCACGCAGTCTCTCTCGCAGTCTCACAGTCCCTCACACTCTCACAGTCCCTCACACTCTCAGTCCCACACACTCTCAGTCCCACACACTCTCAGTCTCACACTCTCACAGTCTCTCTCGCAGTCTCACACAGTCTCTCTCGCAGTCTCACACAGTCTCTCTCGCAGTCCCACACAGTCCCTCACACTCTCACAGTCTCTTACACTCTCACAGTCTCTTACACTCTCAGTCTCACACAGTCTCTCACACTCTCTCTCTCACACCCTCAGTCTCACACTCTCACAGTCTCTCACAGTCTCTCTCGCAGTCTCACACAGTCTCTTTCACAGTCTCACACACTCTCAGTCTCACACTCACAGTCTCACACTCAGTCTCTCTCGCAGTCTCACGCAGTCTCTCTCGCAGTCTCACGCAGTCTCTCTCGCAGTCTTACACAGTCCCTCACACTCTCACAGTCCCTCACACTCTCAGTCCCTCACACTCTCAGTCCCACACACTCTCAGTCCCACACACTCTCAGTCCCTCACACTCTCACAGTCTCTCTCGCAGTCTCACACAGTCTCTCTCGCAGTCTCTCACAGTCCCTCACACTCTCACAGTCCCTCACACTCTCACAGTCTCTTACACTCTCACAGTCTCTTACACTCTCAGTCTCACACAGTCTCTCACACTCTCTCACAGTCTCACACTCTCAGTCTCACACCCTCAGTCTCACACTCTTGCAGTCTCTCTCGTAGTCTCACACAGTCTCTCTCACAGTCTCACATACTCTCAGTCTCACACTCTCAGTCTCACACTCACAGTCTCACACTCACAGTCTTACACTCACAGTCTCTCTCTCTCACTCTCACATAGTCTCTCTCACTCTCACACAGTCTCACAGTCTCTTACTCTCACAGTCTCTCTCTCACTCTCACAGTCTCTCTCTCACTCTCACAGTCTCTCTCTCACACTCTCACAGTCTCTCTCTCTCACTCTCACATAGTCTCTCACTCTCACATAGTCTCTCTCTCTCACTGTCACTCTCACACAGTCTCACTCTCACACTCTCACACAGTCTCACTCTCTCACTCTCACACAGTCACATACTCAGTCTCGCACTCTCTGTCTCGCACTCTCTGTCTCACACTCACACAGTCTCACGCACAGTCTCTCACACAGTCTCTCTCTCACACAGTCTCTCTCACACACAGTCTCTCTCACACACATACTCTCTCAGTCTCGCACACTCGCACTGTCTCAGTCTCGCACGCTCTCAGTCTCACACGCTCTCAGTCTCACACTCTCACAGTCTCTCTCTCTCACTCTCACAGTCTCTCACTCATTCACACTCTCAGTCTCACACGCTCTCACACTCTCACAGTCTCTCTCTCTCACTCTCACAGTCTCTCTCTCTCTCACTCTCACAGTCTCTCTCTCTCACTCTCACACTTTCTCACTCATTCACACTCTGTCTCACTCATTCACACTCTCAGTCTCACACACTCGCACTCTCTGTCTTGCACGCTCTGTCTCACACGCTCTCAGTCTCACACTCTCACAGTCTCTCTCTCTCACTCTCACAGTCTCTCACTCTCACAGTCTCTCACTCATTCACACTCTGTCTCACACGCTCTCACACTCTCACAGTCTCTCTCTCTCACTCTCACACTTTCTCACTCATCCACACTCTCAGTCTCACTCATTCACACTCTCAGTCTCTCAGTCTCGCACTCTCTCAGTCTCGCACTCTCTGTCTCGCACTCTCTGTCTCGCACTCTCTCAGTCTCGCACTCTCTCTGTCTCGCACGCTCTCACACACTCACACACTCTCACACTCTCACACGCTCTCACACTCTCACAGTCTCACACTCTCACAGTCTCACACACACACACAGTCTCACACACACAGTCTCACACACACAGTCTCACACTCTCACAGTCTCACACTCTCACAGTCTCACACTCACACAGTCTCACACTCACACAGTCTCACACAGTCTCACTCTCACGGTCTCTCACACTCTCTCACTCTCACACAGTCTCACACTCTCACACACAGTCTCACACTCTCTCAGTCTCACTCTCACACAGTCTCACTCTCACACAGTCTCACACACTCACAGGCTCACACTCTCACACACAGTCTCACAGTCTCTCACTTTCACATACAGTCTCACACACAGTCTCACACACAGTCTCAGTCTCACAGTCTCAGTCTCACAGTCTCAGTCTCACACTCACAGTCTGACACTCACACAGTCACACAGTCTCACAGTCTCTTACTCTCACAGTCTCTCTCTTACTCTCACAGTCTCACTCTCACACTCTCACAGTCTCACACTCACACACAGTCTCACACTCACACACAGTCTCACACTCACACAGTCTCACTCTCACGGTCTCTCACACTCTCTCACAGTCTCTCACTCTCACACACAGTCTCACACTCTCACACACAGTCTCACACTCTCTCAGTCTCACTCTCACACAGTCTCACACAATCTCACACACTCACAGGCTCACACTCTCACACACAGTCTCACAGTCTCTCACTTTCACACACAGTCTCACACACAGTCTCAGTCTCACAGTCTCACACTCAGTCTGACACTCACACAGTCACACAGTCTCACAGTCTCTTACTCTCACAGTCTCTCTCTCACACTCTCACATAGTCTCTCTCTCTCACTCTCACACAGTCTCTTACTCTCACAGTCTCTCTCTCACTCTCACAGTCTCTCTCTCACACTCTCACAGTCTCTCACTCTCACATAGTCTCTCTCTCTCACTGTCACTTTCACACAGTCTCACTCTCACACAGTCTCACTCTCACACAGTCTCACTCTCTCACTCTCACACACTCTGTCTCACACTCTCTGTCTCACACTCTCTGTCTCACACACAGTCTCTCACACAGTGTCTCACACAGTCTCTCTCACACTCGCACTCTCTCAGTCTCGCACGCTCTGTCTTGCATGCTCTGTCTTGCACGCTCTCACACTCTCATAGTCTCTCTCTCTCACTCTCACAGTCTCTCACTCTCACAGTCTCTCACTCATTCACACTCTGTCTCACACACTCACACTCTCTGTCTCGCACACTCGCACTCTCTGTCTCGCACTCTCAGTCTCGCACTCTCTCAGTCTCGCACTCTCAGTCTCACACACTCGCACTCTCTCAGTCTCGCACTCTCTCAGTCTCGCACTCTCTGTCTCGCACTCTCTATCTCGCACTCTCTCTGTCTCGCACTCTCTGTCTCGCATTCTCTCTGTCTCGCACTCTCTCAGTCTCGCACTCTCTCAGTCTCGCATGCTCTCTCACACTCACACGCTCTCACACACACACACAGTCTCACACACACACACAGTCTCACACACACAGTCTCACACACACAGTCTCTCTCACACTCTCACAGTCTCTCTCACACTCTCACAGTCTCTCTCACAGTCTCACACTCTCACAGTCTCACACTCTCTCACTCTCTCTCAGTCTCACACTCTCTCACACTCTCACAGTCTCTCTCACAGTTTCCGTCTCACAGTCTCTCACACTCTCAGTCTCACAGTCTCTCACACTCTCAGTCTCACAGTCTCTCACACTCTCAGTCTCACAGACTCAGTCTCTCACACTCTCAGTCTAAGTCTCTCACACTCTCAGTCTAAGTCTCTCACACTCTCAGTTTCTCACACTCTCAGTCTCACAGTCTCAGTCTCTCACACTCTCTCTCACACTCTCACAGTCTCTCACACTCTCACAGTCTCTCACACTCTCACAGTCTCACACACTCTCACAGTCTCACACACTCTCACACTCACAGTCTCACACAGTCTCTCTCTCTCTCTCTGTCTAACACCCAATCACTCACACACTCAATCACACTCACACAGTCTCACTCAATCACACTCACACAGTCTCACTCAATCACACTCTCACAGTCTCACACTCTCACAGTCTCACACTCAATCACACTCTCACACTTACAGTCTCGCAGTCACACTCAATCACAATCACACTCAATCACAATCACACTCTCACACTCAATCACACTCACACTCAATCACACTCTCACCCTCAATCACTCACACCCTCTCACTATTATACACACTCTCACTCACACATTCTTACTCAATCACACACACTCACTAACACACTCACTCAATCACTCACACGCAATCACTCAATCTCGCACTCAAACGCAATCACTCACACGTAATCACACCCCGGGAGCCAGCACGATCCACCTTCCACCATAGTATGTGCAATTACCACACGCATTTCAATTACATGAATGAATGCCAGTACAAACACAAACTCATTACAATGACACATAAGTCACCCCTTATGACTCACTTCTGTGTGTGTGTGTGTTTCTGTGTGTGCCTGTGTGTTTCTCACTGTGTGTGTTGCATGTCTGTATCACACTCTATGTGTCTGCATGTATGTGTGTATGACTGTCGCTCTTTAAGCATCTCAGTGCATGAGTGTGCATTTGCGTGTGTGTCTCTGTGTTTGTCTCGCATCTGTGTGTGTGCATTAATTCCCTATATATCCTGACGGGCAACGCCGTCCCACATTGCTAGTATATATATATATATATATATATATATATATATATATATATATATATATATATTGCAGCCCCCCTACCTTCCCGAGCATTATCTAATCCCTGAAGTAATAGAGCTGGCTGGTACCCGTGGCATCAAAAGAACTGGATTTTACACATCATTATGCTTATGTCAGATTAGGAACCAATATTTGACAAATTAACCTATACTGTTTCACAAAGCTACTGTCACCTTACTGCTCACCTCTAACTTTTTAGTATTGAAAGGACATTAGCATCTGTCAAACAATAGAACCTATTTATTTATTTGTTTTTTACTTTTATTAACTTTTTCTTATAAAAGTTTCCCTTAGACCAATGTGTATCGGCGGAAAAGAGTTCCATCTTTTTACTACCTTGTCTAGTAGAGGTTTAACGGTGAAACTGTTTAAACAATAACCGTCAATTTCTGCTTTAAAATTAAAATACACAATTGCTTTTCTACTTGTAAATTTGCATGCAGAATAAGAGAGGAATTCCTCCAGCTGCAGCAGGAATACAACTCCCATCATCCTCCAGCAGCCAACAGGTGTGGAGGAGGATGGCAGTTGCACTTTAGCATCAGCTGGAGAGCCATACATTTCCCACCCCTGCCATAGAGGCTAGAGGCATCTCTAGAAATGCGTTGGAGTCTCTAGCGTAGCAGAGTTTACATCCACAAATGTATTCAACTAAACATATAATAAACCTACAATCTATGCTTTGTAGATCACTAAACCAGATTAGGTACACTTGAAGTCCTGGCATGTCAGAAACTGTCGAAGACTGAATTTGACCAGTTTTGTCAGTTTTTCCTAGAATAAAGCAAAATTTGTCTAGAAGGATATAATTTTGTGTTTTTGTTTTACATTTTAGCTACTGAATTTCCTTAATTATTTTCATAATCTGAGTTTGGTGACTTCTAAAATTTACAGAACTCAATTTTCAAACATATTCCTTTATTTGCTGCAAAAGGAACCTTTAGTGTTCCGTGTTTTGACATCTTTTTGCCTCTTGGTGACAGAAAATGATAGTGAAAGATATGTTTTTCAAAATGTATGTGTTAAATACCATATCCCTGTTTTTTATTCACCTTTTATTGTTGTTTGTAAAAAGGAATATAATTAAATAGCATGTGCCTTCATGCACACCTACGGCAGGGAACATTTTTTTTCTTGCTGCATTTTATCTTTAAATATATATATATATATATATACATACACACACACACACACACACACACACACACACACACAAATACATATACTTAAACACAAACTCACAAATAAAATGCATCAAGAATATATATATATACATATAGAGAGAGAGAGAGAGAGAGAAAGAGAGAGAGCTATTGAATTTGACAGCAAAGTACCGGGAACCGGCATGCGTTTACTAATTTCTTATTGTACTTCTCTAAAGACCTTGTAGGAACATAAACATTATTAGGATCATTCCGTGTTTGTGTGTATAAATTGAGTAATTGAAAAATGTAGAATTTTTTTACATTTATTTAGTGTATAATTAAGTATATTCATTATTGGGTTAAAAGTGTTTGATTTTCCAGCTGAAGGTGACTTAATACAATACACAAAATGAGGAAGGGAAATTCAGATTCCCAACAAGGACTTTGTCAGATCTGGGCTCACTTAGGTTTAAAAAAAAGAGACTTTGATATATACCTCACTCTAATTGCTACCGTTATGAGCCTCAATAACTGCATTCTTAGTGCCGGAAGAAGTTCAGTAATCAGCTTCTTCAAAACCTTGTTTAAATAAGATTTATTGGCAAATAAAATCGTATTAATATCACTGAAGTTGTCTTTCATAAACTTTGTCACATAGCTTTTGGAGATCTTAATCCTTTGAACCTTTCACACAGATATATTTATATCTTTTTTTATTATTATTTCTTACCCTGCATCAGAGAGGGATGTTAATTAATTTAGATTACCCAAATATCATTTAACTAAACTTGTCCATTCGCTGAGTTTGGAGTAAGGTCCTCAGATTTTGCCTTTCTATTGGATTTAGTGAGATCTGTTATAATTTGTTATCATTTGGCATCTGCTATTAAAAATTTCATTTTGGTCTGTCTGTAACCATTACATTTCACAGGTGTGGTCATTTAATGTTGATGTCTATATTAAACTACCTTAGAAGTGCACATCATTCTATTTTTAAATGTATACCAATTTTTTTAAACCAATAGTTTGCCTAATCCGAAAATATTGCTAGAGTTACTGACTATCACAGTTTTAATTGCATGTAAAAAGCACTATTTGTTTTTAAAATACAAATACAATTTATTTATAAATAAAAATATATCGATAAACTGTGCTAAGCACTTTCTTAAATAACAGATGCGCTACAATGTTAAAGAGATCTTTAGTTTATAGAAATGAGTGTACTAATTGTGAAAAGAACTGAAGTAATTTCATCAGTAAATATTTTATAAAAGTTTAGATTTTATCAGTGACAGAAGAAATGTGTTAGCTATAATAGGTAGAACTGGCTTTCCATATGCCCATGATTTGTAATCAGTCTCAGTGATTTTTAATTTGAAATACTCAAATCTCAGTGCAGTTTCAATGATTAAAAACAACTCTACTGTTTTCCATTAAAAATGTGCTTCCTGGATTCATAATTCTCTTACTTTAATAATCATGGTCCTTGGAGGTTGACAACTCTTTATTTTATAAGGTTTACGAAGATTTTTTATTTTTTTTTTAAACTGAGTAACTTAATTTTCACCTCAAGCATTCACTTTTTATTGACATTGGCTTTAAATAGCCTGTTTAGCTACCCACTGGGAATCTGACCTTTCTAAGGCTTTAAAAGTTTCTTGAAAATGATTTCTGTAGTGAACATGAAATTTTGTTTTTCATATTCTACTAAATCTAATCACTTTTATTAGTGCGCATCATTAACTTTCCCACCTAAAAAAGTCAGTATTTAATCTAATCTCTCTACACACCTACCTTAACCCAAAATGGAAATGTTTGTTTTGTAAGATGCAAATTAACAGTTTGATTAACTAATGCAGTGCACTGAATTTTTCGTTTTTCCCCTCAAAATCTTTAAAAATGAATACTTTCTAAAATTATTCTTGTATTTTCTTACTTTATTTTAAGCCACATTGCATATTTTGTAAGATATTGATTATGTAACGTAAGGTGCTTATAAATCTAATCATAAAGACAAAACATAACAAATCCCTTACATTCACTTGCCAGCTTAAATGTTTAAAATTCATGAAATTATAATTAAGAAACCCTTTTTGAGGCTGAGCCCATTTTTGCATGGAATTTTATATCTATATATGAGTAGATACAAATCGAAGGAACCACTTACTAAGGTAAGTAATACGTATATAATTATACGTATATTTCACAAAGGTTTAAATAATAAAAATCAACATTTTGGTCACATTTTTCAAGGTCAGATAATATGTTATCATATGCTACAATATAGGCCCTCTACCAGAATTCAAATTTAGCAACATTGCCTTCTTTATTCTTTACTTCCTGGTTAGTGTATCTCAATATCACTTACACATATGCAAATGGATAAACTATAACAGATGTTGTGTTGGTTTATTTTACATGGTGTTAAGGTGAATTGACTTCTTTTCAGTAAATCATAGATAATACACATTTTTAATTTGATGCATACGATGTAAAAGTAAGAACCCACCAGCACAATGTACGAGCTGAGCTGAGATATAGGTTCCCTAATGGAGCTTCTGAACCTTTGGTCATTTGTACAGACTCCTTAGTACATTGGTAGATTGTGAACAAGAGCTTAACACAACTGATATAGCAGGTGAAAGGAAAAGGAAGAATTTTGTTCTCATTTACTCTATGCCATGTTAACATTTGATGCGGGACAGGGTGCAGAAAAACACAATGCCATACATTTACACTACACTCCCACAGTATTCACTTTGGATAAGCTGTACAAAATGGCAATTTTTTCATTGCAGATGAAACCCGTTTTGTAAGTAGGATTTTAGGAAGGACAATACACAAAAACAGTACTTTGTGCATATTTTACAGCTGAGATATATTCAGACATTCTCCGTAGTGTATATAGTGTAAGTTTATTGTATTGATTTAACAAACATTCATATATATGAATTATTAGGCTTCTTACTTTCCTAGATGGAAAACTATATCCAAAATGGTTCACAATAGCAGAAAATATATTTATTCACATACAATCCATAGTAAACAATTAATGTTATAGTATTTCATTTGGTACTACATCGGCAAGCAAGCACTATCCTGAAGGTACAACTGCAGTTACTTAGTACTTGGAGGATGCATAATCCAGGAATATCAGTGTGGACTTTCATGCTAAGGTCTGCTGAATCACATGTACATCAGTATTAGACATGCATGTACTAATTAGCCAGTCGAAGGCACGTCTTAGAAAATGTTTCTGGGCATTTTATTTACCTGCTCTGTTGATAATACTGGAGCAAAATAATGAAATACTCCCAGTCATTTTAATTTTTTCAAAAAATCTGGCTCTGTGTTTCCACAAATTTTGTACCTATAAATTTTACAAAATATCTCAGCTTGAAAAAAAAGCAGCCTTAGAAGTGACATAAGTTGTCCTCAGAAAAACAAATGTGTTTTGATTATGCTGTTGTTGTCTAATATATTTTGACTAAAGAGAGAGAAATTATATTACAGAAATTAAAGATATACACAGTTTTAGCAATTTGTGAAGAAGATTGGTGAAATAATATTCATACCCTATGTCTATAAATTAATTTAGTCTTGTAATGACTCTTTCTACAAATAAAAATAAATGAATTCCTGCTCCCAAAATGTTAACATTTTCTCCTTTGGTAAAATTATTCAGATGTAACTTATTCAGAGAACTAATGTATATTGGTTTTTCTAAAACATGATTTCACCTTCCACCTGTCTTCTATCTCCTCTATCTCTATATATGTTAACACATTTAAAATGACCATTACTGCACTAATTCCTTTTCTTTGCATCAGGTAAAATCCCCTTTCAAAGTGAAGATCTATGTTCTTGGTTCTGTCCTTGGAATTTTACATTGTGCTGAGGTGTCCTTGTTTTATCCTTAGATATACCCTTTTTTTGTTGATATATAGTTTATAAATTCCTAACATCATTGAAAACTGCCAATACATCATTAGGTAAAAGACAAGCAGATGGATAGTTTATTTCTGGATATGATCTCTCTCATTGTAGCACTGTATACAAATTAATACCTGTGCTGCACTGACAGAAAAATCACTATTCAGGAATGAAAGCATTAATAACTCCTAAACTATTCATCGGCTGGCTTTTCTGCTAAAGTGATGCAAAGACATTTTTAATAACTTTTGCAAGTATACAAACTTTTTTCAAGATGATAGGTCCACCTTAATCTCTGATAGAGCCATATTATACTTATGGAAAGCAAGGGGAGTTGCTAGGTTCCCAAAGGACCAGGGGCTTGGGCCAACCTTGTTTATTATTAATGCATGGTGGAGATGACAATGTGTCATAGACAATGGTATACTTACGGGCTACTAGTAATATGAACCATGGGTCATTGCTTTGACCTTTTCTCTTTAATATCTTCAATAGTGATATTACTAGTGACACAGTGACACTCCAGGGCAAAATGATTTAGGAACATTGGAGGAATGGAAGAGAATATGGGATGTAAAGTTTAATACATTTTTTGGCACAAAACTTACAATGAAATAAAGGCTTTAAGTATTTTAATGACAAAAACAACTTTGGGAAGGGACTTGGGAATTAGTATTCAGATGACTTGACGGTAGACAAACAATGCAGTAAAGCTCTGGGAAAATTGGGATACTGTGTTGCAAAGAAAGAAACATTAGCATCAGGAAGAGAGAGGTAATAATGTTGCTCTATAGATCACTGGTAAGATGATCAACTGAACGAGTACTGCATAAAGTAGTGGAGTCGATATCTCCAGAAGGACATTAATAAACTGGAGGTAATTCAAAGAAGAGCTGTTGAAGTGGTGCAAGCTCTTTATGGCAAACTGAATTAGAATAGATTCAAAGACCTTAATATGTTTGAAAAGATGGAAAGTGTTGATGTGATAGTAACTTTCATATATATAATAATTTAATAAAGTTCAGAATGGAAGCTTTTGTCAGAAAATGAGGAATACTAGAACCAGTGGATTAGATCTGAAGTTAGTGGGTAAGTACTGCATTAAAAGGATAGTAATGTTTAAAAAAAAAAAAAAAAAAAATTACAATTAATCTTCGTAGTATTTGGGCCATGGAGAGACAGTTATTTCATTACTGTCAGAGTTGTAGTTCAAGAGTAATTGAATGATAAAGTATCCCTGCCCTTGCCTTTTACCTAGTGAAGCCGCCTCCCCTCAGATATGGAATCTGGTCACTTGACCGCATAGCTCGCAGCAAGGGACAATCTTCTTACTGTGAGAACAATGAAAACCCTGCCCCCCTTGACATGTTTTTCAGCTTTTTCCCTTATCTTAATTGAAGATTGTCCCTCTCTGCAGTCTACCTGGACATTCCCTGCTGCTCTGATGTGAGCAGTATTACATCAGTATAAGGAGTGGGAGGGGGGATACTTTATCATTCAATTACTCTTGAACTACAACTCAGACAGTATTGAACTAACACTCTTCATGGACCAAATACTATGAAGATTAATGTATAGCTGTTTATTGTGAAACATTACTATCACTTTAAGGAAAGGTTCATAGATTCACTGAAAGGCCTCCCAGTAGAAGTTACATTCAGGGGCTGTTACAGTTTGTCTTTCCTAGAGCTAAGCTGTGTTAATGACAGTAATATATTAAAGGGTGATTCCTGCCTGGCACCAAAATGTAGTTGTGTCCTTAACCTGTTTAAGGGGTCCAAATGTCTAAGTTTTGAAATGTACTCATATGATACCAGTGACATCTTTAGAGATACATTTCTGTAATGATAAAGTGTAATATTTGGTTTACTGTGATTAACCATTTGAATGCCAGATGTTTGCTCAACATGTGCAACAAAACACTGAACAATCCTCTGGCTCTCAAAGGGTTATACATTTCTGATTACTGCAATTATCTTTATAGACTTAAATAGAATTTACTTCTAACATCCCCACAAATGAGTAACACAGTTTATATATTAATCCCTGGTATACCAAATTGTTCCTGTAGCATTAGTATATTTAAAGGGATAGTAATGTTTGTTATAAAGTAGTTCGCTGAGTCTTCTTTATATTAAAAGTAACACATAGCGCTATGTGTAGCAGCTTACCCTTCTGGCTAGGTCATGCTGAATATGCAGTCTGGTCTGAACAGTTGCAGCGAGGGACAAACTTCATTATGCAAAGGAAAATACTGCCGTCCTTCATCAAGGGCAGGGGGGGCAGGGTTTTTGTTCCTCCCTGCATCCATCCGGTCCCACAACCAAATTTCATGTTCAATGGGAGGCGGCCAAAAGGGGCGGGCGGGGAATCTTTCTCCACTTAATAACTTTTGAAGTACATACAAGTAAGCTAATACACATAGAACAATGTGTTATTTTTAATATAAAGAAGACTCGGCAAACTACTTCATAACAAACAGTACTATCCCTTTAACCCCTTAACGACTGGCCGATCAGCGTGGCGACGTGCTTTAAAGACCGCAGAGCTTTTTTTTTTTTTTTTTCCAGTTCCGGACTCCCCGAACGGCGTGCAGCCGCGGGGGGAGCCCGGAACTCCATGACGGTCATAGTACGTCATGGGTCGTTCAGTCAGATCTGGGTAACAAAAGCATTTTAGAGCAATATGTTGGCCAGCCCTCTGGCATTCATAGGGTTAAAAAATAATTAGCAAACTGTCAAGTGGAGAGAGTTTTAATACCCTTTTATATAGAAAGAGTATAATTAAAGTAAGAGTAATGCTTGCAGTGCTTGAAAATAAGTTGTTCATATGAAAGAACAATCTTCTATAATCTTCTCACACCTTTAAAACCATTTGGATTTCGTACGCTGTAGTTTGACCTTTTCAGTAAGATGACAGCTGGTTTAACTGGCTGAAGTTGCAGCATAAGACTGCATCTAGGACAAACTGATTTCATATTGGTTCATAAACTGTCTTTCATCCAAAGATATGATTCTGCTTTGCAATACTGAAATTTTATAAAAATTATTTTTGACCACTAACAGAAATATTTAAGATTAGGTTCATTAACCTTCTCTGCTACAGATTTAAACTTCCTTTCAAACAACTACAGGACTGTTCAAGTCACATATAGTGAGAGCACCAAAGTGGGAGACTGAGTGTTAAATGCTGTGTGAAATTACCCTGTTAGGTTGAAAAAGTGCACTAAATTTAACAGTGCTAAAAAAATGGGAAGTTTTACAGACACTCTGTCTGTGTATTTATTTAGCTAGCTAGCTATCTACTCATAGATATAAGGATTCTCCCGCTGCTGATTTTAAAAGTTGTTGCAGCTCATACTGGATTGTTTCCCAGCTGTAATTCCAGATAACAAGAGCAACAGCACCACCCAGTGGTCACTTAACATAAACTGAATTTTGATTAAAAATAAATTGAATAATATTTGAAGCACTGTATGTTTGATCTACACATCACATAAACCACTATTATATACTTTTATATAATTAATCAATAATATGCCTTTTGTATACATATATTTACTGATGAATAGAAGATGATATCACTTGCCTTGTCTCAATGTTTTGGTTCAACAGCACTAAATGTATAGTGGGCTGATGTATCAATGTGTGTGAATGTATTGTGCTCATTTCGTGTTTATCAATTGTTAACATACTCTAGGCAGGAAAATAATTAACTATATCAATGTAAGTAGTAATACTACTCATATATACAAATATGTGCACATGGGACATTTAAAGGAACACTAACGCTTTATAATTTTATACCCACTTTTGTTTTAAACTGTGAGGAAAATTCTAATCACCGTTATGAATCAATTCTATCTAGCTTGGTTGTACAAAACGTATTTTTAATTCATGCTGAATATCATATAGATAGAGGCAGCCATGATTCTTTTTGTAGGCCCCAATGAAGCCAAAAGCCTTCGACTGACATCATCTTAGGAGGATGAGTTTAGTGTCCTTGTGTCCTGTAATAAGAAATCCTGTCTGCCATTATTAAAGTGATTTCATGAATTAATTAAAGAAAAATTTTGAAGAACAAATCCACCCAGAATTAATTCGTAGTGGTCAATTTTCTGACCAGATTAAAATAAATTGTGGTTTATTATTAGGAAGTGTTATTGTTCCTTTAAGGGTAGGCTTGGGAACTTAACTGAAGTTATGAGACACTCCAGGTATACAAGATTTGTGCACTTGGTAGTTGTGTGTTGATGTATTCCAAATGAATGATCAAGTACAAACACATTATTACGTCTGCAAATGGCAACACTCAGAGAAATTAGAGCATATCTCTTTCTGTAAGGTTAAAATAACGCATTCTCAATCAGAAATCATTGTCCATAGACACATAAGTAACAAAATCTGTAATTTTACCGCCATTGTACTTCACCACTGATTGCAATATGTTTATTTTACTTAGAGATGAACTGTACTGTGAGTATATTTTGCCTTACTTCGCCATCATCCTTAAAACTGAGAGTTGAGTTGTTTCCTGGCACTTACGAATGAATTAGTTGATCATTAGCTGTTCCCTTCAATATACTGTAATCTCATAAACAGGTCCACATGGTAAAGCAATCTGTTCTTGCTCATTAAATAGAATAACATTACTCCATCCCTTGTCTTATTAAGAAATATGTTTGTTTTGCTTTAGCAATGTCCCATACAAAGTAGTCTTGTTTAACACGTCTATGGTGCTTAAAGACATGTGGCTGTTTTTAACTCTTTCAGTTCTGGGAAAGGAGACATGAGAGGAGGTAAGGTGTTATAAAACACACAATGGGGGAGATTCACTAAGCGGCGATAAAGAGGAGATAACGTGGAGATGACTTCTATAGTTTATCACTTCTCCAATTCCTATGTTATTCTATGGAGCCTATTCACTAGGATCTCCACTGCTGAAGGGCATAGGCTCCATAGAATAACATAGGAATTGGAGACGCAATAACCTGGAAATGTCATCTCCACGTTATCACCGCTTAGTGAATCTCCGCCAATGAGGCAGACACACTGATATAAAATGGAAACATTCTGGGGCAAACTGACTACACCATAGGGGCCTAATAAAAAAAAAAAAAATGATTTAACCATTTGTGGGCCAGAGCATATGCAACACATTGCTTTTCAATGCATTGCTCACCCTTCTGCTCCTCAGTGGGTTAAATGGAACATTTAACCCTTGAACGCTAGAGAATTCTACAATGTGTTGGAAACATCTCTATCTTTCAAGCCCCTTTAAATCAATGATAATTTGATTTGTCAAAGAAAAAGAGAAGACAGCGCACTGAAGCCTCTAAGTGTAGTACTTTAGTACTGAATCATACATAAGTATATAGATGATAGAACACTATCTTTTATTGAACTGAGTAATTAAATTAAACTAATAAAAAACATTAAAAGGAATGGTGATATTGCACCATACAATGTAAAATCTGGGATCTAAGTTGTCCCTTGTAAAGTAAAAGTGGTTTAAATGGGCAGCAGTGGACGGGACCCATTAACAGGGAATATACACTACGTGATACATTGATAGCACATTACAGATAATCAACATATATGGTAGTCTGTCCCCCAACAAGGGGTGGTTAATGCAGACTGACAATAGTATATACTGTTAAAGGGATAGTAATGCTTCATAATAAAAGCAGCCCTAATTAATCATTATAGTATTTGGGCCATGGAGAGTGTTATTTCAATACTGTCAGAGTTATAGTTCAAGAGTAATTCAATGACAAAGTATCCCCCTCCCGCCCCTTTTACTGATATAACACTGCTCAGCCAGAGCAGAAGGGAGGTGCCCAGGTAGACTGCAGAGAGGGACAATCTTCAATTAAGATAAGGGAAAAACCTGAAAACTTGTCAAGGGGGGCAGGACTTTCATTGTTCTCATAGGAATAAGAGTGTCCCCTTCTGTTATCTGTCTGGTCTATGGACTGTATTCCACATCTGAGAAGAGATTGCTTACACTAGGTAAAAGGGGATGGAGGGGAAACTTTGCTTGTGAATATCTCTCAAACCATAAAGGTTTGAGAGATAAGACTTATATCGTTCTTCATGTTTTTTTAATGCCTACTAAATAAAATAAAGATAAAACGAAGTATTACGATCCCTTTAATGCTATCCACTCACCAGTTAGTTTCTTGCATATGGGCCCATAGCTAGATAACCTTGGTGGCGGGTATGACTTCTCCGATATTTGTGCGATCCCCCTGGTTCTCCATCTCTGTAAGCTGCTTTCCTCTTAGGTCCAATATAGTCCAATTCGAATAATATCTTGTAGCAATCAACGCGTTTCGGGAAGTTAATCCCCTTTCTCAAGATAATTTGATTTGTCTCCTGTGATGCAGTTGGTTTGCCTCTGAATTGCTCCAGTACATCAGCCTAAGCAGTATTTACTGTATGACAGAAAATTCTAAATAACAAATGGGGGGCATAGAAGTATCCAAAAACAAATACTCAATAATAAAAGATAGACTTACACATATCCTGATACCTGCTTTCCGGATCCACAGCCTATAATATAACTTGCAGGAACAATAACTAGACCTGCTAGGATATATTTCTCTCAGGGAATCTGTAATTAATCTTCCAAACTGATGGTAAAAAATGTAAAAGTCATCAGTGTGTATGAAGTAGAAATTTACTAAAACAATTAAAAGGACAACTCAAAGTGTTTCTGAACACACATTCTATCATCAGAAACTCTTTCCAGCAAACAGCAGGAGAAGATCCGTTACAGATTTCCTTAGAGAAGTATGCTCTAGCAGGTCATTTTATTCTTCATGCATCTTATGTTACCGGCTGTGGATACTGAAAGCCAGTATGAGGATATATGTAAGACTTATTATCTTTTATTGTTAATATTGAACAATTGTTTTTCGATGCTTCTATGCACCCCCATTTGTTATTTTGTATTTGCTATCATTTGAGGGATCGAGGAATTGAGATTTCCTTTTCGTTTTTTTGGGGGAGCAGCTGAGTCAAAGGGCACGCTCATTGAAGACAGTAATAACTCTCCACCTGCTCTACTCTCTGTTGTTAAAGAAGAACTTTCATTAGATAACCATAGAACAGCAAATGATAATTACATTAGTGATATGCACATACCTAGTTTTATTTTCAAAAATAATTGCTGCATTAAACAAAAATAGAACCTTCTATGCAGGCAGGCTCCAGGGAACAGTGCTGACATCTTGTAGAGCCGACCTCTCTGCGTTTGCACTGTCCGTCTCCTTCAACTCCACGATTGGTGAGTTGAATGCCTTTGTGCAGAAAGGCACCGGAAGGGACTGACAGTGCAGGCTCAGACAGCGCCTACTGCAAGATCCCAGCCAGTGTTTGTCTGCATAAAAGGTTCTATTTTTGTTTAATGCAGCAATTATTCTTGAAAATAAAACTAGGTATGTGCATATCGCTAATGTAATTATCATTTGCGGCTCTATGGTTATCTGATGAAAGCTCTGCTTTAAACATTTTTAAAATTGTCAGTACCCTGGTGCTATGGTGAAGGTTTTCCATTTGGAATGGTATATATTGTGCTACTAGTTGAACAGCCCATGTACATGGGCCACAGTGTCAGACAGCAACAGCCGCGGTACAGTCATGCACAGTACAGACTGCCCACGCCGCGGCTGATAACGCAGGTAATTCGGAGCACCCGCTCCATTATCAGTTGTGCCACGTGCAGTCTGTACTGCGCATGACTGCAGCGCGTGCAGCCGTCTGTACTGTGCATGACGGCTTCTGACAAACATACATTAGCGAATTATTATATAGGATGAGCTCCCTTCTATTTTTATGTTAGCATTTACTGTATGTGCAGTAAAGGATTTGTGGTTCCATAAGGGTTGACTGAAGACTTTTTGACAGGCATTGAAATGTAGTATTGACACACTGTGACTGAAATAAACCAATAATCATTTTATTTATACCCAAGAAATCAACATATCTAAAAGATACATGAACAGTGATTCCAGAATATTTAGTTAGAAAATGTTTTACCAGGAGGAATACACTGAGATTTCTCTCATTTCAAGTATGTCCTGGAGATCTTTTACAGTAAGAAGTTACATATTTCAAAATAGAGAAACAATATAAAAAATTATATACAGTTACATAGTGTTTTTAGATACAAAGAAGCGGTTATTTTTAGGAATTTTAGATTTTTTATGGAGGGTATTCCAGGATTTTGGAACTCTGAAGGATAAGGCAGATATATTGGCTTCTTTCTTGTAGTGAGTGATAGTGAGTTGTTAGCAGTGGAGCAGAGGTTATAGTTAGTATGGAAAGCTGGAGCAAGCATATTGCTCAGGTAGTCTGGTAGCTTTCTAGAGAAGTGGTTATAAACTAGGCAAGAAAGGTGAAGGACACGTCTAGATTTGAGTGTTAGCCACTTTATTTCTTTAAACATATTACAATGATGGGTAGTGTAATTACACTGGAGGATAAAGAAACACAGTGAACTATACAGGGCACTGAGTTTACCAAGAAGGACTTGTGGTGCAGAAGCATATACTACATCCTTACAGTCTATGACTGGCATTTGCATCTGCTGAACAATATGTTTTCTTACCAGGGGACAGGATTTATTTCTACACAGAGCATGTACATACATTTTGGATGTTATTTTATCAATAAGAATATAAAAAGCGAATTTGTGGTCAAGCCACATACCAAGATATTTGTCGGAGTCAACTGGGGCCAGGTTGCGATTAGACTTTGTAATGATGGTTAAACAGGTATTGCGGAGTTTAAGTGGTTTGTGCTTTGTACCAAATACGTTTGTGACAGTTTTGTCAGTATTTAAGAACAGTTTGTTTTTAGCTATCCACCTTTCAGCATCTAAGAAATCACCCTTTAACACTGCCTCAGGTTCTGATATGTTTGGATTTTTAGTGTAGATTATAGTGTCATCTGCATGCATGTGCACAGAAGATGCTTTGCAAACCATGGGCAGATCATTTAAATATAGGGAAAATAAAAGAGGTCTGAAAAAGTACCCTTTAGAAAACCGACTTCTTACTTTAAAGCGGAACTACCACCCGACACAATCTTTAGCTTCACTAAGTCCCCATCTGGCGACTAGCTGCTTAGTAGCACTAGTCACCAGAATAATTACCTTATTTAATAGATTTCTGCTCTCTTCCATGGGCGATAATCAGGAAGGAGCGTGGACATCTTACCACTGTGACGTCCACACGCCTGCGCTGTCAGTCCCAGCCGGAGCCAAATGGCTCCTAGAAACGCCTCCTAGACCCGGCTGGGACTGACAGCGCAGGAGCACGGACGTCACAATGGCAAGATGTCCGCGTTCCTTCCTGCCTGTTGCCCATGGAAGAGAGCATAAATCTATTAAATAAGGTAATTATTCTGGCGATTAGCGCTACTAAGCAGCTAGTCACCAGATGGAGACTTAGTGAAGCTAAAGATTGTGTTGGGTGGTAGTTCCGCTTTAAGCAGAAGAGAAGTATTGTCAGCAATAGACACATATTGTTTTCTGTTTGATAAATAGGATCGGAACCAGTTTAAAGAATGATTAACCAATCCGAAACTATGGAGCTTACTTATTATAGTCTATTGTATCAAAGGCCTTTGCAAAATCAAGGAAGATTGCTCCATTAAGCTCACCATTTTCCATGCCTGTCTGGATATCATTGTATACTTTTAGGAGGGCTGTGACTGTTGAGTGATTTGGACAAAAACCTGATTGAAGCAGAGGTAAAAATCTGGACAGTCAGTAATACTTAAAGTCGCATGTAGACACATTTTTCCAGGACTTTCGATAATTTGAGGAGTAAGTATATTGGTCTGTAATTTGATATCACACTTTTGTCCCCCACTTTTGTGGATAGGCACAACTCTAGCAACTTTCCAGGCTTGAGGCATATACCCAGATGACAAGGTGGCATTAATTACGGATGCAATGGGCTGGGCAGTGACCAAGGCATGGAGCTTTAGCAACATTGCTGGCAGTTGGTCAGGCCCAGAGTTCAATTACATTTTTGGGTTGAGGAGGTAATCATATATTTCACCAACAGATATTAAATGAAATTAAATTCAGCAGTGCCGTTGGGCCAGGGTGAAGGAGACAGAGACTGCTAAATGAACATTTCTACTTCTGCTTAGTTTTTGTTTTGTGTAATGAGGGATGTAGCACATCCAAAGAAGTAGTTGTTTAATGCATTAGCTATTGCTTTGGGGCACTGTATTGTTTCATTGCATATTTTTAAAGTTTAGGGGTGAGAATGGTAAGGGAGGGATTTAGTTATTTTTAATAGCCTTTCAAAAATTGGTCAGGTTGATATGTTACTGTTCAAGTTGTCAGTAAAATATTGAGTTTGGGATAGTTTTGTTCAGGTATTCCATAAATTATCTGTAAGCAGTGTGATTATAATATAGTTTGTTCAACCCCTTAAGGACCAGTTGAGTGCGCTCACGGCCTGCACTTAAGGACCACAGACAATTTTTTTCTAGGCGATCCGATTCAGGGCTCCCCAAATGGCGTGCAGCTGCATGGGGAGCCCTGAAATCCATGCTGGTCCTGGCACGTCATGGGTTCTTATCCCATGATGTGCCAGGACCATTAAATTTTGTCCATAAGGAATTGTTAAAACTGTATAGCTCATGTAGGTCAGCAGAGACTCAGGGTACCCTCACCCTTACCTTGACCTTCCTTAGTGAGGGATAGGTATTACAAATTTGTAAGAACTTTGAATGAAAAGTCAATTTCTTAGTGTCAGTCAGGTATAAAGTTTATTCTATACCACGGACAATTTCCTGAAAGATCTAGTAACTATTATTCATTAATTAAAATTAATATTAACAATATTAATATGTGGCATTTCATTACCTAGACACAGAACAAACAGTAAGGCTGATGTATTAAATAAAAGTAGAGCAGTAGTTAATGGAACAAATACATCTTCCCATTAGTCTAAATGTTTATTATAATTCCTTGAATTCATCAGCTACACCATAGGAACAAATAAAAATCCCCAAAACTGAATTGCTCTCCTAACCTTTGCTTGGCACTGCATTGGAGATCTCTGTAGCATTCAAGGGATTAAAAGCTCCATTCACTTATGGGAATTTTTATTTGTCCCTGTGGTGTCATTGGTTTGCTCCAGACTTGCGCAATTTACTTAGTACGTAAGCCACAGTGAGAGTACATTCCTTACCAAACGTAGCATGGGGGAATTTACTAATCCAGGAGCTGAAAGCATATTTTTTAACATCAGTGTACTACACCAAGGGTGCTCAAAAGTTCTCAAGTCCCTCCCAGCAATCTATGTTTTCAGGATCTCCTCAATTAAATACAATTGAATGACAGAAGGCTTCAGAATGATTGGACCACTGATTAGTTCACCTGTGGTCATGTGAAGAGACCCAGAAGATCTGCATCATTGGGAGGCAGAGGATAATTTTGAGCACCCCTGTACTAAACCATGGGTCTCAAACAGCATTCCTAGGGGGCTGAGACAGTGCAGGTTTTTGGGATATGCCTGACTTTGTACAGTTAATTCAAAATCACTGTGTATAATTGGGTATATCCTAAAAATCTGTACTGTCTTGTCCCTCTAGGAACACAGTTTGAGGAACATACACTAAACCATGTACTCTGAAATGTCTCTCATTAACTTCAATGCTCTAAGGGAAGGGCAATGGGAAAGAATTTGGGCATTTTGTGAGTATGCCGTTCCTCTGTTAACAAATACTTTGTATTAACAATACTCAGATGTAACATTACTCCCTTTCTTTGTGCATGCAATAGTGGAGAAACTATGGGCTTACATTAAAGTCTTAACAATGGCAGAATGTGTGCCCTAGTATGTACTAAAGTGATCATATGCTCTGTTGTATATCTGAGGTACTGGAGTCGAATGGTGACATCGAAATGCAGAAAATGAGCTGCACTGTATTTCCCATAGTGAGAATGATGTATAAGGTAAAGTGGTGCATCTTACGATGGGATGGCACAAACAGAATTATGTATTTGTAAAATACTCTACCCAAAGACCATGTTTACAGTCCTAATTCTACATACTGGCAACCAACAAATGTGTATAGGCACACAGCAAATTATTAGTGATCAAATAGAGATTATTTTATTGTGAGGAATACAACTCACAATAAAATGATCTGTATTTGATCCCTAATCATTTACTGTGAGCTTATACACATTTGTTGATTGCCAATATCTGGAACAAAATGTACTATAAGAAACACATACATTACCAAAATTACCTTTAACTTTAATGGGGATTTTAACCTTTTTAATATGTTACACTTAAGGCAGGTAATCAGTTGTTTGACCTATTAGTATCGTGGACTACAACTCCTATAATCCCCAACCATCTATTGGTGGTAATAGAAATTGTCATAGCTGGGAACTTGCCGGGTTTCACCCAGAGATTCCGGATTAAGGGCATTGTCTCCGGTCTCCGGATGAAACATCAAGTTCTCCAGTTAACAAGCTGCTGCTGAGTATACAGTGTAAAAAAAAAGCAAAACAAACAAAAAAAATACAAAACAGAATGTCTTCTGTACTGCTGTGAGACTGAGGCATTGCATCCCAGGCATGTGACCTCAGCCAGCCAATGACTGGATAGATAAGAGCAGATGTCAGTAGGAGGAGTTGTTTTAAGTTGCTTGCCAGCGTCACATAAGAAGGAGTGGAGCGAAGAACCAGTGCACCAGCCATTGTTGGCTGGTAAATGCATACGTTTTTCATTTAACCTTTTGTGTGCAAGAGAGAGTATGCATTGCAATATGTTCCAGTTGAGTACCCATCTGGCACTCAAAGGGTTAATGCAATCTATAAAGCCCCATTTAAATCAATGGCAATTTAATTTGTTCCCAATGGTACAGTTGACGCAAACTGGAATTGCTCTACTCAGCCTTGCTGCTCCAGCCTCACTGAATCCTTTGAGTAAAACTTTTTTAGCCCTTTAAGGATCGGAAAAATCTGAGGTGGATTTCACTTAAGGACCGGAGCAATTCTGACCTTTTTGACTATGACTTTGTTCAACAGTGTTTTCCCTCAAAGTACTTTATTTTACCCAGGAAAACTATATACTGTTTTTTTACGCACAAATAGGGCTTTCTTTTGGTACCATACTTATATGTATATCCCAGCATTTATTTTAGTAAACGGTATAAAAAATGTAAAAAAAGGTCATTTTTTTTTCTCTTGGGATCATTTAGGCAAAATGGGTTAAATTTTTATGGAGATTGCATGAAAGTTATGACCGATCAGTCATACCTACAAAATGAGCAGTTTTAAGTGGGCACTGTCCCCCTGGGTGAAAATCCCCATGTCCCTTTTTCCGACCCTATTTTCCCACTTTTATTATTGATTAAATTTGGCGGTGTATATAAATGTATTACATTGCTCAACAACAATTACATTTCCACTTTTGGTAACTGACATATTGTTTTTTTTAAATAAATGTTTTTTATTTTGCCAAAAAAAAATTGTATTGTGTCTTTTAAAAAAAAGAAAACAAAAAAACAAAAGTTGATTTTAGCAGGTCAAAAACTGACCTGCTAACAGCCAGCCTCCAGCACAGCATTGAAGGGGTTAATACCCCCTGCTGATGATTTTTTTTTAGACCAGTAGGTGTCTCCTCTCTTCTTCTCTGCCCCTTACTTTGCTGGTAAGGGACAGATGGGTTGAGGAGAGACTCAGAGACAGTATGTGAATCGCAATGTCTCATTCACAGAGAATGCCGGTACATGTGATCGCTTCTACAGCGATCACATGACCCGCCAAAACTGAGAAGGGCTGAGACTACACGTGGTACCGGAGCGTTCAGTCTCAGCCTGGAATAAATGATAGCAGCGTGCACGGAGCTATCATTTATCCCATGACAGTCCAGGACTGTCATGGGTCCTTAAGTGGAATCTACCCATGACGGTCCTGGACTGTCATGGGTCCTTAATGGGTTAAAAGTGTGTATTGCATAGTGAAGCAATGCATTGCATGCCCCTGGTCCTTAATGGGTTAAGCAACTGCAATCCCAGAATTCTTTAGGGCCAATATCTGATCATGACACTAGTTCTGAAGAGGTTAGAAGTGTGCCCCATGTTTTTTTTAACCCCTTGAATGCCAGCGAGATCTCCAATGCATGCAACATTGGAGACAGCTCTAGCATTCAAGGGGATAAAAGCCCCATTTAATTTAACAGGTATTTTTATATGTCCCCTTTGATGCAGTTGGTTTATTCCAGAATAACTCCAGTAAATACTTCACTGGAACAGTCTACAAAGTGTGCTTGCAAACCAGGCACATTTTGTAGACTGTTCAAATTAAGTATTAATTTCTAGACTGAGCTCTTTTGGCTCTGCTGAAGAGCCGCCGGACAGTCAAATGACCGGAATCTGCTGCTGTCAGCGAGAGCACTGACTTCTGTGAAACAACCTGGAGGGGGGAACTTTACAGGTTATGTCTCTCAAACCATAAAGGTTTGAGAGACAGGACTTACAGCAATGTAATTCTTTTTTTACTACGTACAATATTAAAGAACATTAAAATTAAATATTACTATACCTTTAAAGTGACTTTATGTAAAATCATAAACATACAGACACTATGGTATAGCTGTACAAGTTCATAGACAAGAGAGAGAGATACACATAAAGGCTGGTATACTAAGAATGGTTGAACAATTCTAAGGCAAATAATTTCTCGGTAATTTAAATTGGGCTTTTAACCCCTTGAATGCTAGAGAGGTTTCATCACATTACTTTGTGTGTGTGTGTGGTATTAGCAGCCCTCTTAAAATCAATAGGAATTTTTGGAATTTTTATTTGTTTTCTCGGTTATTCTTGGCTTCCTCCAGAATTGTTCAAGTTTTGTTAGTACATCATACTCACAAGGGATTATGGGCATTCATATAAAAGCACAGTTGTATAAATCAGTGGATCAGCCTTTTTCACAGACCCACCTGTGCAAATGATAGACCTACCTGTACTCATGTTGTTTTATTATTAAAAGCTATATCTTTTAGAAGATTGGCAATGAGTTTTTAGAACATCTGATTTATTTATTGATACAGAAATAATCAAAAAGTATGAAATAACAGTACCTAAAACTTGTTTTGTCTAATTCTTCAGCCAAAAGCCATTAGTAACTGCCTGTGCATAGACCCTGCTGGGTGACCTTCATCTCTCAGTTTGCTAAGGATGGTGGGAGTTGTAGAGTAACAGCAACAAGAGGGATGCAGTTTATCCGTGCCTGAAATGATCATACATCCAGCAGTGCACATTTTTCATTTTTGGGGTGTTAAAGCTTAGTGTGTATTTCATTTGATAGGGAGAGTGTGGGATGTTTCTAGGCAAGTAAAAATGTCTCTTGGTTTGCCTTTGTGTATTCTAATTAGGAAACTAAAAATAAAGGGTAGTGAATTTTTGGACCTCCAACTGTTGGGGGCGACAAATCCCATTATCCCTGTCTAGCCATTGTAGTCCCCAACAAGTCCAGCAATTGACTATCTATACTCTACATCAATGTTTTTTGAACTCCTACTCCGTGCAGCTTTTAAAGATATCAATACCTGGACACAGGGGGTTTAATTAATGAATTACTATTTTAGGACTATATAGGGGTTCGTATTGGTAGGTAAATGTTTCTCAACATCCTGTACACTAAATCCTGCTCTTTGTGCCAGTTAATTTGATTTGGATGGCATTTAGAGGTGGGTACAATACACAAATATACTCACTAGCTATGTATTAGCAGTCTCATAATTCACCATAATCTTGTGATAAATCACATTTGTTAACTTTATTATTGCCTTATATGTAGTTTAATATGGGCTTCTTATTCCTTTTCTTTCTTAATTACAATTTACGCAAGTCATATGTTACTGTAAAGGAGGGTCCTTAGACCACTCTTGGGTCCTCAATGATTCTTATTAATTTATACTGGACCATCAGTGCTCTGGCAGGTATAGCTTCAAATGGAAATAATAACACAGATATTAAGCCTGCTTCTATTTAAGTACTTGCTCCTGTATCATTGCAGCAAGAAGCTGAAATATATATAGCATTGTTTGCAATGACATCTGCAGGGAGGCAAGTACTGGTTTAACTCATAGGCACAGATGATGCCTTAATATCCCTTGCTGCACCCTAGGGACTTAGTATCAGATTAATATCTCAGGCAACCTTAGGTAATAAGTAATTGGTGCCCCAAGCTCTACCTTTAGTCACATCTCCATTCTTCTCATGGACCTTCTTCAGGCCACTTCACTGTTGCCATAGAAATTACACTTCACCAATAAAATACAAACAAGGAAATAAATTAAATGGCCAGTAGAGGGTCATTTAAATTAGTCAAAATAGCATATAAACTGGATACCATAAAAATATTTAAACTGATAATTAAACCAACCACGATAATCCATGAGTTTATCTCTACAAGCAAAGGGACTGACATGCACACAACTCATTAGGGTGGATGTGGCCCACAAGACTGAAGTGCCCTCAGAATCTGGCTACCTAGGCAACTGCCTACTCTTCCTAATGGGAAATCTGGCTCTGAAGCTATGGGTCTTTGTGATTCACATATCTCATATGGCTATCTGCACTACAACTTCTTTGTGGCCATTGTCAGTCTTGGGAAAATATGGAACACGACATATGTAATCAACTATTGCTAATGTCAGTCATTTATGTAGCTTGCCCCTAAGAGATCAAGCTAAATTGCTTTGGGCTTCATAAATCATAGTTATCTGTTATCCTTATCTTCTCACAGAAGCTGCATGATTGCTTCAAAGCGGAGCCTCTAAATGTCATTCCTGGAGTCAAAATGTTGCCCCCCTTATCTTCCTGGATCATTGTGCATCAGAGACTGTCCTGCTCATGCATTGCTTTCAGCTAATTATTCCTAGTGTTCTGCAGTGGTTTTTGAGATCTTGTCTCAGCCACGTAAGCAGTGCACACTGCTTTACATAGTCAAGGATGGCAGCATATTCTCTGCTGTGGAAACCCAAAAGAGCTATTAATCACTGTTTTTTCATAATTGTAGTGCTAAAATCATCCTTATTTACAAATGCACCTCTCCATGAGAATCAAATTGCTAAGTTTCCCCCATGGCTCATATGAATAAAGTCAAAATTGGAACCTGGCAATGAAATGAAGACCTTTCTATCCTTCAGTCAGTTAAAAGCCACATTGGAATCAGTGGGAATTTGTATTTGTTCCCCATGGTTCTGTTTGTTTGTCCTCAAATGGCTTCACCTTTGCCTTCAAACATATATGTTTAGGCCTAGTTCACATTCATTATTAATGCTGAGCTAAATGTACCCTTGTGAAATACATTGCCGCTAATGTAATGCATCATAACACAGCATGACATAATGCACTCTAGCGCATCACAATGCAACTTGGATGAGCGCATGCATGCTTGGATGAGCACATCATGTTTCAGCATGTTGAGCTACATGGCTGTCTATGCACTTCCACGCAGTTGTGCCTATGGGCCACCATGCAGACTGTGCATGTGAGTCACATTAGAGGTTCTGATGCTATTTATAGCTTCCAAGGACTGGAAGACCCAGGTGATCATTGGCCAATTGCTATATGGCCATCACTCATGAAGGTTTTGTGACAGACCAGTCTATGTGAAGCCTCTCATGAGAGAGGTTACTGGGGAACACAAGGCATCAGAGGTAAGTAAACACCCATGCAAACCAGGGCCGGATTTGTCAATAGGCAGACGAGGCACTTGCCTAGGGCGCCCGATTTTCAGGGGTGCCTGGCCCATTCACACCCACTTCAACTTCCCAATAAAATTTATTGTAAAAACATATTGTATTATTATGTAGGTATGTGCCTGAAAGGGCACTTGGTTTATAATTCGGTGGTGCCTGCACCTCCTCACTTGGGCCACTCCCCTTGACTCACTCAGTCATAATATTATTCGAGCTCCTCACTGCCCGGCCTCCCTTGACCTGCCGGATCCAACCAGAAATCTTAGTGCATTGGTTGCATGATTAACATGGAGAAGTGCTACCACTGGAGAAGTCTTCTCCACTTTATCACCTCCTTATCACAGCTTAGTGCATCCCTTCTTATGTGTGTGCCACTGTAGTTGATGCTGCAAATGAGTGAGTGATAATGATTAATTTAGAATTACTGTAGCTTTAGCTAGAAGAGATTCCAGAAAGCATATAGCACTCAGTTATACAGTAGCTGTAAGTGCTCTGCATTGTATAGTGTAGTGCTCACTGCTTGATTTTTCAGTACTGGGTTGACGGTTGGTACCTGTACTTACCATTACTTGGGTCTTACACATAGGGGAAAGGGCAGGCTACATATCTAGTAAAGGTCACTTCTGAGGTCTGTATATATACCCCATCCTTCCCTATCTATAACATTTTGATCTGTCTGTGGAAAATTACTACATTACTTTGAAGAATAAATCTAAAAATGGGTTTGGCCACAAAATAGGGTGGGGCTAGGTGAGGGGTGTGGTTAGGGGTAGGGTAAAGATGGGGTGGGGGCGCTGGTGGGTGTTGTGCCTAGGGGCTCTTGAGATGTAAATCCGTCCCTGGTACAAACACAGTCCTAGTGTTACTAGGTTTAATAGTGTATATCACCCCCCGGTGTACATGTTTGGTTCTAATATAAAGTGTTCCAAATACTACTAGCTTCATACATATCCCTAAACAGGAAAAGAAACAAGTCTCCATCATGTTAGATGAACCCTTTGAGGTTCAGAGGTGTGTTCAGTTCATTGCTTCACAAGGGGTTAACACAAAATAACAGGAGTTCTTGAACTGTGAACAGAGCAGTACATTCAATATGACATGTATATGTGATAACTAACTGGTAGGGCAAGTGTGTCCAAACGTATTTCCTCAAGGGTCAGACTCAGAAAAGAACAATGAAATGAGGGCTAAATACTGCTAAATATTGGGATGGCATTAACTATAAACACATGCAAAAATTAGATTATAGTGGCTATTATATGCAATTCATATATAAGCTATACATTTGGATTTGAAACTTAAATGTACATACTGAATATTGGGCTGATTACTAAAGATCAGGTAAGGATATTTATGTTTAGTGCCAGGCTACATTTACATTATTTAATAGCATTTGGCTGTGCCTGAGGGCAGCAAATGGCTGGGAAATTTTTTAGGGTATTGATCAGCAATATTTTATTTTCTTGTGGTAAGCAAAGCAGAGAAATACATTAAAAATGTGGTATAAATGCTGCTTTACTTGTAACACATGCACATATGTAAACCACATAAGTCTGCCTCATAGGAAAACACCAGTGAGGACCTGTCAGGCTGAAATGGTGTATTTCCATTCTACTTGCTCAATAATAACTGAGTGAGGATAAAATAAAATCCAATCATTCATAAATAGGTGAACAGCATAAAGAAGGAATTTCCGTGCATATTTAGCCATTGATCCATTGGTGAATATCAACCTTTCAGATAAGTTCCAGCTGGCCAATAAAGTCTGCCCATTGTCCTATATATTAAAACTCTCCATACTTTTTACTTATCACATAAATTTAGCATATGTTTGCATGATAGCATTTTTCACCTAAATATGTTTAATACCAATTGCTACATGCGCTTCTAGGGGCTCGATTCTATTACCAGCACTAAAAATAATGTCAGTTTTTGCTATCCTATTACCCGACATTTGAAAGCAAAATCAGCGGTAATCATACTTACCGCCAGTTTAAAAAAAGCCCATAGGAAACAACTAAAAACAATGTGCAATTAGTATCCTATTACCCACGCTCAGTATTACCCCCTGTTTTGTGGTTACCTGTACGTTAGAAATTTTGCGCCTCAGAGGTTGAGGCGTAGAAGCCATAACGACAGTTTCAAAACCATCGTTGTTCGATCAAAAGCAGTGTATAATACAGTATACAGCATAGAAATCCGACATAAAGTGCCCCCCCTCGACATATTAACCCCCCCCTTTAAAAGTCGACTACAGTGCTTTCTTTCACCACATTAATCCGACAAATATTGTTCATAGTAGACAATTAACCCTTCCCCTTCCAAAGTCGACTTACAGTGCTTTCTTTCACCACATTAATCCGACAAATATTGTTCAGTCGACAATTAACCCTTCCCCTTCCAAAGTCGACTTACAGTGCTTTCTTTCACCACATTAATCCGACAAGTATTGTTCATAGTCGACATTTAACCCTTCCCCTTCCAAATCCAATTTACAGTGCTTTCTTTCACCATATTAATTCAACGAATATTGTACATCCGGCATTTTAACCCCCCTCCTCCTTGAAAAGTCGACTAAAGTGCTCCCATGACTTTCTTTCACCATTTTTATCCCACATTTGTTCTGCTTATATTTGACATGCCCTCGTATTTTGTATTGCAAGATTAACCCTATGAGTACCAGAGAGGTATTGTAATGTGTTTGCTACCCCTCTGGTACTCATAGGGTTAATAGGCAACCTGTATATGTACAAAAAAAGGTGTTTGTTTTTATTATATATGTAATTTGTGTGAAAATGTAATTAAATGTTTAATTTATGTGTAACAATGATTTTCTTTTTTTGATTTATATTTGTAATTTGTATTAAAAAAGTACTTCAGACCTCAAGTGGGGTATCATGACCCCTCATTACACTCCCCTAGCATGGGGGCAACAATTGCCCCCTTTATTAATTAAAGAGCAGGCCAAACCAACAGCACCAAATGGTCCTTAGCAATGCATTGGAGATCTCTGTTAAGGTAAATGGATTTAAAAGTCACAATTAACCCTTTGAGTGCTTTGCAATATGTTACATACCTCTCTGGCACTCAGAGGGTTAAATCAATGGACATTTGGGGAATTTTATTTATCCTCTATGGTACAGTTGGCTTGCTGTAGAACAGCTCTAGTTCTTCTTTAAATGTCTATCTCACCATTGGGTTAAAAATGCCTATTAAAACTTGTAGTTGTAGAGGGTGCTCGGGGACTGGAGTTGAGAAATTCTGTTCTAAATAACACTCCTATGTTATCCCAGACGTCCGGCACTATAATCCCCAAGTGCCATTAACATTCCAGATTGTAAAGGTATAACTGTAGTTTCGCAGGAGGCTGCATGCTTATTGCCCCACTGTGACCATTAAATCTTTGGATGCAAGAGAAAGTACTCCAAATGGAAAAATGAATACACTGGAGATGTCTCAACCAAGTGGTTAAACTTTTTTAATGCAATGGAGGTATCTAAAACAAAGGCAGGGTTTTTTACAGTAAGGACAGTAAGGCTGAATAATTCTTTGACTCAGGATGTTGTGTTTGCAGATACTGTAGTTGCTTTCAAGAAAGTAGTGGATACCAATCTAACTCAGAACAATATTGAGATTATAATAGTTGGTTTCACAGTAAATGGGATGTTGATTCAGGGACATATCAGATTGCCATTTGGTGCTTGATTAGAAATGGCTTGTTTTGTTTTTTCACCTTCTCTGGATTAACAGAGATGATATGGCATGGACTGAACCTGATAGATGCATGTCTTTTTTGAATATTTTCGATGCCACTCTCTTTCAAAGGGTTTGAATACATCTTTCATTTAAAAACTCCAGGGATGATGAAGTAAGAGCAACGGGAGTAATTCTGGAGTAAAATGCACCATAGGAGGCAAACAAAAATCCTCTTTGATTAGGGTGACCAGACATCTCTTTTAACCGGGGGCACATATGAAAAATACATATTTCAGGCCTGCCTTGATTTCAGTGCATTCCTGAAATATGCCTATTCCTTATGTGTCCCTGGTTAAAGGGAAGGTCTGGTCAGCTTTCCTTTGATTGAAGTGGATTTTTCTAAGAAATGTATGAAATTTGTTTTCTCACAATTTCAGTTCTTTAACATTGTGCTGCAGCCTTGGCATCTCAAGAAACGTAAAGTAGACCTGTCACCCTAATATAAATTTAAAGTGGAACTACCACCCAAAATAAAGTCACCCCACAATAATTAGGTACATTGCGACATGCTTCTTAATAGTGTTATTATCTGTTACAAGTATCACAATCTGAAGTAATCCTGTTTCTTCAGAGACCAATGGCCAGGCTTGCACGCAGACATCTTGGATTAGAGACGTCTGTGTGCCTGTGCTGTCTGTCCGGGTCTCCTCTAGGAGGCATTGCAAGGAGCCGAAAGGCACCAGAAGGGACTGATGGCACAGGCGCGCAGACGGCTCTACAGCAAGAAGCCTGGCCATCAGTCTCTGAAGAGACAGGATTACTTCAGATCGTGGTACTTTTGGCAGATAATAACACTATTAAGAAGCATGTCACCATGTACCTAATTATTGGGGGGGTGACTTTATATTGGGTGATAGTCCTGCTTCAATCTTAAAGATAATTAAAAACTGCTTATGTTCAACTAACCCTTTGTTTGTCATATACATATTTTTGAAAAATGAACCTTTATTTAATTGGGGGCACAGTATGGGCCAATGTTACCAAAAATTAGCATACTGTACCACACAGGCCGTCAAAATACATAGTTTCATTTCCCACAAACTATTTATAAAAGTGTCAAGTGAAATATAGAAGCAGATTTAAAACTAAACTTTATCTTGGGGTGACATGTCCACTTTAAGAAATATTATTCCCACTCAGTCACTCTCATTTAACCCTTTGAATGCCAGAGGAGTATACAACCCATACCCCCTCTGGCACGCAGAGGGTAATTTGGCGGTCCCACTTCTTTGTTTATATGAGCTTTTTATTTAATTAAAAAATAGTATTGATGGCCAAGACACACCAAGTCATGTATTAAGAGCCAGGGAGGTGCAGAATGCTTAGTGTTGCATGCACCTTAAAGGGATAAATGAAGGTGCCCAGGTATAGAGGGATCAACATACAATGCCTTTGGCCTTCTATTTGGCTTGAAGGGTCAGATGAAACTCACATGCATCCAAATATTTCTAATGGCCAAAGAGGAATGCTTTAGTTTTAGGTGGTGTTGCTGTGGGCATGGCTGGTGGTGGCATTACAGAGAATTTTTAGGTTATTTTGTTACCTATGTACACGTTTTTGTGTAACTGAATAAATGATTTAGAGCAAGACACAGCCTGATCTCCTAAAAAGAGGGACAGATGGATTTAGGTCTCAAAGAGGGAACAGAGATACTTGAGAGCTATGAACTCCAGTTCTGTGATTTCCAAAGCCCTGGTCATTTAGTTAGCACCATTTAGACCTTGTTTCATCTGCTATTATGCAAAGTTTGAAGGGAATCCATGCCATTTTCTGTTTCATACTTTATCTGGTATTAACTCTTTAAGGACAACATGGATGAACAACCCATTGTGAAGCAAGGAGTGCAATTAGTTGCACACCCATTTGGTCTTTAAAGGCTTTAAGTAATGTTTTACATGGATGGCCCTACAAATTAAAGGATCAGTAAAGTTTTATTATTTAAATCCCTCTAAATGCTATACTGCTTCTATCTTACCCAAACTTCCATGTAGGAGTGGACGGGATTGGAGAAAGCTTCCCCATGTCACCGGTGACATGATCATCTATAACAGAAGTAAGCTTTCCCTGATCCTGCTCACTCCTACCAGTTTAGGCAGGAGTAAACCAGAAGAGCATGTTGCTCTCCTGTATCGACAATATTGATCTCCCAGCATGTTCAGCTGAGAGATCAACAGCCACGAGGGCATCAGGAGGAATCCTGATGCCCCCACAATGAGGTCTGAAATAATAAATTATAAAAAAATAGCCCAGTGTATGCCACAGGTAGATCTAGTGTGTTGCTTTGCAAAGCACTGGACAACCCTGAAGCACACACAAGATGACATTTTTTATTCATTATTTTTTATTCAGACCTCTTTGGGGGGCATAAGGAGGGGTAAAACTAAAATCTGTTTTTATTTGCCATCTGTATAGGTCTTTGGCAGGCACTGTATTATGCAATCTTATAATTACATTTATCAGTGGTAATAAAATTAATTGTTTACAATCATCGTTGTAAACTATCACACAGACGATACCACAATGACAACACCCAGAGGTGTAACTAGAAGCCACCGGGCCCTGGTGCAAGAATTGCCATGGGCCCCCCCGACCACATTGGCCCCCCTCAACTACATTGGCCACCTCCATATTGCCCCTTCCACATTGCCCCTTTCACAATGCCCCTCATTCTCCACAGTGCCCCTTCATCTCCACAATGCCCCTCATTCTCCATATTGCCCCTTCCACAATACCTCCATCACAATGCCCCTCTTTCTCCACAATGCCCCCCATCACAATGCCCCTCATTCTCCACAATGTCCCTTCCACATTGCCCCCATCACTATGCCCCTCATTCTCCACAATGCCCCCATCACTATGCCCCTCATTCTCCACAATGCCCCTCTTTCTCCACATTGCCCCTTCTACAATGCCCCCATCTCCACATTGCCCCTCAATCTCCATAATGCTCTTTCCACAATGCCCCTCATTGTCCATAATGCCTCTTCCACAGTGCCCCTCATTCTCCACATTGATCCTTCCTTAATGCCTCTACTGACTGCCCCGCTCCTCCTACTTTGAGTCCCTAGTGGTCTAGCGGTGTGCAATGACAGATCTGTGCCTCATTCGGCACAGACCTCTGCATCGCAAGCTCCCGCGCGGCTCTTAGTAATGCAGAGCGCTGGGAGATGATGTAATCTGCATTACTAGAGCGCCGGCCGCCGGGAGATTGGTTGTGCTGCGAGGGTGTTGCAGGGGGCGGCCGGGCCCCTGAGAGTGACTGGCCCGGTCGCAGGTGCAACCCCTGCGACCCCTATTGTTACGCCACTGACAACATCAGCACCTCACTGAACCGAATGCGGGGGTGGGGGGGGAAGTGTGCATTTAACCCTTTGACCCTTTGAGTGCCAGAGGTGTGTAGTGCAGTGTTTACCTTTGTGGATATGATATCCAGAACTGATTGAATATGTTATCTCAATCCGTATCCCAAAGGTTAAAGTCATAGCAGCCATTAGGATGGGAGGGGGTATTACTAGTGTTTCTTAAAATAAAAATAATTATAGCATCCTGTTAATAGACCTAATATAAATAAATTTGGCAGAATGATTCATGTGCTGTGTAATAGGCTTGAACAATAGTGATAGTTTGCCTTTACAAGCAGGTACGGTATAAATACATAACAAACCAGAATGCAGCAGCAATACTATATAACATGAGAATGCTGCTAAGGGTTTTCTTGCCTGTTATACAGGGGTAAAAGTACAAATCTGCAAACACAGCCCCACAGGTGTTATCATCCAACACCAGTGCACCTGAGCCAGCAAACACATCCTACTAGTGTTAAAGGGATAGTGACTTCCCAGGACCGTAACCGGTTCTTTCCGTTAAGGACCAATGATTGTTCTGGCACATCACATGGTCCTTAAAGGGTTAAGGACCAGAAGAGTGAGCAATGCATCACAATTGCAGTCCTCTCTGCCCCTTATGTAGTTAATAAATGGTGCTATACAAGACATAGAGAAAGAAAACCAAGCACTCCCGTATAATGTCCTATTACCTTCCCCTTGATTGAAATGGTTAAGGGGAGTCTTTTTTGGAGTCAGTATGCTTAGCAAATTTGTCTTAGGCAATCACAGGGCTATGAAATAGATCCCTCCATGTAACTGCAATACTATAAGGCAGGTTTAGCATTAACCCCTTCAAGAACAGATGGATGTGTAGTTTCTCAATGTGTGGCACTTCCTTCTGGTTTCCGAGGTTTAACATCATCCTTTTGCATCTATATCATTTCACTAAGGGACTAGCAATCTGTAGCTATCTAGTTGACCTTAAACTATAAATGCCATCATCCGACTAACAATTTTGTTGTAGGCCAGAAACAACTGCAGGGTTGAAGGTTGCCGTACCCTAGTCTGACTGAAGTCATACCACCCACGTGTGTCTCTTTAGGAGGGACAGCACCACTTTGAGACCCCAAAACCTTCTGTCCCTCTTTCCCACTCTGGTGTCCCTCTTTATAGCAGATTAGGCTATGTGGTGTGTATGTATGTATTATATATATATATAATACAATGTAGAGGTAGTGCACACTCAGGAAAATATCAGGAAAACTTGCCTGGGTGCCAGTCTCAAAGAAATGTAGATATCTCATGGAAAAAACGCACTCACAGGTCTTTTCAGATGTATATAATGTGCTGATTTATTGTATCAATATTTAGTCCCAAACAGGGGTATTTCTCAAGATTATATATATATTTGTTTCACATTTGTTCCACAGCAATAAAACTCACTTTAAAGTGGAACTACTATGTCACAAAATGTTTAGCTTAACTAAGTCCCCTTCTGGCGACTAGCTGCTTAATAGCGCTAGTCGCCAGAATTATTACCTGATTTAATAGATATGCTTTATTCCCCAGCTATCAGTAGCACGGAGAATGGACATCTTGCATGACTTCCGCGCGCCTGCGCTGTCAGTCCCAGCCAGTAGTTTCACTTTAATGTTTAAACACATAAACTGAATTTTATATAGTCTGTGAAATTAAAATACTTTGGTCTTGTTCTAAGTCATTTAGTTAATTACATAAAGAGCTGTCAATAGGTCATAATGTACCCTAAATATTCTTGGTAATGCCCCTGCTCACCAGTTGCACCGCTAGCAACACCAGCTAAAATAAATGTGTCCCTCTTTGTCCGTTTAAAATGTTGGGAGGTATGGACTGAAGCTGATATAGTAAGTAAAACTGGAACAATTCTGGGTCACCAAATGGCATCATAAGGGACAAATTAAAATTCCTATTGTTTTAAATGTAGCTTTTAACCAACTGAATGCTAGAGAGGTCTCCAACACATAAACCAGTAATTGTTCACAGCTTTAACGGTTTGCTTACAGCTTTAAAGTGAAAGTAACACTTAATGACTTTTGGAATTATGAAAGAGTTTTTATTTATGTTAGCAATTCTATATTTAAAGCCATGGTTTGAGATATTTATTTATTTATTTATTTTTTCAAAAGCTTTATTGAAATATGTATAACAGTACAGAAAAGCGTAAAGATACACAGAGTCTAAGATACTGATGAGCAGTGGTCTAGTACATTCCATGAGTGGAAGAAGTTTACACAGTATCAAAGGCATATATCAAAATACAATAAACGGATCTGTGCATCAATGTGTAAAGTAAACAACACTTACAGGAAGAGTGCCAAGGAGGGAACCCCTCCACAGTCAAGGTTATAATGCGGGGATGGATTGAGATATTTAGCTTTCTTCATTTGGTAGTTTAAGAAATGTGCCCATTACTTCCTGGTAGGAAGAGGCAGTTGTGAAGGAGAGTGGAATGTTAGTATCTGACACACCAGGCTAAATATCTTATAAACTGTAGCTATAAACAAAGAATGGCTAATATAACATTAGCTGATTTTCAAAGCTCTTTCAAAATCGCACCAGTCGTTATAAATTATTCTTTTCATTTGTCTGTGTATTGGTTAAAAATCGCCACCATTGTAATGGAACATATTTTTTTATACTCCATCTTATAGAAATCAGTAAATTTTTATTAGTAATTATATCAGTTATATAATGTTTATTTTGGTTTTCATTATGAGGCATTATAAGCTTGGATTACATTGTAGTTAATAATTTTATCAAGGGCATTATGTAAAAATGTCTCCACATACTTCAGTAGGAATCTGATAGATAAAATAGTGTAGTGTAGTGTAGTGTAAGCCAGTGGTTCTCAACCCGTGCCCTCAGTGGCTACTAACAGGCCAGGATTGAGAATTTCCTTTTAACCCCTTAGTGACGGCCGCGTGTAGACGCGGCCGTCACTTAACGCCCGTCTAACATTTTTTTTTTTTTTTTTTAAAACAATCCGGAGTCCCCGAACGGCGCGCAGCCGCGCGGGGAGCCGGATTTCCGGGACGTACATGTACGTCCTCTGTCACTAAGTGACAGCCACACAGGACGTACATGTACGTCCTGTGTCGGGAAGGGGTTAAGAGCACAGCTGAGTTAATCAATATGACTGAGCCTCTGATCAACACACTTGTGTTCTAACAGGGAAATTCCTAAGTCCTAGCCTGTTATTGGCCACTGAGGATACGGGTTGAGAACCTCTGGTGTAGGCCATAATTAGAAGTGACATTTTATGGGTAGCTCTGGGGGCAATTTTTGTGTTGGATGCAACTATTCAGCTAATAATTCCTATTACTAACTAGAGGGGTAAAGGGAAGGCACACTGGCAGTGTAAAGGGGTTTTGCCCATTTATGAGATCATCTAAGGCAGCTCCCATCATCACCAACAACTGACAACCTCTGATCTAAAGTCTGTAAATTGCTGGATGCATCATTGTCATCTCCAATACTGTTTTGATATCAGAAATGCAAAACTGGGATTTCCAAATCTAGTGAAACTGATGAACTAAGAAGAACTGAAGTAATTCAAACCAACTGCACTATAGGGAACAAATATAAAATTGCATTGATTTAAACCCTTTGCGTGCTGGAGACGTATCCAATGCATTGTGCTGTAATGGTTTGGATTCCGCTCTGGGACAAATTGCAATGCATTCAAAGGGTTAAAAGTCACGCTGCAAACTTAACACTATCATCACGTCTCATTTATCACCCCAATTGCATGTGCAGGAAAATGAACTGATTTTATTGCATTTTTCCCATACACTCCAAAATTGCCCCCTCCTTGTCACAAATGGCAGATATTTATTTTATTTAAGCATGGATGCAGCAAATAATAGTTGGTTCCAGAAACCTATTTCACACTTGAATTGCATTAGTACATCCTCCCTTAATTATTTACATGTATCGCAGTCTAATGAATTTATATTCATTGACATATTAAAATTTCAGCTGCAACTTGCTATACCCACCCAGTGAAAGGATGCTGCTTACACCTTACTGTCTGGAGGTAAATTAGGTTGTAAGAGATTGATTTCATATGCAAATGAGTATGACTAGCAGGATGTAACTACATGGCGTACAGAGCTGCAGTTATGATGTGGCCTGGCATCCAAAGGATTCCATTGGCCATTAGGGCCCAGCATGTCCTAATTATGCCCCTGAATTGTTTGTGTTTGAGGCCCAAAATAGATTTGCACCAGTGATCATTTATATCACTGATGACTGGGTTCACATGAACTGTGATCCTACAAATCTCACAGTCATAAATGTGTGTGATTACGTGCTGTACAAACTATGTCAGTTTTGAATATATATATATATATATATATATATATATATATATATATAGAGAGAGAGAGAGAGAGAGAGAGAGAAAGAGAGAGAGAATCTGAGGTATTTAGCTTTCATTCTATGATATGCCTTTCTATTAGTCTGCTTTATTAATGGCACCACAGTACCACTTGTTACCTTATATCTGTTATAGCATTACTCAAGCTGCACATGTTAATTACCTATGATGTACTGATTCCCCCAGTTATCACACAGCGAATTGTTTGGCCTGTTGGGGTGCCCCATATCTGCATTGGCCATATTTGATCTGTTGCTATGGCTTGCAGTGGTGAGTAACTTTTCATGTCTGGCTAGTAGCAAAGGACTTCAAGTTTTAAGCCCTGTTGTAGGCCACTGTGCAGATCAAAGTTTCTTCAACTTGGATGCGTCTAATGCAGAATGTTGTGCTTTGGTGTGTCGCTTGAGTAGAAAAATAATTGTCTGAACAGTAGTGCTGGGGTTAATAGCTTTCATTTCAGAGCAATTTTAGCGGCATTCATAATGCTATGTTTATGTGGTCCAAGTCAACCTAACTTTAGTTTTCACTCAAAAGTCATTTTTGAGAAACGTTTGGCATTTGGGACATATGTATAAAAGCTAATTGGAATAGCTCTGGGGCAAACTAACAGCCCTATAGGGAACAAATGTAAATACTGATTGATTCAAATGGGACTTTAAAGGGATAGTAATACTTCGTTTTATCTTTATTTTATTTTGTAGGCATTAAAAAACATGAAGAATGATATAAGTCTTATCTCTCAATAAACCTTTATGGTTTATGAGATATTCACAAGCAAAGTTTCCCCCTCCCGCCCCTTTTACCTAGTGTAAGCCATCTCTTCTCAGATGTGGAATGCAGTCTATAGACCAGACAGATAACAGAAGGGGACAATCTTCTTCCTATGAGAACAATGAAAGCCCTGCCACCTTGACAAGTTTTTCAGGTTTTTCCCATAATTGAAGATTGTCCCTCTCTGCAGTCTACCTGGGCACCTCCCTTCTGCTCTGGCTGAGCAGTGTTACATCAGTAAAAGGGGCGGGAGGGGGACACTTTGTCATTGAATTACTCTTGAACTACAACTGTGACAGAATTGAAATAACACTCTCCAAAGTCCAAATACTATGATGATTAATTAGAGATGCTTTTATTATGAAACATTACTATCCCTTTAACCCCCTGTATGTTAGATAGATCTCAAACGCATTTCTGTGTGATGCTTTGGAGACCTCTCTGGCACTCAGTGGGTAAAAAGACCCATTTATATCAATGGGAGTTTTAATTTGTTCCCTGTGTTGCATTTGGTTTGTCCTAGAATAATTAAATTGCCTTTTTTAAATATGCACCAATGAGGTATATGCATAAAATCAAAAGTGGAACAATTCTAGGTAAAACAATTGCACAATATTAAAAAAAAAAAAAACCCTTGGATGCTAGAAAGGTATCCAACATATTGCAAAGCAACTTATTAGAAACCTCTTTATCCAGGGGGTTAACAGTCCAGTTTAGATGAATGGGAACTTGTTTACATAAGGTGCAGTTGCCTAACATCAGAACTGCTCCACAGAGAGGCTAATGTATTATAAAGGACCACTATAATCCTGGAGCAAATGAACTGTTCCTTAGGGGATAAATAACAATTCACATTCACACTAAGGTTTTTAACCCCTTGAATGCTAGAGAGGGCTCCAATTCATTGCTTTGAATTGCGGTGGAGACCTCGCTAGCATTAATTCGGTTAACAGCCCCAGTAAAATCAATGAACATTTGAATGATATTTGTTCCTTTCCTGCATTTGATTTGCCCCAGAATGAATCTTATTTATCTTCATCTTCATAGATCAGCCTGTTTGTCTTTCTACATGAATATTAATGTTTCAGTTGGCACTTAAAGCTTAAACGTCATAGTTTTTAAACTGCACAATAAATATGGTAAAGCCCCTTTAAGCTGCTGAAGTGCCTTCTTCATTTGCTGTCAAATGATTTAGCTGTTCTATTTCTTTACTAATTCATAAGAAACTGATATTTGAAGTTTGTAATATTAAAAAAAGTTGATATGATAAAAATTTGTGATGAATGAAAAAGGGAACCCTGAAACTGTACTTCCTAGATGTTACTTCAGAATTCTACTACATTATTAATACTTACCTGACAGTGAAGGTGATTATAAAGGCCGATTGTGATGCCACGCTTTTGAAACCATCTCTCAGTAGTGTTTCTTGACCTGTGTTCTGCGGAACCCCAAGCTTTCCTGTAGTAATTCGAGGGGTTCCACAGAACAAATTTCAGTAATTGCTCAGAGTGGATCAATACAATTTTGTGGCAACTGTTTCTAATAAAGTTTACCCTAATGATTTACCCTTAAGTTATCAGTACTAACCAGCATTCAGATACATTTAATATTGATACTAGGTTAACCCCATGGATGCTGGAGATGTAAAAGGATTTAATTGTTAGGTTTCCACAGTGATTTTGTGTGAAATTTAACCTTTTGAGTGTTGGACACCCCTCTGGCACTTAAAGGTTTAACTCCTTATGGATAAGAGATCCTAGGGGTGGATTTCAGATAAGGACTGCATAGAGCATGTTTGACACACCAGCTCACATGACTAATGATCTGTATTGGTGAGCAGAAAGTGGGTTTGAGAGATACCGCACTGGTCTTTGAACGGTCAATTTCAGACCCCGCTAGTGCTTACAGCTCTCCCGCAGGAGAACTGAAAGCACAAAATACGTGACACGCCAGGACCGTCACAAGTTTACTCGTGATGGTCCTTAAGTGGTTAAAGGTTCCACTAACCTTTAAGGCAGTGGTTCTCAACAGGGTGCCGTGGCACATTGCTGTCGGTATCAGCTTGATATTCTATTTGTTTTTTATGAAGACTGATAACAATTTTAATATTGTTTCAAAAGTTTATTTCTCTGATTTGTCATGCACAATATGCATAATTTTTTTATTCTATCTGTAAAATCTTAGAAAAACTGTATACTTGTGAATTTATACCCTTCATTATACCCTTGATTAACGACCTATAAAATGTTATGAACACCCAGAAAATTTTGAGAACCACTGATCTAAGGGGTCACAAATTTATTTTCAATGGACATTTATTGTAAGTGAATTAATTTAATTTTCACGGCACCAAAGCTCTAGTTTCTACAGTTGCACTGTAAATAAAAATTTGTGAAAAAAAATAAAGTATTGGGCAAATGCAAAAATATACATCCTTACAGAAAAATAGAGAAGGTAGTTTAGAAAAGTGAATAAGCAAAATTTAATTGCTCTCAGTTGTATTTGTATAATTGTATTAAAAGCGATGGATATGCCCTTATTTTGATAATGTGCATGAGTCAGAATTCTATTTATGTTTATTAACCCCTTGAGGTTCGAAAGGGTGTATTGATGCAAATCAACTGTACCCCATAGGGGGTGAAATGAAAATAACCTCAAAGTTAAATGGAACTTTTAACCCCTTTAATGCTGGAGATGTCAACCTCTCTGGCATTCAAGGGGTTAAAAACCCATTTAAAGTCAATGGGGATTTGAGGAAATGTTACCCCTCCCCCCGTGGTGAAGTTGGTTTGCTCCAGAAGTGCACTACTGTAGCATACCAAAATATATGTGCTAAAATCATAAGGATTCGGCAGCAGTCTTGTGAGGACACAGTACGTTTGGCGATCAGAGAGAGGGACTGTGTGATACGCCTAATGCCCAAGAAGGGCAAATATGAGTGTAAAATTTATATTGCTTTCATTACTTTTTTATATTAAAGTCTACACTTAGATTGGTTTCTTTTCTTGTCTTTTTGCACTGTGTTTGTGAGTTGCAACAGATCTAAAATCATTTGAACATCTCCTTTCCTGGTTTATAATTACAAGTTGCTTCTCTTTTAATAGATATATCCTAACATGATAACCTCTTTTCTGTAATGTACATCCGCGAACTGCTGAGATATTCATCCATTTATATATCTCGATGTACAGTGAGCAGAGCTAGAAGTATGAAGCAGACCGGGCATGCCTTGTAGTAGGAAGTTTTAGAATGTACCTGTATTAAAACTGAGTTATGGATAACTTTTTGCCATCGATGTTTGCTGTATAGCTCAAATTAAAGATATTTATAAGCATAGGAGCAGCAAATAATAGTTGGTTCCAGAAATCTATTTTACACTTGAATTGTACCTAGTACATCCTCCCTTCAATATTCACATGTATCTCAGTCTAATGAATTTATATTAATTTACATATTAAAATTTCAGCCTTACAACACAATAATTAGCTGCCATTTGCTGTACCCACCCAGTGAAAGGATGTTGCTTACACCTTACTGTCTGGAGGTAAATTTGGTTGTAAGAGATGTATTTTGTATGCAGATGAGTATGACTAGCAGGAGGTAACTACATGGAGTACAGAGCTGCAGTTGTGATGTGGCCTGGCATCCAAAGGATTCCATTGGCCGTTAGGGCCCAGTATGTCCTAATTATGCCCCGGAATTGTTTGTGTTAGAGGCCCAAAATAGATTTGCACCAGTGACTAGTTATATCACTGATGACTGGGTTCATATGAACTGTGAACCTACAAATCTCACAGTCATGAATGTGTTGTACAATCTATGTCAGTTTTGAATATATATATATATATATATATATATATATATATATATATATATACACCAGTATTAAAACTGAGTTATGCATAACTTTTTGCCATAGATGTTTGCTGTATAGCTCAAATTAAAATCACTTCTCACTTTGCAGCAAATCAATCCAATATATCCTCTGCAATGACATTTTGAGTTATGTATTCCATAGGACTGCAAATTTGTTATCATGTTTTGATGCTGCAACAATAGCTCTTAAATGTTCAACAAAGGTAAATTTAGATCTGCATAAAAAGTCATTTTGCAGTTTTAGTGTAGAATTAGGAGTGTATATATTATATTTTTGGAAGGACCATGATATAATTTAATATTGTCACAATATTGTAATATTTCCCAGATTAACAGTCTCTACTAAATAATTATTAGATCCTTGTATCTATATTGTACCAGAAAATTGTTTCATATGTTACATTTAATGGACCAATGTATAGGGCCCTATGTTCAGTAGAAAAATTGAGTATTTCTGGGGCAAACTAACTGCACCATAGAAGACAAATACAATTTCCCATTTACTTAAGTGGGGCTTTAAACCCCTTGAATAGCAGATAGGTCTCCAACGCCTTGCATTCCTTGTAAGGAAATATCTTTAGCATTCAAGATGTCAAAAGTTCCAATAAAATCAATGTGAATTTTTCCTCTGTGATGCAGCTGGCTTGTCCCAAACTCATTCCAATTTTCTTTTTGAACATAGAGCCCATATTGTATCACTTATGCACCAAGGTACGTTTTCTTAGCAGATGTAAGCCAGGTAAGACCAAATGTTGCTTTAAAAATAATAATCTGTTAGGTCAACATTATTTTAATTTACATTTTATGAAAAATAACTCTATCAGACTGTCAGCTTTTTACTGGATTTTTTTTATATAAAAATAAGTGTTTAGGCATTTTTTTTAGAAAATATTCCAATTTTTGTACATATAGAGAATAATGGTGTAAGAAAAATGTATGTGATTAAAAAAAAGGGGATAGGACCAAAAAAGAAATTAACAGGGGGAATAGGGCAGATGGAAGGAAAAACTGATAAAAATAACATTTTGCAATTGATATATATCATTTTTAACTTAAGGCCATATCCTATATTGGGTTAAAACTGGCAATCTATCACTTTCAACATATTTTTATTTTAAATATAAAAAAGAAAAACAGAAAATTAATCAACAATATAACATTTAGTAAATCAATATAATAATTAAAATATTGTGAAGAAATAGTTTTTTAAAAACTATAATGATTACATATTTCAGTTAATAATAGGATAGCTAACCACTGAAAAACAGAAAACGCAAACAGAAAAGTAATATAGAATACTAAAGTAAAATAAATTGAAATTAGTGAAGAGAGGTGATTAACAATTGTAGTAAATTATATAACTGAGGATTTAAATATATATTAATATTAATTAGGATCATATGATTATAGTTATATATTTTGTAAACAGAGATGTAACGTATAATCTGTTTTAGCAGAATAGAAAACATCCCGCTCATTGATAAACTTTCATTTCAATTTTAAGGATAGATATAGGCATTCAAATCCTTATAAATATTAGTTTAACAAATCAAAACTTATTATGAAATAATGTTGATCCTTTCAATACTTTCATTGTAATACAAGAAGAAAAAATGGTTAACATTTCAATAATCAAGATTATTTACTCATGCTATTAATAAATACTAACATTATTTTAAGGGAACAAACTTAAATTAACTAACCACTTAATTTTTAATCCATTTTATAATTAATTTATAATTACGTAGGTTAATTCCTTAAACAAATGTGCACTAAGAATATAATAACTATTCTCCAAATATATGCTTAGAAAAGCAGCTAGGCAATACTCATTGAGTTGTTACTATTAATACACAACTGCAGATAATTTATTTGAACAAGTCTTGATCTAAACGTTCCCTTTATTAAAGTGAGATACATAGATTCCAGTAGTGTTAAAGCACTTTAAACATGGGACGTTGCCTTGGGGAGCCCAATGTGTACTACTAAGAGGAGATTCAACAATGATTAATTGCTACTTGCAGCCTTTTAATAAAAAGGCATTGTAGAACAAGAAATATGGGGAAAGAGACATATAAAAAATGCCAGCCCTAGAGCTACAGGAAAATAATATGTATATAGGAAGCTTGTCTGTGATCCAGTCTTTTATCTGTGCTGTATTTTAGTCTGTGAAAACATAATTCATACAGTGAAAAAACAAGTAGATCTTGTGTTGATTTGTGACTATTCTTAATGCACGCTGGCAGATTTCAGCAGGATTCCAGATGCACGAAAAGCATTTGATCCTTTTTAAAGGGTATTTCTCCTGCATGTTCATTTAAAACAATATCCCCATCTCTTTAAAATATAGTCTGATTTCACCTTTCTATTTTTTCCATGTTATCTGATACATTAAAGTGGTGTGATTTTATTATTAAAAATAAACTTTACTACATTAATTATCTGTCTTGGTAACATCAGCAGAATTAAGAAAAAATAGGTAATAAGAAGGTAAGTTTTCTTCTATTACGGAACTATTTATTTTGCCAGAAACCTGCTTAATTGAGGGCTTGGACACTCTACTGATTGTAAATACATCTATGGTAAATATAATTTTAAAAGAAAATAAACGCAACTTCACACCCTGATAGACTGTATTGTAAACTTCTCATTTAGTAAATGTCTCTGAGTTTAGATTTAAATAGGTCAATAAATATTTCTAAATATATTGGTTTTATTCAGGCACGTGCACACATAGACACCAAGGGGGGCTTGAGCACATGCCCTTTTTGTCCAAAGTGCCCTCGTGCCCTTTTAACAAAAAAATTTAAAAATAATAATAATTATGAGAAGTGCCTTTTTTTTCATTTGAGCCCCTGCCCCCCAAAATGTCTGTGTACGTCCATATCTCCCAACATTTCAAATTGCCAAAGAGGGACACTTGTGTTTTATGGGGTGTTGCTGGGGGCGTGGCTGGTGGGTGGAGCATTACAGAGAATTTTTAGGCTATTTCATGACCTATTGACACCTCCTTGTGTAACCTAATAATTGACTTATAACAAGACCAAAGTATTGTATTTACACAGGTTAATTTATAAACACCTATACTGAAGTTTAAACAAACAATAATGTGAGTTTTATTGCTGTAGAACAATTGAATACACTTTTATACACATCAAACAATCTGATCGCCTAAAAAGAAGGACATCAGGGTGGGAAAGAGGGACAGAGGGATTTGGGTCTAAAAGAGGGACTGTCCCTCCTAAAGAGGGACACTTGGCAGGTATGCACGTCCCTGGTTTTATTTCTATTCTTCATTCTTAACCTGGCTGGTGCTGTTCAGTTCTATCCAGAGTGATGTCAGGTCACTCACTAGGCTGGATTTTTCTTGTTGCCACGTCATAAGATTTAGTTACGCTGGTTTCATAGGGATGAGAAAAAACTTAATTAATGTAATAGCTGCAAAATCTTTTGTAGTTTTTATGGTATTCTGGAAGTTTCCTATTTCACAAAAAAAGCTATGCTATGAGTTTATATTACTTTAAACAATATCCTATACTGTTCACTTTGAAGGGGATAACAACCTTTACATGGAATTTAATTGTATGATATATTTCAGAAATGACACAGTGCTGATTTTACCCTTTGAATGTTGATATCTCTTTACATCCTTTAGAGGTTGCTTTCTCATACTTCCTCATTGCTCCAACTCTTCCACATTTTACACTGCTACAACTATGCCAGGAAAACAGATCTGTGTTATACACATGGAAGTCTGTCTAGTGTTTATATTGCTGAAATCAACCTTGGAGTCCTTTGTACACAGAAGTTCTTGGTTAGAATCTGGCTTACATTTGTTCCACTCTACTGGGTACAGATGTAACCCTTTCTTTGACAGAGGACTCTCATGCATTGAACTTGGATGGAACAAACAAAATGTAGTTTGAATTCCTTAGGGCCAAGATATAGTGAAATCAGGTACATGTTTAATGGGATAGTATAGTACAAGGATGGACTGACCGTTATATCATTATTATTATAATATTTTGATCTTAAGTGGGACCGACACTTAAAGGGATAGCACTTGCACTTTCACCACACTGTTCCTAGGAGTGATAGGACTAAAGTTTGCATGCTTAAAGGGATAGTAATGATTCAGAATAAAAGCAGCTCCAATTAATCTTCATGGTATTTGGGCCATGGAGAGTGTTATTTCACTACTGTCAGAGTTGTAGTTCAAGAGTAATTGAATGATAAAGTATCCCCCTCCTGCCCCTTTTACCTAGTGTAAGTCACCTCCCCTCAGATGTGGAATCTGGTCACTTGACTGGACAGATCACAGGTTTTTCCTTATGATCCCTGAAGATTGACCCTCTCTACGATCCATCCGGACAGTCTTACTGCTCTGAGGTGAGAAGTGTTACATCAGTAAAAGGGGTGGGAGGAGGATACTTTATTATTCAATTACTCTTGAACTACAACTCTGACAGTATTGAAATAACACTCTCCATGGCTCAAATACTATGAAGATTAATTGGAGCTGCTTTTATTCTGAATCATTACTATCCCTTTAAGCATGCAAACTTTAGTCCTATCCCTCCTAGGTACAGTGTGGTGAAGGTGCAAATGCTCCACATGGCATTAGCCTTTAATTCCAGTGGTCATTCCAAATACCCAATTTTACTAATATGTAGTAAGGCATTTGACTTGAAAGTTCTTTAGATGACTGTGTAATTCATCTTATTTTTAAAGCATATATAAATACTTTACAGTTAATTTTTTTATTTTTAAACATGAGCCAAGATTTTGATAATGTTTAGGATTTGCTGGCTATTCTCACCCTGCAACATGCTACTGTATTTGATCTGGTGATTGTTAATTATTGTGTTCACAAGTTTACAACTCTTGTTTGTAGATTCACATAGACAAGAATATGCTTACACTGAGATGAATCTCTACAAAGGGCAAGAAAGTAAGCACATTCAGAACATTTTATAATAAGGATCAATTGAAACAGTTTATGATGCTAAATATGGCTTGTCTTCTTTTCAAAAGGTAGATTTTGGAATTAAAGCATCATAATCCCACCAGAGAAATGCTATTTTCTCATTTTGATCTTTATGACTATACAGCTGTATTTATGTTTTTTTCAACATGGTACAATGAATCAGGTGTGGCTTTTATTCCAGTCTGATGAAGTTTTTAACCTATGTGAGAATGACAGCAAGTAAACTTTGAGAAAAGAAGAAGCAGAGACTTCTGGAAAAACCTCTGTCATTTTTTCTCACATTAAGCATGATTGAATGTGTAACATAATATCTCTTTAGAAAAGGAAGCCTCAGAATCTACATTCTAATTTTAATAAAAGTCTTGATAGAAGGGGCCTCAGCCTCAGTGCTAAAACAGGTATTTTTTTTTTAGATTTGTTTTTGCCTAGCCGTGTATATGGCACACATTCCTAGTGTAGGGTACATTAACAACTAATAATACATCTCCGCTTATCTTAATCTGGGCATAAATTCCAAATGGCCACTGTGCATTAATTGCATGTGGATTGGTTCCCCAAAATTAAATTTTAATAAGTAATCAGTATCCTGTCCATGGAGGCAGACATGATTCTTTGTTGTTGGGCTCTAGGATCCAAAGCCTCTCCCACTGAAGTGTTCTTAGAAAGGATGTAAGATTTCAATGGGATGAGTTTGAGGTACTGGAAACTGGCAATAAAGAATCAGGGCCTCTTCCATGGTTATGATATCTGGTACTGGTTAAAATGTAATTTTGGGGATCCAGTGCAGTAGAATTGAGTCACAGTGACCATTAGGATTTTCTGTTCAGATTAAGTACAGTGGTGTTGGTGTTAGTGCTCCTTTAACATTTGCTTTGTATTCATGTAGGGCAACTCTGCCAGTGAAGGAGTTAAATGGTAATTTTTACTTGTGAATAGTCTACTCCAATATGGATCAGATCTAGCATTTTGAAAAAGTATGCTACCCCTATGTAGCCTCTTGCATATCCTTCTTGTTGAAAAAATGCTTACCCTTGCATTTTTCTGTGCTTCTTACAGCAGCTTGCAGCCGAAACTGCTCAGCTGAAGCAGTAGTGAGTCTAACAGACCCCACTTTTTTGACACCTCAAACAGTGAAATGCTTTGGTCCTCATACTGACAACCCCAAAGGAATCTTTTAATTCTTTAAATCCCAGATGGGAGTGCAACTCATTACAGAGCATTGTAGAGCAATGCTTTTGCATACCCATATGCCCAGAGGCTTAAAGGTCACCAGGACCTGGGTAAAGGAGTAAGATGCGGTAAGAACATGAGCAAATTGTGAAGCATGTCATATAGTTCAGTTGATTTATCCCAGAATTCCTCACCTATGTTTGCCTCAAAGATTCTATTCATAAAAGGCTAACAAAACAAAATGGCTAACTTAACATATACGAAGAGCTTTATCTTTAAATTCATCAAGGCAGTACCAAATGAAAATAACACATATGGCATAATACCAAACAAAATATCAATACTGCAGTATTTTCAAAAGAAAATTGCAATAGGTCTGGAGTGCATCAAAGCGCTTGGGCAAACTAAACGCAGCAAGTGCAGTGGAGACTCGAACTCTGTAGAATTCAAGGGTGTTAAATACAAAGACAAAAAGGAGGTTTAAAGCAAAATTTAAATAAGAGAGGATTTGTAGTTCTCACATACAGGGTTATTGATTTGCTTTAAAATCACTCCACTTTTCTTTTGTCAGTACGATCTTTTGAGCATGCAATGCATTGGATAGTCCTCTGGCACACAAAAGGTTAATTTTTTTTAAAGTGAAATATGTTAAATAATGAAGACAACTGGACAATTCCTTTCTCCCTTAATGTCCCGCAGAGTCCTCAGACTCCCCTAATACAGAGAATATATTTCCTGCCTACAAGACTCCCTAAACTAAGCTTCACCTTCACTTTATTAGCTTGCCTTGTGTAGCTCGAAAATTTTGTTTAAATAGGTGAAATAGCTCCTTGCATGTATGTCACATAAGGCGCGATGCAGGAAACCTGCGCAATCGCTATTTCCCATGTGAAAACCACTAGGGAATAGGTTTGCGCATGATTTTGTTGACTTGCGCATGAAAATTCAAGATTAGCGAACTGCTGTGTATATTTATTTTTTGTGGGCGTGGCTAAGATTAATGAATTTGTGTGAGTGGAATAGCGAATGCGCCTAATGCAAGAACTGCTATTGCGAATGAATTTATACGTCTGTGTACTGTTGTCGTAAAATGAAATTATTTATGCGCAATTCAAGAAGCGTTTGGTATTTAGCTTCCTGGATTAGAACATGTGCAAAATCTATCTGCACACCAAAATTCCTTTATCCGATGTGAACGTTTCTTGCATCGCACCACTACAAACTAATGCAATATGAGTTCCACCATAGAAATACCTGCTATGAGTAGTTCATGCAGGCCATGGCAAGGAGGATGACAGCAACTACTGCTTATACCTTTGTGCTCTAACCAGGTAGGGGTCGAAGTAGTGATAAACCTAACATTAGGTTCATGGAATGATGGTGAGGTAAGCTTTTGTTTTGTATCACCATCCAAAGTTACTCAAGTTCTAAACCAGTGGTTCTCAACCTTTTTTTGGTCATGGCACCCCTAACATGCCATCTGGAAGATTCAGGGCACACCTAACATTTTATAGGCAATTTGTCAAGCAAGTAATGGAGAATACAAATGCATAAATATACAGTTCTTTTTTGGACACAATCATAATAACAGAAACGAACATATTGTGCTGAACAATTTCCATAAATTTTCAACTGAAACTCAGTATTCACATTCTATCAATGTATTTTTAGAAAAGATGGGGCACCCTAAGTAGATGCCCATGGCACACCAAAGTGCCACGGCACCCTGGTTGAGAATCACTGTTCTAAACTAAAAAGGAACGCACATACATGAAATGACGTAAAATTATATTTTTCAATTTTAAACAATAATAGCACTCATTTTATAACATGGATTAATACTATTAATGTGTTTCCACATTTTTATAATAATGTAGTGCCCAACATTTTTCCTTATTTTTCTCAGTCAAAAAATAGTGAAATAGTATTTTATACAATTTAAAAAAAATACATCTGTAGCATATAAAGGTGTAGAAGATTTTGTTTAATTAGACATACCAAAAAGTTTTTTTAATCAAGCCCTAGGTCTACTCTCAGTTGGAATAATATAGGAGTCTGCATAACCAAAACTGTGGGCTTCAACATTTGTTTACCTCCAAACTTTTCTGACTTTTCTGGGTATTTTAAAATGCTAATGAGATGGAAAAGTCCTGGCATCAAATAAGCTTGAATAACAATGTAGCTATAAGCGGCTCAACATCATAGATTCAAACGTTTGATCAAAATCACTCACCCGGCTTATAGGCCTATGTGGATCTGGTACTGCCCCCAACAACCTTTGCTAGAGGTTTTCAACAAATGCATTGAGCCTATGAATAAGTGACTTTTCACGAAACGCGTTAGGTGGATCGTGCATTGCCCTTTGACCATTGTCTGTATGTGCATATGAAGACAAGATTTTAAAAGAAACAAATAAAGGATAATTTTATTGTATCGTTTTGACTGGCTATTGGATGTCGAGTGGATCCGTATGAGCTCTCCCTTCCCGTGTTCTTCTGGCATCAAATATACTAGTTTGATTGGTAAATACATTTTACTTTCATCTTGTAAGGAGTAATCATTGTATATCATAATACCTTGCACCAAATAACTGATTTATTGTTTTTCTTGGTTTTGATGCTTGGTATTTTAATATTTACATGAAAAAGTGTTAAACTGTCTTCAGTGGTTAACATTTCAGTGATCCACTATGACTTTAATGAACACATGAAATAAGACAAAAACCTCTCTTGAATCCAGCTAAAATGGAAGAAAAAATGTTGAAAGCAGCAGAACATAATTGTAGGTAAAACACATAGCATGTGGTTAAAGGGGAATTTTCACCTCCTCATTATCCTTATTGTATCCCTTCCTTTGTGTCCCCTCTGTACAGTGCGGTCTTTCTTTTTGCCTACAAATCTGTTTAAATGAAGAAAAAAGATACTTGAATTGTGTACCTTATGACGTTAGCAGCCGCACAGCCGCGCACCATACGGTGCAGAAGACACTCCCACAGTCTCAGCTCCTTTCACTTGCCCCAGCATCCTCCGATGACGGAGGCGTTCTGTTAGTAAGCTGGAGAGAGATCTCATTGGCAGAGATCGATATCTAGCCAATGAGATCTCTCTCCAGCTTACTAACAGAACGCCTCTGTCATCGGAGGATGCTGGGGCAAGTGAAAGGAGCTGAGGCTGTGGGAGTGTCTTCTGCACCGTACGGTGCGCGGCTGTGCGGCTGTGCGGCTGCTAGCGTCATAAGGTACACAATTCAAGTATCTTTTTTCTTCATTTAAACAGATTTGTAGGCAAAAAGAAAGACCGCACTGTACAGAGGGGACACAAAGGAAGGGATACAATAAGGATAATGAGGAGGTGAAAATTCCCCTTTAAGTTAAAATGAATGGCCTTATGCATAAACCTGAAGTGAATCAATTCTGGGGTAAACTAACTGCACAATAGGTGACAAAAAGACATTTCAATAGATTTAAGTGACACTATTAACCCCTTGAATACTAAAGATGTAACACACACATTGCTTTGCAGTGCATTGGAGAATTATTTAGCATTCTAAAGGTTAAGCCTCATTTAAATCAATTGGAATTCTAAGAGTTCTACAACTTTTCCAGCTAACTATGTTGGCTGCTATATTTACTGGATCACGTATTTTACTTATGAAAAGTAACTTTGCACAAGCGTAACAATTGTAAACCCTAAGTATATACTAATATGAAAGAGATGTTCTATTACCACATTATTGCCACATTACAGATCTTTAGTTAGCATACATGGGAAGTCTCGTTTTCACCCAGATCTTGGGATCTTGTGGCTAAATGTAGAATTCCCAAAATGAAAGAGCCCAGTGTTTCCTACTATGATTAGCGCTAAGTGACTGATTCTTAGACTGGTTTCATTTTTACCACTAAGGTACAGGAAGAAGGCTTGCTTGTCTGGTATATATTTAAGCATTGATATCTAGCATGCTAAGTGTTCCTAGTGGACTAATTGTAGCACCTCTAGGTTAAAGCAGTCAGAGATATATCACCTAGAATCTGCATTTTTTCAGGGTAACATTTCAAAGCTTTAAGAGTCAGCTTATTTTGAAAGTTCCCATGTATGTTAACTATAGCTTGGAGGCTACAATGGAGAAGGGAGGTGTAACTGACACATTCAGATATATTAAGGGAATTAATAAAGTTTGTGAGGAAACCATTAAAGATTCCCACTGCTTCCCTGTAATCTGACTACATGTTATCTGAGCAGTGTTCCCTCTATGGTGATCAGTAGTGAGACCCAACATTGATGGAGTTAAAAGGGCAATTAGAATTTGAAAAGGCTGCATGATGATTCTGCTAATCCAATGCTGCCTTGCATAAACAATTCCCTTTAACTCTTTCAGGGATGGATTGATCTCCTATGCACACCCTAGAGGCAACACTATATCTGGCAATCACATGGCAGGTCTTCAAAAGAAAGCTCCATAGATACCATTATCAGTACATACAACTTTAAACTCCTGACCATGTCCAACAGCTATCCAATATGTTAGCCACAGCAGCACACAGCAGGTACCTTTAATACAGACACAGACATCTGTGGAGGAGTCTTTAGCCTGTAGTAGTCATCTCTACATGTAGGATCATTCTGAAGTCCTTGGACTTCTTCTTAGGTACCTCACCTTAAAGGGATATTAATACTTCGTTTTAACTTTATTTTATTTTGTAGGCATTAAAAAAACATGAAGAACGATATAAGTCTTATCTCTCAAACCTTTATGGTTTAAGAGATATTCACAAGCAAAGTTTCCCCCTCCCGCCCCTTTTTCCTAGTGTAAGCCATCTCTTCTCATATGTGAATCAGGTTGTAAGACCAGACAGATAACAGAAGGGAACACTCTTCTTTGTATGAAAACAATGAAAGCCCTTCCCCCCGTGACAGGTTTTTCAGCTTTTTCCCTTATCTTAATTGAAGATTGTCCCTCTCTGCAGTCTACCTGGGCACCTCCCTTCTGATCTGTCGGAACAGGGGGGGATACTTTGCTTGTGAATATCTCTTAAACCATAAAGGTTTGAGAAATAAGACTTATATCGTTCTTCATGTTTTTTTAATGCCTACAAAATAAAATAAAGATAAAACGAAGTATTACTATCCCTTTAAGCCCTAGAACATGGGATTCACATAATGGACCAACCACCTTACTCAAAGACATCTTGTTTGCCAATGTATCCTTCTTGCCCTGTTTACTTCAAGTTTTATTCATAGAGCCACATGGACTAGTAACATTTGTAAACAAAAACTATACCCTTGTAAAAGAAGGCAACTAGTTTAAAGGGATAGTAATGTTTCACAAAAACAGCAGTTCCAGTTAATCTTCATAGTATTTGGGCCATGGAGAGTGTTATATCAATACTGTCAGAGTTGTGGTTCAAGAGTAATTGAATGATAAAGTATCCCCCTCCCGTCCCTTTTACCTAGTGTAACACTGCTCACCTCAAATGTGGAATCTGGTTGTTTGACCAGACAGATAACAGCAAGGGACAATATTCTTACTGTGAGAACAATGAAAACCCTGCCCCCCATGACAGGTTTTTCAGCTTTTTCCCTTGTCTTAATTGAAGATTGTCCCTCTCTGCAGTCTACCTGGGCACCTCCCTTCTGCTCTGGCTCAGCAGTGTTACATCAGTAAAAGGGGAGGGAGGGGGATACTTTGTCATTGAATTACTCTTGATCTACAACTCTGACAGAACTGAAATAATACTTTCCAAAGTCCAGATACTATTATGATTAATTAAAGCTGCTTTTATTATGAAACATTACTATCCCTTTAAGCAAGGACCCAAATAAATGACATTGATTTATATAAAAGCCTCTTAATGAGATGTCTACCATATGCTTGTTTTACAGCTAGGTTACAACTGCTAAATGCACAAGCCTGCATTAAGTGTGCTATTTGGCCTTGGTTGTTGGCCCAGCACCATCATTTGCTTACAGTTGACTGCCTCTGATTTCTGAGCTGCCCAGTATACCTTGAATGAGATATAACCTTCCTTTTTATTGTTGCTTATATAATGGTCAGCTCCTTCTTTTATCCTAGTCCTCGTGTAGCCTACTATGTTTTTTTTATTGTTTGGGGGGAATGCACCCTCTTGTTTTGTTCTGACAAATTTTTGCACAGTTACTTCTGCTACTAGCTCCATATATCTATTTCTCAATGTATTGCCTGGGATTGATACACCTGACTCTCCGTCTAGTTGTTGGATTACTAAATTATGGATCCACTCATTGGTAGTGAATAGCTGTACCAACCTGAGCCTCACCACACCACTTTCACGCGGTGCCACAGAATGAATTCAGAAACTATTTGGTGTCTCTCTGACACATGTCTCTGTGCAGCAACTCCTCTTTATCTTTTTTTTCCAAGGCCATTGAAAGTCATCATCATCAGTATGAAAGGTGCAGGGCTGCCAACACGAAACAAGCTTTTTACTATTTTTTTACTGACTGTAGTAAATTTGATATGGTTGGCAGCTCAGGAAAGATGTAAATGCATGGAAAATAATATGGGAAGAATACAAAGTAATAAACACTTCAGGGAGACTAAAAGGAATAATACTAAGTAGTTAACACATGGGCATCTCAAGCTATGTCTACAATAAAATAATAATATGGAGATGTTTTCTGTGACTTCCATGCTCTTCCATCACTAACCGCGAGGCCTAAATGTACTTTCATAACTCCCTAAGCCTTTACATTCCGGTCAAAAATCCATGAATCCCCTTCTATATTTCAGCCCCTTTCTATACCCCATCTTGCACAGTAAAATTGTCTCTTAATCTCACAGTACAAGCTCTAAGCCACAAGGCAAATTCATATTCAGGGGCTGGATCTCATTAGTCAAAATAAGCAACTGCTGAGCTAGCCACACCTACATTTTGAATTGTGGGTGTGTCACGTGCTATCTCAATGTGCCCATACCAGTTTGTATACTAGAGAGCTCCCCTATGCTTTGTCTAGTAATGCATTGTATATCTAGAAACCAAGGAGTTACATGCTTTTTTCTGCTTGCATTTTATAGATTAAAGGTATTTTATGTGCTTGGCATCAGTGGATGGGACTGTGGGTGGGATTTTGTGAGGGATGCAAGTGTGGCCAGTTACGGTGCATAGGTTGTCTTGCCAAGGGTGACTGGGAGGGATGTTAATCTGCCTCTGTTCTTATCATTCTGTTAGGCTTCCCCATTCCTTGATATCTGTCAACTTGAGAATCTATTACTGCTATTCTGAAAAGAGATATAGTTTCTAGTGAATTATTTTGAGAAATGAGATTTTATTTTCCATTCTGTGACGGCTCACATTGTTATACTAATTTCAGTCTCATATTGCACTGTTTAATTATGTTTAGCCTAAGCACATTCTAACCACTCTAATCAACTTCAAATTACTACAGTATGTTATGTTAAAAGACCAGGCAGAACAAAGTTAAAGAATCTATACAGTGTTTTCATGCTAGAAATGAGACAGCTTCAGCAATACCAGAACAATGAGGTTGAACTTTAGTCATTCTGGTTCAAACTAACTCCACCATAAAAATGTCCTATATTACCACTGACATAACCCTTAGAGTGCCAGCTGAGTTTCTAACACATTGCACTCAAAGAGTTAAACAGGGCTTTATAAGCCTTTGAAAATGATCACAGATTTCCAACACACTGCAAAGAAATATGTTGTAGACATTTCCAGCATTCAAGGGGTTAAAACACCATTCATAGCAATGGGAAATGCTATTTCTCATCTTTTAGTTAACTCCAAAGTTTCTCCAGTTCTTTTTAACCCATTGAGTGTCAAAGAGGTTCCAGCACATTGTCATTCCTGGGAACTTTTAGAAATTGCTCACCCTGAGATTTACAAAAAAAAACCCCAAAACCTTTGCTACCATATTTAACATCATACTGTGCAGACTGGCAAACCCAGGGTACCAAGACTTCTGTGCCAATCTGTTACTCTTAATGGAATCCACATTAAACTGCTAACCCCTTGAGATCTTGAATGGTGTACAGAATACTGCTCTAATGCTTTGCTTAGCCTTCTGGAACTCAAAAGGGTCAGAGCAAGACTCCTCTCATATCAATCCCAGGCCATGATGGCCTGGGATTGATATTAAAGGATTATTGTTGTGACACTGGACTCCATGATGGCCTGGGATTGATATTAAAGGATTATTGTTGTGACACTGGACTCCATGATGGCCTGGGATTGATATTAAAGGATTATTGTTGTGACACTGGACTCCATGATGGCCTGGGATTGATATTAAAGGATTATTGTTGTGACACTGGACTCCATGATGGCCTGGGATTGATATTAAAGGATTATTGTTGTGACACTGGACTCCATGATGGCCTGGGATTGATATTAAAGGAGTCTTGCTGTGACTCCAGAATCCATGATGGCCTGGCATTGATATTAAAGGAGTCTTGTTGTGACTCCGGACTCCATGATGGCCTGGGATTGATATTAAAGGAGTCTTGTTGTGACTCCGGACTCCATGATGGCCTGGGATTGATATTAAAGGAGTCTTGTTGTGACTCCAGACTCCATGATGGCCTGGGATTGATATTAAAGGAGTCTTGTTGTGACTCCGGGCTCCATGATGGCCTGGGATTGATGTTAAAACAGTCTTGTTGTGACTCAGGACTCCAGATGGCCTGGGATTGATATTAAAGGAGTCTTGTTGTGACTCTGGACTCCATGATGGCCTGGGATTGATATTAAAGGAGTCTTGTTGTGACTCCGGACTCCATGATGGCCTGGGATTGATGTTAAAGGAGTCTTGTTGTGACTCCGGACTCCATGATGGCCTGGGATTGATATTAAAGGAGTCTTGTTGTGACTCCGGACTCCATGATGGCCTGGGATTGATATTAAAGGAGTCTTGTTGTGTCTCCGGACTCCATGATGGCCTGGGATTGATATTAAAGGAATCTTGTTGTTGCTACGGACTCCATGATGACCTGGGATTGATATTAAAAGAGTCTTGTTGTGACTCTGGACTCCATGATGGCCTGGGATTGATATTAAAGGAATCTTGTTGTTGCTACGGACTCCATGATGGCCTGGGATTGATATTAAAGGAGTCTTGTTGTGACTCTGGACTCCGTGATGGCCTGGGATTGATATTAAAGGAATCTTGTTGTGACCCTGGACTCCATGATGGCCTGGGATTGATATTAAAGGAATCTTGTTGTTGCTACGGACTCCATGATGACCTGGGATTGATATTAAAAGAGTCTTGTTGTGACTCTGGACTCCATGATGGCCTGGGATTGATATTAAAGGAATCTTGTTGTTGCTACGGACTCCATGATAACCTGAGATTGATATTAAAGGAGTCTTGTTGTGATGCTGGACTCTTTTTGCTCCCTTTTCTTCTTGCGCCATTTGCTTCTTGCTCCGTTTTTTGCTCCAATTTCTTCTTGCTCCATTTTTTTCTCTGTTCTTCGCTCCGTTCTTCTTGCTCCATTTTATTCTTGCTCCATTTTTTGCTCTGTTCTTCTTGCTCCATTTTTTTGCTCCATTTTCTTCTTGTTCCATTTTCTTGCTCCATTTTTTGCTCCATTTGCTTCTTGCTCTGTTTTTTGCTCCATTTTATTTTTGCTCTATTTTCGTCTTGCTCCATTTTCTTTTGCTCCGTTTTCTTCTTGCTCTGTTTTTTGCTCCATTTTCTTCTTACTCCATTTTCTGCTCTGTTTTCTTCTTGCTCCATCTTCTTCCTGCTCCATTTTTTGCTCCACTTTCTTTTTGTTCCATTTTCTGCTCCGGTTTCTTGTTGCTGTTTTCTTCTTGCCCTGTTTTGAAGAAATCTTAATACATTGGCTCCACAGAATAAGAAAGAAATATTTTCTTTAGTCTATGGAGCCAATGCACTATGTCCTATGTTATACATTGGAGATCTCTCTACTATCCAGGAGGTTACATAACAGACTGTAAAGGAGTATGTAACTGGTTCAGAGACATTAAGATTGAGCCGAGCATACCCACAATTCAGAATGTGGTGTGGCCAGTACAGCACAGGCGCCCCTCAAAATTTGGAGCTCTAGGCAGGTGCCTACTCTGCCTTTTGGGAAATCCGGCCCTGTGTAAGCTATCTCCCCTCAGATGTAGAATCTGGTCTTAAGACCAGACAGCTCACAGCAAGGGACAATCTTCTTACTGTGAGTATAATGAAAACCCTGCCCCCCTTTGACAGGTTTTTCAGGTTTTTCCCTTATGCTATTTGAAGATGTTCCCTCTTTACAGGCCATTTGGACACCACCTTGCTGCTCTGAGGTGAGCCGTGTTACATCAATAAAAGGGGTGGAAGGGGGATACTTTATCATTCAACTACTCCTGAACTACAACTCTGACAGTATTGAAATAACACTCTCCATTGCCCAAATACTATGAAGATTAACTGGAGCTCCTTTTATTTTGAAACATTAATATCCCTTTAAGTGTGTAGTTGAAGATGAAGCACAACTATAGATTTTGATATTCAGAGTGTGTGCATATATACAAGTACATTTCTAAACTGTATTTTTGTTTTTGCTTACTCTAGTTTTGTATTACAACAAAACATATGGGAGTGATGCAGAGTGTGTTGTCTTTTGCAATCTAGTATGCAGAAGGTCTCCTCTCACGCCTTCCATTTAGGAAGCAGCAAAAGTGTTTTTATCATGTACTTTACATAGAGGTAACACCTTCAAGAGTTCATCAGTATCATATATCTGAGCCAGTAATAACAGCAAGATTCTCCTATTCTATGTGTGGTACATTTTCATTAGTTTTCTCTCACAATATTGTATGTCTAATCCTATATAATAATTTGATAGGATGTTTGTCAGAAGCCGTCACGAGCAGTAGAGACTACCCGAGTGCAAAGAATGCTGGGAGGTGTAGGAATGCTGGGAGCACGGAATGCTGGGAGTTCTGTGCTGGGAGCATTCTGTGCTTTCGGGCAGTCTCTACAGTGCATGACTGTGTCGGCGGCAGGACGCAGAGCAGGACCAGCCTCTTAACGTCACCCGGACGTCGGCCCGTGTACACAGGCTTTTACACTAATGGGCTTTATAATTGCTTTGAAAAAGTGGGGTTGTTCCTGTGAAAGGAGTTAACATTATAAGCTTTATATTGAATTTTATAATAAATATCTTTGAGTTTTACCCCTGCCTTCTGTGTTTGTGGAAAAGACTAAGAAACACCTTCAGAAATATTGGGAGTCACCTGAATGGAGACAAGCTGTATTCTCTGTATGCATGTATAGTCAGTTGACCATTTTAATATGTGAGTAATATTTGTCTCTTATTGTGAGAATTATTTTGGAACATACTACACCACTGTGGCGCTTTCTCTCTCTTTTTTTTTCCCTTGTATACCTGATTTTCATTAGAAGGATGAGTGTAGCACAATGAAATTTCTTGTCACTTTAAATTTATGAAAACGCTAGCATAAAGATTTTACCATTTGAATGCCAGAAGGGTGGGCAATGCATTGCGGATCAATGCTTTGCCTATGTCTATAGCACTCACAGATTTAATGCAGCAATTAAAGTCAATTTCCCCTATATTTAACAATTGTTTTGCTTAGCACTTTCAGTTCCCCAATAAATGTGGTTGTGTATAAGAGAAAAAAGCAATTATACATCAAATCAATAATAATTTCAGATCACATGCCAAAGGTTACATAAAATCTTCATAATCAAAAGCAGCACGTCTTCTTGTTCTTGAAAGATAAACAAATTAGAAAAGGAACTTATACCTATCATAAGTAAAAAATAAATATTTCACAAATACATTTTATTTGTTTTCATCAAAGTGATATTTGCTTTTTAGTGCTAATTTGGTAAATGTTAAGGCCGATGAGCCAAAATCCTAATGCACTATGGAAACTGGCGCAATTCTCAGGCAAATCAATTACACCATAGACACACCTAGGAACTCAGAGGAATTGACCATGAGAATCATGGGGGATGAAAAGGTGATAAAGTGGAGATGACTTCTCCATGTATCACTTTTCCTTTTCCAAAGTTGAAGAAATCTTAGTGCATAAGCTCCATAGAATAACATAGGCACTGGAGAAGTGATAAACCGGAGAAGTCATCTCGACTTTATCACCGCTTAGTGAATATCCCCCCCTGGTTTTCACTCAGATCTCAAGGGGAAGAGCCAAATTCTCAGGACGAGAGAGTACTGAGTTACATACTGCCTGATCTGCAAGAATTAACTGCTTCTGTCTGTGTTCTGGTAGTGATAAATCTAAGTTGTAGCATGTTAGAGATTCCTTGTTGACCAAATAGAACAATCCTGGTTTATAACAAGCGGGGACGTATTGCATATAATCTACATTATATGTAAGTTAATATTTCAAAGATCTCAAGTCAGCTCATTTTGAGAGTTCCCAGGTATGACCATAGGGGACAAATTAAAAATTCCCATTGTTGCAAATGGGGCTGTTAAATGGAAATTATGTTAAAATTGCAAATTATGTGTTTCAGTACAATATTTGTGGTTTCTTTCAATGCTAAATGTATGTAGTTCTAAAGATAATGCTTTTGAAACTCATGTGTTTGCTAGTGTTTCCCATATATCCTGTACTGATTGGCTGGACTTTCAGCAATGTGCTGCTTTACAGCTTCCTGAGGATAGACTGAGCCAAGTGTCAAATTATATCTAGAAGATGCTGCTTGTGCAGCCTTGGACACACCTCCAAACAATAGGGAGTTCATATAACTCCTGCTTGCTAAGATAGTAAGTATACTTCTTGTGTGATGGCACATGGAGGTGATGTATACCTATCTTTTTTAATAGGAGGTCCAGGATAAGATAAGGGCAGCATGACAGCAGATCCAAATTACCTGTTACTAGGTCTGACGCGCCAGGACCATCACAGCAGTTTTGCACTTAAGGACCAGTGATAATTTTGGCACGTCATGGAATTCAGGGGTCTCCGCATGGCTGCATGCCACTCAGGGACCCCTGAATCCAATTCACAAGAAAAAAAAAATGCCCTGTGGTCTTTAACTGCTGGCTACTGTCAATAAGTTTATGTTTAGTGGGCTATAAATTAAAAGACAACTATAAATGGATTTGAGAAGTGAGTTAAGTAAGAAGCATACTGGATGTGTGAGGTGGAGCTATATCAGGAAGTGATTTAGATGAGATGAAGATATTTCAGTGTTCCTGGGTCTGAACATATGGTAACAGCTTCATACAGACATCATAGTTATAAATCTGGGTTTTATCTACAGTATCTATGCAGTAATTTGCCTGCTACTTTTTTATCAGACGGATATAGAATTGTACAGATTGTTTAAAGTTATGGTCATTTCTGTTGTGAATCATGCTGTGGATGTGGTGATATTCTGCACTAATTTTATTTTGCTATTGGGATATGCCTACTGCTTTGGGTCTTTTATTGTGTGTGAAATGCTTGCTGCTTTTGGTATTTGTTCTCTGGTAGATGTCTGAGATTGGGTATTATTCTATGATAAATGTATGCTGATACTGGGTTGTATTATGTGCATTAATCTGTGAGGCAGTCACTGTGTAGCTTTTTTATGTAATACTAGTGTAAAAGCCCATATACACAGGCAGGGTCCGGGTAATATTAAGAGGCCGCTACCTCACTGCTCCACGCGGTGCAGTCTTGCATCGCCTCACTCATGTGATGCAATCATGCGCAGCAGAGACTGCCCAATGGGCAGTCTCTACTGCGCATGACTGCATCTTGACAAACATCCTAGCGAATTATTATATAGGATAATAACTCGTGTTAGCTGTCTGGGTTTTTTTTTTTTGCTATTTCAAAAGCAATTGGATGTCACATATGCATACATATTTGAGCAAAATGTGCTCATTTAAATATGCGCACATTTGTACATGCTTGTATGCGCATAAATTTGTGCATGCATACATTTGCATATGCACAAATTTACATGAACACATATTTGTGCACATGCTTGCATATGTGAATACATTTCCATACATGTATGCAAATAGAATTGCAATGGGTGTACATTAACTCATGTGCACAAGCATATACTTATATTAGCTGGTGCATTCAGTCAGCATGGATATGCATTTCCATGTATATTTGCATGGATGCACACATTAGCATTCGCACACACATTTTCAAGTGTACACATTTTTATGCACATGCACACACACACTTGCCACTTTTGCATGTGCACCCATTTACATTCACACACATTCACATGCATACACATTTGATTGAGAGCACATATATTGTAATATGCACAGGAGTGCACAATTGCCCACACAGGCATTAAAAAAACACGAAGAACGATATAAGTCTTATCTCCCAAACCTTTATGGTTTAAGAGATATTCACAAGCAAAGTATCCCCCCCCCCGTTCAGCCAGAGCAGAAGGGAGGTGCCCAGGTAGACTGCAGAGAGGGACAATCTTCAATTAAGATAAGGGAAAAAGCTGAAAAACTTGTCAAGGGGGGCAGGGCTTTCATTGTTTTCATACAAAGAAGATTGTCCCCTGCTGTTATCTGTCTGGTCATACAACCAGATTCCCCATCTGAGAAGAGATGGCTTACACTAGGAAAAAGGGGCGGGAGGGGAAACTTTGCTTGTGAATATCTCTTAAACCATAAAGGTTTGAGAGATAAGACTTATATCGTTCTTCATGTTTTTTTCATGCCTACAAAATAAAATAAAGATAAAACGTATTACTATCCCTTTAAGGAAAAGTACGAATCTGCCTGTGCAGATAAGTTTCTGTACTGAAATGAGGGCTTCCATCTCATGTGCCTGCACTTTGGGGTATACAATAGAGTACATAAATGCTGTAGTACATAGCGTTGCATGACTCTAATGTCCTTAACACATTAATTCATTAATTAATTAGAGCAAACCCTGAAAACTGCCACAATATTATATGCAGGTAACAAAGAAAAGATACAAAAGTTTCCACATTACCATGTTAGTATATAAAGTTACATTAAAAATGGAGGAACGGAACGCCTATAAACTCCAGTGCACTTTACCAATGTCCTCCCTTGGTGCAAAAAGTGTACAGAGGCACAGCCCTAAAAAATCAGTTCCAGCACCTTTTACAGTAGAAGCACATTAATATATACTCCTAGATTTTCTGTGCATAAAGAATATAGTTGGTTTTATTCTGTTTATTATACTTTACAATATTTACATTTTAATGTTGCACTTAGCACTATTTGTGCTCTCTCCTGCTTTCCTTTGTGGCCTGATTTCTTCTGGAGAAAGTAAGAATCCACCATGTCAGGCCCTTTTTATGTTTAATTGTAAGCGTGAAAATCTTGTTACTGAACCCGTACATAGGTACAGGCACCTTTATTGCATACACTTTCCTCCCAAGTGTCCCTCTTTAGGAGGGACAGTACCTCTTTTAGACCCAAATCCCTTGTCCCTCTTTCCCACCCTGGTGTTCCTCTTTATAGGGGATCAGACTGTGTGATGTGTATATAAGTGTATCACATTGCTCCACAGCAATAAAATTGACATGTTTGTGTACACTACAGTATCTGTACTTATAAATTAGCCTGTGTAAGAAACATACTTTGGTCTTGCTCTAAATCATTTATTCAGTTAGACAAAGAAGTGTCAGTAGGTCATGGAATAACCCAAAAGTTATTGGTAATGCCTCTTCCATGAACCATTCCCCCAGAAAAAACCCTAAAACAAAAGTGTCCCTCTTTTGCAATTTGAAATGTTGGGAGGTATGCATTCAGATGAACACAGCCCCACCAGTGAAAGCGTCTATTGTGAGCAATCCATAAGGCCACCAATATAGAATGTGCAGGAAAATGGAAGAATCTGGAACTGATTTATTCTGCTCCATGTTAGTACATGGTGTAAAATAAAGTGCAGAGGAACAGCACATCCTAAAATGGCCATACATTTTCCATTGCCCTCACTTTGCCACAGGTAAACTTGGCTTGCTAAAAGCTTTTTACTTTTGACATTAGGTAGGTGTAATGCACAAAACAAGTGACTTACGTGTCTGTGCATTCACCTCATTGTATTATTTATTTTTAAGAATAAGCTTTATTCATAAAATGTAGCATTACAGAAAATAAGGCACATTAATACAAGAGCAATACTGTTTACAAATACGGTGCCATCAATAGGTGTAACAATATAATAAAGAGTTACACATTGGCTTGTTAAAAGGAGTACAAAAGCTAATAGGTACAGAACAATGTAGCAATTTGCACTAAAGTGGATCGAAAGGATCCAGTAGGAGCCCATGCTACAAGGCCACTTCTAAAAAGTAATGGATGTGAATAAGGAGGAAGGGAGAGGGAGAACAAAATAAAGGGGAGAAAGAAGAGAATCCAGTCTGAATTCCACGTATTGATCCATCTGTAATGTCCCTTTATTATTTTTTTTTTACAAAGGTTTTATTATTTCGATTTCTTGGGGTCTTATACCGAAAGCAAAGGATGAAACATTCTGGGGCAAACTACCTGTACAATATGGGAGAAATACAAATTTCCATTGAATTAAATGAAGTCCCTTGAATGCTAGCAACGTCTCCAGTGTTTCATGAGAATTGCCCCCTATGGTGCAGTTGGTGTGCTCTAGATCTGGAGATCTATTGTGCTGTTCTTCAGCTCTTGGGGCCATATGATCAAGAAGGAAGGTGGAGGAGGTCTGGAGCAAACAATTTTTTTGGAGACCTCTATAGCATTCAAAGGGTTAAAGTCCCATTTAAATCAAAGGGAATTTTCAGAATTTTTAGTCCTCCACTATAGTGCAATTGGTTTCCCTAGAACTCTTCTTTTGAACATATGACCCTTGGTGTAATCTTATTCTTATATTCAGTGCATCCACACAAGGGATGTCTTAATCAATTTCTGAAAATCTCATTGAATGGGTACCTTATAGTTGGAGATTTTTGATATGTCTTTTGTTCATGAGGTACCTAGACTATTCTTGAGTTTGGGTTTCATATTAATTTAGCTTTATACTTAATACACTTCAAGTTGGTGCTGGTTAGACAGTAGTGTGGATCAATGTTCTGCAGGCCTTAGCACTCAAGGCTCCAGGAACTGGGACTCATAGGGAGTTATGCACTAAGGAGTGATAAAGAAGTGATAAAGTGGAGATGACTTCTCCAGTAATACCACTTCTAATCCATCCATACTGTAAAAGATTTCCCCTATGGGAAAGGCAGACCTGTGCTTCAGAAACCAAAACCCATGCTTCATACACCAAGTTTTTAGCCATGCATTTAACTCCCTAATTGTCCGCTATCTTTCTGGTACAGGTAATATTTTAGAAAAAAACAATAATTTAGTGGTTCTTTGCTTAAAGTGGAACTTTCACCTTAATTCAAGTTTGCATATTTGAAAACTGCATTAAAAATTGCCTATGTGTCATGTTAACGAAAAGATCATCAGATGTATAGTTTAGGAGAAATTCACACTTTTATTTCTGGGGAAAGTGAAACGAAACACTTCCTGGTACTGCACAGAGCTTCATTAGCATATGAAATGTAATTGAAACCTATATTATCATTATCATGTGACACATCACTTAAAATACTTCATTAGCATATGACACATCATTGATGATCTTAATTAGCATATAAAAAATTGTTGATGCGGCACAGTGCCACAGTTTGCATACATTAGCATACAAAAGATGTGTGAATATCTCCTGAACTATATGTTTGCTGGCCTTTTGGATAACATGACATATAGGCAGTTTTTAATGTAGTTTTCAAATATGCAAATTTGAATTAAGGTGAAACTTCCACTTTAAGCTTATGAGCAAAATCCCTAAGATCCTTTTTGAATGGATTCCAGTTTCCCGCTGACTTTCTAATTGCTACCAACATGTACCATGATAGCCAGGTCATATTTAGCCCCTCCCATCAATCTAGCAACCTGATCAGCTACATGTTGAACCTTAGCCCCCTTCAAATAGTGTTTGATCCAAGGCAGGAAAATTTGATCAAATAGGACTATATATGCAAAGATGCATTGGAATAATAGATGAAAGTACAACGTAGCCCGGTTTTTAACTTTTTTATTGCTAGGTACAAATTTGCTCATCTTATAGGGAACTACTCCAAATCTTCACTGAACATTGCTATTGGCACATCATTTTACTATGCAACATTCTTCAAGTATTCTACAGAGAAGACTTGCAGATTTGAAGCAAGTAGCTAGACTCAGTAACCTACATGTTCTACTTCCACTAATGTACTATTCATTTCTATGGGTATGGCACCATTATAACTTGCATTTGTGGGATTGAGATATGCAGCTCTACTTTGAAAATCAGTAACATTAATTCGCTATAAATTCATCTATTTCAAAACTTTGTTTCCAGGTGAGTTTTGCAAAAAGGAATAGCTAGTTAGTCACTATTTTCAAAATACCTTTACTTCTGTTGTAAGAAGCTGTGATCTTGATTCTGAGCTAATGACCATCTCTCTTGTATTTATGCATTACATTGACAGCAGTTGTCCTGGACAAGTTTAATTGTGCATTCTGACATTTTTCTAATACTAATACTTTGCAAGCTGTACACCATAGCCCCTCCTGGTGTGTGTTAAATGCGTACCCCAATAAGCACTACTATTTCATACTATAATTACAGATTAGATTAACACCTAGCAGTCTTACTACTTATCATATCATTTTCAGTTATGTTTATAATTTATTTGGGAATAGGGTTAATTACAAAACACTTTCTTTGACACATAGTGCTAAAGCGTTCAACAACTGGAGATGGTTGATGGTTTTACAAAGTCTTAGTATTTGTTTGTTGTGCTCTTCAAAATAAAGTTGCCACATGATTAAAACCACTGTATTCATAGAGCATCAAAACCAGGAATGTAAAAAATCTGGTCTTTAAATCTTTTTGGTGATTGAAGGTACACATTACAAAACAAATACTGAAATTATTTCCATCTACTAGTGTAGTGCTATAATCTCTTTCAGTAAAAGTTAATTACAGTTTACATTTTGCGTGAGAACCTAGAAACATAACCCGGTTAATAGAATGACCTGAAAATAAATAGACTGTACAACTGCATTTAAGTCTGCGGCAAAGCCTTCTCCGTCCACCCCCCTCCTCTAGTCCTCATACAACGTCTTGCTTCCCCCACCTTCCTCTCCCTGTCATCAGCAGTATATAAACTCACTATCCTATGTCATCACTCTTGTACTTAGTCACAAATTAGAAGATGGAAATGTTTAACACATGAAAACACACATGAAAGACATCAGCAATAAAGCCACAAACAGCATAGTTACTGCACGCAAAAATGCGAAAGCTCGTTTAAAAAGGAAATTGAAGTAACGCCAACAGATATCAAATATTCAGGGTAATAAGGGTTTAACTTTGTTTTGTGCGCACTGGACATCAGCTTTATGAACATGATCAAGAAGGATGAAAAGGCTTTGCATTGAAATACAGTATGCAGCAGTCGTGTAATTTATTATTGGAGGGCCCCGGTACAAATATATTTATGGGCTCCTTCCACACAAAAATATTTTCAAAGATGCCTAAATAGAACCTATTGGATCCTGGGACAAATAGGGCCCTTTTAATGTTTGGACCCACCACAACTGCACCATATGCATCGCCTGTAGTTATGTCCCTCATAATCAGGATATCTATATAGGTCTATATTATATCTCCGTGTTGCCCTCCAATTATACCTTACTCCTTCCAGTACAGGCAAGCTGCAACATTAATTGTGCTTGATGTTCTGTTCATATTTCATGAACCTAACAACCATAGTTTTTAAATCTGATTTAGGGCCTTTTTTTTTTTTAAATCTGTCAGTTTCTGGCCATCCCGGAGCAATTTCCAGGACAGGATACATAAATCTGCTAGCTCGGTTCATTTTTGCACTGGGATTTTGGTTCCCTGCTCATGCACCTGCAGTTTGGGTATGAACATAGAGTAGTGGTTCCCAACTCAAATCCTCTCAACTCATGAACAGTGCAGGGTTCCAGGATTTTCTTATATGAGCACTGGTGGAACAATCAGTGGGGGAGTCATTGTGACAGATCTACCTGTGCTGATGATATTCACCTCTGTTCATGTGCAGTTATCCTGAAACTCTCCACTATTGATGTGTCCTAAGGACTGCAATTGACGCTTAAGCGCATATCAGTTACCTCACAAAGGAATTGTACACCATGATATACCCACCTATACCAGCAGGACTGGATTTCTGAAACAGGCAGAGGGGAGTCTCAGCTGTGCTGACCACACCCACAATTTGGAATGTGGGTATGGTCAGCACAGCTGAGACTCCTCTCTGTCTCAGTGTCCCTGTGTTAGTTTTATACCCCTTTCAAAGCTATTATTTTACCATTTGGATGCTAGAGGTCTCTTAAGCATTGCTTCACAATGCTCTGGAATTCTCTCTAGCAGCAAAGGGGTTAAAGCCTTTTTTGGCTTTTCTTGTTATAGGCCAAGAGTATTTTCTGTCCTCGTGGATAGTGGATGGGTCTGATGGTGGGGCTGAATGAGGAACATTGGTATGGCCATGGGTGGAGCTAAGATAGGCTGACCAGACCTCACCTTTAACTGGGGACATATAGGAAATAGGCATATTTCAGGAGTGCACCAAAATCAAAGCAGCCCTGCAGTATGTATTTTTCATATGTGTCCCCGGTTAAAGGTGAGGTCTGGTCACCCTAAGCTAATGTCACGGAGACTGAGGTAAATAAGAACAAAACACAAGTACACTAAGATCAACACCACTTTATTAAGGAAAATATACAAATAAAAGCACTTCCCCAACCTTCCCCGGGAACAGGCGTGAGGACAGCGCTACGGCCCACTACCCAGGAGCTGAACACTGAGCTATGCCTGCACTACTTGAAATTCTGCCTTAACGTAGAATGAGATAGAACCTAGCCTACGGTTCTCTCAGGAAAGTGGACACAGCCTACCCGAGGTGGAGAGAGAGTGGCTGGTAGGAAGACACACAGATCCCTAGAATGCTAGGGTCCAAGGCAGATTCACTCGATAACCTAGAACGCTAGGGCCCAAGGTAAATACCCACGCTAACAGACCAGAATGCTGGCAAGATCAGGGAGGCAACAGACTAACCCTGAAGCCACATTAGAGAGGGTAGTCAGACACTGCCAAGGTACATACACGGAGCACGCAGTCAGACTAAGGCAAGGTTCATACACGGAGTGGGTAGTCAGACAAGGCCAAGGTTCATACACGGAGTAGGTAGTAAGACAAGGCCAAGGTTCATACACGGAGCAAAATCAGCAGCCAAGCGAGGGTCACAATGGAGAGCAGACACAGGAAGCTAACGCACTGGTACACCACGAAAGGGCAACTAAGCCCCAAGTCCAGGCCGCTTAAGTAGTCTGTCCAGAAGGCGGGACAAGTAAGAACCAATAGCACCGGAGGCTACAAAAGGCATAGCAAAGACACACGCACAACTCCGAGCGGCAGCAGGTATGCGGGAGTGACGGCATGCCGCCGGCCATCCTCTTAGTGGACCAGGATGAGTGCAGGAAATGAACAGGTGTGCCAGCAGTTCGCTGGACAACTATGATAGCTAAGCGCACTGAGCATGATCTGCCAAGGGGCACCTGGGATGGCCCTGCATACCAGTTAGTCACAAAACAACCATGACATGCAGTTTTGGGGCACACCTAATATTTTATAGATCATTTGTCAAGCACAATGATGGAGGGTTCAAATACATAAATATATATAGTTTTTTTCAGGTTCTAAACAAACACAAACATATTGTACAGAACATTTTCCATAAATATATATTTGAAATTCAACATTCACATTTTTATGAAAGTCTTTATTTAAAAGAAGGTTTTGAGAATGCATTACCGGGTCTATGGGGCAGAGGCTTATTCTCTGGATGTGGGGAGTTACCTTTAAAACTCTGCCCACTTTGGCTCCTTCCCACCCAGTTCCTCTCATTCGTCCTCCTTCCCCAACCAGTTCCCGCCCATTTTTGTAATGCCCTCAGAAAGCCATGCTCCAACTCATGGGTAAACCCTGCCCCCTTTTTGCAGCAATTCAAAGAAGTTATACCCCCCAGCGGCACCAGAGGGTGACTCCAGAAAATACATTTCCCAGGTATGTCCGTACCGCACTAAAAGGCCACTGCGTACTGGTTGAGAACCACTGACCCATACATTGTACACAAGAAATATTTAGCATATATATAGGGACTTATTCATAAAAGGAAGGAGGAGGTATTCTAGAATAAAACATCTGCCCCAAAGGGGAGAAATAATTGCCAAACTTCCTTTATTTTAAACCTGTGAGTGCCAGAGGTGTACGCAACAGCACTCAAAGGGTTAAATCTGGTTTTTAAGCCATTGAACACTGGTGAGGTCTATAACATATTGCAAAAGCAATGCATTAGAAACCATGCTAGCATTCAAGTGGTTAAAAAAGTAGATTAAATCAAGATTACAGTACAATTTACCTCACAAACTTAATTTTGTTCTTTCCCATCTATTTGAAGGTCACCTTAAAACATTTTTACTTATACATTGTGTTACCTTTTTCCATTTCTCTAGATTGGAATGATGAGGGCCCATGCAAATAGATAAATAAAAGTTATTTATTGTTGTTGAAAACCACTGATATCCGTATGTTTCTATTCTACCCTTACACACCACCTCCACGTAGTGCCTATGTTTAGGTAATGATCCAGAAGAAGGAAGAAAAAAGGGGAGAATGTCATCCAACTGTAACTACACACATTAATTACCTCCCTATAGCTGAGCTAGGCTGAGGTACCCAAAGGGTTAATATGCATGATGGAATCTCCTCAGATGCTGCTTCATGCCTTGCTTGCAATTCTCCTCCACCACAATGCCATGTGTGGTCAGTGCACCACACAGTGTGCAATGGACGGACACAAACGGCCCCATTCAAACATCAACAGAATGGCTATCATTTCGTGGGAGAGGTAATGATGAACGAGGTGGACTGGCAGAAGACGGAGTTACCCTAGTGGAAGAAGGTGATGGCAAGCTAAATGTTTCACTCCTCATGGAACTTCCAGTCACTGCCTGGGTTTCTATATTCTTCCTCCTCTTTGATCTCCGCCTTGCCTCTTGTTGCCTTTCTGGAGAGTCAGGGGTTACAGCAACAGCAGAGCTTGATTTCTGTGGTGGGTGTTTGGCTTTAACAAGTTTGACATAAATGTCATGGTGTCTGGGGCAGAGGATGATGTTACTGCTGTTGCTTCTACTGACTCAGAACAAGCACTGCAACTAGGACCAGGAATATTGCTGCTGCTGGCAATTGGAAACTTTCCTAGTCCCAATCACTTGTTGACTCCATTCCCACTGTGTTCACTGTGGTCTGTGGCACACTCGCCTGCTCCTCAGCATCCTGCTGCCCTTGCAACTCAGCAGCAGCAGGAATTAGAGCAGTTACAAATTCCAAATGCTCACTACTGGTTGGAGGAGGTGACGAACAATGTGACAGAAGGTTCTCTAATGCCACACTTGTCATTTCTTGGTGATGTGAAGAAGGCAGACTGGCAGCGGTAGCAGCAGGCACAGGCAGCTGATCTGTGCTCCTAGTAAGGGTGGGATTATTGTGGTGGAGACAATTCTGCCTTCTTTGGGATCGTGTTCCAAATGGACAATGGTGTGGGGAAATGGGACTCCCAGGGTCAGGGGAATGGTGTGGGTTCCCTTGACCGCTAGTCTAGACGCTCTCAATTGCTTCTTCTACCACTCTCCTAACACTAGTCCAAAGGCTACTTCACCATCACTGTTACTACTACTATTAACACCAACCACATCAATTTCAGCCCCTGAGTCTTCCTTCTCACAATCACTATTAATATGATGATTACCTGCTCCTTCACCCCTAACACTAACAAGCTGCTGGACCTTCTTAGTAGTAGTACTAGCACTAGCAGGACTGCTTGGGGATGGCCTTTTGCACATCCAATAAATTTGTTAGCAACTATTAACATCACCACACATTATTACATTATTATATATTTAACATTTTTATATATTTTTTATTTTATTTCATTTTATTATATATTATTTAACCTCACTGAATCTAAGCCTTTTGACCATTATGTCATTATTTAGCTTTTTCTAGGCTGATAATTGTTTCATTCTGTTAATAACCATTTGGTGCTCCAATCTATATGTAATAGGCTATATACATCTTGTTTTTCTTCATTGAGATAGATAGTATATCTATTTCTTTTTCAGGGTTCTATGTAATCAATAACACTGAATGCACCTTTTGTTGATATGACGCCGTGTTTGATCGTTGGGGTCAGAGATATACTTCCCGGTCTTGGAGTTCTGGATTGTCTGGCTATTTCTGCCGTTCTGCTGCTATTTGTTTGTTTTTTATATAGGGGTATATTTTTAGGTAAGAGACGCACAGGAAATGCCTTCTAAAGGGAGTACACACTGGCACTCATAAGATATTAAATAAAGAGCAAAATGAGTTAGTGAATAGCTGATATAGCGCTAGTCTATTAAACAGACCATATTCTCAATGCAAATTTACTTAGATACTTACACCAAAATTCTCTTTTTAATGCTGCATGTGACATGGAGAGGGCAATGTGTGAGTGCAGAGGCATTTCTGGCATTCCTTTCCTCTACGCCTTTTGTAAAGCCATGTATTAAATAAGGTGCAGAAGTTGAGTAACTTTACTACATTTTCCTGTGCATGCTAAAGGGAAAGCTTTCAGGACTTGCTGGCATTAATGTCTTAATGATGAAAGAGTGTTTGTGCTAATATACACTAAAGTGTTCCTACACTTTAGTGGATACTCCAGAATGCAGATACATCAGCTGGAGGTTTACACCAGCTGAGCTGTGATGGAGGAATTGTACATTCCCTTCCCCCCCGAGCATGGGCACTCAAAGCTTTCAATTTAGGACCAGGTTCCTGCACTGAGAAGCACTCCAGGAAGGTCGGTGTGTAGAACCACCAAAGGGATCCTAGCAATGCCAGTTTTATCATGTTATAGGCAATGTTCACAAAAAAATGTTGAGCGATTCTGGAGCAAGAAAAAAAAACCCTGCTTTATATGGAAAAAATGTAAATTTCGTGAATGTGCTCAGTGTATTGGAGACTAGTATTCAGTGTGATAAAAGCTCCATTTAACTCAATGGGGCATTTATTTGTACCCAGGGGAACAATTGGATTGTGTACACGACCCTCTAGCTACATTATAACTTAGTGGAATGAAGGGTTAATAAGAGTACATATGCAGGGCCTGAACAAAAATAAATTAGATTTCCACGATGATTAAATAAGGGCACATGTATAAGTACAGGGCCAAGAGTTTTAATTTCTCGGACAGTTTTATGTGTACATTGCATGGTATGTTTCTATTTAATTCCTAAAATGTGTTACGTATTAGAGTTTATAGTCTTATTCATTCTATCTTTCCACTCAGTGATACAGACATCAAATTCAATATAATGAAACATTCAACATTCAATTCATCAATTCATTTATAATATTGACTCTCAGTGCTGTGATTTTGAAGCACTGCTCCTTTTATAATCCTACATAATATACGGATTCCTTGGTTGTTCTGAAGCACTCATTTTTGCATGAATGGATGATAGTAACGATTCTGTTGTCCTCTTTAAAGGGATAGTAATATTTAACAAAAAAGCAGCTCCGGTTAATCTTCATAGTATTAAATTACTTTCAGAGTTGTAGTTCAAGAGTAACTGAATGATAAAGTATCCCCCTCCCATAAGCCGCCTCCAATCAGTCATGGAATTTGGTCTCTTGACTGAACAGGTAGCAGCAAGGGACAATCTTTTTATTGTGAGCATAAGGTAAACCCGGCCCCCTTAACAGTTTTTCCTTATGCTCACCGAAGATTGTCCCTTTCTGTTATCCATCCGGATAGTCTTGCTGCTCTGAATTGAGCAGTGTTACAGCAGTAAAAGGGATGGGGGGAGGATAATTTATCATTCAATTACTCTTGAACAACAACTCGGACGGTATTGAAATAACACTCTCCATGGCCCAAATACTATAAAGATTAATTGGAGCTGCTCTTTTTGTGAAACATTACTATCCCTTTAAGTCTGCTTCTGTGTGCAGATGGTTTTAAACATGTTATATCTACATGTTTTCCCTAGGAGGAAATCACACCTTAAATGTGTCATTATCCCTTAAATGATTTGAATGAGTATCAGTTGGCAAATTAGCTAGTATTTGACAATAGTGAATGGCAGGTGGGAGAGAGAGCAATGTAGAGTATTATTTTCTTACTAGATTGTTAGTCCGTACAGTCTAATTTGCATTAAATGTCTAATAACTATTGTTTTAAATATAAATGGATAGCATAAATATATTTGCTCTTGAAAGCGCTTTTATAGCCACCTGTTTGTTAAAAAAGTGACAGTTCTACTTTATAGGACACTGATCAAGTGATAACTGCCCTCTTGACAGTTTTCTGACCTGTCCTAAACAGCTGACCACTTTGGAACTGAACAATGCAGCCCCTTTCCTTTAGTAAGTCCCCTACTATAGTATCAGTCTTAAAAGTAATGGATAACTATCTAGCACAGAACAATTTTGAGAATCATGACAGTTGGATTCAAAGCAGATAGGATGCTGATCCAGGGAAATATCTGATTGTCATTTGGCTTCAGTAAGGAATTTTTTTACCCACATGGGACTTAATTGGAAATGGCTTCAATTGTTTGTATTTTTTGCCTTCCTGTGGATCAAGGGATGATTTGGCATGGGCTGGATTTGATGCACACAGCCATTTTTTAGCCTCAACAACTACGTTACTGTATTACTATGTCACTACAGTAGAATAAATACATTTTACTACTAACATCCAAACAATTACTATACTATGGCCAGGAAATTCTGAACTCTATAAATGTTGCCTTTGTGCCTTTGATGAGAGATAACTTCTTCAGTCAATCCTAGATGTCATCATATCCAAGGAGAAAGATGTGACAACGTCTGGAATTTTTTTCAGACTGAAATAGTGTAGTGCATGAACCTACCATGTGCAGTGAACTTGGTTCCTGGTATGGTCCTTCTAGAACCAGGATGGATAGAAGATGTTGGGTGAGGTGCACTAAGGAGTGATAAAGAGGTGATGAAGCAATGATAAATTCTCCAGTGATATCACATATCCAGATCCAGTTAGAAATGCACTAAACAATGATAAAATGTAGAAGACTTCTCCAGTGATATCACTTCTCAATTTCCTATGTTGTTCTATGGAGCCTATGCACTAAGATTTCTTCAGCTTTGGAGATATTAGTGCATGGGCTGTATAGAATAACATAGGAACTGGAGAAGTGATATCGTTGGAGAAGTTATCTCCCCTTTATCACCTCTTTATCATGCCTTAGTACATAATTCCCCCATTTTATTCTATAGAGCCTGTGTACTAAGTCTGAGAGATCTTAGAGCATAGGCTCCATAGAATTACATTGTAATTGGTGATGTGATATCAATGGAGAAGTTATCTCCACTTTATTACAGCTTTATCACACCTTAGTGCATCTCCTCCATTGTCTTTTCAATCAAGGCATAAGGGGAAATTAGGTAAGTGGGAATTATTATTAGTAGGAGCTATTCCTCCTGTAATAGTACATGATAGTTGCCATTTAAACATGTTACTGTCATTGTGGTGTAGAGAACTGTGAGGACATGGCAGAATGATAGGCTATATGAGGGAATTGAAGAGCCCCTGCCTGAAATACTTGTGATTTGAGTTACATATGTATCCAGTGAGAATTACCAAATCTGACTGCATCTATTTTTTTTTATAGTAGGCAAATTTCCAAATTTGATTTAACTATTTGAGGGCCATGGGAATGTTCTGCACTCCCCTCTGGTACTCATGGGGTTAATACAAATCTGGTGCTTTCCTATATATGTCTTCCTCTTTAATATGGAATTTGTAGGATCCCAAGTGTCTTCTTGTCCTCCTAATGGCGTTTGTCAAATTTAGTGTATTTTTCTGAAGTCCAAAAACAGACACAAGGGGACTTCTTCATTAAGCTAAATCAATTCTGTGGTATACTGATTGCAAAAGGTGGGACAAAATAAATTCCCAGAATTCCCTTTTATTTAACTGGGGGCCTTGGAGACATCGCTAGCATTCAGTGGGTAAAAAGCCCAATTTAAATCAATGGGGATTTTCATTTGCCACCCCTGGTGCAGTCGGTTTGCTCCAGAATTCTTCTCTTTAGCTTGATGAATAATTCATGCCTCTGTAAAGATTTCACTGCATGTTTTCCACTCCATCTATGACATCCGCAACCCAGCCTAATTTACATAAATAGTTGTACAGTAAGAGGAGGTTAGCATTAAGGAGAATGTTTAGTTAAACTTTTTTTCTCTGTACCATTCTTGGACACCCCTCATTTACCTTATTTCAGAGATATGGTAAATTGGTGGCCTTTGTCCTCTGGAGGATGCTTCACTGGAATTGTGTCTTCGTGGTTTATCCCACACTGCTCCTTCCTGTTGCTGTCTCAGTGCATCTTATCCACGGTATCCTTGCTAACAATGAATCCCTCAAGTGTGCCTGAATATTGGAGAACAATGAAGAGAGCCAGTGTTCCCCTGTGGTACCTCAGGACAAGAAATCTACTGAGATTTTCTTGGTAAGCATGGGTCTAAGAAGAGAAAGCTGTAAGGATTTAAAGAAGAAGACACAATTCTGAAGTGGATGCTGGAGAAGTATAGTTGTTTAATCTATCTGTTCAATCTATCTGTTGAATGTAGGGTTCTTTTTGCCCATAGATTTACAAATCTTGTCTTCAAGAGACACAACAAAACAGTACTTAAAGATATAGCTTCAAGGACACAGTAGAATGCATCACTGGCTAAATCATATTGATTTATCTGTCTGTGCTCAAACAAGAATATCATTATATAGAAGGACAGAAACATAGAATTTGATACTAGAAACATTTGGCTCATGTAGTTTGCCTTTGTCTTAAAACCAGTGGATTAGCTGTGAATCTTGAGGTTCGTTTGTTTTATATACTTCTGGTTTGATAGATCAGTTGGCTAATTCACCAGCTCTAGAATCTGTTTAAACCTGAGGTTTACATGTTCTAGTCCTGGCAAAGTCAACTCATTCTTTCACTCCTCTAAGGTAGAAAAAAGTGTACCCAGATCCTACTTGAAAATGAGAGACAATGCCAGTTGGGTAGATGCACTAAGATGTGATAAAGCGGAGATACCTTCTCCAGTCATATCACGTTTTTCAAATTCTATGTTATTCTATGGAGCCTATGCACTAAGATCTCTAAGAATTTAGGGATCTTAGTAAATAGGCTCTATAGAATAACATAGAAATTGGACAATCTATAGCAATGAGAAGTCATCTCCGTTTTATCACACCTTAGTGCATCTCCCCCAATGTATCCTTTGTGGTAAAATACTTTCTTTCATCATTATGTGGGTAGTGAGTGTGCATGTCTGTGTGTGTGTGGTGTGAAGTGATAATTTCAGTATGCAGGTGTATAGGTGTGTATGTTTCCAATTCTTGATAAAACTTGAGGTACATAATATTACATTTATTGATTTTAGCACTCCTCTCATTTCCTTTTGTATTTTAAACCATACCCTACAGCAGGGCTCAAAATTTCCACTTGCCACTAGCCAATGGCGAGTGAAAATTCAGCCCTGGCGAGTAGAAATTCGGCCCTGGTGGGTATGCTATGGCTTGCAGTGGTGAGTAACTTTTCAGGTCTGGCTAGTAGCAAAGGACTTCAAATTTTAAGCCCTGCCCTACAGAAAGGAGTAACATTTCTTCCCCTGCTTGCTATGAAAGCCCAACACACATTGCCTATGTTTTTCATGGAGTGGTGTTTTTTCATAGTATATCTGTAAACAGTACAATATGCTATCTTATTAACGTGTATTTCAACAATAATATTCCTTTAAGACCATACATAGCTTTTGGATTCTTGCACTAAATAAGTACATGTTTATAGATTCTGGCTGAAACTACATGATGTTTGAAAGTATATGTTTCCTATTTCCTTTTTAGCTGGATGTTAAGTCTCATATTCTAGAGATCGTTTGTTAAAAGGAAAAGTAGAGTAATTACACTGCAAACAAGCTGTACCATGGGGTAAATAAACAGTCAGACATTTAAAGTATCCGCTCGACTTGAATGATACAATTTCAGACCAAATAAAATCAAAGTAATACCTTTAATCTTGTCGCTTAAAATTCAATCTTCACGGACCACACAATAATACAGAGGGCAACATAAGTACAAGTGTACAGGTTAGAGTAGCAGTAGAAGTTAGTTTGATACAATGTTTCCCATTGGCTACTCAGGCTTTTAAACAGACTAATCAGACGGGTAACCAACTGCCATCATGATTAAGCGTGTATAACGCGAAACATGTCGAATGGATTAGTGATTCTGCTACTCTAACCTGTACACTTGTACTTATGTTGCCCTCTGTATTATTGTGTGGTCCGTGAAGATTGAATTTTAAGCGACAAGATTAAAGGTATTACTTTGATTTTATTTGGTCTGAAATTGTATCATTCAAGTCGAGCGGATACTTTAAATGTCTGGTTGCAACAAGGAATCTTGGAGAGTTCAAGTAACTTGCATCCTGGTTTATACATTCAACAGACCTTACTTACACACACATGGAAAAGAGTGTTTGATAATAATAAGTGAGACTCAACTGGTATATGTACTGAATGGATTATTGTTCACAAAGTAACTGGAGCCGCTATATTTCTTTGTATGAGTATCACGGTAAATAAACAGTCCCCAAATGATCAATCATTTTCAATGTGTCGGAAACCTCACTAGTATTCAAGAGGTTAATAGCCCCATTTAAATCTATATGATTTTTTTTATATCTCCCCATGCTGAAGTCGGTTTGCCCCAGAATGACTCCACGTTTCTTGAAAACCTAAGTCAGTTCACAAAATCCCAGAGTTGATCCAACCAGTTCTGGCAGGAGAGCAAAATCTGTGGACTATGCAACAACATTGCTTGTCTTGTCAATTGTTTTTAATCAAGCACCATTCTACATCCCACTGTCTTCCATATGGTAGACTGAAATAATTCCTTGTTGAAAAATGTACTAAGATCATAAAACCAATATAAGATCCATCCTAAAATCATTAGTTGCAACAAGCTTTGATATATCTGCCCTGTAGAGATAATAGTGTGAGTGAAAGCTGGGTTGCTTGGTTCCTAAGAGATGTAGGACATGGGCAAAACAAATGCACCATTACATGCCCCAAGCTGGAAAAAAGACCTGGGGCTTTAGCCCTGTCAACATGTACCTAGTAATGTCCCTGAGTTAAAGTATCTTTCTGCTCCCTCAATAAACAACTGGTCCAAGTCATTTCTCATCCCTCCTAGGTCTTGAAATGAAGAATTAAACTAGCTAATGACACCCAATAAGACAACAAGTCTCCTCAGTCATCATTTAGTACCAATAAATCATAGGCAGGAACATTAAAAGCACAGCTTTATGGGTCAATAAAAACAGCATGTGTGTTTACGTGTATGGATATTGATCTTAATGGGGCTGTAAAGGGAAGGTGCCTTCTAACTAATGGTTGTCTAGCAGCTATGAGAACCAACTTCCCATAGCAAAAAATGTCCTCTCTCTTTCACTCCCTCTCACTAATTGTCCTGAAGATATCTGTGATTTGTAGGGCTGGTTGATGTCAGAGCCTCACTTGATGCTAATGGACAAGGTAGCAACATCCCTGTGTACTCCACAGAAGACCTATGTTGGTAAATCCCCTAAGAACAGGCTTCAATAAGGAGGACAGAACTCTCTTACAAATCCAAGTGAGTCTATGACATCACCCAGCTCTGGAGATCATGAAGACTTGCAGGGTGATTGGCAAGTGAAATGGAGAGATTTAACTATGAAACTCAATTCCCATAGCTGTGGAAAAACCATGTTTCAGTAGAAGGTACCTTTCAGCTACCATCTATTTTATTCCAGTGGTGCTGAGATACCTGTTTGTTGTCATATCCGATTTACTGTAATTCCACTATTTCTAAGTCAATTTCTGAATGGATTTGGATATATTCCCTAACATTATACTTGCAAGTTTTCTTTCACATAGGAAAAAGAACTGTAGCAGCCCCTGCAACATTTCTGTTGTCCATGTTCTTTTACTGACCTTCTGCAGTCTCCTGGAGATCGCCCCATCAGATAGTTGTGGCTGAAAGCTAGCCCAAGTGAGCATCTGCTAGTATTGCCTGACACCCACTTGGGTTAGCAGTTAATTGGATTTTGCTAAAGAATGTCACAACCTTCAATGTAGCTAGTGTGAAAGATCTGTTAGTGGCCCTTTGGCTACCATGCAGATATGCCCTGTTTCAAATTTTTGTGTTCCTTTGCAGTTAAAGTTAAAGCTTGCTGGACATTAGTGTGTTCATAAGAGGTGATAGTTGCCCACGTCAAAGGCACTATAGCCTTGCATACCTTTCACCATGGAGGTATAACCAGTGTTGTAAGTGACATAACCAATAGTGGTGTCACTAGGGTGAAATGGGCCTTAGAGGAGATCTGGGAGGAGATGCAGTAAGGTGAGGTAGACTTTCCAGTGGAGAGAAACGCTACAATTCCAGTTTTATTCTATGGAGATAACACAGGTAGGCAGTCTTTGGACCTCCGACTGTTGCGGATGGATGACGATACTGGGAGGTCTGATATCCAAAGATTTTGTACCCCTCCACCAAAATTCATTCAACTTTAAAGAGAAGCTCCTTTAGAAAATATAGGATATGGAGAGTTTATCTCCATGGAGAGTTAATCTGACCTTTATCTCATCTCATCTTAGTTCATCTCCCCCATGAATAATAATACTGATCTTTGTCATATTGCATATTTTGATGAATAGCAAATGATTATCCTTCCAGAAAATGTTTAAACAAAACACTATGATAGATTGTCACTTTTATTCATATTGAAATTAGGAAACCTTGTGTGAATCTTAAACTCTTACTTCTTGTTTTATTCTTTAACTTTTTTCTATTTCATCTATCAAGTTCTGAAAGAATGAAAAATGAACATAATTAAAGATCTCCCTAGATATCAATCAGAGAAAAAATGGATGTGATACAATTTAAACGCATCTACACAGAAGAATATAATCAAGAGCATTACATACACAGATTTTGGTTGTCAATTGCATCTATTTTAACCTCTTGTATGTTGCAGACAATGCATATATGTAAGGGAAAAGTGAAGTAATTCTGGTGTAAACCAATGGCATAATGGGGAACAAATAAAAACGCTCATTGATTTAATGGATCTTTTAACCCCTTGATTGCCACAAAAGTCTACAACACTTTGCAAAGCATGTTAGGGGGGATGTATCCATATGAGTCTGAGTTAAAATATTTGCTGGAACTGATTTCTTACTGGTTTGTCAAGCTATGTTCTAAGCTATTTCAGCAAAAACTGTCCAATGTACACACCTTGTGCCAAGAGGAGTGCAGTGGGAAAATATATATGTGTTGCAATACATTGAAACCCCAGTGGTGCACTCTTTTGTTTAACACCATTCAGACCTTGTTGGGACTTTAAACTCCTTGAATGCTAAGTAATTGTGGATACCGCTATCAATTAAGCTGCTAAAAGTACCATTTTAGTCAATAGGAATTGATATAATTTGTGTTTGTCTCCTATGGTTCTGCTGATTTGTTCAATAATGACTCCAGTTCTTCCATTTATATCAACCTTGGTAATACAAAATGACCCGAAGGCCCTGCTTACAAGAGCTCACAATGTAGGGGAAATGGAATGATGATACACAAAGTGGACATGACTGGCTACATTAGTAAACAGAAGGAGCACAATGCATTGGGGTGTATCATGGGAAAAATGGCAAATCTGGAATTGCTATGGTGCAGTCAGTGGCATAACAATAGGGGTCTCAGCAACTGCAGCTGGGCCCGTCACTCCAGAGGCCTGGCTGCCCCCTACAACCCCCTTGCACCCTGTGACCACCCAACCTGGTGCCCGCAACTAGCTGAGGTCTGTGCCTTCTTCGGCAGAGACCTCAATTAGCAGCTGAGCGCACACTCTGTCTTTGGCACTCTAGTAGTGTAGAGTGCTGGGAGATTACATCATCTCTTAGCACTCTGCATTACTGGAGAGAGAACCATGTGGGAACTCCAGCTGCTAATAGATGTCTGTGCAAAAGGAGGCACAGACCTATTCTTCCATGCCTTGGACCACCAGGGAGGTAGGAGATGGACACTGGGGGCAATGAGGAGAGGTGGACATTGGGGGCAATGTGGAGAGGTGGACATTGGAGGCAATGAGTGGAAAGGCAGACATTGGAGTCAATGGAGATGTGGAAATTGGGGGCAATGTGGAGGGGGACATTGGCGGCAATGAGGAGGGGACATTGGGGCAATTTGGATATGGACATTGGGGGCAATATCCATCAGATCAATTCTCATTGGACCAATTCCAGTCAAAGGAATATTTGTCAGTATGTTACAATGAAAACGATTTTCAAACCTATTTTCTCTGTCAGAAAAGTACATCTCTAAAAGTGAATAGCCAGTTCCTAATAGAAAACTGGGAGGTATATAGAAGAGAAGAAACAGTCAGGTCTAGTGAAAAAGACATAATACTACTTGAAACACTGCAACATATTCAAGAATACTGCAATAAGATGTATTGAAGTGAAATAGCTTTCATTGTAACATATTGATGAGTTATTCCTTTGACTGGATTGGTCAAACGAGAATTGATCTGACTGGACAGCATCTGTTTAAATACTGTGACTTTTTTATCCTCTTTATGCCTTTGAAAAAGCTATTGGGTGAAACGTGTCAGGCGTTTATCTTTTGTTTTGTTTGTTTTTTTAAAATGGAAATCACCGATATTAGACTATCTCTGTATGATCAGAGCATGTTATGATACATTACTGCTGTTCCTTTCATACCTCTGGTGGTTTACAGAGTCAGGAATTTTAATTTTAGTATTTTTAATATGCTTTCCTTGAGTGCTCAATAATTACTTAATATACACTACCTCTATATATCAGGACGACTCAGGGACTGTGGATTAATCATGTAGCAATCATAAATACTATGAATAATTGAATCTTTTAGGCTGCAGATAGTTGGACCTAGTTCTGACTGCACATCCTTTACAGCATTTCTGTGCTGTTATTGTTTAATTCCTAGGGCAACTGCTCTGTGTGACACTGATATTTTATGGACTCCCTTTCCTGAGATAAACAATGAAAGGGACCTAGATAGTTTTTCTGGATCCTTGGATCCCTTTTAGCTAGGAGAATTTTGTCTCGTGGGGTGTGGTTATGTTCTTTTCAGGGTTCACACTAATGTCTTGCACGACCTTTGCTTGCAGTACAGTCTATTATTAGACTTTGTTTTACTGGGATGGCAATCCATAGAAATTAGATTTGACACAGATCCCTTAGGATTGGAATTGTGTACACCAGTTAACTTACTGGTCTATTTGGTGCAGACATTCTGTGTTGGGTAAGGTGACCAGATATTTAAAATTAAATCCGGGGACATTTTTTTTTTCTCTACCCTGTCCATGCTTTATCCACCTCCACACCCTGTCCACGTACTGCTCATACCCTGTCCACCTCCACACACTGTCCACACTGTGTCCACCCTCACACTCTGTCCCCACACTGCCCACCCTCTGTTCACCCTCACCACACACTGCCCACACCTTTTACACCCTCACCACACATTGCCCACACTCTGTGCACCCTCACACCCTGTTCTCACTGCCCACTCTGTCCACCTCCATACTGCCCACCCCATCTTCCTCTACACACTGCATACCCTGTGCTCCTCCACACACTGCCCACACTGTCCACCTCCACATTGCCCACACTGTCCACTCTGTCTTCCTCTACACACTGCACACCCTGTGCTCCTCCACACACTGCCCACACTGTCCACCTCCACATTGTCCACACTTTCCACCTCCACATACACTGTACACTGCCCACCCCAACCTTCCTCCACAAACTGTCCACCCTGTCCTCCTCCACACATTGCCCACCTCCACATTGTCCACACTGTCCATCTCCATTATGCCCACATTATCCATATCCACACTGTCCACCTCCACATTGTCCACACTGTCCATCTCCACTCACACTGCCCACCTCATGCTCCTCCACATTCTGTCCACCCTGTCCTCCTCCACAAACTGCCCACCCTGTCCTCCTCCACATTGTCCATACTGTCTACCTCCACACACACTGTCCACACTACCCACCTCCTCATTGCCCACCCCGTCGTCCTCCACACACTGCCCACCCTGTCCTCCTCCTCACACTGTCCTCCTGCACAAACTGTCCACCACGTCCTCCTCCACAAATTGTCCACCATGTCCTCCTCCACAAACTGCCCATCCTGTCCTCCTCCCCACACTGTCCTTCTCCACAAACTGTCCACCCCGTCTTCCTCCACAAACTGTTCAACCTGTCCTCCTCCACAAACTGCCCACCCCATCCTCCTCCACAAACTGTCCACTCTGCCCAGCTCCACATTGTCTACATTGTCTACCTCCACACTGCCCACAATGTCACCTCCACACTGCCCCTCCCACACACTGCCCACCTTGTCCAAGTTCAAATTGTCCACCTCCACACTGCCCACCCTGTCCTCCTCCACACTGCCTGCTTCCACTACATAACAACAAATGTAAAATACAAGAAAAATGGCATAAAATGGGTGCTCTGCTGGTATGGCTAAAATAGACTAAAGAAAAAAATAAAAATCTATGCAAAACCAAACCAGGAGAGTATCCTCTTAAAAGCTGCTACTATCCCCAGACTGGTGTGTATAGTCTGTAATTAAGAGGGAAAAAAAGAAAATATAAAGGGAGAGCGCTAAATAATAAACCAGGAGAGTTTCCCCTTAAAAGCTGCTACCATCCCCAGACTGGTGTGTATAGTCTGTAATTAAGAGGAAAAAAAAGGAAATATAAAGGGAGAGAGCTAAATAATATTGATAAGTATCTAAAATATAATAATTGCCCAGAGCTATTAAATATGAATCTTCGTCCCGTAATGCTGTTACCTCTCCCGACTGTAGATGCTTATGTGAACTCTCCTGCTCTCCCGTCCCATGAAATGCCTGTATGGTAGCGAGATCTCACCAACACAAACTCATTTTGAAGGGGGTGCCGCTGGAGGTGCATCTGCAGTCGGGAGAAGTAACACCATTACGAGATGAAGATTCTTATTTACCAGCTCTGGGCAATTATTATATTTTATTTGAACTATTCTAGTGGTACCACTAGTGAGCTTTTAGCTTCTATTTGAGCATTTTGATACAGTGTATCTTATTATATATGTGTATTTTAATTTTATTTATGTATTTAGATATTTCTATATTAAAGATTCATCCTTAAATAATCACACATTGTCCACATTGTCTTTGTGCCACTATGCATCTTATTATATTCATTAGGGATGGTTAATAAAAGTTAAGATTTACTTATCTCCCTTTATATTTTCTTTTTTTTCCCCCACTTTCACATTGTTCACCTCAATGCTGTTCACCCCCACATTGCCCACCCTATCTTTACACTGTCCACTTCCACACTGCCAGCCCACATTGTGCTACATTCTGACACCTGGCTTCATGACGTGGCAGCCGAGTTGTATGTATGTATGTATATTTTATTTATATAGCGCCAACCAGTTTACTTGGCACTTTACAGATTACATTTGATATAAAAGGGGTACAATAAGTGCAGTGATTAAGTGCTTGTAAAGACAATTATAAGGGGAACAACAGGTGAGTATATATGAGGATGAAAGGTCCCTGCCCCGTAGAGCTTACAATCTAAGTTGGTGGCATTGTGATATGAGCCTTGTGCTGTTCTCTGCAATCTGGCGCACACTGATCCAATTTATTGGTGACCCCCATGTGGCCCGTGATGATGACGTTGCACATGGTACTCATGTGCAGTCTTCAACTAGCTTCACTTCATTGAGTCTCAATAGATTCAATGAAGAGAAGCTGAATGGAGATCCGGGAACGTTTCTAGGGACAGGTTATCTCCGGGGACAGTGAGCTGAATCCGGGGACTGTCCCCGGAAACTGGGGACATCTGATTACCCTAGTGTTGGGGTGGCACATTTGGATGTGAGGAGTATACCTTGTATATAGTACCTTGAGTCAGATTGGATTCACTAATACACCCTGAATTAACTATAAAGGTAATTTACATACTCTCATTCTAGGGGACATTCAATATGATGAGCTTTTTCTTCTTCTAATTTTGTTGTTTTTATATTAATAATATTCAGTAATTGTTAAAGGAATAGTATTGTCAAATTATTAAAAAAATATTGTAGCTATTGAAAAATGAAACTAAATGACCCCAGACCCATCTTTCAAACCTTTATGGTTTGAGAGATATTCGCTGTTAAAGTTCCCCTCTCCCTCCCCTTTCCCTGACGTCAGCGCTCTAGCTGACTGCAGGGGAATCTGGTACCGGGACCGGCGGAGGCTCTTTAGCAGAGCCGAGATAGCAATATTGAAAAAGAAGGTTTGAGAGATGTGACTGTGGTAATTTAGTTTTATTTTTCAATAGCTACGATATTCATTTTTGTACTAATTTGACAATATTATTCTTTTATTATTTATTATTATATACTTTCTCCCTAATCTTAGTACGTTGAATTCACACTGATATATACTCCCTGTCATTATATGCCTTCATTAAAGTTTACTTTATTTTCTTTTTCTCTTCTTGTTTAACTTTATGACCTGTAGTAAACTGAGGAGCACAGCTGCATATTCTACTGTATTAAATATAAATTGGCAGCTGTAATGACGTAACTTGGTCAGTGCCCCGGCTTATTTTTTCTTTCTTGTGATATCGTACCAACTTCTCTAGCACTCAGTGGGTTAAAAGTCCAAATTAATTGAGAATTTTGGAAATTGTTATTTACCATCAGGGCCTTCTGCAGAATCAAAATATGAGCCATTCCAGAGCAAGTCAGCTGGACTGCAGGGGATAAATACAAACTGAAAGGGGCTGTGAAACACCTTGGGGGAGATGCAATAAGATATGATAAAGAGGTGATAAAGCAAAGATGACTTCTCTAGTGATAGAAATTCTCCAATTCCTATGTTATTCTATTTAGCCAGTGCACTAAGTTTTCTCCAACTGTGGAGATCTTAGTACATAAGCTCTATAGAATAACATAGGAACTGGAGAAGTTGAGTTAAGAACGAGAGAGGAGCTAAGAAAGAGAGCTCCTCCATTAAGACTTGAGGAAAGGCTCTTTCGACTAAAACAAAGGCATGGGTTTCTTTTACAGTAAGGTGGGAAAAAATATGGAATTCTTTGCCTCGGGATGTTGTACTTGCAGATACAGTAACTGCTTTCAAAAAAGCAACGGATGCCTATCTAGCACAGAACAATATTGAAAAGTATGACAGATGGCTTCAATGCAGATAGGTTTTTGATCCAGGGAACTATCTGACTGCCATTTAGAGTCAGGAAGGAATTTTTTTACCCACTTGGGGCTAAATTGGAAATGGCTTCAGGGTTTTTTTTGCCTCCCTCTGGATCAACAGGGGTGTTTTTGCATGGCCGAACTTGATGGACGCATGTCTTTTTTCAGTCTTGTCAACTATGTTACTATGTTACTACAAATGAAGAAGTAATCTCAGCTTTATCATCTCTTTATCACGCCTTAGTGCATAACCCTCCTGGAATCCTAGAGAGGTCTCCAATATGAAGCAAACAATTGGAGACATGTCTTGAATTCAAATGGTTAAAAACCCCTTTCAAATCATCGAGAATTTGTATTTGTCCTTTAGGGTGTGGTTGGTTTACCCCAGAACTGCTCATCTTCAATTTCTTGAGTACAACCTTAAGATTCTGCATTGAATTTGAAGGATAAGGGAAGTCACTGAAAGGAATAACAGAGCAGCATTAGGAGAGCGATTTGTAAAGTAGAGGAGTCTGGCATTGGTTTCCTATGGATTGGTGGGGATAAATGCTAATTATAGCATATCTTAGGACATCAGGATATGAGATAATAAATGCATATGTGTTCTTTTCTGCATTTTTTTAAGTTTAGTTATTTCAGCTGTCCACATAGTATGAACCTTCATTCTGTCAAGGTTAATTTCTCATCAGTAACAGTATTAATTGCAGGCGATTTGAAAAGACAATTATCTTGACGGCAGCAGGGTTTAAAGTGTTTTACTTTATAAGTGGTCTGTCTCAATGACATGAAAATGGCTAACAGCAGTAGGAAAATGAGGCCTAGTCAGGGAAAAGGCCTTTAATAGAATAGTCTCCATGTGCATTTTACATCTCCAAATGTTCCATGATGTTAACCGTTTTTGAACCTCACAGGCATATGGGTAAATCTACCAGGCAATTATTACTTCAGTGTTAGAAAGAAATACGTTAATTACTGCCTGAGGGTGTCTGTTTTCACAGAGTTGAAAGGGGTAGTATGATAAAAGTTGGCTGCTGACGTCTGAGGCAGAGACGGTCATTCAGAAATACTGAAACTAAATGTGACCATCCACTACTAATGTAGTGGAGCCAAAGGCACAAGGGAGTGTCAGAAATGGCAATTTATTTCAGTCAGGCCTTTAACAGTAGTACAAGGCTAGCAAAATAATAAATTACCCTTACTCCTATACATAAAAGTAACTGTCTTCCTCAAAACAGAGGTGGGAGCAGAGAGTGTGAAGCTGTCACATTGGTTCAGTTCATTGTGAGTCTTGGATTGCATTCTGCCCTTTTAAATTGCTCTGTGTATTTGTATGTCATGCATAGGGTGCCACAATATATGCTGTGTCTCTCAGTTTGAACAGACTGAACTGTATTGCTCAGATGGTTCCCTGTCTTGAAGAATACAATCCCTATGGACCCTTAGTACTGAGCTTGAGCATGATACAATGTGTCTGTGGCAGGGGCGTCCAAGTTTTTTCATCTGTGGGCTACATGATAAGAAATCCATATGTGTAAAGGCCTCATTCATTTGTTTATTGATAACAATGGTGATTAATAGATTGCCAGCTATTTAAAAAGTCTGTAATTTTTTTAGCAGTAATATTAAATTGTACTACAAAGTTTAACCCTTTTAGTGCCAGAGGAATACGCAACACATTGCAAAGCAAAGGGTTAATCAGCTTTCTTCATATAAATGTACAGTTACAGGCCTCAAACTGTTCTGTAGCCTACAGGCCTACTAGTTCATGTGTGCTAGCTAGTTAGGTTAAACATTTTTTTGTTAAAAATATCAGGTAGGTGTACCCTGGTGCCGCTCGCATGTTGGACACCAATGGTCTATGGGTGCTGTGCACGCAACCCAGGAGTTTGTAGCTGAGAACTAGACTCCCAGTTTATTTTCCAGCTGAGGTGGTGCAGACTTAGTAAAATGAGATAATTGTCCTTTAAATTTGTAAATTTGTTTTATAATAATTTTGAGTTTGCGACTAGAAAGAGCATGGGGGAGATGCACTAATGTGTGATAAAGAGGTGATAAAGTGGAGACGTCTTCTCCAGTGATATCACTTCTCCAGTTCCTATGCTATTCTATGGAGCCAATGCACTAAGATTTCTTCAACTTTGGAGAATAACACAGGAAGTGGAAATGTGATATCACTGGAGAAGTCATCTCCATATTATCACCTGTTTATCACACCTTAGTGCATATCCCCCCTTGGGCCAGTGGCAATTTTGTATGTGTCTACTCAGCACAGGCAATGCTTTTACAAGTGGACTTGTATAATCATATGTATATATATATATATATATATATATATATATATATATATATATATATATATATATATATATATGCACAGCTGTGGAAAGGAATCATGCCTTTAAAATTAAAGGGATAGTAATGTCTACATTATATAAAAAGTAATATTGTAGACCATAAAATAAGAAATCTTTCAATGCAAGGGGGACTTTAGAACGCTCTATCTCTCAAACCATAAAGGTTTGAGACACAGGAATTGCATGGATGGATTTCTTATTTTTCTGGTCTACAATATTACTTATTATATAATTAAGACATTACTATCCCTTTAATTGCTTTTCAACTCAGTCGAGGGAAAAAAGCTAAAGCTCAGAACGGGAATCTCTACCTTAACCTAAGTTCCAACAGTAGTAAAATGAACCTCAAGTCAAATCATTCAGCCCCCTTTAAATTTGAGCAGAAATCTCTGCCGCTTTTGAGTATCTCTCTGGTACCTGATCTCTTTGAATCTGATGTGCTATACTAAGACAGTGGTTATCAAAATTTTTGTCACAGTTGGACACTTTAGTTTGAATTAAAATCTCTGTGGGATCCTAAAAATCAAAGCACTTAAAGGGATAGTAATAGTTAATTTTAAGTTGATTTAATATTGTAGACATTAAAAAAGGTTAACATCTATGTAAGTCTTATCTCTCAAATCTTTATGGTTTGAGAGGTATAACTTGCAAAAGTTACCTTTCCTGGCTATTTCACTCAAGTCTGCCATCTAGCTGACAGCTGCAGATTCCAGTCATTTGACCAGACACAGACTCTTAAGCAGAGCTGAAATCACGCTATTTAGAAATAAATACTTCATTGGAACAGTCTACAAAGTGTGCTTGCAAACCAGGCACACTTTGTAGACCATTCTAAATGAAGTATTTATCTTTAGATATTGTTATATTGTCGCTGCTGAAGAGCCTCATCTGGTCAAGCGACCAGAATCTGCTTCTGACAGCTTTACAGCTTGTCAAGCAGAAAGGGGATGGAGCAGAGAACTTTATTTTCCTATATCTCTCAAACCATAACGGTTTGAGAGATACGAATAAGTGCAAGTACTCTCTTTTAATTGTATCTACCATATAGTTAATACTTTTTTTCTGACAATACTATCACTTTAATATGGATATGTGATTTGTCAAGGGCTTAATGAAGGGGAAACTGTATCTGAAGCTCAAAGTTTACCTTTTAGTTTTTTTTACTAAAAAAGTGGCACCCTAAGTGGAAGTCCAAAACACACCAAAGTGCCACGGCACCCTGGTTGGGAATTGTTGCTTTAACCCTTTTGTTTCTGGAGGTCTCCAATGTGTTGCAGGTTAAAAAAGCATCTTTTTTATAGCTGAATGTAGTTGCATGCTAGATGGTAGTGATAATTTAAGATTAAAATCTTTATTTACAATTTATCAGGTAACAATTCACAGATTATTATGTTTATAATTGGAGTGCTAGATTTAATGTTTATTACAAGAGAAATGTGCTAGAAAACAAAACTGCACTGTGTCAAATATTTCTTCTATGTCTACTGGTAATCACAAAACCATACATATACACTGTCACGGCATCCACGTGTGTCATTAATAACATTTGCCCCAGGGAACCCCATTTACATCTTCATTGATCTCTGGGGTTCAACGCAACACAGTTTTAAAACCACCTCAATAAGAAGAACTCTTTATCATCACTTAGTGAATCTCCCCCCAGGAGTGAGGTATTCAGGATATTCCATCTTCATCAGAAATGGGGAAGCTGTGTATCAGTGATAGTGATTAATTTGTCAGTGCTCAGTTAGGAATATTTATAAAACATGACCTGTTGCTATCTGTGCTCTGAGGGACATAATTAAAAATCACTAAAAAAGGAGACATTCCAAACTTCCTATTGGTTAACATTTTTAACTCCTTGTATGTTAAAGAGGTCTCCCACATTTTGCGAAGCACTGCATTAGAATCTCTAGGATTTAAATGGATAAAATTCCCAGTTTAAATCAATGGGATTTTTTAATTTGATTTAATCTGGTTTGGGTTGAGGAATAATTTTCTTCTTGGCTATTCCTTATCTAACCCACCAAGAACTTTATACGTAATAGAATATATCTCAAATCAGATGGGTTAATGTGTGTACTGCAACTGGGATAACTTGTGTACTGCAATTGGGAACAGAGTAGTGCATACTACGGGAAATAACCCAATTGCCCTTCCTTAGCCTAGTGACCTTATGTTAGAGAGCTAATTATATACTGTCTGGAACACCATGGTTTTGAAGGAACCTGCACAGTAATCCAAGTCCAAGTGGTTGATACTTCTCAGTGAGAAGCCAGGAGTTGAAGGGCATATGTGCCAAATTATTGAATTGGAGACTTCTTCCTATGGATGCACAATATCTGTACAACCTACAACAGTCACTCTGGCTTTTCACCTATTTCTGGAAAGAGTGTTTTAAAGGGATAGTACTGCAAGATTTTTACAAAAATGAATATTGTAGACATTAAAACCATGAATAGAAAGAGCTATTTCTCATCTCTCAAACTTTTATAGCTTGAGAGATTGAAGCATGTAAAGTTGGGGTTTCCCAGAAGTCTGTCATCTAGCTGAGAAAAGCACAATCCGGTCCCGGGGCCAAAATAGCGCGATGTAGGAAGAAATACTTAACTGGAACGGTCTACAAAGTGTGCCTAGTTTGCAAGCAATGTAATTACACTACTCATCATTGTCATATGTTTAAAGAACTAAATTGGCTAGCACTCAAATCTAGACGTGCCCTTCACCTGTCTTGCCTAGTTTATAACCACTTCCCTAAAACATTACCAGACTACTTGAGCAATATGGTCATTCCATCTCTCCATACTAACTATAACTTCTGCTTCACTGCTAACAACTCACAGAGTATTCCTCACTACAAGAAAGAAACCGGTTGATCTGCCTTCTCCTTCAAACTCTGAAAGCCTGGAAATACCTACCACAACAAAAAAAATCAGATCTTCTCATAATCTAAAATTCCTAAAATATGTTTCTTTGCATCTAAAAAACAATATGTAACTGTATATAATTCTTTATATTGTTTCTCTATGTTGTGTAAAAATGTAACATCTTCAGGATTTACTTGAAAACAAGTGAACTCTCAATGTATATTTCCTGATAAAACATTTTCTAAATAAATAATAAAATGAATAAATAAATGTGGGTATGTCCCATACTGTCTAGGGAGGCAGAAAATAGTAAAGTGTGAATCTATAGATATAGTTTCATTTGGTTTGCCAGATAATTGGTCCAGTTCCATTTAATACAAAAGCCTTTTTGGCTTTTATGTTTCCCAAGTATTACTGGCTTCTCTGACGATGAAAGAGTGTCTAAAATCAGGCACAAGAAAATAAATATGTGGAAAGAGGAATATGCAGATACCTAATTTTGAAGGACACTCGGTGTTCCTGCCAAACGAAATTACACTCCATATAGGGCAATTTCTTCACATGACTATTTTATTCCTAACTGTGACCTTGTCTTGTAAAATCAAGCTGTCTGAAAGGTTTAACTGCTTTTGACTTTGTAAAAAGAAAAATTCCAAAGTGACTTCTTTTTAGAAAGGATTTGTAACAGAAAGACAAACTAGAACTTATCCACAAAATAAAAGAGGTGCAATTCTGGAGCAAAAGGACTGACCATAGTGGTGACACAGAAATTCTTACAACTCCCATTGATTGAATTGATTGCTTTGCAATGCAATGGAGATGTCTCTAGCAATCATGGGGTTAAAAGCACCATTTAAGTCACTGGGCATTCTGCTTATTTCCAATGATGTAGTTGGTTTACTGTAGAATTCCTGTTTTTTTTGTGCTCATAAAACCCAAAAGGCCTTAACCCCTTAACCCCATCCCGACAATGGACGGACATGTACGTCCCGCAGAAACTGTCACTTAGTTACAGAGGACGTACATGTGCTGGCCACGGGCGCTCACTAAGGGGTTAAGGACCAGCGGTCCCGGGGTTTGTGGTCCTTTAAGGATCAGATAGGAAACTTTGACGTGTCGGCCCGGTGACTGATCACGCATGCCGACACCCTGAAGGGGGACTGATAGAGATTGCGCCTGTCTTGGAGCGGTCAACTTCAGTCCCCGGTATTACTCACAGCACTCCTACAGGAGCTCTGTGAGTAAAAAGTACATGACGTGCCAGTACCGTCACTGGTCCGTAACGGAAAAATAGCAGTGATGGTCCCAGCACGTCACTGGACATTAATAAACAAGCAATTCTGGAGCAGGAAAATGTCATCAATGGGGTCAAATGAAAATTCCCAAAAGTACTTTATCATTTTTTTCAATTGTCATTTATTTTAGGATATTTCTATATTCCTGACGGTGAGTTAACTGAATTTTTATATCCAGAGACCCTTTTGTTAGGGACTGTGAAAGCAGGAATAGTGAAACTTTCTTACACTATCCCTGTAGCACAGATGTCTCTTAACAGACTGGGACAGTGATACAATATAAACCCATCTCTTCCTGCTGCAATCACAAAGGGATAATGTTACATTGTATCACTATCGCTGCTTACTCAGTCCCTGACTGAAAGCTGCCTGGAAACACGTATTTGCTGAAATCAATGCCATGGACATTAAAAACCACAATAAACCAAACCAACCATTATATAAAAAATCAAACAGCATAAGACATAGACACTGCCACATGTCTAGATAAAGAGATCACAGCTTTTATTTAGAGATTCAACCTATTTAAAGGACCCTAGGCAGAACCCTTCCAAACTCTGCAAATGAGCCTCGTCAGGCCTATGGCCTCAGCATGAGCTATAACCTGTATCCAACTGCACACAGCCAAGGGAGTGTTGGAATTTCCACACATTACTATCTAACACCCCCCCAGGGTCCCAGTGATGGCTACCTCAAACCCAGTTAGATGATTTGGAAGTAAATGATCTTTGAAGACCTGCCCACCATGACTCCATTACCTCAATGTATTATGGCAATAGGCAACCTAAGAGCAGCATGATCTGACTGCTGGGCCACTGTCTGCTGCAAACCACAACCTTCTTGGATAAGATGAAATGGCTGAGTCAGGAAGCTCCCCATTAACAACATCCAGAAAGCATTCCTAAAGGGGATGCCCTATGCTCCCCAAATACTGTGACTGAGTGCATGATGCCATTAAACAAGCTGATACCATGCTCTGTGAGAGGTTTATCTCCCCTGTACATCCAAACTTCCTAAACCTTAAAGGGATAGTAATACTTCGTTTTAACTTTATTTTATTTTGTAGGCATTAAAAAAACATGAAGAATGATACAAGTCTTATCTCTCAAACCATTATGGTTTAAGAGATATTCACAAAGTATCCCTTCCCTGTTCAACCAGATCAGAAGGGAGATGCCCAGGTAGACTGCAGAGAGGGACAATCTTCAATTAAGATAAGGGAAAAAGCTGAAAAACTTGCCAAGGGGGGAAGGGCTTTCATTGTTTTAATACAAAGAAGATTGTCCCCTTCTGTTATCTGTCTGGTCATACAACTAGATTCACATCTGAGAAGAGATTCCTTACACTAGGTAAAAGGGACAGGGAGGGGAAACTTTGCTTGTGAATATCTCATAAACCATAAAGGTTTGAGAGATAAGACTTATATCATTCTTCATGTTTTTTTAATGCCTACAAAATAAAATAAAGTTAAAACAAAGTATTACTATCCCTTTAAAGTTAAACAACTGACCCTTATCCTTGCAGCCTCTAGTTAAAGCCCACTCCCCTCTGTTTGGTGGTACTGTCAACCCACCACAGTTTGTAGTTCAGTGGGCAGACCCTTCCCCAAACAGGAGGGAAGAAGGAGAAAATTACATGGAATCTTAATATGGCCTCTAGCTCACTCAGCCACTGGCCAATGTAAAAGTATATAAAAAAAAAGTGAAGATGGAAAAAAGCATAGGCAGTCTGACAACATATCATCCACTTTCATTATATGTTAAGTCAGGAAGGAAGCTGACTGTCACTTTAAAGCAACAGGAAGTTTAATTTGCCTACACACTGATAAACATATACTGGGTCATGTGCAAATATTTATCTTGGGAGTTTTTGAGGATCTACCAGGAATCTAATATCAATATTATTCCTTTTATTGCTTATCATCTGGCAGTGTGTTTGAAACCTTAAAGCAGAACTTTCATCCGCTATAAAGTTGCCCTGCTATAATTAAGCAGGTAACGACTAGCTTTAGAATATATATTTTACCTCAGAAATTTCCGCCATTCTAAAGAAATCCTTCACTGTAGGAGATCGGAACCCGGGCTACAGTGCAGACATCTTGTCAGTCCCGGTCTCCGTTGAGAAGCATTGCAGTTACCACATGGTAACTGGAAGGGACTGACGCCTCAGGCTCACAGACTGCGCTAACCCAGCCGTCAGTCTCCTACAATGATGGATTTATTTAGAATGGTGGAAATTTCAGAGGTAAAATATAAATATTCTAAAGCTAGTCGTTACCTGCTTAATTATAGCAGGGTGACTTTATAGCGGGTGAAAGTTCCGCTTTAAAGATTATATCATTGTAGTTTGTTTGTAGGGTAGTAACTGGGTCCTAAACATGTTAGGTCTGTGATATATTTACTTTTCATCCATTTGTATCCTAGTACAGAAATGGAGGTTTGAACCATTTTTGATCAAACAGTTAAACCCTTATGTCCTAGTCTATAAGTCCTATGCAGAAACGAATAGTGAAGAAATTCTTGGGCAAATCAACTGCACCATAGGAGACAAATAAAAATCCCCATTGAATTAAAAGAAGCTTTTAACCCGTTGATTGCTAGAGCGGGTTCCAGTGCATTGCCATATTTATCCTAAAAAGGGCAGCTGATTTGTACCAGAATTATGCAAATTTTCTTTTGAACATGGATCCCTTACTTAGTTTTCCCAAGGATAGATATTATAACAGGTCAAAGCAACTGTAACCAGTTGCAAGCACACTTTGTAGACTGTTCCAGTTTAGGATTTCTATTTCAGTAACGTGATCGCGGCTCTGCTGAAGATCCTCAGACGGTCCCGGGACCTGATTCCCTTGCAGTCAGCTTGAGCGCTGACTTCAGGGGAAGAGGAGGGAGGGGGGAAACTTTGGTCCTGAATATCTCTCAAACCATAAAGATTTGAGAGATGGGACTTGGGGTATTTAGTTTAACTTTTTACCCCCTGCAAGATTAGCTTTAGTTATTATATGGCAATACTGTCCCTTTAAATGAAGGATCACTTGCCTTTCCATTCATTCAGAGGTACTGAAATCTTTGAAAACTATGGAATTCCTATTGTATTCATTAGCTATTGCTCCGCCAAGAAAAAGGACATTCTATTGGTAGAGTTGATATATACTACTGGGTGCCAGAAGCACAAAAATATACCAACTGCAATCTCTGATTTTTCTTACATTTTGCAATTATGCCTTGCCTGTACTAAAATGGTTGCAACACTTACAGAAATGAAAAAAGGTATTCAAAATCTGCCATTTCGCAAAGCAGAGTGCACAACTATTTCCAGAGTTTGCTGCTGTAGGTAGAAACACATACATTTTTAAATTTAAGTACTTAAAAAAATGCTAAAATCATTCAATGCCATGAAATTTTCTACTGTATCCAGTACCTAGTGCAAAGCTAAGAAATGGTACCCCACTGGTATGGGCTGGCAAACAGTAGGAGTTGCCTGGTGTGTTGCTCCTAGTGTAAAAAAGGCTGGGGAAGCAAACAGTTTATATGTATTTCTGTGGCTACCAGTGATAAAAGGCAGTTTATTTGTGGCTGTATGTCTACGATGATATGCTGCGGTTCTATGAATACCAAAGGACAGTAGAACAAGGGGTGTCAGAAAGTATAGGTGTGGTTCTGTGGCTACCAGTGGAACATGGCTGGGTGAAGCAGAAAATGTTGAGTAGAAAGTGTACGTATGGTTCAGTGGGACAATTGAAGAAGTTCAGGGATGCAGACAGTGCATTTGTAGTACTATGATTACTACTGAGCAGTGGAACAATGATAGAATGTCAGACAGTGTATGTGTGATTCTGTAACTACCAAAGGCACGAGGGTGGGAAAATGAGTCCCACTGAGAGAAAGGAGCTATATAGCTATATAAAGAAATGCTCTATTTCTATTATTCAGACCTTGTTCAGGGGCTTCAGGACCTTCCTGATGCCCCCTCTGGCTATTGTGCTGCCTGGGCAATGACTAGTGGTGACCGTGGTGGGGTGCATCATCGTGTCAATAGTGATGTCACTAATGATGTGTGTGTTTTCCCCGATCCCACCCACTCAACTCAGAAGTTTGTTTTGTGTGTAGGTAGTGATGTCACGCTCCTCAGCACAGTCAATACAATTGATCTCCCAGCTCTATTAGCCTCATGTGCCCCCAGTGAGACCTGTTTTGTTTTTCATTAACATTCTGGGAGGTGGGGGGATAGAATGATGCAAACAATCCTGTAAACTTCTGAGGCCTGGAGGGATACATTTCAGCAGATGTATTACATACAGACTGGACACTGGAAAGGTTAAAAACACCATTTAAACAAAAAGGAATTTGTATTTGTTCCTTATGGTGCAGATGGTTTGCTCATATCTCTCCATTTCATCTTAGTAAATCAGCCTCAGAAGTGAGGCTGTATTAATATAATTCTCTGCAAGCCCAGGCACTGGAATCAATTTTCTAGTGCTACCCCTGCAAAATGGCAATTTACCAGATAACTTTTTCCTATAATTCTCCTCTTAACACCACTTTCTTCACAGGGAGAATAGCAGGGGAGTGTGTGGGCATTTCTGGATTCCTTGATTTACATTATGTGTGGCAGTAGTATGCATTAGAGCAATCATATGCTCTAGCGCATATCTGCAATTTCAGTCACTGGTGTTAGAGGTTAGTGGCAGAGGAACTGTGCAGGTGGATTTGTACATTCACTACTTTATTTTTGAAGAACCACCTGTGTCAGTGACAGAACCAGAGAGGAGGTCATGAAAACCTTTACTGATGGTGAGTCCTGAAGACTGAAATTGAAAACCTGTGTCCTGCATAAGTGATTTTCAGACTAGTGTTGAAGGATCCCTTAGGACACAAAGGGTAGATACACTAAGCGGTGAAGTGGAGATGACTTCTCCAATGTTATCACTTCTCCAATTCCTGTGTTATTCTATGGAGCCTATGCACTAAGATTTCTTCAGCTTTGGAGATCTTATTGAATAGGCTCCATAGAATAACATAAGAATTGGAGAAGTGATAACATTGGAGAAGTCATCTCCACTTTATCACCTTTTATCACCGCTTAGTGAATCTCCCCCAAGGACTTCTTTCCTTGAACACAAGTAAATTAATCAGGGACTTGTAGTTTTGATTCATCTGGGCTCAAGCAAATCCTAAAACCTGGTCTATTAGCAGTTCCTGAGAACATTGATTAGAATCAATGTTCTTCATAATAAGTATTTAAACCCTTCAACAGTTCAGGTTTTGAGGTTATATTTGCATGCACACACAGGTCTTGTTACAGGATCAGCTGGCTTTGTCAAAATAACCGAGATACTGAGTGATACCCCAGGAGAAGATATTATTATTGCTAAGTACAATTCTGAAACCAATATTTTTGAACAGAGCTTCTCAAAATAAATCAACATGTCTAATTAGCAGTGACGGTTCTAGGTCTAGTTCATATGGGAGACTTTGTTACAGGTGTTTTGTTGCAAGATGTTGCAACTACGCAAGATTTTCATTGAAAATGACTTTAGCCAGTGGCGTAACTAGAAGCCACCGGGCCCTGGTGCAGAAATTGCCATGGGCCCAGCGCCGCCCCCCTATCTTCACATTGCCCCATCTCCATCTCCTACCTCCATCACAGTGGCATAACTATAGGGGTTGCAGGGGTCGCACCCGCGACCGGGCCAGTCGCTCCAGGGGGCCCAGCCCCCCCTGCGACTCCTCTTCCTGGCGCCCGCAATCTCCGTCTGGCACGGTAGTAATGCAGAGCACTGGGAGATGACATGATGACCCAGCGCTCTGCATTACTGAAGAGGACCACGTGGAAGATCAGCACACCTCTCCGGGGTCCTGCCACTCCAGGGAGGTAGGAGATGGGGGCATTTTGGAGAGGGCCAATGTAGTCAAGGGGGGCGAATATGGTCCAGGGGGGGCCCATGGCGCTTCTTGCACCAGGGGCCGGAGGCTTCAAGTTACACCTCTGCTCCATCACCTGCTCCTGCGTGGTTCTCAGTAATGCAGAGCGCTGGGAGATGATGTCATCTTCCATCGCTCTGAATCACTAGAGCGCCGGGAGATCAGCTGGGCTGCTGCGGGCACGGGCGAGTGGCGATGGGTTTGCAGGGGGTGGCTGGGCCCCTGGAGTGACGGGCCCGGTCACAGGTGCGACCCCTAAGACCCCTATTGTTACACCACTGACTTTAGCTGTAAAAATCATCCATGTGAACTTCCCCAGAGAGAAGAAAAGTGACACACATGTGAAAAGTGGACCTGTCTTCTTGATACAGATTTTTTTTACAGAAATTAAAATCTGTATAAATTGTGTATAAGCCAAATAAAATTTTTGAGAAATTAACCTTTCAGACCTTTTGATGCCACAGTGTGGCACTTTATGCTAATCTGATACACAGTATGCTAATGAGGTAATCTTGATGTCAAATTTACAGCTTTCTGTACTACTAGAAATGCCCTTGGAGTGTAGGTTCCACCTAGATTAATATATAGTACAGTGCATATGTTAATATTGGCACAGTACATAAAAAAATTTGCATACACTGCCAGACTGTGCCACTAACAAGTTAAGGTTAATTTTTCAAAAACAATTTTCTACTATATTCTATTGTTATAAGTATATTTACATATTATCTGGATCTGCCAAAATTACAGAGCCATTGGTTCCCCTGATTTATTGTGAGGAATAAAAAATCTGTACTGTTGATAAGAAACAAAGTTCAAGTTTGATAATCTGTGTTGTTGATTAGAAGCAGATTGATCCAGTCCTCAGAAGCTAGGTTTTAGGCTATGTTTGCTTGAGCTCTGGAGAATCAATGAATGTTATTTTTATTGATTCAGCAGATCAAAAAGATATATCTGGCCTGTTAATGGCTCCTGAGAAATGGGATTGCCTATTCTGTTCAAGACAACATGATATTGTGTGACTGATAATGCTTCTCAACAATGTAAGAAAAAAAAAACATGCTTCCAACCAGGGGCGGATTGTAGGGGAATGCCAGCTCGGGCATTTTTTATTTTAAAGCAGCCCACTAGCTGCACCGACTTCCCTATCGACGTCCTCTTGTGGTCCATGTGCTGCATGGGAGAACAGGCGCCAGGATATTATGTCATATCTTGGCGCTCTGCATTAACCCTTGGAGTTCCAGAGGGGTACGCAACGCATTGCAAAGCAATGCGTTGCGTACCCCTCTGGCACTCAAAGGGTTAACAAGGAACGAGAAGGCTGTCACAAAGAGTGCCTGTGGCAACACAGACCTCTCCTTTAAAATATCGTGGGATGGTGAGGTGATCTCTGATCTCACCCACCGGCCCATGATCTAGCGGCCCACCGGGGGATGCCCAATCCCCCGACAGGACAATCCGCCCATGCTTCCAATGCCATTACCTAGCAATCTTACTGCAGAAAAAATGTTACATGATTGAGTGATTTGTCTAATTGAGAGGTACACATCTTTTGACACTCCAGCTGTTGTGGATTCCAACTCCCATCACCCCCAATCAGCCTCCAGCTCATTGGATGTGATAGGAGTTCTAGTGCACAACAGCTGGAGTACCATAAATTTCCTACCCCTAGTCTTATTTCAGCTCCAACACTGCAGTTGCGATTGGGATTGGTATCGTTTTAAAGGGATTATAGAGGTTGCAAGCATTTTCTTAGGCCAACAGATGGCAGACTAATGCAAGCTGCAAGATAATTGAGACTATTTCTTGAAATATATTAGAGACTTTAACAATGAAAATAAAAAAAAAATAATGCAAGGTGTAAATCTTCATAATTAAAATCCTATGATGAAGGCTATGCTAGTTAAACAAACAAGGAGAGCATAAAGAGCTTTGCAAAACCGATATGTAATGGTACTGAATTAACTCTTTCAGCATCCAAATGTGTGTCCAATACATTGTTTAAAGGAATGTTAAAACTTAAAAGTGAAATGTGTTAATATAGCTTTAAATATAATACACTAACATGTAGGATCTGTAAAAAGCATTTATTCTATGTTAGATCTTCAAAATATACTCCTATGCTCGCTTTTTTTAATGCAAGTGTAGACTCATATTCAGACGCCATTTGGTTAACCCTTTGAGTGCCAAAGGGGTATGGAACCCACTGCTTTGCAATGCGTACCCCTCTGGCACTCAAAGGGTTAATTTTGTTTGTGCCCTTTGTTTTGAGAGATAGGACAGTTAATTTATTGAGATTAGTATTCCTTGTTGTTGCGCCTTAATTTTAGGCTACTTACAAACAATAAAGCACTATTGTTTCTCAGATACCTCAAGATTACTATGTTAATGGGAGTCACTGAGCACTTCATAAGGCAACAATGAAAACTTTCATGGAACATATTCAACACTATATTTTAGGTCCCAGAAAACAAACAGACATTTTCCATTAAAGGGATAGTAATGGTTACTTATAACAAAGCTTAATAGTGTACATATTAAAAATATAAATACAATGACCTACCTCTCGTCTCTCAAACATGCATAGTTTGGGAGATATAAGCTGCTAAAGAGCCCCCCTGCCACTCACTGACGTCAGCACTCTAGTTGACAGAAGGAGATTCTGGTAATTTGACCGTCCGTCGGCTCTTCAGCAGAGCCGAAATAACGCTATCTAGAAACAAATACTTCATTGGAACGCTCTGCAAAGTTTGGTTTGCAAGCACACTTTGCAGACCATTCCAATGACAGTGCTGACCAAGAACATGTAGAAGACCATTTCAGTGAAATAATTATTTGTCACTAACGGGATCTCTGCTCAACTGCAGAGCCGCAAGCCTGTCATACAACAGACTTCCCCTGCAGTCAGTACAACTCTAACTTCAGGGAAGGGGGAGGGAGAGAGGAACTTTGCCTTTGGTTATCTCTCAAACCATAAAGGTTTGAGAGATGAACCTGGGGGCTATTACATTATTTTACAAATATGTACAATACGGGGGATAGTAATAATATAGTATTACTATCCCTTTAAGATGACTGGTTGACATTAGGGGCCTTCTGCACAAAACCAAACAAAAAACCTTTAGCACTGAAGGGAATACAAGCCCCATTTAAAATCAGAGGGAAATGTTATTTGCTCCCCATACTATATTTGGTTTGCCCCTTGAATTACTCTTATGCATAAGGCACTATGTGATCATATTGACATACCTGGGCAATTTCAAAATGAGCTGACCCTGACATAGTTAACATAAGTTTATGTAGAACGTATGGTTTGGTGAAATCACTCTACTTGCTCAAAAGCAGGTGTTCCAGTCATTCCACAAGGATCTCTTAACATACTAAAACCTGGAGATATCTACAGATAGTAAAGAAAACTTTGAACACAGAACACAAGCAGAACTTCTGGTAGTATTGTCACTGACATATTGAAAGCCTGTAACACTCAGACACACTGTAGCTGAAAGTGATCTGCCATGTATAATTTAGTACTCACTTCTGGGTTTTTCAGTTTCGGGTTAATCTTTGGTACCCATACCTTTTCATTTGGCTCTTAAACATTGGGAACCCCATCTATAACATTTTCATCTACCTCTGGAAAACTGCCACATTACTGTGAAGGGTGTGGCTAAGTGAAGGGGTGTGGTTTGGTGTGGAGCAAAGGCAGGGCTGGGGGCGCCAGAGGGTGTTGCTCCTAGGGGAGCTTGAGACGTAAATCTGGCCCTGATGTTTCTGCATGCTTTCAACATGTTTGAATGTGTCTGTGTGCATGCACACACATGTACTCTGATTAGTGTTTGTTAAACTACTGATTTTTTTCAGACCTGTCCTCAGGATTCACTAACAGGCCAAACCATCTTGTCCTATTTGTCTTCAGAGTGACACCCTTGTATTTGCAGACCAGTCTCCTTTGCTCCTCATGTGTATTGTGCTCGCTGAGCTGTAGAGAAATCGCCTCTCATACTCAGCATCCAGTTCTGGCTGTGAAAAAGTGACTGGTCTGTAGATCAACACACGGAACATGAGGGGATCAGGAAAGCCAGCTCTGCATATGCACAAAGAAATACATTTAAAGGCAGCATAGAAAGAATGATATTTTATTAAACCTTTGACTGCCAAAGCGGTTTACTGTACAGTGCATTGCATACACCCATTGACACTTTAGGTTAATTAGGGTTAGATCACAGAGAAATTGCAATTATTCCTCTTTAATGATTGGAATATCAGAAAGTTGTCCAGTGATGGAACACTCTTCTTGTACGAAAAGGGTTATTAATCCAACAATAAATTCATTCCAGTCTCACTTACCTCTTCACATGAAAGTAAGGGAAATGGGTGTAGGAGTTGGAGTTCATGCTGCCCACGTACCGCATGTTTGGCATGCCTGCTTTAAGATAACCAGACCTTCCCTTTAATGGACATTTTCTTTCTTCATGGCTGCATAAGGGCCACTGCTACAATGAAGTTTGCATGGTTAATATGAAGCCGGCAATAACTCCTAGGACAAAACTGAGATAAATATATACAGGTCCCTTTGTTACTGAAATAAGAATGGAACAGTCAGGGCTAGATTTCCCATTAGGCAGAGTAGGCAGCTGCCTAGTGCACCAAACTTAGTGGGCAGCCTCAGCTGTGTAGGTCTCCTAAAATGAGTGCCTAGTTTGCCTTTCTTAGGGGCACCCATGATTTAATCCACTCCTGGGAGCACTGGGTGGAGTTTGTATATCATGAGAGACCATTTCAGACTCTCAAAATAGGTACATAGAATGACATAGTTACTTGTTTTTTCTTTCTGATGTTTTCACTGCTTAGTCATCACCCACAGTTACCACTTTGAATTCCAGATAAATGAGCAGCACATGCACTAAAGCAGTTTTTCTCAACTCCTGTCCTCAGGACCCACTAACAGGCCAGGACTTAGGAATTTCTCTGCTAGAGCACAGGTGTGGTGATCAGAGGTTCATTCACATTGATTAACTCACCTGTGCTCTAACAAGGAAATCATCAAATCCTGGCCTGTTAGTGGGTCCTGAGGAGGAGTTGAGAAACACTGCACTAAAGCATGATAAAGTGGAGATGACTTCTCCAGTGTTGTGTTGCTGACACCTTTGCCACTCTACAACTGGTAATTAAAAAATGTCAGTTTATCATGTTTTAGGAGCACATATATCAGATTCAGGAGGCAAATATAGTTTTTGATACCTTTTATTGGCTAACTAAGCAGATTTAAATGCAAGCTTTCAAGACCTTAGGTCTCTTCCTCAGGCATGTTATACAGATAAATATGAAAACATCTCTCTTAAATACAAGTACACATCACATTAGATGTTTTCATATTTATCTGTATAACATGCCTGAGGAAGAGACCTAAGGTCTTGAAAGCTTGCATTTAAATCTGCTTAGTTAGCCAATAAAAGGTATCAAAAACTATATTTGCCTCCTGTATTTATACGGCTAACACGGTACCAACTCTCATCTGTTATCATATATCAGATTAGCACCATGGAATGGTGTAGGAAGCATTGCTTGCAATCTGTTGCTTACAACCCTGGAACCTACAGGGTTAAAGTAAATATTATCTTGTTATTTTGGCCCCTCCTTGGCAGAGTGAATTCTGTCTACTGTTTTTGTCAAGCCAGAACATATTCTCACTAATACTATATATGAGCTGTATGTTCAAAAGAAAAGAGGAAGCATTCTGGGGCAAACCATTTGCACTATAGGGAGGAGAGAAATAAAATTCCACCAAAAAAAATCTATTTGATTTAAATGGGGATTTTAACCCCTTGAATACAAGAGAGGTGGTCAACACAATGCATTGGAGACCTCTCTAGTATTCAAGGGGTTAAAAATTCCCATTTAAATCAATAGAAATTTTTAGTTCTCCCCATAGTACAAATAGGGTGACCACATTTCCCTTCTGCCATTCCGGGACGTGGTCACCCTAGTTGCCCCATCATACCTTAAGTCCCTGGTCCCTGAAGCTCCCGCGCGCTGTGCTCAGTAATGCAGAGCGCTGGGAGATGATGTCATCTCCCAGCGCTCTGTATTACTAGAGCGCTTGCCTCCAGGTAAGCTGCATTGTCGCCCTGGATGTCAGCCTGCAAGCGGTGTGTCATATCATGGACGCCGCAAGCGGCGTCCATGATGTGACACACCACTTGCAGGCTGACATCCAGGGTGGCTTGGCTTCATTCCGGGACACTTCATTGTCCCGGTTGAAGGGGACCCGGGACGCGGGACATAGCCCTAAAATAAGGGACAGTCCCGGACGTTCCGGGACCCGTGGTCACCCTAAGTACAAATGATTTGCCCCAGAGCGCCTCCACTTTTCTTTTGAACATATATCCCAGTCTGAGTCCTTTGCAGGTAATAAATGTTAATACTAGTTTTATGTCACATATTTCTATGGAAGTCAATGGGGACATTTTGAGGTAAAGTTATCTTCTGCAATGGAATCCTTCCCAAATATTAGGGGTTAACAAGCAGTTGACCTATAATCTCTAAACTTCCCAATCAACAACAACACAGTAAAAGGATTAAATAATGGCTAATGCAGATTTGTTTTATTTCCAACAAAAAGATAATACATAAATCTTCAGCTTGTTTCATCCAACATCTGAATACGCTAGATTATATTTGCATAGTAAACCACAATGTAGCCACAGTTAAACCACAGGCCAGCATTCTTCAATCCAAAATTGAGTTTCTTAAGTGAACTATGTTTCTGAAGTGAACGTTGTAAAAACAAAAGCCAGAAGATAGTTGTGAATGTTTAATTTTCAATAAGATAGCAGTTCCAAGTGAGGGAAACTCCATAGCAGCGCTACAGGAAGACATAACAATTGCATTTGGTCTTTCCCTCTTTAAACCATTGTATTGTGAGAGGACAACAAAATGAACCTGGATATAACAGGGTTAAGTAGAACCTGAAGCAGCTTAATGGAAAATTATTACTAATCATGGGGTCTATAGATGCTAGATTATTAAATTTACTCCCCTGCCGCAAGAGTTGGGGGGCAGATTGTAATGATTCATCCCTTTTCTAAATATTAATTAACGTGGGAACCATAGACCCAGTATTCATTTTTTTTTCCAATATCTCTTCATCCAAGATTGGTGAGTAGTAGAGAGGATGATGGAGGGATCTCACACTTGACAAATTAAGTAAATAGGAGGACTGTGGACTAGGCTGACCAGACCTCACCTTTAACCGGGGACATATAGGAGAAATGCATACTGCAGGAGTGCACTGATTTCAGTGAAGAACTGAAAAATGGCTATTTTCTATGTGTCCCCAGTTAAAGGTGAGGTCTGGTCAGCCTACTGTGGACCCCATAATGTAGACATGCACCTCATAGGGTAGGAAACTGTCTGTGCAGTGCAGTTCAGTCTGTTCCAGGGGGAACTAACCCCTTTCTGTTTCTGTTGTTGTGCCAGGAGAACAAATCTGCTGAGATGCAACTATCTGAGGAAGGCTGCCTTTTAATCCTTTGTGTGCCAGAGTGGTGTGCAATGCATGGTATACCCCCATGGCACTCAGAGGGTTAATTTAATGAACTGCTTTGTTCATCCGCTATAGAACAGTTAGTTTGACTAAGTTTCACTCAAGTTTTATTACATCAGCTTCACTAGCTACGTAACCCCCTGAGTGCGAGCAATGCGTTGCGTACCCCTCTGGCACTCAAAGGGTTCATTTTCCTACCAAATAAAGCTCAGACTTTAGTCATCCTTGAAAACAATGAAAGTCAATCCAATGAGCATGCAGTCTTCCCAGATAACACTGCTAACTATCTATTAGTTTACTAATGTAAAAGCCTGTGTACATGGGCCAAGGTCCGGGTAATGATAACCCTTTGAGTGGCAGAGGGGTAGGCAACGCATTGCTCTGCAATGCGCTGTTTACCCCTCTGGCACACAGAGGGTTAAGAGGCTGGTCCTGCTCTGCGTCCTGCCACTGATGCAGTCATGCACTGTAGAGACTGGCTGAAAGCACAGATTGCTCCCAGCACAGAACTCCCAGAATTCTGTGCATTTGGGCAGTCTCTACTGCTCTTGATGGCTTCTGATAAACATCCTAGCAAATTTTTATATAGGATATCATTTTTATCTAGCTTGGAGTTGTGTCTCTACCCAACAATACAATAAGGAGCATATGTAGAAAGAAAAGATGAATAATCCTCGTACAAACTAACTACACCATGGGGGCAAATAAACATTCTCATTGATTTACCTGGGGCTTTTGCCCACTTGAATGCTAAATAATATGTGGGAGACCTTTCTAGCATTGAAGAGGTTAAAATCCCCATTTAAATTAAGGGGGTTGAGGGAGTTTTGATTTGCACCATATGATGCAGTTGGTTTGTCCCTGAATTGTCACTTTTTAATTTGAGCTTATTGTCGTAACTGCTTTAGGGGGTTAAATCCCCATTTAAATCCCCATTTATTTCTCCCCTGCTTTGCAGTTGCATACCTCCCAAGTGTCCATCCGTAGGAGGGGCAGTCCCTCTTTTATACCTAAATCCCTCTGTCCCAACCTGGTGTCCCTTTGTTTAGGAGATCAGATTGTGTGGCATATATATATAAGTGTATCACATTGCTCCACAGCAATAAAACTCACATTAATGTTTAACTCCTTTTTGACTATGTCTTTGTTCAACAGTGTTTTCCCTCTAATTCATTTATTTCACTCACACAAATTATATACCGTTTTTTTGCACACAATTAGGGCTTTCTTTTGATACCACGCTTATATGGATAACCCACCATTTATTTTTTTAAAATTAAAGGAAAAAAATGTAAAAAAAACAACATTTTTATTTTTTCTCTTGGGATCATTTGGGCACAATGGGTTAAATTTTTATGGAGACTGTATGAAAGGTATGACCGGTCAGTCATACCTACAAAATGGGCATTTGTAAGTGGGTACTGGCTCCCCTGGGTGAAAATTCCCATGTCCCTCTTTCCCACCCTATTTTCCCACGTTTTTATGGATAGGATTTGGCGGTGTGTATAACTGTATTACATGGCTCCACAACAATCACACTACTTTTATTTATTGTTTAGACTTAAAGAATTTATTTTATACATAAACTGTTCAAATAAAATCTTCACTTGTTTTTACTTTTATAAAAAAAAAAATGTTGCTTTTAGCAGGTCAGAAATGGACTTGCATCTAGTCAGACACCAGCACCAGTACTGAAGGAGTTAATACACCCAACTACTGCATTTTTTTAACTGTGTGTCTGCTCTCTGCTTCTTTCTCCCTTACTTTGATAGTAAGGAAGAGAGAGGCACAGATAAGACACAAAGGCAGTGTGTAAAGTACACTGCCTTTTTCAATCTAAATGCCGGTACGTGTGATCGCTTCTGGAGCGATCACGTGTATCAGCAGAAGAGACACAGGCTGAAATAGAGCGCTCCGGTGCCGTGTTGACCTTTGCTTTTTCTAGTATATGGATAACGTGCCATTAAGACTTTCTGTGCCATCTCATTGCAAAGTGGTTTACAATGGAAATAACACTCTCCATGGCCCAAATACTATGAATATTAATTGGAGCTGTTTTTATTTAGAAACGTTACTATCTCGTTAAGTAAGAAAAAAAACAAATTGGAGCAATCCTGGAGCAAACCAACATTATGTTGATTTAGCCCTTTGAGTGTCGGAGGGGTGCTCAACGCCCTGCTCTGGAACTCAAAGGGTTAAATGGGCTTTTAAACCCTTGGGAACTAGAAATGTCTCCAATGCATACATTTTCACATTCAAGGAGGACACTTTATTATTTTATTTGTCCCCAGTGGTGCATTTAGAATTGCTCATTTTTTCTTTTGTGCATAGGGCCGTACATCATTTAATAAACCGAATGTCCTACATAGAAATGTATGTAGTACTGTAATCGGTATGCAGTAATGAGGAAGGAAATTGACTGAATCCTTCACTCTCTTATCTAAGTGCTTACCATAAATTCCAGTGCCATTACTGCTGGAGATGAAGGACATTGCTCTTTTCTATGTCTCACACAATTATCACAATCAAAAGTGACAGAGATAATAAAGCCCTTCTCATGTATGATCTTTTCCATTGAGGTACTTAGAGATAATGTTCCCTAGGAATAAGTGGCTTTTAATGTGTTTTTTCAGAAGGACTTACCTACATAGGTTTCCTTTCAACAGCAGTTATAGCTAATCTACTTTTTTAGTTGTGTTTGATCTTTTTTTGAAGTTCACTGTTTCTGTTTATAATCTGATAACCATGTGTGTCCTTTACAAGTCATATAGGTCTATTAAAGCCCATTGTTTGTTGTGAGGAGGTGTGACCTAAAAGAAGATTTCAATAGTGAGAGCTATATAGGGGAAATTCAATATATAATGCATCTATTACACACAAAATACCATCATTTATTTTTATTCTATTTCTTTGAATTTTAAAATGTTTTTTTTAGAAATAGAAATAAAAAATGCAAATGAGTCATATCCATAGTTAGACGTTTAAGAATGGGACTGATCCCAGTTACACTTATATTAATTTATTCAGCTAGTTATTAAACTTTTACTATCCTCTCCTCTCCTTTATGTGACATCAGCCCTTTCTCCTTGCAAGAGGATCACAAGTTGTCTGACAGAGCTGTGGTTACCATTGGCAACCATATGAGACACTTCCTACTTTCTATGTGACTCATGAGCAATAGCTTTATTGTACCTAGAGCTCAGGACACATTTACAAGACTTAGAAATAGGGAAATGTCTCAATCTACAGATCACCCATACACTCCCATACTACTGAGAGAGCAAGTAGCATAGAGAGTAGAATAATTGGCATATACATCTTAATAAATAGGCATTAGGCAGTTGTAGAACCAATTAATGAATCCCAGTGCCCATATTACCATACAGTCTTGTTAGTAAATGTACATCCCTACTATGCTGCCACGTAGATGAACTGACACATATACATGAACTGAAAGCACTGATACAGTGTATAATCTTGACTCACTGCATCTGATGTACTAAGACAAACTAGAGCAATTCTGGATCCTATCAGCTGTATCATAGGGAAGTAACAAATTCACATTGATTGGAATGGAGCATTTAACCCCTTTAATGCTATAGTGGTCTCCAGAGCATAGACCTTGCTAGCATTCAAGGGGATAACCCTTTTGAGTGCGAGAAAGGTACACAACACATGGACACAGATTTAAAGGGATAGTAATACTTCGTTTTAACTTTATTTTATTTTGTAGGCATTAAAAAACATGAAGAATGATATAAGTCTTATCTCTGAAACCTTTATGGTTTATGAGATATTCACAAGCAAAGTATCCCTTCCCTGTTCAACCAGATCAGAAGGGAGGTGCCCAGGTAGACTGCAGAGGGGGACAATCTTCAATTAAGATAAGGGAAAAACCTTAAAAACTTGTCAAGGAGGGAAGGGCTTTCATTGTTTTCATACAAAGAAAATTGTCCCCTTCTGTTATCTGTACTGTCATACAACCAGATTCACATCTGAGAAGAGATGGCTTACACTAGGTAAAAGGGGCGGGAGGGGGAAACTTTGCTTGTGACTATCTCATAAACCATAAAGGTTTGAGAGATAAGACTTATATCATTCTTCATGTTTTTTTAATGCCTACAAAATAAAATAAAGTTAAAACGAAGTATTACTATCCCTTTAAACAGAATAATACACCATCTATCTCTCTCTTCCTTTCTCTCTCACTATATATATATAGATATAGATATATATATATATATATATATATATATACAGCTAAAACTAAACTAAACCAAAATGCTTTACTAAAATATATAGCAGAAATGCCCCTGACCAGCATCCCAAATCCTTATTTACAATATATTTATCCACATTTTCTCTACAGATCCTGCTGTAATAACACCACAAGATCCAACTCTAATGATAGGAACATCACTAACAGCAGCTTGCTCTGTGGACTCTGACTTAAACCTGAAAGCAGAGGACCTGTTCTGGACTCTTAATGGGAGGAGGCTCCCAGCAGAGCTGTATAAGATTCTCAATGGATCAGCTATGAGTGTGGCGTTGAATAACCTGAATGGATCCAAGCAGCAGTCAGGAGATAACCTGGTGTGTCACGGCAAAGACGGGAGAATCCTGGCGGGCTCATGTCTTTATGTTGGATGTATGTCTTTGATTCTGAGGCTTAGAAAACAAGGGCATATTTATCTGACTGGATGCCCCATGATTTATCTTCAGAGGGATGACACCCCAACTCTATGAATTTCAGCTCTCTGGAAAACCCAAGAGAGCTAGTATTCTGAAGTGCCCTGCATAATACTCCAGAATGCCAGAATTCTGTAGATTCTAGTATATAGGGTCCATACTGTTGAGGCCATTTAATATATGTCCAGGGCTAGCTTCCTTTACTTCCCTGGAGAATACATCTGCATAAAATTTATACTCATGCTGTATGTACAGAGGGCAAATATTGGAAAAACAGCAGGGCACAGCTCTTGAAAGCTAGCCTTTTCTTCAGACCTCAATGTATCTCCCAGTTGTTGGCACTACATATATGCAAAGATTGGTATGAAGAGGGCCATCATTTTAAAGACACCAAGATGTAGTAGTTATGTAATGTTAAAGAGGAAGTATCAATATGAGACAATTGTTTTTAAAAACAGCTGTAACGTCCTGATACAATAGGGAGTATGCAAAAGTAAGTGTCATCCATATATAGACAAATGGCTATATTGTAATAGAGGTGAATTGTGAGGAAGTGTCCATGTTTATTTTGCCTTTGCATCAAGAATATTTTCAGATGAAAGATTTAATCCACTAGCTCAGCAATTTTGCTTTGATTATTTGTAAGAGTAAAAATCTTTTGCCTGCACCTTTGTTTATGTATACGAGTGCCTTAATACATACTGGTGCACAGAACTCTTCCTCCATATATACCAACAGTTCAGGTTTTAAGGATGTCTTTAATTAAGCACTGGCAGTGCAATCAAAATGGCTGAGCCACTGTGCACAAGCTGTGTTGTACTGAAAACATAACCTGTTGGTGTGTCCTGGGGACTACTTTGTGAATCAATGCTTTATTATAAGCAAACATATCATACACAGGAAAAGGGAAGACATTTACATTGATTTATTTTGCCTTGTTGGTACACAGAATTAAACAAGGTGTACAGGAATGTTGTGCTCTGAAATACCTATATACTCCCAAACTGACCACTCCTTGGTGCAAGCCGCATAAAAATGACAATTTTCGACATAAATACATTTGAACATAGGAGCTTGGCGTGCAAAGCACACAAAAATTGGTAGCTATGCCTATTTTAGTTTTGAATCTTATTTGTACATTCCCTTTACTTTGAGGAAACATTGAGCATGCAAGGGCATTTTTTTTTTATAAATCTCCTCCTCTTTCCCTGCTTTCTATTTGTTACATGTTTTTTGTTATCAGCCATAAACAGAGCATTGCTGCTAGGAAGAGAAGATCAGAGATGAAACATGCTTTGTACTTACTTAATCTGTAGTTGGAATGCAAGGGGCACATAACAAATGCACCCATTTGCATTAATCCTTTGAGTGCCAGTGGGGTACCCAGTGCATTGTGAAGAAATGCTTTGGATTCCCCTCTGGAACCCAAAGGGTTAAAAATGCAGAGTACGTGAGTCCTAAGCACCAAGGGGGCACCTTGGCCCTTCCTTCTACCGTGCTCCTAATCCAGCATTCTCACAGTTGCGCTAGCTATTTAAAGAAGTTGCTCACTGTGTCAACATATTTCAACGCACCTTGGGATGTACCTTTTATTAAAGAAACTTGTCCCAGAATTATGCATTTCCTTAATGTTTATTTTGTCCAGTAGTTTTTATAGAATTTTTGGGAATGCTTATATTTTCAGACTAGATACCAGAAAATAATTCACCACTTGCAGAAATGATATGAATATCATGCTACATTGACAGGATGTCTTTCTTCAAGTGTCATAAAAACCTTATTATCAGACTCATAATACTATTAAGTTTTTCGTTTAACTGGGTTTCTAGAAATTGCATATTAATTAATTCAGTTAATTGGCAGTATTTTCTTTTAGTCCACCCTAATGTTATCCAAGAGTCAGTAAAAGGAAGTGGATGGCAAAGAGAGGACTTATACATCAGAAAGTACTATAGAAGAAATGGATCTGACATTATAATACAATCATGTAAAATGGCAACATAAGCAATGAGGAACATGTCTATATACATCTTTATTCAGTGAATGTACAATATAAGTAGACATTTCAATAGAATTTATGTTTTGTTTTGCCCTGCAGTTCCATGTACCCGTGTGGACATTTTAATAGGTTTCTATGAAAGTCATTGTTTGAATAAGCTCAAAGGGTTTAGCCATTAAGCCAATTACTTCAGTAAGTTAAATATGGTAAGGTTATTGCATTCGATTATTTACTGTAGTAAAAGGTTATTTTTAGACTTTCCATTAGCAACCACATATAAAATAAACAGTATGTTACAGGGAGAGGAATATTTATTTTAGAAAACAAGTGTGTGAGAAGACTCTACAGATGTAAAGCAGTATGGCACTCATTTAGTGCGTAGGCCTTGTTGCAAAATCAACACTGGTACAAAGAGGTTAGCGCTTTGTCTGAGATTTAGAGTTTGGTGTTACAGAGGCCTAAAACCTCTAATTAGGTCAAAGAATTGTGCGGCACATTTTACACCCATGGCTAAAATAAGAACAGGTACAAATATAAAATAAAAAAATGTTCTCTACAAATGTGTAAAAAATTATCATATGTTTTGCCTGGTAAAGGTGTTTAAACATATATCACAAAAAGCAGCTGCAGCGCATTGTCAGGCAACAAATCTAATAACCAGATATGGCCTCCTACTTTATCAGTATGTTGCCATGATTCCTAATTAGATTGTAAGCACCTTGGGGCAAGGTCCCCTTCCCATTGTATGATTCCCTTTGCTGCACTTCTTCCCCCAGTGATAATGCAGTGATGACCCTTTAACCTGATGCTCTTAACCGTATCCTGTATTTTTGTATTGCATTATTATTATTTCTGTAAAGCACTGTGTGCATGTATGAGGCTATATAAATAAACATAAATACATACCTACTTAACCCCTTAAGGACCAGCCTCGCACTCACGGTGCGGTCACTTAAGGACCAGGGACCATTTTTTTTTTTTGGAACTGGATTTCGGACTCCCTGAATGGCTGGCAGCCACATGGGGAGCACGGAATTCCATGACGGTTCAGGACCGTCATGGGTCCTTCAGGGTATAACAACCCATGACGGTTCAGGACTGTCATGGGTCCTTAAATGGTTAAATAAATACCTGTGCCTAGTCCAAATAGGAGCAAAATATCATTTTTTTTAAGTTAGAAAAGGACCTTTAATACATTGATAATTTAGGAGGGATGGTTTATTTTCAGCTGTGCACCCATAATAGACTATTATAAAACCTGACAAACTTTCAAAGTCCTAAATTAAGCGATCACCAATTATAACCCAAATTCAAAACTGGGAGGCATTTGTCAAAATAAATGCTTTTTTGAGGCTGAAAATCAATACTTTACTAATATAAAAATAGAAAAGGTAGTAAGGCAGTAGTAGAGCATTATAAGTTGAGTATTTAGGACTGTACAAATGAGTATATTTGTGGAGTTTTACTGGCTCTGTTAATTGTTTTCTATTTTTCAAAAAGTAACTTTTAATCCCCTTGAGTCCCAGTAAAATCTAAAATGGCCCCAGAACTTGCTGCAGCTCCCATGAGAGATTTGCAGACCTCAGCAATTGAAGGGAGGGAGGTAAAAAAGTTTAAGGGCTTTAAGCTCAAGACTCGGAGGTTAAGTCACCTTAGCTAGCACCTAGCAATCTCTCTATTTGGTATGAATCAGGAAAAGAAGAAGCTGGTGCAATACAGTGACCACCCCGGTAATGAAGCTTGAGACCCAGGGCTTAAGTCACTTTAGCTAGCACCTAGCAATCTCCCTATTTGGTACAAATCAGGAAAAGAAGAAGATGGTGCAATACAGTGACCACCCCAGTAATGAAGCTTGAGAACCAGGGCTTAAGTCATTTTAGCTAGCACCTAGCAATGTCCATATTTGGTACAAATCAGGAAAAGAAGAAGATGGTGCAATACAGTGACCACCCCAGCAATGAAACTGTGCAAGATTCTCATATTAGAGGCATATTCACTAAAGTATAGCCGCAGTCTTCAGCTAAGCCATACCCTTGGCATATCTGATGGCATATTTAGCAAACTCACACACATTTTCACCAGATTTTGAAATATAAATACACATCTGTTGCTTCTAGTTCTCCTATTGCTCTTTTGCACTACTTAGGTCCATCTCTTCTATCAATATCCTTTAATATATCCCCATCTGTCTTTGAAATATTATTCCTACTTTAATGTGTAGTATTCAGCGATATTTAACAAAATAATTGGCCCAACCAATATACATGTACTAAGTCCTTTTAAATATTGCATTCTAAAAATTGTAAACGTTTTTTCTCGCATAAAAATTTCCTTTTGCCTGTGTGTGCAGCTTATTTGTATTGTGATAGCAACTCTCTCTCTCTCTCTCTCTCTCTTCAGGGAGTAAAATCTGTCCAATTACCAAATTGACACATCTCAGCCAGAATCTGTTCACAGAAAATGCCAGTTTATCCCTTTTCTTATATCATGTAATATGCATTACCCTACCATTTGACATCCTGGGCCTCTTGTTATAGTCTATCCTAAGTAACTATTTTTATGGATTTATCTTCACTACTTCTGGCTCAGGACTATTTCATATATTATGTTGATAGCATATATTCTAAACAGCAATGAACTCTTCTTTGAGGACATGCAGTGGGTGGAAATCAAATTGTGCTATTTACAGCAATCCTTGTTCATATGGATAAAACTAGATAACATTCAAGAATACCATTGTGTCAGAATGTTATGACAGGGGATTATATATCAGTCTACAGTCAACCATAAATCCTCCAACACAAAAAACCTTTTCATCACACTTCCATACCTCAGCTGTAAGAATATTTTGTTCTATGGAATGTCCACATATCAGATGTACTATATTTTGTTAGCAAAATTGACTTAAAATAAGTATTTTATCAAGTTGATGGACGCCCAAACAAGCCCCAGCTTTTCATTGCTTTTCAATGCATTTCCTTGGTGTTTAACTGGACCACCTTAGTGCAAAGTATAAAAAGGATATCTGTCAATATTTCATCTGTGTCTGTCGACAGCCACCCGTATTTCTCAGAAGATAAATATCACACAGATTATACTTGTATCTAACTAGTTCTGAATTTTGTACTAGAAAGTCACAGCACCTAAGGCTTTTTTCTCACAAATAATTTGTATGGTATATGCTTTTATAAAAAACATATCATCTGGTGTTTTACATTTAGGGGTTACGAGGCTGGAGACTTGAAAGGCTATCTCTGCACTACATCACTCACTTCCTACTTTCAGAAATTACATTATATTATTTGTAAGTAAATTATGAAAATAATTGAAATGAACATGAGATGTAAACTGTGTCAAAGTTTTATCACAGGTATAAAAACTTTTGATAAGGTTGGGAAAATGATTCTTATCTAGCTTCATACTCTGTGGTCTAGATAATTAAACTAATGAGAAAATATAGTCTCTGATTACTATGTTATTGTAATGGAACTGCCCACAGAAAAGACTACTATTACAGCTAATCTTATTCTACATGTGGGATGCCAACAGTGGCAATGGCATCAAACGTATTTTATAAATGGAGTTGATGAAGAGAAATAGGGGCCATTTTCACATATAAGTAGAGCTGGGCAAAAAAGTAATTTTTTATTCTTGTGTGAATTTTTCTGGAAAAAATACTGCAGAGTCTCCTGCTGAATTCCCATGCATGGAAAATACATATACGATTTCTGCCTTTTGCACCACCAATGACTATCTCATGAGAACATTGCCAGACTCTTTGGCTGCAGATTTTCTGTGGTCATGAGAAGGCTGAGTCCTACAGCAACATAAGCCTTAAAAAATGTTATATTGGCCACTTGCTCTTGAAGCAACGCATGTGTTGTGAAACACGTAGATTGGCCAATAATAGATTTTTAACATTTTATTACTACTCTTTGATGACAGTCTGTCCAAGGAGAGACCCGAGTAAAGATGAGTATATGTCTGCATGCTGGTTGAGTTAAGAGGTGACATATGCCTCTTTTAAGCATTTACATGTGCGTGCATATTAACAATATTTATTGACTGTAATGTTTTCTGAATGATAAGGCAATATTTGGTACCCTATATTTTTTCTGTTTGTGCTACATATATTGGAAAAATTGTTAGCAGGATGAGCCCATTTACCCTTGACAATAAACACCTCTTTGTACAACATCTAGATTAGCCATTCATCAAAAATAATCGCTGATTGTAATATGTCAGGGGGGGTCATCACATGAAACAAGATGTTTAAAGCTACTGTTTCCAACAAATACATAAGGAATTAAATGAACTACTAATATTTTGGCAAGTTTATCATGCCATGCGTGTACTTTTGGATGATTTTTTGTGGTTTTTAAGAACTCAGTAATGGTGAATTGACAGCACATAGAAGGACTGTGTAAATGAATTGTTTCAACAACATGACTAGTTTTGGTGGTGGTAATCCTGGTGGTAGGTGTGGGAATGCTACGACTCTTGTCACTTCCAACTAACTCATTCTTTCTCCTCTGTGCTTCATTTGCAAAACAGCAGCACTAGGAGAAATGGGTGTTACTATTACTGAGGAAAATGTTCCACTCCTTGAGCCATCTACAACACTATTATTAAGTGACCCATGGCCCTGTGCACTTTTGGGAGTGTTTCTACTTCTGCTAATTGTCTAACCTCTTACATGCTGCTGGTGTGTCTCCAAATCAGAAATATGGCTTTTCTTCAGGTAGGATCTCAATGAGGATGTGTATAGCTGATCATGCTTGCTTACAGAGACAACAGATACCAACATGTTTAGGATAATTTCTGAAGTATCTCCATACTGGAGAGTTCAAAGTGTGAGGTTTTTTTTGAGGTGCTACTACAGGAGCTAAATGTTGCGATACTATAGGACAGTAGGGTTGTGGATATTGACCTCTATTGCTGCTAGGTCAGTAACAGTGAGCATGACTGCATGTTGCTTGAATTGGAAGTGATGATGACTAAGATGATTTGTTGAACATAATGGTGGTAGCGTTGATTTTTAAAATAAAGTGCACAACAGAGCTGTTAGAAGGTGGAGTGATGATTTGTCTGTCTGAAAATAATGTACAATGTATGTCGATGGCAGCAACTCTCAGTCTCTGCTCATGTGTTGGAAAAGGATCAACTGCCTTACTACATTTCAATACAGGATACATCTGTTAGTGTCAGAATCAGCAGCTTGCAATAAAAGATAATGTCTGTCTTGAATGTAGGATGCATTTATATCTGTGTCTGTAGTATCATGCAATCCCTCCATGAATTTCCCGAACCTCTAAACAGGATCCACCCAGGGCCGGATTTGCCATAAGGCAGAGTAGGTATATGCCTACAGGCGCACCCCACAGAGGGGCGCCTGTCATTGAAATAATAAAAAAAATATATATATTCTTGTTCACAACGCTGTGCGCTGTGCACAGTAACAACCCGCCCACCACATGGTAAGGTCCGTGCCTTCTTCGGCTCAGACAGCTGCTGTTGCTCCCTCGTCGGCTCTAATGCAGAGCGCTGGGAGATGACATCATCTCACAGCGCTCTCTAAAGAGACTGCGCGGGAGCAACAGCACAAGGAGGCACAGACATCTGGCACTGGACCACCAGGAAGGTAGGAAACGTATGCGGGAGGCAAAGTGGGGGCAATGTGAAGATGATGTGGGCAATGTGAGGGCAAGTTGGAGATGATATAGTGGCAATGTGGAGATGATGGGGGTAATGTGAGGGCAAGCTGGAGCTGATGGGGCAATGTGCAGATGATGGGGGCAAGTTGGAGATGATGGGGCAATATGGAGATGATGGGGGCAAGTTGGAGATTATGGGAGCAAGTTGGAGCTGATAGGGACAATGTGAGGGAAATATAGAGCTGATGGGGGATAAGTTGGAGCTGACGGCAATATGGAGCTGATGGGGGATAAGTTGGAGCTGATGGGGGGCAATGTGAGGGCTATATGGATATGGGGGGTAATGTGGAGATTTGGAGCATTGTTGAGGTGTCCAGTGGCAAATGGGGGAGCGCTTTAGATTTCTGTGCCTACAGGCTCCTGAGATGTAAATCCGGTCCTGGATCCACAGAAGATATAACAAAAGAGGCACAAAAATACACTAAACAGATGCACACATAAAAAGTAGGGCAAAGACAGTTGGATCTCTATTGTATAAACATCTGCTAAGTTTTTATTTTTAATTAAGTGAAATATATTTGTGAAGTTAGCTGAGTTATTATCTTTGCTGTACGACTATCTAGTCACTACAGCAGCAATATCTAAGGCTACTTTTTATAAGTATACTAGTTGAAGAACCCATTACATGGGCCACAGTGCCAGTGCTAGGCAGTGGCGGGGCAGTCATGCGCAGTATAGACTGCCCGCGCCGCGACTGATACAGAGCTGGATGCTCCTTCGGAAGGTTGCACTAAATGTAGCTAAGCTTTCCCATGAGACAACCTCTCCATTACCTCTGTTATTCTATTTAGTCTATGCACTCAGATGTCTCCCAATTAAAAAAGAGGCTCCATAGGATAACACATGAATTGAAGAGTTCTTCTCTCTGGAGAATAGTCAGCAAATGGAGATTCTTATTCAGCTGTTGTTGGACTGTAACATGTATCATAGTCAGCCATCCAACCGTCGACTGCACATGCTAGCAAGTCCAATAACACCTAAAGTAAAGTTGAAGAACATGGAAGTTGAAACATACCCCTCTGATCTCATACAATCAAAGGGTGTTTATGGTCAGCTGGAAACTCTGTCTTGGTTTGCCCTTGGTGTGCATCTTTGTTGCATTCGTCTGTTATATAATAGTAAATTATACATGTTTTGAACCTAGTATATTTTGTTTTTTTTTTACTAAGTGATTTTGTCCCTGTTTTTCTGTTTAGTGCCACCTGAAAGACCAACCAATATTACATGCTGGTCAAAGAATATGAAAGATCTAACCTGCAAATGGGCCCCTGGGAGCGAAGGAGAAACATACCTGCACACAAATTACACTTTGAAATATAAACTGAGGTATGAGGATGAGGTTAAAGTTCACACTTGTTAACATCTAAACCACTGGAGGAAACTTCAGTCCTCATATGCCTGATAACAGTGTGAGTTTTTCAAGATAGCTCTGCTTAAAGGTATAGTAAAGTTATTATTTTTTCAAAGTTGAAATTTTTAGGTGCAATATCACAGTGGTCTGAAATTGTACAGTGGCGCTGTTGCTACACCATCCAATGGAGATTTATGGTCCCGGGACCAGAGCTGTCCATAGGATCGTGTAGCAACAGTGCCACTGTACAATTTCAGGCCACTGTGATATTGCACCTAAAAAATTCAACTTTGAAAATTAATAACTTTTGAATGAAACACCTTTCAGCAGTGGGAGTACTCTTGTTTTACTCAGGGGGATAAACCCTACAACATATTTTTTTTTACATTTTAAGTATTACTATCCCTTTAAAGTTGAGCAATCAGTGTCTTAATCAATTTAAGTGATTCATTTGTACTCATGCAGGGGTGTCTTGAAAACTTGCTGTCAATGGCAGTAAAGCAAAGGTTCTCGATCAGGGTACCATGGTACTTTGGTGTGCCTCGGACCATTCACTTAGGGTGCCCCTTGTTTTCTAGAAAGACTTTGGCAAAATGTGAATGTTGAGTTTGAAATGTATATTTATGGAAATATTTATGCATAATATGTTTGTCTCTGTTATTCTGATTATGAGACACAAGTATAACTATATTTTACTTATCTGTACCCTTCATAAAGCCCTTGACAAATGGCACATAAAATGTCAGGGGTGCCCTGAATAATCTAACTTACATATTAAGGGTGCAATGAACAAAATAGGTTGAGAACCACTGCTCACCTAAAACATTCATTTTGATGCACATATTTGTATGATTTTTGTTTCAGTATATATCTTTCACAGATCCTTTGCTATTTATTTATTTATTGATAGACTTATTGATTTCTTTATTAGCCATTTAGTGCCAACATTATGGCTGTCTAATACCAATTTAACCCTTTTAGTGCCAGAGGTGTATGCAACGCATTGCTTTGCAATGCATGGCATACCCCTGTGGCGCTCAAAGGGTTAAGCTACATATGTTTAAAAATGTTTTCCTTCATGCCAGTTGTGCCATGGGGTGGGGATGGGGGGGCAACCGGCAGTGTGTAGATGGTTTGGAATGTTTCTTTCCTCTGCAACTTGTTCAATGCAATGTATTAAACAAAAAAATGGCAAACCTTTAAACTTTGGGGCAGGTGTACAGGACTTTCTTAAAGGCATAGAAATACTTCGTTTTATCTTTATTTTATTTTGTAGGCATTAAAAAAACATGAAGAACGATATAAGTCTTATCTCTCAAACCTTTATTGTTTAAGAGATATTCGCAAGCAAAGTTTCCCCTCCCGCCCCTTTTTCCTAGTGTAAGCCATCTCTTCTCAGATGTGGAGTCCAGTCCATAGACCAGACAGATAACAGCAGGGGACGATCTTCTTTGTATGAAAACAGTGAAAGCCCTTCCCCCCTTGACAAGCTTTTCAGCTTTTTCCCTTATCTTAATTGAAGATTGTCCCTCTCTGCAGTATATCTGGGCACCTCCCTTCTGATCTGGCTGAACGGGGGGGGGATACTTTGCTTGTGAATATCTCTTAAACCATAAAGGTTTGAGAGATAAGACTTATATCGTTCTTCATGTTTTTTTAATGCCTACAAAATAAAATAAAGATAAAACAAAGTATTACTATCCCTTTAACAACAGCTATCATATGCTCAAGTGTTGCCACTGGTATAAGAGGCTGATGCCAGCAGAACTGCTACAGTGGATTTGCACATCCTCCCCTATCATCAAAAAATGAAATTAACATATCCATTTAGATATAATATAGACACAGCCTGTACCCCTCATAAAAAATAAAGTCTAAAACCAGAAAATAAATAAATAATAAAAGAATTAAAAAGTTATAAGGTGCACATTGTAATCATGTGCCAAAATACACAGAAACCTACAGAGAAAGTGTCACTGTAAATGGGAGAAGTTGCAGATTTATTTAGGGGTATTCTGTTACACTAACTGCGTGCAAACAGTAAGGGACAAAATCTTTAACCCCTTAATGACCGGCGTCGCTTCGCGGTCACTTAAGGACCACGGAGCATTTTTTTTTGTAAATTCCGGTTCCGGACTCCCCGAATGGCGTGCAGCCGCGGGGAGAGCCTGGAATTCCTTGATGGTCATAGTACGTCATGGGTCTATCTGAGTTAACGACCCATGACGTACTATGACCGTCAAGGGTTGTTAAGGGGTTAAAGAAATTATTACTTTTGTTCTGAATTTGTATATATATATATTTATCAATAAAATACATATTTACATATAGTATCAAATGAAAGCTTATTCTGTTCTGAGAAAAACAATGGTGGTTATGCACTAAAGTGTGCTAAAGAGGTGATAAAGCAGAGATGACTTCTCAAGTGATGTCACTTCTCCAATTCCTATGTTATTCTATCGATCCTATGCACTAAGGTTTACAAAGCTGGAGAGATCTTAGTGCATAGGCTCCATAGAATAACATATTGTTATGGAAAAAACTATATGAACTGGAGAAGTGATAACACTAGAGAATCATTGCCGCTTTATCACCTCTTTATCATTCCTTAGTGCATCTCCCCCAATATATCATTTGCATGGCTGTACTAAATATTAAACTGGTCAAGCCTCATTTAACAAACATATAGCAAGAAACATGAATTTGTACATGATCTTTAAGTGTAAGATAGCCCATGTTCTTAAGGGACAACTGACACATCTAAATAATCCCCAACTTATCTTACAATGGCCAGAAAATCACAATGGCTCCCATGAATTTTGCATTTGTGCCTTTGTTTAAAGGGATAGTATTGCCAAGATATAACAAAATTTAATCTTGCAGGAGTTAAAAAGTTAAACTAAATACCCCAAGTTCCATATTCGGGACTAAAGTTCCCCCCCTTCCTCCCCTTTCCCTGACGTCAGCGCTCTAGCTGACTGCAGGGGAATCTGGTCCCTGGGCAAGAGAAGGCTCTTCAGCAGAGCTGATATTGCATTTTTAAAGTGTTAGTAATCTCCCAATATAAACAGACTATATTTTGTAGAGTTTCAATAGTTGAATATAATGCAAAAAAAGTATCTCTCAAACTGCTATGGTTTGAGAGATATCGGCATTCAAACATTGTTGTGTCCTGCTGTCAGCTGTAAAGCTGTCAGAAGGAGAGCCATGTCGGCTGTCATAAAGGCTCTGAAGCAGATATGCAATCACATTTTTTTTAAACAGAATGGCTTCCTTGGAATTGTCTAAAAAGTGTGCCTGGTTTGCAAGCACACTTTTTAGACCATTCCAAGGAAGTCATTCTGTTTAAAAAACATGATTGCGGCTCTGCTGCAGAGCCTCCGTGTTGGCCGACACGGATCTCCTGCTGACAGCTTTACAGCTGACAGCAGGACACATCAAAGTTTGAATGCAGATATCTCTCAAACGATAGTGGTTTGAGAGATACAGTTTTTGCATTATATTCAACTATTGAAGCTCTACAAAATAAAGTCTATTTATATTGGGAGATTACTAACATATTAAACAAGAAATCCTTCACTGATACTGTCTGCAAAGAGTGCTTGCAAACCAAGCATGCTTTGTAGACCGTTACAGTGAAGGATTTCTTGTTCAATAATGCAATCTCGGCTCTGCTGAAGAGCCTCAGACTGTCCCGGGACTGAATTCCCCTGCAGTCAGTTTGAGAGCTGACGTCAGGCAAAGGGGAGGGAGGGGGAACTTTGGTCCCGAATATCTCTCAAACCATAATGGTTTGAGAGATGGGACTTAGGTTATTTAGTTTAAATTTTTAACACCTGCAGGATTCAATTTTGTTATATTTTGGTAATACTATCCCTTTAAAAGATATCATCTTTTTAACCCTTTCAGTGCCAGAGGGATATGAAGCGTATTGAAAAGCAATGCTTTGTGTACCCCTCTGGCACTGAAAGTGTTAATCAATACTGAGTGTCACGTCCATGGAGGCAGGCATGACAGCTGTTAGCAATTACTTCAAACTGAAGCAAGCAGAGTGCATGAACCTGCTTGAACACACCTCTAGTCCTTAATAGGTTAAAATTACCATGTGCAGTGAGCAGAATTTGGTTTAGTTTAGGGTATTTCATTATGTTAGGTTAAAGTAGTTTGGGAACCTAGTTAGTGTGTGGGGGTTGCTTTTCGGTAGGTTAGAGTAAGGAGCAGGAGTTAGGGATACCACTCTGTTAGGTAGTGGTAGTTTAGGTACAGTACTTAGGGTTTGGTGGGTGGCTTTGGGTAGGTTAGGGTAAGGTGACATTTTACATAGCAGCATTTTTAGTGCACCATTTTGATGTTTTAGAAATATTAAACTCACTATTTCAGCAAGCATTCTTACATACACAACATTTCCATAGGAAAGCGTAAAAAGCAAGACACAAACAGACAGAGAGCCTAATACTCTAAGAACTGGATAAATTCTAGGGCAAACCAACTGCACCACAAGGGAAAAAATTACATCTCCTTAGATTTTAATTGGGTTTTTTTACATCTTGAATGCTAGAAAGGTCTTCAAAACATTGTGAAAGGGTTAAATGTCTCATTTAAATCAGTAGGGATTTGATTAATTTTTATTTTCCCCCAATTGTGTGATTGGTTAGCTCCAGAATTACTCCCTGTGGGGGGATGTTCTGCACTAAGGTGTGATAAAGAGGTGAAAAAGTGTAGATTACTACTCCTGTGATATCACTTCTCCAATTCCTGTGTTATTCTATGGAGCCTAAGATTTCCAGAGCTGGAGAAATCTTAGTGCATAGGCTCCATAGACTAGCATAGAAACTGGAGAAGTGATATCACCTCTTTATCACACCTTAGTGCATAACCCTCAACTTTTCCAGTCATATCACCACTTCTGTTCCTATCTTATTCTATGAAACGTATGCACTCCAGCCTGAGAAATCTTAGTGCATTGGCTCCATATAAGAACATATGAAGGGGAGAAGTGATATCACTGGGAAACATATCTCCTCTTTATCACCTCTTTATCACACCTTAGTGCATCTCCTGTGAGTTCTTCTTAGTACATCAACCTCAGAGTTCTTTAGTCTGACAGTTGAGTCACAGACAATTTTTTAAGATTGTAGGGTACCCAGTGTTACTGAAAATGCAAGAAAATGGGAATTAAAACATCTGATATAAGGTCAATGTACAGAGAAGTGAAATAAAAGAAAGTCATCATATAATATGTATTTAGCCCTTCAAAGACCACAGAGGTATGCAATGCTTTGTTCTGCAATGCATTAGAGACCCCTTTGGTCATTAACCCCTTAAGAACCAGCTGCACGTGCACGCGACAGTCACTTAAGGACCACGGGCCTTTTTTTTTTTTTTTTTTTTGCCCGATACGGTTTAGGGCTCCCCAAAAAGCATGTAGCTGCGTGGGGAGCCCTGAAAACCATGATGGTTCTGGCACATCATGTGTCCTTATCAGATGTTGGACCCATGACATGCCAGGACCTTCATGGGTCCTTAAGGGGTTAAAGTGTTAACCATTACCATTCCTTCAAAGTCCAAAATGCTAGTTACCCTTGTTTGCAACTAAGAAGACAGGTTTAAATGTTGTATGTATTGTATTACATCGCTTGAACAGACAACACAGAACCGTATGCACAAAGAAATTGCGGAACAATTCTGGAGCAAACCAGCTGCACCATAATTGGACAAAGGAAAATTGCCTTTAATATAAATGGGGCTTTTTAACCCTGTGAATGCTAGAGCAGCCTCCACAAAAATGCTTTTGGAAACGTCACTATCATTGAAAGTGTTAAAAGCCTAATTTAACTATTCTGGAATGCTGGGGATTTTTATTTTCCCCATCTGGTACAGTTGGTTTGTTCCAGAATTTTCATCTCATTTTCCTTGTGCATTTGGCTCTCAAAATCATTATAGTAGCTAAGCAGTTTTTTTTTCTTTAATTTAAAGGGACAGTAATGTTTCAAAATAAATGCAGCTCCAATTAATCTTCATAGTATTTCAATACTGTCAATACTATTATTTCAATACTGTCAGAGTTGTAATTCAAGAGTAATTGAATGATAAAGTATCCCCCTCCCGCCCTTTTACCTAGTGTAAGCCAGTTCCCCTCAGATGTAGAATCTGGTCTTAAGACCAGACAGCTAACAGCAAGGGACAATCTTCTTACTGGGAGAACAATGAAAACCCTGCCCCCACCCTTGACAGGTTTTTCAGGTTTTTTCCTTATGCTAATTGAAGATTGTCCCTCTCAGCAATCCATCTGGATGCCACCTTTCTGCTCTCAGATGATCAGTGTTACATCAGTAAAAGGGATGGGAGGGGGATATTTTATCATTCAATTACTCTTGAACTACAACTCTGACAGTATTGAAATAACACTCTATGGCCCAAATACTATGAAGATTAATTGGAGCTGCTTTTATTTTGAAACATTACTATTCCTTTAAAACATAGGAGCATAAGAAATAAAATAGAAAAACATATATTACTACTTTAAGACTGCAAATTCCAGCAATTAATGCATTTTCACATTTTCTCTATAAAGAACTCTAAATTCAATGACGCTTGTGACAGTTGGATTCTGTAGAACTACTCTGAGGCTGATGTGCTACTGCAGTAAATCTGGAGCACACCAACTGCACCATAGGGGAGCAAATACAGATTCCCCAAACTGCTACTGATTGACTTGGGGCTTTTAACCTCTTGAATGCTGGAGAGGTCTAAAATGAACAACATATTGAAGACCTCTCTAGCATTCAAGGAGTTAAAAGCCTCACTTAAATAAATGGCAATTTGTATTTCCACCATTTTCTTTGTGCATCAGCTTCCCTGCAGTTATGCAGGTAACATTGTTCCATATTTATAAAAACTGGAGTTATTCAGGAGTAAACCAGCTTCACCATAGAGGAGAAATTAAAACTGGGCTTTTAACTCCTTGAATGCTAGAGAGGTCTCCAATGCATTGTGAATCAATGCATTGGAGACCTCTCTAGCATTTGAGGATTAAAAGCGGTATTCAAGTGCATGGGAATTTAGGAATTTTTATTTGTCCCCTTTGATGCGGTAGTTGAGTTTGCTTTTATAAATACGGGCCATATGGTGAGATTTATAAAAAGTGTGATCCTTAAAGTGTCCTTATTTCGTATTATGAGTGTTGGTATTTATAAAGTATTCTAGTTACATTTATAAATGTGGTGACAGTAAAGAATAAGAACAGGTCACATATGGCCTTAAGTATTTGGTGAAAATTCTGTCACTAAATTGTCACAGATATTGACTTTTATTTATAAATTCACTGAGCCACTTTTTACAAACTTCCTGACGCCATTTTATAAAAGAAAGTACTACACAGCATTATGTCCTTAAGAAATCTTACCAATAGTGCCTTATTCATCATCAAGCTTTCAGATGGACTTCTGAGGTAAACCAGCTGCAACGTAGATGACAAATAACCATTCTCCACATTCCCACTGATTTAAATGGGGCTTTTGCAATGTGTGGAGACCTCTCTAGCATTCAACGGGTTAAAAGGGCTTTTGAAATATATGGCATTTTTTTATTTGTCCCCTATGGTTCAGTTGGCTTGCATCAGAACTGCTTATTGAATAAGGTCCATAGTAACAAGTGTTTAATTGGTCCCAGATGAAAACTCATAGGAGTCTTATATTTTCCAGGTGGTACGGCAGAGATAATACATGTCTAGAATATCACACCATGGGGCCTTACTCTTGCCATATCCCAAAGGATCTTGCCCTCTTTACCCCCTACGAGATTTGGGTGGAAGCTTCAAACAGACTGGGATCCACCACCTCTGACATTATAACCTTGGACATTCTTGATGTGGGTAAGATACATTACAGCATGTGCTTCCACACTACTACCATATAGCCCTAGGAAATATTCGCTGTGCAAATTAGTTTACCTTGTAACACTTTCCTTTGATCCTTTAGTGCCATAAGTTCACAGAGGTGTACATGTATATGTAAAACTCCCTGTGGGGATTCCTGTGTAAGTTTTTTCTTGATAGCTGTGCTGAAAATGTTACACTTCACATTATTTCGGTACATAATTTGTCTCCATTGGCCTGTGACCTCATGATCACAAAATCACATCAATACATGCACAGCTATTTTTTTATCTAGCAACTCAGTTCTTTTTCTTATATATTATTGACGAAAGGCAGAGGAGCCCTGTATGATTTTATTATGAATATTATATATTATTATTATATTACTATTATTATTATTTGGAATTACACCACCAGAGAGCTGCGTAGTTAATTGCACTGTACAATGCTCCAGTACACAGTGCACCTATCACCTTGAATTTTTTTTACATATTTGAAAACTTAAAGGGGAACTCTCACCTCTATTAAAGTTTTTATCTTAATGTCCCCTTTTGACTGAATCTGTAATCCTTTTTTTTTTTTTTTTTTTTTTTAAATTTAACACTATATTGCCCGAGATATTACCTTGTAAAGATAAGCTGGTAACATCAGTTCAGTACAGGCTGCGGTACAGCTCCGCACTGCAGCCCGTCAATCTTTGTCTCTTCCTCTCCCCATTTGTTCCCCTTTACAGATAAATGTAGCGTGTGGCGGAGTGCTCTCTTGCCAAACTGGCTATGTGTCATATTAACCAAAAGTCCTGTAAATGTATAGTTTAGGAAGTAGTCAGTCTTATTTCTGGGAAAAGTGACAGTGAAAATCTCCTGAAACTGCACAGAGCTTCATTAGCATATGGAACATAATTGAAAAGCTTAATTAGCATATGGAATGTCACTGGAACCACACTGTAACATAATTAGCATACATTAGCATACAGTAGCAAAATATGAAAATCTCCTTATCTGTACATTTGCTGGTCTTTTGGCTAAAATGACACATGGTCTGTTTTAATGCAGTTTTCAAATATACAATCTTAAATCCAGGTGAAAGTTTCACTTTAGTCTCTTACTTCCCATACAAGTGGTGGAGAGGCTTATTTGAGGACTAGAAGGACCCCCATCAAAATATGCATATATGGAGTGCTAAGAAAAACTGTGAGTCTCTTTTATTGTGGTGGGGGTGCTTGATGTACTATGGAATCAGTTTTACCCTTGCCTTCAAAGTAATTTGGATTAAAAGTTTTTTTTTCCTCATCACTGGCCTACTAGAATTTGGTTTGCAGATGGTAGAAAAGTAAATGTATGTTTGGGGATAATTCTCTCAGTGACTTCCTGCTGAATCACACTGTCATTCCAATTCACAGAGGCAAGAAGAGAGTAACTGGCCATATGCATCTCTAGTCATGATTGGGGGAGGGTTGTGCCTTGCTATTGGCAATCACACCATACCCTACCAGGTTATGTCATGATGGTATCTCACCTGCTCTCTGCATTGTTACAAGTGGAATCAGCTCTCATTTCTCCTCTCCTCTCTTGCTTTCATGTGCTCCTGCCTTACTTCCCTATAGCCCACTTATTCCCATGTCCCACCTTTGCTGCTGTCTTGTTCTATGTATCTCTCTCTCCTGTGCCTCTGTCTTGCACATATATGCCCCTTCTACTCAAGTATACCACCATTTTGCTTCCCTGTGCCCTTTCCTTGCTTCCCTGTGCCCTTTCCTTGCTTCCCTGTGCCCCTTCTATGCTTTCCTGTGCCCACTCATGCTCCCCTGCACATTTATTGCTCCCCAATCTACTGTCTTTCTCCTCTATACTGCTTTGCTCTCTTTTCTGGCCTCAGTCACTATCTTGCTTTCTTTTGATTTTCTCAACCCCTTTCTTTCTCCCATGCAATTTTTTTACACTTGTACCAACTTTTGCCCATTTTTTGTCTTCCTGTACTCTTCTTGTCCCCCTGTGCCCACACCCTGCTTCTGCCATTCTGTTGCTGTACTGTACTTCTCTGGTAACTCTCACTTGTTTCTCTGGGCCTATCTGTTTACTCTCTGTCTTCCTGTGCCCCTCTGGTACCTGCCCATACCCCAATGTTACCTCTCTCTTCTTAATTCATATTTATCCACACAATTTAACCCCTAGTCTCAGTGTAATAGCATATTACCCAGCTAACTTCATTCAGTACTCCCTACTGATTTTTTGAAGTTATCTTCTTTGACTTGATGGTCTCATGTAATGTTATGCCCAGCCAGCTTATTGTTACGTCTATTCCTTTGCTGGTCTCTTGTGTGGTCCACACAAACATGGATTGCTGATCAGTTGGCCCACTGTTGGCACTCACTTTTCGAGTACACCAAAGCCTTTTTGCTTTCTACTGTTAACATTATATTAGTAGTAAGCAAACTGAGCACTCACAGGACTTTACAATTCAACACGCTTTTATTTTGTATAAATCAAAGTGTCATGTCAAAGTTAAGTTCAAACAGGAGCCCCTCAAAACAGTCTACACATGAAAGAACGTGTGATTTATAGCAGACACCAAACCTAGACCTTAGCCCCCAAACAAATATATATTCAATTATGCATATAGTTCTGTATAAACTAATAGGTTTCTAACTGTTCTGTTGCTGTTAGTTTGGTTTTGTAGTGGTTCCATTAACCCTTTGCGTGCCATAGATATATCCAACGCATTGAGCTGAAATTAGCTGAAAACCTATCTGTCACTCAAATGTATTTCCTTTTCAATAACTCATGTGAAGTGAAATAAAAGTAATCTTACTTGACCTTCTCTCACAGTGTATAAACAAACAAAAGTAGACAAGTAAAATAAAATATAGTTTTTATTTTCTATGTAAAAAGATCTGACTTGCTAGTCTAAAACCAAAACTAAAACATTGGACTATCTTATTTGGTCATTAAAATGTATGTTTTAAATGATGTTGTTACTGATTTGCTGCACTAGTGTGTTGCTTAATAAGACCAAGCGTGCCACTTAAACCTACATGTGAACTTATGTTACAGTGACCACGGACCCACCATCAGATGTCCATGTGAGTAGAGTTGGGGACTTGGAGGACCAGCTAAGCGTACGGTGGAATTCCCCTCCTGCTTTGAAAGACTTTCTGTTCCAAGCCAAATACCAGATTCGATATAGAATAGAGGACAGTACAGAATGGAAGGTGAGATTTTCTTAAACTATGGTAGTCAGTCTCTGGACGTCCAGCTGTTGGAGACAACTCCATCCACCCCATCCATCTGATAACTGGTCCCCAATAGTTGGAGATTCAAAGTTAGACAACTGTTGCCTTAGACAGTTGTGAATTGGTCTATTTTGCTCAAACTCCTGGCCAAAAAAACAATGCAAAATCAAAAACTAACACTGTAACAAACTGATTTTTTTCATTGAATTGATACTATGAAAACAAAACAGTTCAAATGTACTGTAGTTGTTTTCCAAATGGATACTAGCCTCTACTATGACCAAATGGTCTAATAAAAATGCGTTAAAGAAATTAAGAGGCCTGTATATTACCATTAGATATGAATATGTATGCATAAATTTATTGAGATATACATTGTGCAGGAAGGACTGTAATTAAACAATTTTAACACCCTCGGACCTATTGGAGGTTTTGTTGTTTTTTTCAATGAATACTGCAGGTCAGATCCCAATCTGCCTACCATAAAGTGAGCAATAGCTGTGCACCAGATACAAAATTCCAGTGTATATACTTATATAGTACCAAGATGCCTTTCATTCATTACATTGTTAAGGAGGGTGAAAAAAAAACAATCCCTAAAGTTCAAAAATTACCAAATATCATTTGTTGAGCCAAAGGATTCAAATTACAACTATATTTAAGCAATTCCCACATTTGCCTCAACAGGAAAAATATATTTTCCCTGGATTAATGTCCCGACTGTATTGAAATCAGTTGTAACAGTTCTCATATTGTTCTTTGCTTATACAACCCTTTTTAAACATATCAGTTGTATCCAACAATACAACTACCTGAGGTAAGAAGTTAAACTTCCTTCCTGCCCTTACTGTAAAATTTATTTTCTGTAGCTGAAATATCCATTTCCTTAATCTTAAAGGGATAGTAATACTTCGTTTTAACTTTATTTTATTTTGTAGGCATTAAAATAACAGGAAGAACGATATAAGTCTTATCGCTCAAACCTTTATGGTTTAAGAGATATTCACAAGCAAAGTTTCCCCTCCTGCCCCTTTTACCTAGTGTAAGCCATCTCTTCTCAGATGTGGAATCCGGTTGTAAGACCAGACAGATAACAGCAGGGGACAAGCTTCTTCACTGAGAACAATGAAAACCCTGCCCCTCTTGACAAGCTTTTCAGGTTTTTCCCTTATCTTAATTGAAGATTGTCCCTCTCTGCAGTCTACCTGGGCACCTCCCTCCTCATCTGGCTGAACAGTGTTACATAAGTAAAAGGGGTGGGAAGGGGATACTTTGTCATTGAATTACTCATGAACTACAACTCTGACAGAATTGAAATAACACCCTCCAAAGTCCAAATACTATGAAGATTAATTAGAGCTACTTTTATTATGAAACATTACTATCCCTTTAAAGGATACCACCATTTTCTGTTCAGATTTTTGAATAAAGAGCTCCACAGAGAGTTCTTTAAATAGACCTTGAATTTATTCCTATATATCATATCCCCCACAATGCCTCATGTCTAGTACAAGCAAACACAATTTTGATAATCTTTCGTATAAGTAAAAGATTTTATTCCTCTTATCAACTTTGTAACAGGTATCCGTGGTCTTTCCAGTTAATGAATGTTTTTTTAAAAATCAGGTACCCAACACTGTACTCTTCATTCCAGGTGATGTCTTATCATGGATTTATAAATAGGTAGAACTACACTCTCCTCCTGATCATTTATAAACCTTTCATACACAACAGTATATTTTGGGGCTTGCAGCAGCTGACTTCCATTGCACACTGTTCTAAAGTCTACAAGTTCTCCCAAAATGTTCTCTATCAAGGATTCTCCTAGAGGTGCACCATTTAGTTTATATGCAGCATAATTGCTTCCCCAAACTAGATGCATAATTCAACATTTATCTATATCAAACTTATCTGCCATTTATCTCCCAAATTTATGTAAATCCTTCAACTGAGGGAAACAAAATCCTTCTCATTGTGTATTTACTTAAAGGTCTGTTAACATTTTGTATCAAAAAAATATATGCTGTGGGATTTTTACTGCTGAGTAAAACAAGTGTACTCCCAACCCTGTAAGATATTTCATTCAAAAATGTTTACATCCTAAACTATTAGCAACAGACTAAACTGATATCCAAACAAATATTTCTATAATGTCTTCTGCAAGAGCACTTTGGTCTTTGAATATGGTCTCCATAGTAATTGATAAAAATAGCACCCCCTGATGACCACAATATGAAATCGCAGTTTATTGTAAAAACAAACATGTTTTTGCTATAATAACTATTAAATTAAAAATATCCCAGCAGTGGAAAATACCTATAACATAAGATGTTTTAGTTAAAATGTTTAATTCTGCTTTCTGTCATCAGCAAAGTTTGAGACATTACTTTTAATACCCATGTTAAGATCAGTAATAAATTAAATAGCAATAGACCCCGGACTGGACCTGTAAGCAGTCCACTTACAATTTTAAACCAGCTTAAATGATTGCATCTACAGCATTTCTGTGCATTATATCATTCCTGTTTTCTATCTATGTATAAACCTCAACTCCCAAGACTATCTTTTTATTTTATGAAGCTACCGCTAGTGAGGCACAGCATCAAAGGCTTTTGTAATATCTATGTATACTACATTCTCAGCTATAACCTTTTCTAAGATACTACTTTATCTATAGGAAAGTCATGTACATATGCTTATTTGGAAGAATGTATTAAAATAGTACATTTACATTTATTTATAGAAAAAAATAGTTTGGTTGCTTTTTTATGTTTGTCCATTATCCTCTATTCTCCATGTGATGTTGCATTTAGATAGTGGGACCTGGATATCACCCTCTATCATGGCTTCAGCAACTGAGTGTGACCTTGGGATCATTCTCTTTCCATTTGATTTAAATATGGTATTAGTATTTGGTTAGAAAGGACCAGTGGATCCACTGTATACAGTGCATTGCTTGCTGTGGACTGTATTCCATTGAAAAGCAATGTGTTGCATCCCTCTCTAGTCCATAAAGGGTTAAAATCTCAAGCTCCCCTAGGTAAGGGCACTATAGCCCCACCCATGGTCATACTCCAAATCATCAAATAACCCATTCCCCATTCTCCACCCCTTCTAATGTTGCATGACACAGACTATACCCTTAACCTTTTGTAAAGGTGTATGTAAATTGGTAAATAAACTGGTCAACATAAACCAGGAATTGGTCTCTGGTGAAAGGACTTTAGAATTGCTCCAGAAACTAATGTAATGGTATATATGGGTGTATCCAATACACCTGAGGCTCTCCTCAAAATGTTGTGCTGTATTGGCAGTTGTCTACTTTGCCAACTGGGAGAGTAGACCCTGGTCCTACTAATACTGAGTGTGTATTGACAATCAGTTTAACTTTCACTTTTTTGGAGCTATAAATGAGCAAGTATGAAAAAATATGTAAAAACAGATTATTTTGTTAAACAATATGACATATTGACTAATCATTTTTACTGCTTCACAGGTGGTGGATGATGTGGGTAACCAGACTTCCTGCCGTCTGGCAGGGTTGAAGCCAGGAACTGTATATTTTGTTCAGGTCCGATGTAATCCATTTGGCATCTATGGATCTAAGAAAGCTGGCATCTGGAGTGATTGGAGCAATCCCACAGCAGCCTCTACCCCAAGAAGTGGTTAGTTTGTAACTCATTCTCTTACACAATGAGATTCATTTAAAGGGATAGTAATACTTCGTTTTAACTTTATTTTATTTTGTAGGCATTAAAAAAACATGAAGAATGATATGTCTTATCGCTCAAACCTTTATGGTTTATGAGATATTCACAAGCAAAGTTTCCCATCTCTTCTCAGATGTGGAATGCAGTCCATAGACCAGACAGATAACAGAAGAGGACAATCTTCTTCCTATCAGAACAATGAAAGCCCTTCCCCCCTTGACAAGCTTTTCAGGTTTTTCCCTTATCTTAATTGAAGATTGTCCCTCTCTGCAGTCTACCTGGGCACCTCCCTTCTGCTCTGGCTGAGCAGTGTTACATCAGTAAAAGGGGCGGGAGGGGGACACTTTATCATTGAATTACTCTTGAACTATAACTCTGACAGAATTGAAATAACACTCTCCAAAGTCCAAATACTATGATGATTAATTAGAGCTGCTTTTATTTTGAAACATTAGTATCCCTTAAAGGTTTACTAATGTGACATGCATGCTGGATCAGTCATTCCTAACACCAAAGTGTATTAATAACAATAACAGGTTAAAAGAACAATTCTCACCAGAGACAAAATCTGCTCTCTTATGAGTTGCATAAAACAGCTCCACCTATTGATTTATTAAATAACTGGTTTTACTGGTTTTACTAAGAGCTGCTCCATTTTTGTCAGTCCCTTATACACGTTACAATAAAATGATAGTGATATGTGTTTTTTTTTGGTGGTGTGGTTGCAATTGCTGATAGCTGAAGAGACATAGAAAGCAATAGCAGCAGATCCACCATAAAATGACCAGGCCAACAAAACGCTACACCAGATACAAGGACTCTTGTTCTTCTCAGCTGTGAGAGCCTTATAATACATACACAATATGTGATTTATCACTTAAAGGTCTTTGTTGTATGTTCTTCATTATAACTAATTCATGTCTGACAGTTCAGATCAAAATCTATCCATACAAATTCAATACATAGATTTTTCTTTGTACATTAAAACAGCAAAAACGTATATTAAAGCAATAGTAATGTTTCACAATAGAAGCAGCTCCAATTAATCTTCATATTATTTTGGGCCATGGAGAGTGTTATTTCAATTCTGTCAGAGTTGTAGTTCAAGAGTAACTGAAAGATAAATTATCCCCCTTTCTCCCCTTTTACTGATTTAACACTGCTCAGCTCAGAGCAGCAACGTGATGTCCAGGTGGATTGCAGAGAGGGACAATCTTCAATTAGTATAAGGGAAAAAAACCTGAAAACCCTGTGAAGGGGGGCAGAGTTTTCATTGTTCTCACAGTAAGAAGACTGTCCCTTGCTGTGAGCTCTCTGGTCTCAAGACCAGATTCCACACCTGAGTGGAGGCGGCTTACACTAGGTAAAAGGGGCAGGAGGGGGAAACCTTATCGTTCAATTACTGTTGAACTACAACTTTGACAGTATTGAAATAACACTCTCTATGGCTCAAATACTATGAAGATTATTTGGAGCTGCTGTTTTTGTGAAACATTACTATCCCTTTAAAGCATCACCGATGTTATCACTGCAGCACAAAAAAAAACGGTAATTCAACATTAAGGTTTTAAACAATTTAACTCCACTGCATGCCCTATTCCTTGCTGATGACATCACAAATTACCTCATCAGTATCATCGCTCTTAAAAAATATTTGAGATCTTCAGGGCCGGATTTCCCAATAGGCAGAGTAGGCACCTACCTAGAGCTCCAGATTTTGAGGGGCAGCTCTGCTGTGCTGGCCACAACCACATTCTGAATTGTGGGTATGCTCAGAGCAAACTTAATGTTTCTGAACCAGTTACATACCCCTTTACAGTCTTTTATGTAACCTCTTGGATAGTAGAGAAATCTCCAACGCATAGCATAGGACTTATGGCACGATGCAGGAAACGTGAGCAATCGCTATTTCCCATGTGAAAACCACTAGGGAATAGGTTTTCGCATGATTTTGTTGAATTGCGCATGAAAATTCAAGATTAGCGAACGGCTGCGTATATTTATTTTTTTTTGTGGGCGTGGCTAAGATTACCGAATCTGTGCGAGTGGAATAGCGAATGTGCCTAATGCAAGAACTGCTATTGCGAATTAATTTTTACGTCTGTGTATTGTTGTCGTAAAATGGAATTTTTCATGCACAATTCAAGAAGCGTTCAGTATTTATTATCCTGGATTAGAACATGTGCAAAATCTATCTGCGCATAAAAATGCCTTTATCCAATGCGAACGTTTCTTGCATCGCGCCAATAGTGCATTGGCTCCACAGACTAAAGAAAATATCTTTATCTTATTTTATGGAGCCAATATATTAAGATTTCTCCAAAACGGAGCAAGAAAAAAACAGAGCAAGAAGAAAATGGAGCAAAAATTGGAGCAAGAAGAAAGTTGAGCAAAAAACAGAGCAAAAGAAAATGGAGGAAGAAGAAACTGGAGCAAAAAACAGAGCAAGAAGAAAAAAAAGCAAGAAGAAAATGGAGCAAAAAATGGAGCAAGAACAAAAAAAGAGCAAGAAGAAAATGGAGCAAAAAATGGAGCAAGAAGAAAATAGAGCAAAAATTGGAGCAAGAAGAAAGCGGAGCAAGAAAATGGAGCAAGAAAAAAGCAGAGCAAAAATGGAGCAAGAAGAAAATAGAGCAGAAAATGAAACAAGAAGAATAGAGCAAAAAATGGAGCAAGAAGAACATGGAGCAAGAAGAAAATGGAGCAAAAAATGGAGCAAGAAGAAAACGAAGTAAGCTGGCCACAACCACATTCTGATTTGTGGGTGTGGTCAGAACAATCTCTAAACCAGTTACATACCCCTTTAACATCTGTTATTTAACTCTTGGATACTATTGAGATAGTACTTAGGGCATAGGCGCCATAGACTAAATAAAATCTCTCTATCTTATTCTATGGAGCCAATGCATTAAGATTTCTCCAAAACGTAGCAAGAAGAAAGCAGAGCAAGAAGAAAATGGAGCAAAAAATGGAGAAAGAAGAAAACGGAGCAAGAAGAAAATGGAGAAAAAAGTGGTGCAAGAAGAAAACGGATCAAGAAGAAAGCGGAGCTTCAAGTCTCGTTTTATTCTATGGAACAAATGCCCACAGATTTCTCTAACATCAGAGGTTTTAGTGCATTAGCTCCCTAGAGCATAGGTGTCCAGGTTCGGTCCTCCAGGCTAACAGGTCAGGATTAAAGACTTCTAATGTTGGAGAAATCTGGAACTTTTTTTTACACTATTGTATTGCTTGGTATTTTCTTGCTCAATTTTTGCTCCATTTTGCATTTTTGTTGCTCCATTTACTTCTTCTATTTTAGAGAAATCTTAATACATTGGATCCATGAAAAACATAGAACTTTGAGTACATAGAGTAAAGAAAAGCTCTCCAAGTCCAATGTTATTCTATGGAGCCAATGTATTAAGATTTCTCAAATATGGAGCGAGAAAACAGAGCAGAAAAGTGCAAAAAAATTGAGAAAGAAAACAGAGCAAAGAATGGAGGAAGAAAATGGAACAAAAAGTGGAGCAAAAAAAATGGTACCAAAAAAGTGGTGCTCCAAGTCCTATGTTATTCTATGGAGCCAATGCCTACAGCTTTAGAATTGTGCGTGAATAAAGAGATCTTTGTGCAAGAAAACTGAGCAGCAAAAATAAAGCAAAAACAAAGTCCAATGTTATTCTATGGCGCCAATGTATTAAGCTTTCTCCAAAATGGAACAAAAAAATATAGCATTTCATCTATTTCTGGAAAATCTCACATTACTGTGAAGAATAAATCTAAAAATGGGTTTTGTTACAAAAGAGGGTATGGTTAGTACTAGGACCAAGGAAGGGCTAAGGGCACCAGAGGGTGCTGTGCCTAGGGGAGCCTGAGATGTAAATCCAGCCATAGAGATCTTAAAAGATAAGAGTAATGTCTACACATTAACTATTCAATATTATATGACATTTAATTACTATTATACCATTAGAAATTAAATAATATATTGAGTCCTCAGCGAAATATAGAGGGCATGAAGTTTGCTAAAAACATAAAGACCGAATTTTTCCAGTTTGTGGAAAATCATAAGTTTAGGCTTAAGTGTTTTTTGCTTTTTATTGTTCAGTGTTTTTGTGCCAAATTTAAAATATTTAGTACATTTTAGTGATCATCTTAATCATTACTTTAACAAATAATGTTTTCCATTAAAGTCTCATCATATTTAAACCACATTTATCAGATTTTGTTTATGTGAGTAAAAGCTAAACAATGACTTTAACAAAAGTTTTTTTTTTAACCATTGACTTTTCTTAGTTGTGTATTACCAAATTTCCTTATATTTTACATTTTAATTAGAACCTTAACATTTGCCCCTCCAATAAAATACAATAGCCTGTGAGCAATCAAACACACGAGGCCCTGGATCAATTTATCTGATACAGGATACTATTGCAAATATACATTTGTTGAATGGCCCAACACAGTAGCATCTGACTGATTAAACACATAAGGTCTTTGTTCTTGTACAATTGTTCCTTTAGTGCCTCCACAACCCTAATACCATACCTATAAGGCCTCTTGTGTTTCATCAATGTATCTCCCAAAATAGTGTTACCTTTATGGATGGGATCACATTCTTACATTCTTCCTAGTTGCACTTTACTATTGATACTCATGAATGAGCATGTGACTAGCCATAATTATAACTCTAAATAACTCAGAAATAGTGGTACCATTTTTCACATTTTCATATGACTATTACCCCTTAAGGACTATTAATGTGTGTGAAATATGATGTCCAGTAGACTGACATAGGTTTGCAAAAATACTAAAAACTGTATTTTATTAACGTTTTTCATTTTCAAAAGCAACTAAAATTATTTGTATTAAATGTTTATATCTTATTGGGACTGGTAAAGTCTAAACATCCGGTCATTTCCTTGCAAAGCTCTAACCATTTCAAAAAATCACATTTATATTGGATGTTATTTAACAGGAAAAGAGATGGCCCTGGAAAAAAATGACAAAAATCTTTCTTTAAAGGGATAGTAATATTTAAAATGTAAAAAAAAATGTTGTAGGGTTTAACCCCTTTTTTTAGGTGCAATATCACAGTGGCCTGAAAATTTACAGTGGCGCTGTTGCTACACCATCCTATGGACTGCTCGGGTCTGTAGACCATAAATCTCCATAGGATGGTGTAGCAACAGCGCCACTGTAAATTTTCAGGCCACTGTGATATTGCACCTAAAAAATTCAAGTTTGAGCTGTTATCATTTTTTAATAAAATATCTCTCAGCAGCGGGTGTACCCTTGTTTTATTTGAGAACATAAACCCTACAACATATATTTTTTTATATCTAAAATATTACTATTCCTTTAAGCCAGCTTTACGATTTCCCCTCAAGCACTAAATATTGTAAAATAGTATAAACCTTAATTTCTACCACCTTTGCTGATGACATCATATATATGAAATAAATTACATGATTAAATCATTGATGATATCATCAGTGGCATCGATGATCATAAGGCATATGACTTACCATCCAGTTCAATATTTTAAAGTGGACTTTTCACCCCAAAACAACTTTAGCTCAATCAATAATATTGTTAAAACTGATTATATGTTGTTTTTACAGTTTTTTGCAGAACTTTAATTTAGCAGATATTTGTGTTAGAAAATCCTCCATGTCATTCATTACATTTCCTGCAGTCCCGCGTGATAATGGGCTGTACCACAGGCTAATGACCAACAGGCCTCTCTCTTGAGTGAAATCACCACTCTTCAGTCACCTTGCCTGAGTACTCTCTCCTGTCCTGTGGTGGTCCATATTTGGGCTTCTTCTCCAAAAGCTGCCAATCAGCTGATGTTAACACACCGGCTTCCAAAAGAGCCATGGGGCAAACAGCACCCTGCATTTCTTAAGCTGCCAAGCATGTGGTGCTGTTTGCCCTGCAAACTGCTATCCACATTAACTTGGGGAAGGGATAGATTTTGAACTATTGGTAGTGCACTAAACTGCGTATACATGGAGGAACAGCCACAGAGAAAAGGGGGCAGGCTTTCACAGTAGGATTAGCAGTTCTGCAGAGGGAGAGCTCTGTCAATCACTGGAATGTAAGCAAGATGGCAGCACTCTCCCTCAAGAACACATAGCTAGAGGGTGAGGTTTTATACTACAGAGACTGTTTTGGGGCTAAAAATGAGTGTGGTGGAGCTTACTAAGAATAAGGAAAACATTTATAGAAGAAAATGGCTTAAGTTCATAAATAATAAGTAATATTTTATAATTATTTGTACAAATTATTTGGCACAAAAAACTGCATATAGTACCACTATGTATGAACTAAGGGAGCATCACTTAGTGTATGTCCCTTACATAAGCACAATAAGCAAGGTAATATGCACATACTTAATGTCCAGTCAGAACAGGACATATCGGAGCAGATCTTTTCCAGTACTCACCATCTGGGTGTACAACCTACTTACAGCACCGAGGAACAGACATAAAAAAGGATTAATTTTACTCCAGATTCCCCTGCACCCAGTTTGCATGTAGCCTGAACCAGGGTGTAGAGGAACTACATACAGGGAAATGGTCACACACTTCCATACTGCCCACACTTTGGGACTTGCAGCTCAAAACAGCCATTTAGAAGTGTAAAAAGCTCTGTACATGTGCTAAGTGTGAGTAAAACCTTAAAAATAGATGTTGTTGATATTTCAATAGCATTCTGAATCAATGCACTATAGTCAGCTCTATAATTCAAGGGGTTAAACGCCACCTCATTTGATAGCTAGTCTCCATAGAATGCATTGGAGAGCTAACTGCATTGAACAGAATGTACATACTTTTTAGTACATCTCTCCCATTCTGTTTTGGAGAGAGGAAGAAGGAAATGCTTTTCAAACCCAATTTTCTTTATTCACAGTGAACTAACACCTGATGTTTAATTTCAGCATTGTCTTGTCCCATATTCTCTGAAATTTCTCAGTGACTAGATTACAATTTGGCTGTTTTCATGATGACAATAACATTGACACAGAGTCTTAAGGCAACACGTTATCTTCCTTTCTGTCAAAAGCTGATGATATTTGGAGCAGATATTGGCTGTACACTTAATATTCTACAGACTGCTCCTTATCCTAGACAGGAATGTCTTAACTATGTTCAGACACCTGGTGTTCTTGCAAAAAAGCCAATCCTTGAATATTATTTCCCAGTGGGGAAATACCTCTTGTTTTTTATACCTCATCTGGTGCCAACAGATTTCAACAGCCCTCTGTTTCTTATTTATTAACTGATCTCTATGTTATTATTTTCCGGTTTTTATAATCCTGGATATAAACAGGATTTTAAGAAAACAGCTAAGCTAACTCCCAAGACAAGTCATTTAAAAAATATAATATATATATATTCCTATTGTTTATGCTTATATTGTAGTTGTTGAAACTACTAAAAAAACATTCTTCTTACCCAACACTACTAAGGAGGGATATGTATTGAAATGATGTAATTTATTCCTCTAAGAGTTTTCTTTATCAACAGTGTATGGATGTGTGAAAATGGTTAAATCTGATAAAAATCTCTTAGGAAAAAAGGTTAATATCCCATGTAACCTGAAGGATTTAATGGATAAAAAAAGTTTAATAGGTACTTACAGTACTGCATTCAATTTTTCATTTCAACTGATCAATTGTTCCATTACTTGCAATCTATAGTTCCTCATGTAAATGTTTATTTTATAACTGTTCATTTTCAAAGGAACATTAACCCTTTCTGTGTCAGAGGGGTAAGTAACACATTGCAAAGCAATGCGTCGAGTACCCCTCTGGCACTGAAAGGGTAAGACAAGTAAGAAAATACATATGTTATAGGGGTTTCCAAACAAAGTAAAATGTTCACTGCAAGGAGACACTTGATTTAATAATTATGATTGTTCAAACGTGCATTTTTTTGACAGTTTGACTTTAAAGGGATAGTAATGTTTCACAAAAGATGCAGCTCTGATTAATCTTCATAGTATTTGGGCCATGGAGAGTGTTATTTCAATACAGTCAGAGTTGTAGTTTAAGAGTAATTGAATTATAAAGTATCCCCCTCCCACCCCTTTTACCTAGTGTAAGCCACCTCCCCTCAGATATGAAATCTGGTCCTGAGACCAGACAGCTCACAGCAAGGGACAATCTTCTTACTGTGAACATAAGGAAAACTCTACCCCCTTGACAGGTTTTTCCTTATGCTCACTGAAGATTGTCCCTCGGCGATCCATCCGGACAGTCTTGCTGCACTGAGGTGAGCATTGTTACATCAGGAAAAGGGGCTTTAAGGGGGTATTTTTCATTCAATTACTCTTGAACTACAACTCTGAAATAACTGTCTCTTCATGGCCCAAATACTATGATGATTAATCAGAGCTGCATCTTTTGTGAAACATTACTATCCCTTTAACATCAAACTGTCCAAAAAATGCACGTTTGAGCAATCATAATTACTATAATACTATGAAGTATTGAGAAATAATACTAACCCTTTAACATTTCTTAACATTTCCATTCCATATGGAGGACTGAAAAAATGCAAATTTTCACTGTAATTCATTTTGAATGAGCACATCCCAGCAGTATGAGTATCCTCATTTTCAGACTGAAAGGGTTACAACATATTTATTTTGCTTAAGAAGTGTTTACTGTTTATTTAATTCCTCCTAACTTTATTAACTAAGAAAAATACTTCTTGTAACCATGGGTGGATTGTTCTATCCGGGGATCGGACAACCCCTGGTGGGCCGCTAGATCATGGGCCAGTTGGGGAGATCAGAGGATCTCACCGTCCCATAGTATTTTGAAGGAGAGGCGCTCTCTGTGACAGCCTTCACGTTCCTTGTTAATGCAGAGCGCCAGGATATGACATAATATCCTGGCACCTGCTCTCCCATGCTGAACAGGGACCACAAGGGGGCGTCCATAGGGACATTGGTGCAGCTAGTGGGCTGCTTAAAAAAAAAAATGCCAGGGCTGGTATTCTCCTACTATCTGCCTCTGCTTGTAACTGAATCAAACTGCTAGTATAATTGTTCCATATATCGTCTCCAATGACTTTTCCTATAATATCTTCTCTTAATACTTATATAAATGTTCCCTTCTCCTATTGTATGTACTTTAACTGAAACATCATTATAAACAGTTTGCAACTTACAGTCTTATTTTGTATGTTAAACAGAGAGGATTACTGGTGTATGTGATCCAAAGAGTGGGGAGCAGAACTCAACTCTGCGGCGGGAGCTGAAGCAGTTCTTCGGATGGGTCAAAAAGCATGCTTATGGCTGTTCCAACCTCAGCATCAAGTTGTATGACCAGTGGAGGGTGTGGCTGCAGAAATCACACAAAACACGGAACCAGGTAGGTAAGGCACACCTTATTCTTCATTTTTTTTAATTCTTCTCCCAAATGTATACTTTGAGGTGGTTAGAAAAGGAAATGAAAATATACGTGTTTAAAGAGCTTCCTTATACAATTTTCATTTTATAATAAACTAGTTGAAGAGCCCGTTACATGGGCCACAGTGCCACTGGCAGCCAGTCGCGGGGCAGTCATGCACAGTAGAGACTGCCCACGCCGCGGCTGATACAGAGCGGGACGCTCCTTCGGAGCACCCCGCTCTGTGTCAGCCTCGTCACTGGCAGTTTCTACTGCGCATCACTGCAGCATGCGCAGCAGTCTGTACTGCGCATGACTGTGGCGTTACACACGTTTTAGCGAATTATTATATAGGATGTAATAGTAGGAATACAATTCTCATAGAATTCAGAACAGATACAACATTGTCCTTTTTTCTTTAGATTTTTGGGCCATAATGTGCATAGATACTGATCCAGAAAATATCCTCATTGTATTTCTTTATAATTTGAAAGGATAATTCTGATATCCTTACTTACACTTTGTTAAAGGGATAGTAATACTTAAAATGTATTAAGAAAAATGTTGTAGGGTTTATCCTCCTGAATAAAACAAGGGTACTCCCACTGCTGAAAGGTGTTTTATTCAAAAGTTATTGCCACACCATCCTATGGAGATTTGTGGTCCATAGGATGGTGTAGTAACAGTGCTACTGTGCAATTTCAGGCCACTGTGATATTGCACCAAATAAATACAAGTTTGAGCTGCAAAAAGAGTTGTGAGGAGCACACATCAAGCACGAACAAGATTAAGTGTCTTGTTCTAAGGCATGGTAGCCTCTCAATGGTGCTACAACTCACGTTTTTCACTCCCATGTGCCATTGCAGAGAGGAAATCTCCATGTCCATATCAGACTGGTCCCGCCCACAGACAGTCCAGCTCCGAAATGTCAGGCAAATCCCCTCCGCACGAGAGAAACGGCACAACCACAGACGTACGTTTCGGCCTATGTGAGCCTCGTCAGTGTGGTGCAGCCGAATCCCTCTAGGCACATGGAAGCAAGGGCCCATGCCTGGGATGCCCTTAAACTTAGGGAGACAAAAAGAGTTGTGAGGAGCACACATCAAGCACGAACAAGATTAAGTGTCTTGTTCTAAGGCATGGTAGCCTCTCAATGGTGCTACAACTCACGTTTTTCACTCCCATGTGCCATTGCAGAGAGGAAATCTCCATGTCCATATCAGACTGGTCCCGCCCACAGACAGTCCAGCTCCGAAATGTCAGGCAAATCCCCTCCGCACGAGAGAAACGGCACAACCACAGACGTACGTTTCGGCCTATGTGAGCCTCGTCAGTGTGGTGCAGCCGAATCCCTCTAGGCACATGGAAGCAAGGGCCCATGCCTGGGATGCCCTTAAACTTAGGGAGACAAAAAGAGTTGTGAGGAGCACACATCAAGCACGAACAAGATTAAGTGTCTTGTTCTAAGGCATGGTAGCCTCTCAATGGTGCTACAACTCACGTTTTTCACTCCCATGTGCCATTGCAGAGAGGAAATCTCCATGTCCATATCAGACTGGTCCCGCCCACAGACAGTCCAGCTCCGAAATGTCAGGCAAATCCCCTCCGCACGAGAGAAACGGCACAACCACAGACGTACGTTTCGGCCTATGTGAGCCTCGTCAGTGTGGTGCAGCCGAATCCCTCTAGGCACATGGAAGCAAGGGCCCATGCCTGGGATGCCCTTAAACTTAGGGAGACAAAAAGAGTTGTGAGGAGCACACATCAAGCACGAACAAGATTAAGTGTCTTGTTCTAAGGCATGGTAGCCTCTCAATGGTGCTACAACTCACGTTTTTCACTCCCATGTGCCATTGCAGAGAGGAAATCTCCATGTCCATATCAGACTGGTCCCGCCCACAGACAGTCCAGCTCCGAAATGTCAGGCAAATCCCCTCCGCACGAGAGAAACGGCACAACCACAGACGTACGTTTCGGCCTATGTGAGCCTCGTCAGTGTGGTGCAGCCGAATCCCTCTAGGCACATGGAAGCAAGGGCCCATGCCTGGGATGCCCTTAAACTTAGGGAGACAAAAAGAGTTGTGAGGAGCACACATCAAGCACGAACAAGATTAAGTGTCTTGTTCTAAGGCATGGTAGCCTCTCAATGGTGCTACAACTCACGTTTTTCACTCCCATGTGCCATTGCAGAGAGGAAATCTCCATGTCCATATCAGACTGGTCCCGCCCACAGACAGTCCAGCTCCGAAATGTCAGGCAAATCCCCTCCGCACGAGAGAAACGGCACAACCACAGACGTACGTTTCGGCCTATGTGAGCCTCGTCAGTGTGGTGCAGCCGAATCCCTCTAGGCACATGGAAGCAAGGGCCCATGCCTGGGATGCCCTTAAACTTAGGGAGACAAAAAGAGTTGTGAGGAGCACACATCAAGCACGAACAAGATTAAGTGTCTTGTTCTAAGGCATGGTAGCCTCTCAATGGTGCTACAACTCACGTTTTTCACTCCCATGTGCCATTGCAGAGAGGAAATCTCCATGTCCATATCAGACTGGTCCCGCCCACAGACAGTCCAGCTCCGAAATGTCAGGCAAATCCCCTCCGCACGAGAGAAACGGCACAACCACAGACGTACGTTTCGGCCTATGTGAGCCTCGTCAGTGTGGTGCAGCCGAATCCCTCTAGGCACATGGAAGCAAGGGCCCATGCCTGGGATGCCCTTAAACTTAGGGAGACAAAAAGAGTTGTGAGGAGCACACATCAAGCACGAACAAGATTAAGTGTCTTGTTCTAAGGCATGGTAGCCTCTCAATGGTGCTACAACTCACGTTTTTCACTCCCATGTGCCATTGCAGAGAGGAAATCTCCATGTCCATATCAGACTGGTCCCGCCCACAGACAGTCCAGCTCCGAAATGTCAGGCAAATCCCCTCCGCACGAGAGAAACGGCACAACCACAGACGTACGTTTCGGCCTATGTGAGCCTCGTCAGTGTGGTGCAGCCGAATCCCTCTAGGCACATGGAAGCAAGGGCCCATGCCTGGGATGCCCTTAAACTTAGGGAGACAAAAAGAGTTGTGAGGAGCACACATCAAGCACGAACAAGATTAAGTGTCTTGTTCTAAGGCATGGTAGCCTCTCAATGGTGCTACAACTCACGTTTTTCACTCCCATGTGCCATTGCAGAGAGGAAATCTCCATGTCCATATCAGACTGGTCCCGCCCACAGACAGTCCAGCTCCGAAATGTCAGGCAAATCCCCTCCGCACGAGAGAAACGGCACAACCACAGACGTACGTTTCGGCCTATGTGAGCCTCGTCAGTGTGGTGCAGCCGAATCCCTCTAGGCACATGGAAGCAAGGGCCCATGCCTGGGATGCCCTTAAACTTAGGGAGACAAAAAGAGTTGTGAGGAGCACACATCAAGCACGAACAAGATTAAGTGTCTTGTTCTAAGGCATGGTAGCCTCTCAATGGTGCTACAACTCACGTTTTTCACTCCCATGTGCCATTGCAGAGAGGAAATCTCCATGTCCATATCAGACTGGTCCCGCCCACAGACAGTCCAGCTCCGAAATGTCAGGCAAATCCCCTCCGCACGAGAGAAACGGCACAACCACAGACGTACGTTTCGGCCTATGTGAGCCTCGTCAGTGTGGTGCAGCCGAATCCCTCTAGGCACATGGAAGCAAGGGCCCATGCCTGGGATGCCCTTAAACTTAGGGAGACAAAAAGAGTTGTGAGGAGCACACATCAAGCACGAACAAGATTAAGTGTCTTGTTCTAAGGCATGGTAGCCTCTCAATGGTGCTACAACTCACGTTTTTCACTCCCATGTGCCATTGCAGAGAGGAAATCTCCATGTCCATATCAGACTGGTCCCGCCCACAGACAGTCCAGCTCCGAAATGTCAGGCAAATCCCCTCCGCACGAGAGAAACGGCACAACCACAGACGTACGTTTCGGCCTATGTGAGCCTCGTCAGTGTGGTGCAGCCGAATCCCTCTAGGCACATGGAAGCAAGGGCCCATGCCTGGGATGCCCTTAAACTTAGGGAGACAAAAAGAGTTGTGAGGAGCACACATCAAGCACGAACAAGATTAAGTGTCTTGTTCTAAGGCATGGTAGCCTCTCAATGGTGCTACAACTCACGTTTTTCACTCCCATGTGCCATTGCAGAGAGGAAATCTCCATGTCCATATCAGACTGGTCCCGCCCACAGACAGTCCAGCTCCGAAATGTCAGGCAAATCCCCTCCGCACGAGAGAAACGGCACAACCACAGACGTACGTTTCGGCCTATGTGAGCCTCGTCAGTGTGGTGCAGCCGAATCCCTCTAGGCACATGGAAGCAAGGGCCCATGCCTGGGATGCCCTTAAACTTAGGGAGACAAAAAGAGTTGTGAGGAGCACACATCAAGCACGAACAAGATTAAGTGTCTTGTTCTAAGGCATGGTAGCCTCTCAATGGTGCTACAACTCACGTTTTTCACTCCCATGTGCCATTGCAGAGAGGAAATCTCCATGTCCATATCAGACTGGTCCCGCCCACAGACAGTCCAGCTCCGAAATGTCAGGCAAATCCCCTCCGCACGAGAGAAACGGCACAACCACAGACGTACATTTCGGCCTATGTGAGCCTCGTCAGTGTGGTGCAGCCGAATCCCTCTAGGCACATGGAAGCAAGGGCCCATGCCTGGGATGCCCTTAAACTTAGGGAGACAAAAAGAGTTGTGAGGAGCACACATCAAGCACGAACAAGATTAAGTGTCTTGTTCTAAGGCATGGTAGCCTCTCAATGGTGCTACAACTCACGTTTTTCACTCCCATGTGCCATTGCAGAGAGGAAATCTCCATATCAGACTGGTCCCGCCCACAGACAGTCCAGCTCCGAAATGTCAGGCAAATCCCCTCCGCACGAGAGAAATGGCACAACCACAGACGTACGTTTCGGCCTATGTGAGCCTCGTCAGTGTGGTGCAGCCGAATCCCTCTAGGCACATGGAAGCAAGGGCCCATGCCTGGGATGCCCTTAAACTTAGGGAGACAAAAAGCTTCCATGTGCCTAGAGGGATTCGGCTGCACCACACTGACGAGGCTCACATAGGCCGAAACGTACGTCTGTGGTTTTGCCGTTTCTCTCGTGCGGAGGGGATTTGCCTGACATTTCGGAGCTGGACTGTCTGTGGGCGGGACCAGTCTGATGTGGAGATTTCCTCTCTGCAATGGCACATGGGAGTGAAAAACGTGAGTTGTAGCACCATTGAGAGGCTACCATGCCTTAGAACAAGACACTTAATCTTGTTCGTGCTTGATGTGTGCTCCTCACAACTCTTTTTGTCTCCCTAAGTTTAAGGGCATCCCAGGCATGGGCCCTTGCTTCCATGTGCCTAGAGGGATTCGGCTGCACCACACTGACGAGGCTCACATAGGCTGAAACGTACGTCTGTGGTTTTGCCGTTTCTCTCGTGCGGAGGGGATTTGCCTGACATTTCGGAGCTGGACTGTCTGTGGGCGGGACCAGTCTGATGTGGAGATTTCCTCTCTGCAATGGCACATGGGAGTGAAAAACGTGAGTTGTAGCACCATTGAGAGGCTACCATGCCTTAGAACAAGACACTTAATCTTGTTCGTGCTTGATGTGTGCTCCTCACAACTCTTTTTGTCTCCCTAAGTTTGAGCTGCAATAGCTTTTGAATAAAACACCTTTCAGCAGTGGGAGTACCCTTGTTTTTCTCAGATGTCTATACACTACACCATATTTCTTTTTACATTATATGTATTAATATCCCTTTAAAATGTTCCAGAACTAGGAGAACCATTCTCTTGCACCTAATGGATGACATATGTTGGGAAATTGATACTTCATTCTTTGGGAGGACTCCCCAACAAAAGCTATTTCCCAGGATCAAGAGAGTAACTACGCAATCAATGAGAAACTACATATAATTGGAACTCCTTCAGGTTGATGTTCTAAGAAGAATAGGATTAGTTCTGTAGCAAAACAAGTGCAACATAGTGGAAATAGAAAATTTTCCAAAATTCTCATTAATTTAAATGTAGCATTTCCTTGAATGCTACAGAGGTCTACAACACATTATGAAACAATGCATTGGAGACATATCTAGCATTTAAGTTTAAAGTCCCATTTTAATCACTGGAACTTGATTTCTCCCCATGGTGAAGATCTTTTGCCCCAGAACGGTTCCAGTTCCTCTTAGTACATTAGCCTTGTTGTTAGTTGCAATGTGATAGAATATAAAACCTTTATTCCTGTTTGCAAGATGCATTATTGGGTATCATGGACTTCCTTGGGCTATCCTGTGCTTCCTTACCTCTGTATGGCCGCCGGCTGGCATGGCCTCTGGCCACTTCCTCATTTCTACATCAGGTAACAGGCACTGGCATGGACACCTGTTTATGGGCCTATTCTGCGTGGCCTAATTGGGTCCCACCTCCTTCTGCTCCTTTATAAACCTCCCTGGGCCTGGGAGTCATTTCTTTATGTGGTGTTCCTGTTAGTTACTCTTGTGCTCCGTTGTGACCTGTGCTTATCTGAGAATCCACTCTGTGTATGACCCCGGCTTGTCTGACTACCCACATCGGTTCTGACCTGTGGCTCTGGTTGACTAACCTGCTTCTTGTTAACCCCGGCATGTCTGACTACCCACATCGGTTCTGACCTGTGGCTCTGGCTGACTCACTCGCTCTGTGTAGTCCCCGGTTTGTCTGTCCTCCGGCACCAGCTCCTATCTCACACAGTGTATCTCTGGCTTGTCTGACCTGTGGCAGTGGCTGACTACACTCTCCGTATGCTCCTAGCTTGTCTGACCATTAGCCTCTGTGTCCCGCGGCTCTGTCCGACTCTCGCTCCCTGTTGCCTTTGGTCTCCAGTACCTCGCAGTAGTGCAGTGCGTAGCACAGTGTGCAGCTCCGGGTAGGAGTTTGAGCCCTATCATCCTATGGTCTGGGGTTGTGAGGGATACTATCATCGCTATATCTCATATATTATTATCACTATATATTCCAATAAAGGTGGTTATATTTTATTACCGTGTCTGTCCTTCTTTGCCTGATTGCCGTGACAGTACGTAAGGGCCATGTCGAGTGAAGGTACAGGCAGTCCACCGAATCAGAGCATCCCGTCCAGGATGGATTCTCAAGACCAGAGAATTGACCAATTGTCTTTTGCTATGCAGATACTCTAAAATCGCACGGCTCACCTAGATTGCTTTGCTCTGCAACTGGTGGCTTCCCCAGCGCCTGCATTGGTTGTGGCCACTGCCCCTGAGGTGGGCATAAGTAGAGGATTGTCTGGCTCCGCTCCTCTACCCCAAACATATGATGGGGAACCTGCTATGTGTCGGGGTTCCTTAATGAGCTGGGAATTTTTTTAGAGATGTACCATCTACCTACTGAGCAAAGTAAAGTGGGACTCCTGATCTCCCTTCTATCCGGCCATAATCCACAATTTCACAGAATTTGTAGCCTCGTTTTGGAGAGTCTTTGACATTCCTGGGCGTGCTACCTCCACTGCCAAATGACCAATGATAAAACTGTAGGGCGCCCATACTGTAGCGGACTATGCTATTGAGCTCTGCACTCTGGCAGTGGAGGTTGGGTGGAACACTGAAGCCCTAGTTGCCGCATTCTCCCAGGGCTTGTGTGACACTGCCTGCCTGGTGATCTGGAGGAGTTGATCTCAGTCACCATCCTGTTAGACACAAGAATCCATGAGAGGCCTTCATTCAAAGAGCATGGGTATAAAACTTTACCCCGGTTGGCACCTAGTTTCTCAGGCACACCCTGTCCTCCCTTACCTCCCACACCTCCTAATTTTGACCCCGCTGGGGGGGAACTTATGCAGCTAGGCTTTACATGCCTTTCTGAGGAGGAGAGGGCTCGGCTCAGGAAGAGGGGCCTTTGCTTATACTGTGGGGAACCTGACCATTTGTTGAGTGCTTTCCCTATTTGGCCAGGAAAACGCCCACAACTAGGGTCAAGTAGGGGACAGACCCTGGGTGGAATTTCACAGTCACCCAGAGACAGTAATGGACAAGTTGTACTATCTTGGGCCAAGTCTTCTGTGGTGGCTCCGGCACTACTGGACTCAGGGGCTGCTGGGTTTTTCATTGATGCAGACTTTGCGGCGAAATATGTTATTCCGTTGTTGCCTCGCTCCTCTCCATTGGCCATTGAGGGTATTGACGGCACACCTGTACAGCCGGCACAAGTTACTCATGAGATTCATCCCTTGTCTCTGAGGGTAGGGGCACTCCATGTGGAGACAAAACAGTTCCAGGTGATACATCCCCCCCCATCATGCCATCATTCTGGGGTTTCCATGGCTTCAGACTCACAACCCTAGAATTGATTGACAAACCTGTGACATCCTATCGTGGTCATCTCTATGTGTGAGGTCTTGCCTCCAGCAGCCTACAAGAATATTGTGTACCTCTACCTTGTTACCTGCTGAGTATCAGTCCTACAAAGAGGTATTTAATAAGGTAGAGGCCAGTATATTGCCATCACACAGGCCTTACGATTGTACTGTTGATCTGGTACCAGGGGCCAGGCCTCCTAGCGGCCGAGTTTATCTCTTGTTAGTGGAGGAGAACAAGGACATGGAGGACTATGTGGAAGACGCCCTAGTCTTCCTCCCCTACAGGCACAGGCTACTGTTTCGTTAAGGAAAAAGATGAGGAGCTCAGACCATGTATTGATTTCAGGGGCCTAAATAAGCTAATGGTAAAGAATGCTTATTTTATACCATTGATCACGGAACTATATGATCGTATCAAAGGCTCGACAATTCAAAAAACTTGACTTGAGGGCCGCATACAACATGGTACAAATAAGAGAGGGCGATGAATGGAAGACAGCGTTTAACACTCGGAGTGGGCACTATGATTATTTGGTTATGCATTTCAATTTGTGCAACACTCCCGCTGTCTTCCAGGATTTCATTAATGACATTTTAAGAGACCTACTCCAGAGCTGTGTTGTAGTATATTTGGACATTATACTCATCCATTCTCCTACCTTGGAGACACATAGAGCAGATGTAGCCCTGGTTCTACAACTGCTAAGAGAGAACAAGTTGTTCTGCAAATTAGAGAAATGTGAATTCCACAAATCCCAGGTGACCTTCTTGGGATACATGATTTCATCCAGTGGTCTGGCCATGGATCCACAAAAACTGTCTGTTGTTTTGCAGTGGACGCTTCCCATGAGGCTAAGATCCATACAGAGGTCCCTGGGTTTTACTAATTATTACAGAAAGTTTGTCCAAAACTTTTCTTCAGTCGTGAAACCACTCACTGATATAACTCAGAAGGGAGCTAGTCCTTCAGACTGGGCACCTGAATCACTTCAAGCTTTTGAAGACTTGAAGTCTACCTTTGCAAAAGCCCCGATATTGTCCCACCCGAACCCCTCCCTGCCATTTACACTGGAGGTGGATGCCTCTGAGTCCGGTGTGGGCGCACTGCTGTCCCAGTGCTCAGGCCCTGGTAAACCATTGCTGCCATGCGGCTTCTTCTCTAAAAAACTGTCGAAGGCTGAGACTTTATATGATGTTGGCCATTGGGAATTGCTCGCCATCATCTTGGCCTTGAAAGAATGGCTTTATCTGCTGGAGGGCACAGCGGTTCTGATCCTGATACTGACAGATCACAAAAACCTCACATATTTATCGGAGGCTAAGAGGTTGTCTTCACCTCAGGCCAGATGGGGCCTCTTCCTTTCGAGGTTTAATTTTGTGGTTTCCTATATTCCTGGTACCAAAATTATTAGAGCAGATGCTCTCTCTCGACAATTTGGGACCAAGTCTCAGGAGGCGTCTCCTCCGGTGCCTGTTATTCCTCCCGACCGCATCTTGGCCAAGATACTCACCAGTATTACTTCTCCTCTGGGCGAGGAGATTTTGGCTGGCTAAGCTTCCGCCCCAGTAGAAGGACCTAATGGGAGATGTTTTGTGCCCGAATCCCTCCGTACCAGACTTCTGGAAACACCATTCCTCTAAGGCTGCAGGACATGTTGGTAGAGACCAACTGATATGGTCGATGTCCAGACACTTTTGGTTGTCCAGCATTCTGCTTTTGTTTCAACATGTTCCACTTGTGAGCAGACTAAGACTCCTCGTCACCTGCCGGTCGGCCTCCTGCAGCCCATCCTGAACGGGGAGCGTCCATGGTCTCACTTGTCACATGACTTTATGGTTCAGTTGCCAAGCTCTGAGGGTTACATGGTTATTCTTATGATTGTGGATAGATTTTTGAAGATGGCCCATTTCGTGCAGCTTGAGGGACACCCCTCCTCCTGCAGAGAGTTGTCCGAGATCTTTGCAAAGGAGGTAGTTCGTCTCCATGGTATACCCAAGGTGGTGATCTCGGATCACGGGAGCCAGTTTGTGTTACGTTTCTGGAGAGTTTTTTGTGGTCAGATGGGGATCCAGCTATCGTTTTCCTCAGCTTACCACCCACAGTCGAATGGCACTGCTGAAAGGTCTAATCAGGCGCTGGAACAGTTTCTCCATTGTTTCATTCCTGACCATCATGATAACTGGGCAAACTTGTTACCATGGGCGGAGCTGGCCAGAAATAGCACAGTTAATTCCTCCTCTCTGAACTCTCCCTTTCTGATTAATTATGAGTTCCAACCTTCTCTCCTGCCTGAGTAATTCAAGACGCAGAACATTTCTGCTTTGGAGGAGCACTTGAGGGTGCTCCGCTCCACATGGGTACGGGTTAAGAGATCCCTGCAGAGTTCCACGATGTGATATAAGCGGCAAGCAAACCTTTGGTGATTACCAGCCCCGGTGTTCCGGGTGGGACAGAGAGTCTGGTTGTCCTCACGCAATCTCAATCTCCAGGTGCCTTGTAAAAAGCTGGCTCCCCGATTTGTGGGTCCCTTTCGGGTTCTCCACAAGATTAACCCTGTGACGTATGACCTCGAGCTTCCCGCTAATATCCGCATTTCCAATGTGTTTCATATGTCGCTATTCAAACCTCTGGTTTGTAACCGTTATACTAAGGCTTGGATCCATCCCAGACCCGTTCAAGTGGGGGACCATGAGGAATATGAAGTTCAGAGTATCCTGGACTCTCGCATGGTCAGAGGCCGGGTACAGTATTTGGTTCACTGGAAAGGCTATGGATCTGAGGAGCGTTCCTGGGTCTCTAAGAGAGATCTGCATGCACCTGCCTTTCTCTGTGAATTCCACTCCCGTATCGCCTCTAGTACTGGCCCTCTTCCCCGGTGGAGAAGTCATTAAGGGGGGTACTATCACAGTCTCCCTTGGGCTATTCTGTGCTTCCTTACCTCTGTATGGCCGCTGGCCGGGATGGCCTCCGGCTACTTCCTCATTGCTGCATCAGATAACAGGAACTAGCATGGACACCTGTTTATGGGCCTATTCTGGGTGGCCTAATTGGGTCCCGCCTCCTTCTGCTGCTTTATAAACCTCTCTGGGCCTGGGAGTCATTGCCCTTACGTGGTGTTCCTGTTAGTTACTCTTGTGCTCCGTTGTGACCTGTGCTTATGTGAGAATCCACTCTGTGTATGACCCCGGCTTGTCTGACTACCCACATCGGTTCTGACCTGTGGCTCTGGTTGACTAACCTGCTTCTTGTTAACCCCGGCAGGTCTGACTACCTACATTGGTTCTGACCTGTGGCTCAGGCTGACTAACTCGCTCCTTGTTAACCCCAGCTTGTCTGACTACCCAAATCGGTCCTGACCTGTGGCTCTGGCTGACTTACTTGCTCCGTGTATTACCCCTGCTTGTATGACTACCCACATTGGTTCTGACCTGTGGCTCTGGCTGACTCACTCTCTCCGTGTAGTCCCTGGTTTATCTGTCCTCCGGCTCCGGCTCCTGTCTCTCTCAGTGTATCCTCGGCTTGTCTGACCTGTGCCTCTGGCTGATTACTCTCTTCGTACACTCCTAGCCTGCCTGACCGTTAGCCTCTGTGTCCCGCGGCTCTGTCCGACTCTCTCTCCCTGTTGCCTTAGGTCTCCAGTACCCCGCAGTAGTGCAGTGCGTAGCACAGTGTGCAGCTCCGAGTAGGAGTTTGGGCCCTATCATCCGGTGGTCTGGGGTTGTGTGGGATATTATCATCGCTATATCTCATATATTATCATCACTGTATATTCCAATAAAGGTGGTTATATTTTATTACTGTGTCTGTCCTTCTTTACCTGATTACTGTGACAATTGGGAGATGGGAAGACTCCAAATATAGGTTCATCAAAATTGTTCTCATCATTTTATTAGACCCAAAATCAGCCCTGTCTCTTATTTCTCCTATAGGCCATATCTGGTCTTTCCCCATTCCTGTTTATGTTTTCATAGATATTCTAGAAAGGATGTACTAATACAATTCTGTGCTAAAATACGGGATGGAACAGGATTTTGTGTGCTGTGCCTGCCTACAACCTATATATTAATATACTTCTCTTTTAATTTTTTTTGTGCCAATAAGAGAGCAGTGGGGCACAGTATGGGCATTTTTGGGGTATTCTGTTCCTCTATGCTTTGCTTATTACTATTTAATAACAAGGCTCAGAGGATATCAACATTAAATGAGTCAGTTTTTCAGAGCATGCTATAGTTGTGGCATTCATTGTTTACTCACATTAAAGGGATAGTGATACTTAAAATGTAAAAAAATATATGTTGTAGGGTTTATCCCCCTGAGTAAAACAAGAGTACTCCCACTGCTGAAAGGTGTTTCATTCGAAAGTTATTCATTTTCAAAGTTGATTTTTTTTAGGTGCAATATCACAGTGGCCTGAAATTGAACAGTGGTGCTGTTGCTACACCATCCTATGGCGATTTATGGTCCCGGGACCAGAGCTGTCCATAGGATCGTGTAGCAACAGCGCCACTGTGCAATTTCAGGCCACTGTGATATTGCACCTAAAAAATTCAACTTTGAAAATTAATAACTTTTGAATGAAACACCTTTCAGCAGTGGGCGTACTCTTGTTTTACTCAGGGGGATAAACCCTACAACATGTTTTTTTTACATTTTAAGTATTACTATCCCTTTAACCCTTTGAGTGCCAGAGTGGTACGGAGTGCATTGCAAAGCAATGCATTCCGTACCACTGTGGCACTCAAAGGGTTAAAATAAACTATGGTGGAGTATGGTACAAACCCTGCATTGCAGCTACATGATTTTGTATGCCTGCATCCAAGAGCAGAAAATTAGCTTTTCTGGGGAACTTGTTCATTCTGCCTTCTACATCAATCCCCAATGCCTATTAATTACTCATTCTGTTTCCTTGTATTGATTAACAAATTGTTCTTTGTAGTCATTTCTTTCTTCAAAGTTTCTCTGTCCATCCGTACCATATTATCCATCTTCCCTTTCACCTTCTGCCAAGGAAATTTTCTGTCTTCAAACTTTTTAGCTGTCTTATAAAGCTTGTCATCAATCTTGTCCTCTTCACTTTCAATGTGTTTTAAATGCATAGACTGTCTTGTTGATATTATCCATAGTACTCACAGGGGCATACGTATCTATGTTCTACTAATTCAAAATACATTACAAATGCAGTTTGTGACTGATTTGTATCTAGTTATTAAACAAAGTGGTGACAGAAATGTCACATCAATGACTCTTGAGACAGATCACGAGTGAACTCCCAGAAAATGCAGAAAAAACACTAACCAATAAATACACTGGGTCAGCCAACTACATAGATACATATGGACACTTTGTGACAGTAGTTAGGCTTGCTTAGTAAATACATTTTAATCGGTGAAAGTATTTAAGACATAACATTTAATCCAAGAATAATAATAAAAGAAAAAATGGGTGACAGGATTAAAATCACATATCTGCCCCTATCACATATAAGGTGGAAAATGAGGCAAAAAAAGAGAGAAACATAATAATGACAACTAGTATTTACATATCACCTTTCTCCCAGTAGGACCCAAAGCGCTTTCAGCATTACCCGAATCGGCAGCTGAAATAACAGATGTTATTATTACCCAATCAATTGTACTCATTTATCGATCTCGAAAGGATGAAGGGCTGAGTTGACCCTGCTGGGATTCAAACCTACAACCTTGTGGTTTGAACAGGCGCCACAGTTGGCGACTTTACCACTGAGCTATCTCACCCTTATCTGTAGGTACTAGGTGTGAAAGTACCCAGACTATATGATCCAAGTGAAAACCATCACAAAAATGATTGTATGTATGAAAATCAAGGAAGATCTATACCTCACATCAAAATGGCAGGGAACTCCTATGCTAATGTGTATTAGTGTTAAAGCACATATTTCAACTAACTATATCCCTTAATTTGTTGCTGTAGATGTCGGGATCTCACACAGACCAAAATGTACATACACCAAAAAACTCAGACCAATATAGGTCGCATATAGAGTAATAACTGAACCTGCATAAAGATGGTCAATGATAAATTATGTGAATGGGTAAGTGGAACGATCTATACCACACATCAAGAATGGCAGCCGACTCCTATACTAATGTGCATTTTTTCAGAAGCACACGTGTAACTAACCCTTAATTTGCTGTCCACACACAAGAAACGTCATTATTGTAAATGGATGAGCATACGGTCAAAAAGCTCTTACGACTATATACAAAACAAGAGGAGAAAAGGAGTGCTAGCTTCAATTCAAAATTGCAAGAGGAACAGATCTGAATTTGCTAAAAAATAGATATACACCGAGAATCCATCATTCGGTGAGGTGTGGTCAGCTAGTTGTATAGTGACCAACTATGCAAAAAGAAGAGAAAATTCAATGCATAATTTCCTCAAACCAATCAAAAAAGTAGAGATCAGTTAGCATTGTCAAGTGCTATTGAGTAAGCTGACATCAAGCCAGTGATGCACTAAATACAACTACAATTTTTTTTCTCATATATCTATGTATTTAGATATAGGAACACGGCAACACTTATTATCACATAACTAGTTGCTCAGTATGTTCTCCTTTTCCATTCATTTTTTCCTGTGCAACTAGTTTGCACCAGAATTGCTCCAGATTGCTTTTTAAATAGAAGGCATGTTTACCCTATAGATCCTCTTTCAAATGAAGTTTCTTTTTTCCCTTTGGGCTCTGTGGTGTACTAGACAATGGAAAATGTCATTGTGCCTGTCACACTCCACAGTAACTCTATAAGATGATTAGTTGATGTCCCAAAATTAGTACTCTCAGGATTATTCTCATATGAATGAGGAGTCCTCCTCTTTCAAATTAGGGTATCCTGTTCCCTCTTGTGTCTTGGGGTGAGATAGGGACTCATTCTAACCCTATATAAGCCTTTCTAACTACTCATAACCAGTAAATATACCCTAAATACTGCTGTTGTGTGACCATGTGATCGTTCAACATTATTACTCTCAGGAGTACCATCATTTAAAAAAAGGGGTGATCCATTATTTTAAATGAGGTACTTTCATAGCCTTTAAAATGCTGAGAGGGCTTTTTTAAGCCCCATTCCCCAAATTATTAAATTTATTTATTCATATATATTTTAATTATTGTTAGGTGACCAATAGATCACCTGGCATAGGTACCATAAAGAGCCTCCATGTTTAAAAGAACTTGATTGAAAGAAAATACTCCTCTCTTTTAAATAAGGAAACTCTTGTACCCAGATGTGCAAGGGAGTAGAGACAGGGGTTCCTGTGGATCCTCACTCACCCATCATGTAACCATCTTTTATTGTTTTCTATTTTCATGCCAATAGTGATCAACTGACATGTAGCCCAAGGTTAGGACAAATACCAAGAAGGGGAGCATCTTTCCTTTCTAGCAGTGGTGACTGGTCTATTTGAGCCTCAGTACTTCATCCTAAAATCATTATAGTCAATGGGGAAGTTCATGCATAGATGATCGATCGATCACCTAGCATGAACATGCACATCATTGACTTTGTTAGAAAGGGGTTATTCTCTCCTATCAGTAATAAGCTTGTAAGTGGAGGGAGGGCTTAGATATGGTCCCCTTATCTTTTCTACCTTTAGACCAGGTAATCCCTGAAATGTCCTTATTGTCCCTGTCAAGTGATGATGCAGTACATGAATGGCAACATCATCCAATGGGGACAAAGGTTCCAACACTGGACTCAAATCCAGAGTTGGATCCTCAAGTAAGTGCCCCAAGCCCTCCAAACCCTTGAATCGTGGGTAACACTAAGAGCATATATAATAACAGTACTCAAGGGTTTAAATCAATGAGAATTTGAGGATTCTCTATTCCCCAAATGGTACATTTTGATTTATGCATATGGCCTTAGGGGTCTTAACAAAAAGAAGAGGAACAATTCTATAGCAAACGATCTGTTTCAAAAGGGAGAAATAACAAAAGCAAATGTGCCTCTAAATGAGTTTTTTCCCCCCTTGAATGCTAGAGAGGCTCCAGCTCATTCAGAAGCAAATCAACGGAGACCTATATAGCATTCCAAGTGTTACAAGTCTATATTCAAGTGCATGGGGTAATTTTTATCTGTCCCCTATGGTGCAGTTGGTTTACCCCAGAGTAACTCCAATGAGACAGCCAAAGTTGGAGAAATCTTAGTGCATTGGCTCCATAGAATAACATAGGAACCGGAAAAGTGAATTGACTGAAGAAGTCACATCCACTTTATCACCTCTGTATCATACCTTTGTGCATTTCCCACAGGTGTTTTGTTAGTGGTATTTCTTAATTTCTCATTTATATCATTGTTAAAAAAATGTAGTGCACAAAAAAATATAAAATAATTGCAAGAATGATCATGAATAAAGTAGTAGAAATTTAATTAATGCACTATTCTTCTTAAAGGAGCAGAAAACTTTTTTTTCTTATAAAACAAATATTGTAGTTTTTTCCTTATGAGTAAAACAAAGTATACACACCCCTGGGAGATTTCTCATTTAAGAGTTTTACAGCTCAAACGTGTTGTTGTATTAAATTGCAATTTTATATTGTGGTCAACAGGTGGTGCTGTTTCTAACACATAATATGTAGAGCCTTAGTCAGTGACTACAGTATACAATATACAAACCTTTTGGACAGCAACTGGTGCTGTTGATATCAATTTTAATAAAAAAGTAATAAAAAGTTTGAGCTTTAATCAAGTTTGAATGGATAGTCTCCCAGCAGTGAGAGTATTTTAACATAAAATATGTTTTGATAAAAATGATTACTGCTCCTTTAATTAATAGATATTCCATTTACAATAAATATTTGTCATGAAGCAACATTTTAATATGCTAAATTTGATGTGCAGCCTTACACCTGTTGTACAGTTAAACTAGATTTCTATAATAGGATGAAAACTTTCCAGTCAGAAAAACCTCTTAAATCCCAAGGTTAAATGTAAGGGTAATATATGAGTCAGCACAGCAGGAGGGCCAAAATAAATATGTGCACAGGGAGTCTGATTTAATAAGAATTAAAGCAAATCAATTGCATCACAGGGAGCAGAGAAAATTCCCACAGATCTAAATCAATCTTTATTCACCCCTTAAATGCTGGAGAAGTCAGCAATGCATTGCACAAGGGGTTAAAAGTTTAATTAAATCAGTGGGGCAGATGGTTTGCCTAAGAATAATTCCTGGGGATACGGCACGAAGGTGTGATAAAGGTTTGACAGCTTGTGGAGTTTGATAAGCTCTGCAGGGCCTATATTATTCTGTGGAGACTATGAACTAACATATCTCAAACTTGAGGGATCTCAGTGCGTAGGTTCAGTAGGATAACAGGAATTTCAGAGTTTATCACAATCAAATATATATATATATATATATATATATATATATATTATAATTATTTTTCCACTGGTGTTTCTATCACTTTCACTTGCGAGCCATAGTCAGTGACTCAAGCATTCTCATAGACTTCATTATAAAAATACTAGTTGAAGAGCCCGTTACACAGGTCACAGTGCCACTGGCAGCCAGTCGTGGGGCAGTCATGTGCAGTACAGACTGCCCGTGCCGTGGCTGATACAGAGCGGGACGCTCCTTCGGAGTGCCCCTCTCTGTATCAACCATGGCAGTCTCTACTGCGCATGACTGCAGCACGCGCAGCAATCTCTACTGCGCATGACTGAGGTGTTACGCACATTTTAGCGAATTATTATATAGGATTTTGGGCACCACTTGACATTGTTGCTAACAGTTTGATTAAAATGACGTAGTTGTAATAAACTGTGAATGAGAGTAGCTCTTTTTCCTGGATCAGTGTCCTTCGCATCCTTCTCTTGCTCCCACCTCTTGGACTCTTCTCATTCCAGCCACCTCTCTCTGTTTTGATCTCCATTTTCCACCCACTTCTTTCATTCTTAGGCCTTGATTCAATTGAGGCTGGTAAAACTTGCGGTAGGTCAAAATTGGCTACCGACCGACATAAAAGAGGTCTATATCAGTATTCAATTGTCCTACCAATTGAAACCACAACAGACTTGTGGCCAAATGTCCGTTGTATGTGTTAAGTTACCAAAATGCATGCTAAATAGCTTGAGTAATGGGAACATCAAAGGAAAAGAGTTAAAGATCAGTGCCTGACTTTCTGTCAAGCACTGACCGTTAGCTCAATCAAACAGTCACCCTCCCAAACACTAACCCTACACTACTGCTAACAGTAAATTGCCAAGATACGACCCTTAACACTAGTCTAACATCAAGATCTGTGTAACACTTACCTGTCATCCACTGTCCATCTTCTTCTTTAATCTTCTCTCTTCTGGTTTCTGAAATTTTCTGTCTTCTTTGCAATCTGTATTTCTGTATTCTAAAATGAGAAAAGTGTCAATGTAAGATGTTTAAAAAAAAATGCCCCAAAGAGCACTCTAAGGGTTAAATGCAGTCTGGCATAGCTGGTAAAAATAATATGATGCCACACTTTAAAAAATTGTAAGACATTTGTTTGGTTAATAAATAAAAGGCCTTCCAAGGGTTAAAAATGTCTCTGCTGCCACTGCCTCCAGCAGAGGAGGCGTCAGGAATACATAGTGAAACAACCCCCACCTCGGGCCATCTCCCAAGTCAGAATGTGGGAATTTTGAACAGAGTCTGGCTTTTTATATAGCCAGTCTCTGTTCAAACTGGATTCTAGCCTTAAAAAATGCCCTCTTCGAATGGCAACATATTATTTTTAACAAATATGCCAGACTACGTTTAACCCTTAGAGTACCAGAGCGGTACCCCTCTGGCACTCAAAGGGTTAATTCAGGCATATCTTTGGGGCATTTTTGAAAAATCATTTTGCATTGACTTTTTTTTAATTTTAGAATGCAGTTTGCAAAGTAGAGAGAAGAAAGAAGATGAAAGATTACAGAAGAATGAAGACAGAAGATTGAAGAAGAAGAAGAAGAAGATGGACAGTAGCTGACCAGGGTGCTGAAGACTCCTCTGGACATCGGGATTACTGGTAAGAGTTTATTGTCAAGGGCTGTTTTTTTTAACTTAGATTAACCCTGTGCATGCTGCTGGGGTAAGCATACCCCACTGGCACTCCTAGAGTTAACTCTACTAACATTTCACACATTTTGGGATAGATGTATGTCAGTGGGATCAAACACTGCAAAGGTGGAGCCTGAGGTGGGTTTTTTAGCCAGAATTTCTTCATAGCAAAGGTAATTGCATTGCTTAATGTGCTTGATAAAACGTTGTCAGGTGTTTTTTTTTGGGGGGGAGGGCGGGGGTTGTCGTTGCTGGAATTGAATCAAACCCTTGTGTCTTTATCCCTCCTTGATTTATTCTGGATCAATTCAGACAGACCCAAACAATTTTCAGGTCCTCCAAATCGATCATCTTAGCGAACTGCTGATAAGGATGATATTTCAGCTGGGGATCGCAACTAGCAAACTAATCATTGCTCTCAGTAGGCCTAAATCTCATTCAGTTGTGCCCAAAAAGTCCTGGAACTGGCCTTTGATTTACATCAGAATGATATCTCTATCCTAGGAAAGTAACTTGCAAACAACATTTGTGACAGGTCCAAATGTTTTCACTCTAAATTTTAAAATAATTTTTCTTTCAGTCATGTACACCACAGAGACAAAATAAACACACTTTCACCCAGGGTTTTACATATTCATCAACATTTTAATTAGTGACTCATTTTTAGATCTATTCTGGTTTCACAGCATGGTATTATGAACAGCAATGTTTTAGTGACTGCCCAGGGACACTTTCACTCTGAATAAAACCTCAAACTCTATATACTTTTATGACGTGAAATAAAATGTCATATTTAGAAATCCAATGCATGTACCTATGTTTGTTGCTGTGGGAACCAGATGTTATGCCAAATTCTCTGTGTTATTGCTGGTGAGAAGTGCCGTTTATGGTTGTGGGAGAGCTATTTCACCTTTTAAAAACGTCTTGTATATTTTCCTTTCAGATTTCTGATACATACCATGCTCTAATTGCTGCCTATAAACACGTGAGGCCTTCTCTGAGATGAATACCCCACGATATACATGATTTTATAAGATTGTAAAGAGTTGTGTTACTGGGATGTTAACCAGTTACACAATAACTCTTGTTTATATAATGCTCTTTTCAGTGGTTAAAGGTGCCATCCAACATAGCAATTAAAAAAAGTATTCTTTAATAAAGAAGGAAAAACGAATCCCACACCTACATATTTGGACTTATTTTTATAAACAAGGTTCCAAAGAGTAAAACCATAGTATGCAGGTATCTGTTAAAAAAAATAACAAAAGTAAAAGATGATCCTCAGGATTCTTTGACAGAAAACTGAAGACTTCTGATGACGCTGCAATGTCTAATTGGTCTATGAAAGTGAGGTTAACGTACAAACCATTATAATTATTACAAAAAGTAGGCAAAAACAAAGAGGCCTGAATGCTCAGATATTTAAAATTGTCTGCACTTCGCCAACCTGATCGCTTAGCTCTGATTTGTGCCTACTTCTGCAGGATCTCTTTATAATTCTTATATCTTATCCATGTTGAGGATTTGTGGGGAAAAGAAACTGCACCATAGAGCAAACATAAAACATCCTTAAATCAATAGTTATTTAAAAGGACCTTTAAGCCAGTTGAATGCTAGCGAGGTCTCAGTGCATTGAGAAGCATTCAAGGGGTCAAAAACCCCATTTATTCAATGGGAATTTTCATTTGTCCCCTATGGTACAGTTTGCTTCAGAACTGTACCTCTTTAACTCCCTGAATATGGCCCTAAGTTATAATGGTATCCTTTTGAATGGTCACACGCAGAAGAGCGTGCAACCATTCAACTCTTTCAGCAGGTCGCATGGCTAAACAGAGCGACATGACAATCTCGCACTGCATGACAGCTTGAGATTGTCACGTCACATAGCCATTGGGCACATGCTGCAGATAAGTGTATTGTTTTATTTTTTGGCCACCTTCACATCTCTGAATTGTTTGTGTCCTTCCCCTGGTTCTCAACCCGTTTGTTAAGCACACGGAGACACCTGGAGCACCTATAATGGAGATTATAATAATAGTTATAATGGAGGTGGCTTGTTCAATAAATCTCACTGATGTTCATTTGGTTTTGTGTAGCTGAACACATTTTGCATAGATTTACATGCTTTCAGGTATGTTATCAGAACATGATTCTCGTAGCTTTGTAGTATTCATCTTCTTAACACTTAAAGGGATAGTAATGTTTCATAATAAAAGCAGCTCAAATTAATCATCATAGTATTTGGACTTTGGAGAGTGTTATTTCAATTCTGTCAAAGTTGAAGTTCAAGAGTAATTCAATGACAAAGTATCCCCCTCCTGCCCCTTTTACTGATGTAATACTGCTCAGTCAGATCAGAAGGGAGGTGCCCAGGTAGACTGTAGAGAGGGACAATCTTCAATTAAGATAAGGGAAAAACCTGAAAAACTTGTCAAGGGGGCAGGGCTTTCATTGTTCTGATAGGAAGAATATTGTCCCTTGCTGTTATCTGTCTGGTCTATGGACTGCATTCCACATCTGAGAAGAGATGGCTTACACTAGGTAAAAGGGGCGGGAGGGGAAACTTTGCTTGTGAATATCTCATAAACCATAAATGTTTAAGAGATAAGACTTATATCGTTCTTCATGTTTTTTTAATGCCTACAAAAAAAAATAAAGATAAAACGAAGTATTACTATCCCTTTAAGAAAGTCCTGTACACCTGCCCCAAAGTTTAAAGGTTTGCCATTTTTTGTTTAAAACATAGCATTAAACAAGTTGCAGAGGAAAGAAGCATTCCAAACCATCTACACACTGCCGGTTGCCCCCCCATCCCCACCCCATGGCACAACTGGCATGAAGGAAAACATTTTTAAACATATGTAGCTTAACCCTTTGAGCGCCATAGGGGTATGCAATGCATTGCAAAGCAATGCGTTGCGTACACCTCTGGCACTAAAAGGGTTAAATTGGTATTAGACAGCCATAATGTTGGTACTAAATGGCTAATAAAGAAATCAATCAGTCTATCAATAAATAATTAAACTTTGCTTGTGAATATCTCTCAAACCATAAAGGTTTGAGAGATAAGACTAATATCATTCTTAATGTTTTTTTTAATGCCTACAAAATAAAATAAAGATAAAACAAAGTATTACTATCCCTTTAAAACACCTCACTCAGACCTTTTACTGCCCCTTTTCTGCTTATTTCACATTATATGTGGTGAAAATAATTTGTAGTAGTCACTTATTTACTAAAACAAATTCTTCATTTGCATAGGCAAGTTGAATGATCTGTGGGAGATCCTTCAGTGCAGCAATACACAAGACTGTTTACAACTTTATTCACTTTAAAGCAGAACTTTCACTTAGTATAAAGTCTCCCTCTAATAATTAAACATAAGGCGACTAGCTTCATAATACTTCTATTACCACTCAGAAGTGCCAGATTCTAAATGCACAATTTAAATTAATGTGAATCTTTATCTCTATAATGCAGTTGGTTTACCCCAGAATACCTCTTTTTTTTTTCTTTTGGGCACAAATAAACACAAATACACAGATTTTCACATTAACCCTCCAAGAGCCACGGGAAAGTGTTAAAAATATTTACACAGTGGCAGTCATTTTAAATACATAGCCAACCTGTGGCACAACAGTTGCTTTTACAATAAATGCCCATTATCCTCAGCCACTAGCTGGTAGGGGATGATAGAAGTTATAGTCCAGCACATCTGGAGAACTACAAGTTGATGACTAATGTAATTCAGTTAAATTTACTGACACAGAGGGATTAGTGCCTGCCATTCTAAAACCTGTTCCAGAGCTATTCTACTGACTGTTGACAAACCCACACATCACCATATCTAGTCCTGAAAGGGTTACATAAAATCCCAGTGCAAACATTTTAATCATCCCTTACCTTACATGTGCTTAATGCTGTCTCTACACCCATCCACCACCACTTCAAGGGATAGTAATACTTTGTTTTATCTTTATTTTATTTTGTAGGCATTAAAAAAACATGAAGAATGATACAAGTCTTATCTCTCAAACCTTTATGGTTTAAGAGATATTCACAAGCAAAGTTTCCCCCTCCCGCCCCTTTTACCTAGTATAAGCCATCTCTTCTCAGATGTGGAATGCAGTCCATAGACCAGACAGATAAAAGAAGGGGACAATCTTCTTCCTATGAGAACAATGAAAGTCCTGCCCCCCTTGACAGGTTTTTCCCTTATCTTGATTGAAGATTGTCCCCCTCTGCAGTCTACCTGGGCACCTCCCTTCTGATCTGACTGAGCAGTGTTACATCAGTAAAAGGGGTTGGAGGGGATACTTTGTCATTGAATTACTCTTGAACTACAACTCTGACAGAATTGAAATAACACTCTCCAAAGTCCAAATACTGTGATGATTAATTGGAGCTGCTTTTATTATGAAACATTACTATCCCTTTCAGTCAGCTACTTTTTAAAAGCCTGTCATATCACAGCACTCTGTCTCAGTAAAGCTGTACTGTTGATTTCTACTAATCTAGTGATCATTGTACATTTTTTTGGTTGGTCACAGTTCAGGTAATAAAATACCAAACTGTCACTAAAATTGCTGTCACCATTTGTTTTCCGCTGATTGTAATAAAATCGGCCCCCAGGACTGATAATTATGACAACTGATCCAGGGAAATATCCAATTGCCGTTTGGAGTAAGTAAGAAATATTTTTCCCCATTGGGGCTGGATCAACAGGGTTATGGCACGGCTAAACTTGATGGATGCATGTTTTTTTTCAGCCTCCTAAACTATGTTACTCTCTTCTTCAATGTATATCAGAGTTCCCTTTCTATTTATTGGTCTCATTACTTATTAGTTATGTAGCTTTTAAGGTACCATCTCAGGTTCCTTTCCCTTATGTCAGCTTCTTCGCAAGTGGGCTAACCTTCTTGATTAAGTTGTTGCAATGACAATTAAACAGGAGGCGCACATGGAGACAAAGGAGGCATTTACCCTTTAAGTACTGAGAAGGGGGGTCGCGTCAACACATTTTAAAGCAATACATTGCACACCCCTCTGGTCCTTAAAGGGTTAAGCTACTATCATGGAGACAGATATCTCAGTGTGAATGAAACAGAGGGTTGTTTGCCTTGACAACTTATCAAGGGCCAATTCTTTATAAAATAAGGAAAGGGAAAGGGGAGAGAGGAAGGATCTTGAAAGGTAATATCTGAAAGCATTGAGTATTAGAGAGTGCAACTGGCATTGGTCATGCTCTATAATACTGTACAGTGAAATGAAAGAAATACATTCTGTCATTACTACCTCTTTAAGTTTGTAACTGAGCTTAGTGAGCCTGTCACTTTGGCAAGGTTCATTATAGTCGTTGATGACAATTTTAATTGGAAGAAAGTTGCTCCAGTACTTAATTTCAATTAAGGATTGTAAATCTGCCAAGCACAATGTGGTTTATGTGTTCCTTGTTTTCTAAAAGTAGGGCCTGGAAAAATTACACTATTTTGCAATATTTGATACCTTTTTAGTTACTCCAAGGACAATTATTTCCTGTGATTAATGACATTTCTCATTGCACATGGCTAATTTAGTTACCATGTCACATTTGTCTAACTGCACAAATACATTAACTGCTAAATATATCAAGTTGCAGGAGACATAGGGCCATAGTCAGAAAGACAGAGCGAGGCAATTCTGGAGTAAACCAACTACCATCATATCGGGCAAGTTAGCACCTGGGGGAGATTTGCTAAGGGGTGAGAAACCAGTGATAAAGTGGTAAAAATTTCTCCAGTTTGATAAACTCTCCAGTTCCTATGTTATTCAGTGGAGCCTATGCACTAATGGCGCAATGCAAGAAATGTTCACATATGCTAAAGGCATTCTTGTGCGCAGATAGATTTTGCTCATGATCTGATCCAGGAAGCTGAATACCGAACGCTTCTTGAATTGTGCATAAAAAATCCTTTATACGACAACAGTACACAGATGTATAAATTCATTCTCAATAGCACTTCCTGCATTTGGCACATTCACTATTCCACTCACACAAATTCGTTAATCCTGGCCACGCCCACAAAAAATATGCGCAGTTGTTCGCTAATCTTGATTTTTTTTCATGTGCAATTCAACAAAATCATATGCAAACCTATTCGCTAGTGGTTTTCACACAGGAAATAGCGATTGCACATATTTCTTGCAACACGCCATAAGATCCCTAAAGTCTGAGAGATCTTAGGGCATAGACTTCATAGAATAACATAGTTACTGAAGAAGTGATATCACTGAGAAGTTACCTCCATACCTGGGAACTCCTCTGGATTTACCCTGGAGACTCTGGTTTTCAGAATGCAGGGTAGAGGCTGATTCTTCGGGTGTGTGGTGTTTGTTTTAAAACTCTGACCACTTCTGCTCCTTCTCACCCAATTCCTTCCACTTTTCCTCCTTCCCCACCCAGGTACTCCCATTTCCCGCCCATCTGTGTAATGCCCTAAAAAGCCCTGCCCCCACCCACAGATAAACCACACCCCTTTTTGTCACAATTTGTGGCAATTATACTCTGGGGACTCCACAAATGCAAGTTCCCAGGTATGGTTATCTCTGCTTTATCACAACTTAGTGTATCTCCCCCTCGAATTCTAGGTTGGTCTCCAGTGCATTGCTTTGCAATCTGTTGAGATCACTTTAGAAATAAATATAAGATCCATGTAAATCAATGGGAATTGTCATCTGTCACCCTAAGGCCTATTTACTTTGCTGAGAAATGGCTACTGATTAACTTCCTGAATACGGCCTATAGATTTAACTAGTGTTTTTAACCCCTCGAATGCAAGAAATGTCTCCAACGCATTGCTTCACAATGCATCAGAAACCTATCTACCATTCAATTTGTTAACACTTTGGTTAATGGGTTGCTTACCTCTCTGGCACTCAAGGGGTTAAAAGCCCACCTTAGAGAAGGAGAAAAATTGGGAATTGTTATTTTTCCCCCCTTTTGCACAGATGATTTGCTCCAGAATTGCTCCTATTTTTGTTTTTGACTGAGGTGCTATAGGCAGTTTTTAGAAAGCTATACCGGAATTGATAATTTGTGATTTTCTGTTTGAAAAAGGAGAAATATTGTTGAAAATAAATATTTCATCCCTGAAGTAATTTACCCTATAGATATGATGTAGGCTTTGAAAGGTTAGGTTGGTCTGAATATTGTTGTAGGGTTTGTTTGAGATGTTGGATTGTTTGTTGTTTTCTTGTTTTTCTTGGCTGCCCTGTAAAGGTACAATTCAGAAAGTATAAGAGGCATATACCGTATTTCCTAATCAGACTGGTCCTGAGATGACAGTGCCAAGCATCTTCACCCTCCTCCATGTTCTATCACTTTTTGCACTACTGGTCTTTGTGAATGACAATAGCCTGCACAGCAGGCTATGAGCCTGACCACAGGATTAGCACTCCTTGCTACTATAATCATTTGGTATACTTCACCTGCACAGTACCCAGGGGCACCACATTATGGCCATCAATATGAGGGGGCTCCTAAGGTGTCTCTACTGGCCTCTTGTGGGTTACACTTGATAGATTGGACTGTTTTCTTGTTTTTGTTGGCTGCAATCTAAAAGTGTAATTCAGAAAGCAAAAGAGGTACAGTTCTGGAGCACACCAGCTGCAAAATCGGACCAAATACAAATCTTCCATGTCCTGCAAGTTTAAATTGAACTTTTAACCCATTAAATCCCATAGAAATCTTCACTGCATTGCTAAGCAATACATTGGAGACTTCTCTAGCATTCAAGGGGTTAAAATATCTGTTTAACTCAATGAGGATTTTGAGATATTTCATGTATCCCCTATAGTGTATTTGGTTTGTTCCTAAATTACACCTGGCCTAAGAAACGGTCACACAGACAGTCCTAGCAATATGACAGAGCCACACAAATTAGCTGATGCTCTTTATTCATAATCATATTAATGCCAGTGTTTATGAAACTCCGATATACTTATGACATTGGGAGGGAGATGTTCCCCCTGTATCATCTAAACAACATGCCTGTATTGTGGCTCTTTCCTGCACAACCATCACATTGTTTCACCTGATACCAGTTGAAACAATGCAGTATTCGTGATAAAGGAGGTTAAATCCATTGAAAACAGTGAAATGTGTTTTATGAATTCCCTTTTTTCTAATGAGGAGTCCCTGGAAGAGGGATATAATAACATATTGGAACATTCCATCCATTTCAAAGGGCTCTTAGGACGATTGACGCCTCTTGGCTTATCCGGTAATTAAAACAAAGGAAAATAAAAATGTTACTCATTTCTCAGTGCTAATCTGGTTACCATGAACCTTGTTTAATGCAGGAATGAGTTGGCAAAAGAAATTCCGCTATTGAATTTATCGGGCAATAGGGAAAAAGCGTTGGAGGAGTGTGAAATAAAGATGCCAGGAATAGAAGTCACAGCAGGTCAAGATTGGCTTACATAGACCTCCTAATGAAATTCACACATTGAAATCTAGCTTAAGCAGAAAATAGTGGTTTGATTGAATATTAGAAGGCTTTACAATGTGATAAGGTTGTACAGATATTAAAATAAATCTTATACCTCCTAATAAAAACCTCCACTTACCTTAACCTGGGCAGAACTCCCAGTGGTGATGATGAATTATTTGTGTGGAATGGTTCTCCAAAATTAATCAATTTACTTAGTACTGGATTTTACCTTCTCCCACTGAAAGCTTCCTAAGAAGACTTTACCCAGAGGGGTTGAGTCCAGTAGCCCTGATACAAAAAACGTGCCTCCATGGACAGAATATCCAATATGAAGTAACTACTTGGTGGCTAAGTATGTTGCAGGAGATGTCCTTAGCATATTCAAAACTGCTAAGGGTGTCTTCCAGGTTGTCTTCAGCACAACATTAAGAGGTGTTTGGTGGATTTGGGGGCACATGAGAGTAAGTACGGGTCCTCTGGTGGGGATCTCTTCAACCCCGCCAGAGAAGCTGACATGACCTACTGACAACATGAATGCATGCATGTGTGATGATGGCAGCAGTGGCCCAGAAATCCACTGTACCACCTATATGAGTTTAGTGAATGGAAACAGAAACAAGCTTTAATTGAGCATTTATCTCAAACCCCTATACCCTGTTGCAAAGGGGAAAATCTCCCCTTTCCAACAAGGAGAAACATGAGGAATATATTGACAGGTGATCAAATGATTATGTAGCATTTAAAAAAAAATAAGTAGGAGCCTGAGTGGAACTCATTCCCTCACTTTATTCCACGGCCCACTGTTAATAACCTAACCATAGAAGCTGCTTCCCCAAGCTTGATCCAATGTCCACCTCTAATTATAGAACCACATACACTGCTTCTCCATCCTTAATCCACTGTCCACTGGTAATCATGGAATCACTTTCAATGCTTCTCTAACCCTGATTCACTGTCCACTGGTAATCACAGAACCTCACATGCTGCTTCCCCAGTCTTGATCCACTCTTCCAAAACCTTGATCCACTGTCCACTGGTCACCCAAGTCGGAGTATAGTAGCCATGAGCTCTCCACCTGTCAGGACCTAAAGCTTCCAGCTAGCCAATGGCTATTGGTGGATGTTACTAGTTGCTAATTGGAGAGCTCAAGTTGAATTCACCCTGAATTAGAAATTGGCCTTATGTACTGAGTTCCCAATACAGCAAGTCTTTAACTATGGACTCTCTAGCAGTTGGGGTCCACATCTGACATCATCTTCTATTACCCATTGGCTAGTTGGGGATTCCGAGAGTCTTTGGCCCTGACATCAGCTAAACTCCATTGGAAAGATGTTTACTGGGGATGATTATTTCACTGTTTGCAGAGAATGATGGATATTATGAGCTCATTTTCTGCACAAATGGCCTGGAATTATAGTAAAGAGAGTAAGGAAGAGATAAGACTGTATTTATATTTTATGAATGGCAGTAAGATTTGGAGGTCTAAGATTAAAGTGGTTGCATTTGCACAAGGAGAAGGGTGAATTACTACATAAAACTATGGTTCCAGACAAAGGATCCTAGTAGTCAATATTTTGTTGTCTTTAAAACATAACTGATCTCATCCATATAATATATCTACACTACTACACTATTTGATTTTTTGCTGCTCAATACTCAACTTTAACTTTTGCTGATCATATAACTCTATCCCCCTCCATAATTGCTTCTTTAATATAGTAACAAAGCTGCAACTCATCTGGATTTGTTCATCATTGGAGCACTCCACTACTCCATGCTTTTTTCATTGGAATATTTATAGATGTTGATTAGTTTATTGTTTTTTTTTGTATTTTAAGTGTTTGATTTGTTCTTTGTGGTGATGGGACCCATGTTCCAGGTGATCTCCCATTATTATTGAGAGTGCCTTTATACATGCCACTTATTAGAGAGATTTTAATTCTATTTATGTGGGTGGGCTTTATGTCCCTGGTGGACTCCCTCGCAGGTCAGGCCCACTGGCATTATAGGCCCATATGGGCTTGTTAGTTCATATTTTTCTTGACTCTGTATTGACTTAGTGTTTGTGGTGGTCATGGTGAGGCATGATACCTTGGTGGATCTACCATCTATTTAACATTGAGCTTGGTCATCATCGAGTTGTTTTGTATTTGGGTATTTACTTTAGGATCTTAGGAGATTTATGCAAAGTGACTGTGAATATAACATGTAGCCTTATGGATCCATTGTTCTAATTTATTTATGAATACCCTCTTATTGTATGTTTATATATGTTGTCTTTATTGTTTATAAAGGCCCAAATAAAATCATTATTTTTATATGAACCAATAATATTTTAACATTAATTTTGTACTATAGATACATGTAATTGTGTATTTTTCCATTTTAGTGTGGGTTTAGTAAATTCATATTTTTATTTGATAAAGGTACTTTGTAGTAATTTCAGCTATGAACAGCTATGTCTTTAATGAAGAAGTCATTTGTACTTGTTGCACAATTGAAGTCTCTACATGAATGTTCTTGAAAGTAGGGATAGGTGAAAATTCCTGCCACAAAAGAGAAACCTTAAAAAAAAATCACTTTCCGTCTTCTGCAGGAATACCCACTAAATGTGCAGTTTTTTGCACACCTTTGCATTTCTTGTCACATTGAAATCAGTGATAATATTATAATTCCCCCTTGTGAAGGGCTTTTCCCATGCTAACTCACCAATATAAATGGGACAGAAATTTACTGCATGTTCTGAGTCTGTATTTGGGAGAAAGCTGACATTTTGGCATTAGCTAGTAATTAGGCCTATAAGCAAACAAGAGAGGTTACTTGATCTAAGTAGTGGGTTGGGATGCAGGAAGAGGTGCAGGAAGTGTGGGTGTGAAGGGGTGTGAAGGGGAAAAAGAGCTGCGTCTGTTGCTCTGTTTTATCCTTATCCTGCTGATTCTGAAGCTAACAAGTTTGTCTGGTATTTTGCTAAAATCAACTCTGTGTGACACTGCTATTTGGTATAAATAATATGAAAAAAGCACAACAGACAAAAAGGGTATACTGCAAGGCAGACTCAAGTGGGACAGATGTTTGGGAGCAAAAGGTAGCTTGGGAATGAAGACTAGAGTACGTAGCTATCTGGGTGTGGCTGCTCTCTGTGTTGTCTTGCTGCAGCCTGGGCTGAGTTAGGGATGCTGTCCTCCAAGCCAGATTAGTGCCGACCGAAAGAGCAGTTCCACACACCCCAGAAGGCAACCTAGATAATTTCAGCTACCCACAGAGGTCAAGATTATACTGAACAAATAACCCACCTGCAGTATAGTTGTAATTGTTGTACAGGAACACAGGGACCTGGAACTCAACTGAGAAGACAGAGAACAGGATAGCGCAAGTCCAACTGGTGGTCAAGGTGGTCTATGATCGTCTGATGGCCGAGGTGATAGAAGCCCACCAGGGTCAAGGCAAACAGGAAGTCAGAAAAGCAGATCAGTAATGGGCAGGCAATGTAGTACAAGGCAGCAGAAGAAAAGGTTGAATCAACTGAGCCGAAGTCGGTAACAGGATATCAGATGAGCATGGTACCAAATTGCAGAACAGGAGTGAAGTCGCAGGAAGAACCAGGTCACTACACTAGAACACACTCAGTAAGACCAGAAACTCAAGGTCATGACCTGGTCTTTGATCACGCCCACCCAAAAGCACAGAGGCTCTATAAAGGCTCCGAGCATCCACAAGGCAAGGCAGGGAACAGGGTCCAGATAACAAACAAAACAAATGGAAAACCAGATAAGGAATTACAAAAAGCAAAGTAAAAGGGGCTGAACATAACATACTGCAGTGCCTGGGAGAGAGAGAGTGAGAGAGAGAGAAAGAGCAAAAGCTGCTGAAATTTTGATAGAAACAAAGAGAGGGGGCTGAAGTTGCTTAATGTAAGGCTTCTTGGAGGTAGCCTGGATGGTTGCAGGCAGATCAAGTAGAAACTGAGAGCAATGATCATATGGCAAAAAATCAGTTGGATCTGAAAGTAAAAGGTTCAGTCATCCACCACTAAAATGTATGTTTCTAAGCTCTTTGAGCGATCAACTGGTAAGTCTGACTCTGAGCATGTAGACAATCATCTCCGTCCAAGTCCAACCTCCATCTAGACACACTTACTATTGTTGATTAAAGTAGCATCACAGCAACTACTACTTCTAATACTATTGCAACAACTATCCTCCATGTAAGTGATTATGTAATAAATACGTACAAAAAATATGTAAAGCAAATACATGAGCAAGGATAAAGTAGGATCACATCTAGACACATCCTAATTGAAATCCCATCTAAATAGGCTGACCATACCTCACCTTTAATAGGAAATAGGCATATTTAAGGAGTGCACCAAAATCAAAGCAACCCTGTGGTATGCATTTTTCATGTGTGTCCCTTTTTAAAGGTGGGGTATGGTCAGCCTACATCTAAAGCATAACCACACGTGTAATTGGGAAACAAACAAGCAGCTTATCAGAAGTGTGACAGCTATCAGGAATGGCAGCATTCCTAAACATTCTTGGAGCTGAAGGGTACATAACAGTGTTGTAGATGTCTCAGCTAGTGAGACAACATTTTTCTCAGTAACAATAAGAGCCCCTATTGCTGATGCACAAATTCAAGACATTGAGGATGGCTCTGCGGAATTTGAGATGGTAAGAGTCATATATAGCATTCCCATTAGTGCCATACCTGCCACCACAACTAGTCATGTTGCCAACCTACTTTATGAGTACTTAGAAAGAACTAAAAAATGCAAAAAAGAAATCCAAAAGTGAATCTTTGGAATACCGAACTAGCCAAAATGCTGGTAGTTGACATCTTGCCCTTTTATTTTTGTATAAAACATAGGTTTTAAGCTTGTGTCATGAGTTAGCCCTACATTACCTACCCAACCCCAAGTCTCAGTAAGTGGCACAGTGTAAGCCTAACACAGGAATTGTCTTCAAGGCATGGTTTAATTAGCATAATGTATAAATCTAAATAACTAGAAGACTAGTTTTCAAAATAACAATGGATAATACAACTTATAGGTGATTTCAAAAGCTCTTTTAATACAACTAAAATTGTGATAGGGTCCATTTAAAGGCTTAATTTAAATCAATGGGAGTCTGAGGATTTTTTTTTTTTTTTTTTTTTTTGGGGGGGGGGGCTCCAGAATTGTTATTCTTAATGCATCTACCCATTTGCTCCCAGTTGTAGTATCCTAGTTATGACATTCATAGAAAGATCACAAACACACCTATGATCAAACTGGATCTAATTCAAGCCTGATGTCCTTGGGCTTGTCAAGGATGGAAGTTGGAAATCACATTGCTTTACAATGCAAGGAGACCTCTCTAAAATTCAAGGGATTAAAAGTACCATATAAATATGGGGTGTCCGAGCCGTGGCCAACGGTCCGCATGCTGCCTATTGTAGCATTTAATGCAGCCTGCCAAATGAGACTTTTGGTGTCTACAATATAGCCCTAAGCAGAAACTTAGTTTGTTAATATGGTGAACTAAGTGTCCGCTTAGGACCGCCCCAGTGGGTCAGTGGGCCTTGCCACCACCATGCTTATGTTTTATGTAGCTCTGCCGCAACGGCTTACCCCTTAGCGATCGCCAAATCCTGCATGCAGGCGGCTATTAAGGACATGAATTTGAATTCTGGGATGGGGCAGTGCGGCATGCAGTCGGGCTGCCATTTCAGAATTCCATGATGTGCCAGGACCGTCACTGGTCCTTAAGTACCAGGACTGACATGACAGCCCTGGTACATCAAGGTTCATTAATGGGTTAAAAGTCTAGTTTACTGGCCTGGTCTTAGTGGAGAGGGAGCCTCTTAAGTAATTAAGAGGGAACTAATAGTAATAGTGGTGTAGAAAGAAAGACAAATATAAGATGCTTCTTTGTGGTGGCTAAAGTAAACCTATGTATAGCATATAATATAACATCCAAATGTCAACTCACTTGTGGGTTTTGTTGTACAATATGGCTAAAATACGGTCACCCTCACCTAAAACACCTACATTTTCTAATTCCACCGAGCAACATTGAAAGTAATGTGCATTGCCTCCCCCCCCAAAAGCATTCTAACTCACAATTTGCCAAACTGGGGGATTTTATACTCATTGGAGTACATCTGGCAACAGCGAAGGTTACATTGTTACCTAATTTTACCATTCACATGCATGTGTGCCCATTTGGTTCGTAAATTTATGCAATGTGGTGTGGATGATGATATTTATAATGATTTGGGCCAAATTATCATACACATTGTATAAATCTGGGCACACATGAAAGTGGAGGGGCAAATTAGTTATAATTTGTGACACACTGCTGTTGCTAAATTTTCCCTTATGACTATGAACATAAAATTCCTCACTTTGGCATATATTGTGGGGCAGGAGGTGGGCACTGTGGAGGCATATAATGGTTTAGTTTGCTGTGCTGGTGGCATATAATTCTATATTGCTCTAGAGATGGCATATAACTCTGTATTGCCTTGTTGGTGGTATATAATTGTGTATTAGTCTGGTGACATATAATCTCTTTGTTTTTAATTCGTTATTATGTATGTAAATTTGTATGTAAATTTATTTATATAGCGCCATACATGTACACAGAGCTTAACAGAAGTTGAAATAATACAATACAAAAATACAGAAATGGGTTAAGAGCATTAAGCTTAAGTGCGATCATTTCATTATTTGTATGGGAAAGTGCAGCAAGGGAATCACAGACTGGGAAAGGGACCCTGTCCCAAGGAGCTTACAATCTAATTAGTTATGCTCCATGATCCAGACTGCATTTCTTTAAGAACCTGCAAAATGATATAATGTTTCTTTAATACCTGTACTGCTGCTTGCAGTGATTTTATATATTATCTGGAATATAACACTGAAAACGGCTTATTAGTAGATTTCGGTTTTAAATGTCATCATTAATGTACATAAATCTAGTATGCATACAATAAACATATATAAACATAGTAATCGTAGAATAGCAGATATGTGCCATTACTGTAGAAGAAGATTTCATGTTCATGAAAGGAATATTAAATCTTATCTATTGTAAAAGAGGAACTGTGTCATGTTACCAAATTTCTCCATCTTTGATAAACACACCCAGGGGCGGCAGTAAGGAGGAGTTATGCTCCATACTGCCTCCCCTATAGGTGAAGGCATGGGAGTGTTATTTTTCACAGGTGTGGCCAGGTGGGCATCACCAACCTGGCCATTCAGTGAAAATCACTGCAAGTAGTTGCAGGTGGTTGAATACAAGATGGACGGGATTTTGCCAGGTGTGCCCAAAATCTCTGCACGAAATCTAAATAATGGCTTGCTTTGCAATACACAACAGTACACAAATCTACAAACCATGCCGCTTATGGTGCTCCTGCTATCTTTTCCTGCTCTACTTACCACCCTCCACATTTCAACCATAAATTCACTGCATTTCCTTCTTTATGTGCGTTGCCAAGCCACAGCAGATGCTCTACCTGCCTCCAGATTCGTCCCACTGTGTACCTACAGTGTAACACACAGAACTGGGCCTACTCTGTCATGTAACAAAAAGTATTGATTTCCCTTAATTCCTATGATTAATATCATGGCCAACGAATCCTCATAGTTATACCTGCCATGTCTGCTGTTTAACTTCCACTGCTATCCTGTTCTTCTGTTACACTATATACATTCAGGAGGTTAATACAGTGAGTAAATTTAATCACGCATGGGATAGGCCTTAGGATGATGGTGAATACACGGAGCACAGGAAGCAATGTAGAAGCCCTGGAGAGTGTATGATTAAATGCTCTGACATGTAAAGGGAGGGCTGTGTGCAGAGCTCACTCCTCTCTCCCCCTCTCCCCCTTTTTCTTCCAAGTGTACCTCTGTTCTTTCATGTCCCTCTTCACCATTATGATTCCCTCCCTGTACTTGTCTCTCCTACCTCCATGGACTTCTCATGTCTCTTTCTTTCATCTGCACTATGTACCTGTACTATGTACCTTGCTCTCCTTCTCCTCCAACAAAATTCCCACGGGTAACGCAGGCAACATTTGCTAGTACTCTATGAATAAGTAATTTTTAGGACCAAACCTCATTTGTTGTAGTAATGTTTTCATGTCTAATACACAAAGAACCAAAATGTATTTATTTTTGTATCATTTTGTAGTGATATAAATTAAAGTCAGATTTACCATAATTTTATTTAGACTGGAATGTTCAAAAGTATAAAGTCAACACTGAAAATAGGATGGTATTAGCAAACGTTGCCAGAAAATGGTGGGAAGAAACATTCTTTACACAGACAACTGGGCCTTGTATAATAATTCTGAAGCAAACCAACTGCACTAGATAAAAATTCCCAAATATATAAAGGGGAATTTAAACCCTTGAATGGTAGAGAGGTTTCCAATGCATTGTTTCACAATGACTCAGAGACCTTTTTAACATTCAGGGAGCTGAAAACCTAATTTGAGTAAACTTTTTTTCTCCCTTATTGTGCAGTGGTTAATCCCAGAATTTCTCTACTTTTCTTTTGGATGCAATTTTTGGAGTTAACACTGGAGTTATAACTGTAATTTTTTTTTGAACATTTGATTTGATATTAAGTCTGACCATTCCTATTTTAAGGCCAACTCTCTAAAATTGTCTTTCATGGCATAGCAATAAAAAAAAGCTGCCTATATCTCTGTTGTTTTAAGGACAAAAAAATTTGACTCTAAAAAGTATTTTAAAGGGATAGTAATGTTTCATAATAAAAGCAACGCTAATTAATCATCATAGTATTTGAACCTTGGAGAGTTTTATTTCAATTCTGTCAGAGTGGTAGTTCAAGAGTAATTCAATGACTGATGTAACACTGCTCAGCCAGAGCAGAAGGGAGGTGCCCAGGTAGATTGCAGAGAAGGACAATCTTCAATTAAGATAAGGGAAAAACCTGAAAAACTTGTCAAGGGGGGCAGGGTTTTCATTGTTCTCATAGGAAGAAGATTGTTCCCTGCTGTTATCTGTCTGGTCTAGCAACCAGATTCCACATCTGAGAAGAGATGGCTTACACTAGGTAAAAGGGGCGGGAGGGGGAAACTTTATCCTTCAATTACTCGTGAACCACAACTCTGACAGTATGAAATAACGCTCTCTATGGCTCAAATACTATGAAGATTAATTGGAGCTGCTGTTTTTGTGAAACATTACTATCCCTTTAAGGCTACTTCTTTTGAACACAGAGCCCCTAAAGCACACAAATGGCAGTGACATGCCCACAATTTCTTCTCTTCCCACTTCAGCTATAATGCTGACCAATATGAGAAATTATGATTCTGTTAAAAAGTACCTTGAAGATGTTTTCTATGCTTTCAGGTTCTACCAGGTGATAAGTTATAGCATCTTATTTCAGCCGAGAAGGAAAACGCAAAGGAGGCGAAGCTGAAGACTATGCAAGATGACAGCCAAACTTGAGCAATATCCTGAAGAAGGGTTTTATCTACATCTTTGGGATCCTGAAGAGCTTTGTTTTGCCAAAGAAAATCCAGCAGAGATGAAGTCACTTGTTTTCCTACTAATATACACCACGATCCACTCCAGAATCTATGGCATGAAGGTGACTGAACAGTCTTACTGGAGATGTTGTTTTTACAGAACTATACTTTTTTAATGCTATCCCTGGGAAAGTTTTTAAATCTTATTTTTATTTAAAGATGTAAATTTATACCACTTTTGTAATGCCTGCGAAATTATACTTTTTAATGTCTTTTTTCAACCCTAGAATTTTATTGTTCTTTTTATATCTATTAGATTACTGTGTCTTCTTTTTATAAGTGCAAATTTTTATCATTAAAGTAATATTTTCTCTAAAGTATATGATTTCCTTAAATTAAGAGTATAAAGGTACAATTCTGTATCCTCTATTACAGTGCTCAAAATTATCCATTGCCTCCACCCCCCCCAATGATGCAGTTTTTCTAATCTCTTCACATGAACAAAGATTAATCAATCAGTGCTGTAATCATTGTGAAGGATCTGCCTAAGTTAAAGACAGTCACTTGTGTTTAAAGGGATAGTAATACTTAAATGTAAAAAATATATGTTGTAAGGTTTATCCCCCTGAGTAAAACAAGGGTACTCCCACTGCTGAGAGATATATTATTAAAAAATGATAACAGCTCAAACTTGAATTTTTTAGGTGCAATATCACAGTGGCATGAAAATTTACAGTGACGCTGTTGCTACACCATCCTATGGACTGCTCTGGTCTGTAGACCATAAATCTCCATAGGATGGTGTAGCAACAGCGCCACTGTAAATTTTCAGGCCACTGTGATAATGCACATACAAAATTCAAGTTTGAGCTGTTATAATTTTTTAATAAAATATCTCTCAGCAGTGGGAGTCCCCTTGTTCTACTCAGGAGAATAAACCCTACAACATATATTTTTTTACATCTTAAGTATTACTATCCCTTTAACAGATCCTGAAAGCATGCTCTGCTGTTGGGGCTTGAGGATAGTTTTGAGCTCCCTTGAATTTTGGGCTCAAAGATTGGAAATGTTTCTCCCTCATTTATATTTAACAATGGAATACCAAATTCTGGTATTCCTTTCACTTTGCTTAATGGATCATACTACATAAATCAATATAGATGACAATTACATTCATTATAACTATATAGACCAGGCATGATGGAAAGTCATTTTTCAGCTATAGCCTTCAAATACCCCTATGTGCAGATTTTTAAGATAACTTGTTTGTGTACAAGCTAATTAATCTGAGTAAAGGATGTGTTGAATAGCACACTTCTACTCATTCACTGTTAGGGGTACTTCAGGACTAAAGTTGGGAAATTGTTGTCTAGCAGCTCATACAAACATATCTCCTTTATTTGTCTGCTAACCATTTTTAATGTGGAATATACTGGGTTTAACACTAAACTTCATGATGGGCAGTGCATGATAAAGGGAATCAATCAATTGTATAACTTCTGCACATTTGAAAACATATACTGTAGTCATTTGATGTGTACCGGCTCGTAAAATGTTTCCGCTAATCTTAATGGGAATATTTATTGACTAGTGATCAATTTTCCTTGGTGCTAAATATTTATTGTCATATTCACAACACCTTCCCCTACCCCAGCCTCAAGTCACCATTTTTTCTCATGAAAGCTTCCCTTCTTTGCAAGCAGAGAACTGCTTTATTTAATGTTTCCGCGCAAATCAAGCTGCTATTGAGATCATATTCTTGACCATTGATCTTTATGGATGTCTGGGTGAAACCCTGATTGTCCTGTGCCTAGCTACATCTGTGATTCTGATCAGATGGTATGATTAATCTGTGTTAGTGAAAGGAGTGGGACCAAAGTATTTTGAGATAAAATGTTGTAGATTTATCACGATATAATACTCTTCTCAAAAACATATGAATACGGACAATAGTTTTCAAATGAGTATAAGTTATTCTAATTATATTTTCCATTTTAGATTACTTGTTGTAGTAAAAGGGAGTTAAAGAATTTGCAAATAAAGAATGTGACGTATATGCATTGCTGGTTAAATATGTGCACTGTATGTAAACATGTACCATATAATGCTTTGAGGTACTGGGTAGGCAAAGTACACTTTATGTAAATCAAGTATAGCATGTAAATCATGAAATTAATTATTGCACAAGTGATATGACCATATATTTTGATATACCAATCGCTTAAAGTCATCTTCTCTGGTTCATGATTGATGTAAAGATGATGCTAACATGGGAGGCAATTAAGGATATGCATTTTACATATCTATCACTCTACTCAATAAAAACAGCAAAGAAAAGGAAGAGTCTACATGAAGCATCCAGATTATAAATCCTATTGACAGATCTGGTAAGTCTACGTGGCCTTCAACATTAGGTCCTTTTCTGTTCTAAGTGTGGCAACTACACTGTAATTTATATTTCTCCTGTGAAATAATGCAATGCATACCTGAGAGAAATAATTTGCTGAATATTCATATCCAATAAGCTAAAAGGGCACAATTCTAGAACAAAATTCTGCGCCATAATGATAAATAAAATATGAAATTCTATGGACAGCTTGAAAAAGTGAATAGATGCACTACAAAACTGATAACTGGATTGGAGGATCAAAGTTATGAAGAGAGACTAGCCAAACTGTGTTTGTTTACATTAGAGAAGGGGCGCTTAAAGGGTGATATGATTACCATTTACAAATATATTTAAGGTCAATACAAAGAATTCCCAAAGAAGCTATTTACTCAAAGAACTGAGCAAAAAACAAGAGGTCTTCAATTTAGACTAGAGGAAAGGCACTTTTGACTATAACAAAGGAATGGATTTTTTTTCATAGCAAGGGCATCCTCATAATGCTGTACTTGCAGATACTGTAGGTACTTTCACAACAGTATTGGATAACTTTTGAACTTGAAACAATAATGAGAGTAAGACGGTTGGTTTCAAAGCAGATAGGATGTTAATCCAGAGAAATATCCAACTGCAACTTGGAGACACAAAATAATTTTTACCCGCTTTGGGATTAATTGGAGATGACTTTGCTGTTTTTTCTGCCTTCCTCTGGTTTAAAATGAATGATATGGCATGGGCTAAACTTGGCGAAAGCATGACTTTTTTTAGCCTTATCAGCTATGTTACCTCTCTGGCATTGGGGATTTTTATCCTATCAACTCTAGATGGTGCAGTTGATTTCCTCCAGAATTTACCTCTGTATCTTATTGAATATTGAATATTCCTGTTTATTTATTTTAGAAATGTTGTTAGGATTGCATGTGAGTTGGTAGGTTCTCATCCTCTAAATATCATGACTACCAGCTTCCCTTCAAAGTCAAGAATTAAATCATACATTTCTATTGATGATCAAAATTTCTGGTGGAAGAAATAATTGAATGTATTTAAATTGGATGGTACAGGTTCCAAACACTCTCCTTGATTATCTCTTCTTGAGGTAAGTTTCCCCTACTACAAGACCCTACCTGAGCATGATTACTCAGATTGGTAGCTACTATAGGAAATTCTTTTTCTTCATGACATGTAATGAAGTCTATATAACCTCACCAAGGAACAGTGCTTCCCAGCATGACTAGCATTAATTAAAGTAATTAATAGCAGTTCTCCTTCAGGCAAGTTCTTTCCATTTTACTAATAAATATAATATATGTAAAATGTGCTCAGTTTGTGCTTACTTTCTCTATAGCAACATGTGCTGAATAACTTCAGGTATGCAATCATTTGGGAAACCACTATTTACAACCAACCAGTGGATCAATAGATGTTCCAAACATTTTCTTATTAATATTACTTGAACTGGTCATACATTTCTGTCTAGAAGTATCACCAGATGTATAGTGAATGTTCATTTCAAAGTCATATTTCCCTTTAGGCAGAGTAGATAATTGCCTACAGTGGCATATTTGAAGGAGCACCTCACCTCTGCTGACCTTACCCATATTCTGAATTGTGGGTGTGACCACAGAAATCTCAGTGTCCCTGGAGTATGATGGTTAATTTATGTACCAGTTTACATAAACCTTTACTGCATTATAGATTTCTCTAGCAACCAAGGTGGGAGAGTTTTTTATGTCTTTCTTTTATAAACTAAAATTATTTTACATGGATTCAAGGAACGTATAAACATTATTTATTATCAAAAAAATATAATTTACACCCTTAAGGGTGTAAATTATATATATTTTTTATATATATTTTGATAATAAATCATTTTTATATATTTCTCAACTCCAGACTTTCTTGCATTCTTAAGCATTTTCCTGTGAAAGAAACAATAATGTACTCAACCTGAATTCTCCAGTATTTTAAATTCTGGAGTGTTTGCCTACTGTCTATTGATACTGAGTTTTTGCCTACTTAAAGTGGAACTACTGCCGCTAAACAACTTGATCTTAAATAATTCCCCATCTGGTGACTAGCTATGTACTAGGCCTAGTCGCCAGAATTATTACCTTGTTAAAGAGGATGATCAATTCTTGTCAGGCTGACAGGCAGGACGGAGCGCAGACATCTTCCCATGGTGACGTCTGCACGCCTGCGCTGTCAGTCCCAGCTGGCTCTAGGAGACGTTGCTAGGAGCCATTCGGGTCTAGAATTATTTAAGATCAAGTTGTTTAGCGGTGGTAGTTCCTCTTTAAAATCGATATTGTTGTTACCACTTTTTTGCTACTGCCAAAAAAATTCTTCAGAGAATTTGGCAATTTCCACCTATGTTTTCTATGGTCACATGAATTCTCATTGGAACACTATAAACACCCTAAACTTCCCACTATGCTGTGAGATCTTAGTTGGTAGTCAGAGAGTGGTAAGATGAGAGAGATAGAGAGAGAGAGAGAGAGAGAGAGAGAGAGACAGAGAGAAATTTGGTGCTGCTGAAGTGAAGAAATCCACAGTTGAAAGCAACAGCATAAGCATTAGTAGCCTCCAAATCCTCTGGGACCTGGAGTATATATCTTTAAAGAGGAAATTTTGCTTTTCCCCAGGTAGCTGTGTGCAGTAGCAGCACAAAGGTACAGTTGCCTGAGTCTTCTATGTCTGGGAGTGTGACACCAATTGAGCCATCTATGTTACCACCAAGCGGGGATGAAGAGCTGATTTGTGGTTCTGATGATGATGAGGTTTGTGAGGATGATGATGACAAAGAAAAGCTTTCTTAACTTTCTCAGAGTGGGAGAGAGATCTTAGATGGAAATGGGTAACATCTCTAGTAATGACATTATGTTTGCTAATTGCTAATTTAGCTAATGCTGAGATGTCTGAGCATCAAATGTCAGTGTTCATGAGTAGTAGCAATGGTAGTAGAAGTTGCAGTAGTAGTGGTGGTGGTAAAGAGATTGTCATCGATACAGACTGTGGGGGTGGAACTAGCACTAGTGATAATATGGGGATAAGTGGTGGTGATTCATACTAGTCGCAATGCTGAGGCAGTCTCACCACATCAAGCCGCCGCCAGCATCACTTCAGATGAATCCAGGGAGAAGGTGTCCATTCATCATAATGTTTCACCTCCGCAACCAATTAAATCTTGAGCATGGAAATCTTTTTCTTTGGGGGCATGAACTATGTGGTTATCAATAACTGCAAAGTGTGAGAAAAAGTTGTGAAGAGGGGAAAAAGGGACCACACCTTGGCACATCTGCTCACTGCAGTAATTATGCACATCCAAAATAACCACCTTGAGGTTTATGTTGACAATGTGTAACCATCTCCTAAGAAATTCTGTCTGTCACTGTGCCTCATGTCTGTCCCCAAACACAAAAACTAAGCTCCACAAAATCCCACACTGAAATATCTGCTTAGGCAACTCCCTACCATCCCAGAATTAAACAATATAATTAACTGTCTCATTTTCTGCTAGTGACTGGGTGCTCTCTGGTGACCTTAGGGTCCTTCCTGTACTGACATTGCCATTATGATTAGCACCAGCAGGCAGTGTTCTGCAGGTGCAAGGCTGTGGCAATATGGCTCTACACATTACACATTATGTGGTGCAAAGAGCACACATGACAATTTAGTGGAAAATAATAGGATGCAGTTTATAAGGGAACATCTCCAAACTTTCCACCTTGTAGTATATGTAACACAAATTGCAGCCATAGGGATGGGCAATGTAAGGCCCTTCAGCTGCTGCCAGACTACAGCTCTCATCATTCCTTTTCAGCCCGTGACTGGTAGAGAATGATGGCAGTTGCAGTCTGGCAGCAGCGGGAGGGCCTTGTGTTCCCTACCACTTAAACAGAATCACACACAGTGTCTTACATATAGTGCCCCTTTAGACTTGCCCCACTGCACTGGTAAGCTATATAATGACACATACTGTCCTCACCTCCCACATTGTCTCATGGTGGCCATAGAACTACACATACTGGCTGTCCCAACCTCGTTCCACTGCCACACATACTGACCTCCAAGTCCCAACCCTCTCCCACTGCACCTGTAGCCATAGAACTACAAAAACTACAGTCAGAACCCCAGTGGAATGTCTTTGATATAAGTGGAAACTGGCAACATTTTTTCAGGAATTTTTTGGGGGGTTAGGAAAAAGTCAGAAATTTTAAGGATATACTAAGTGTAGGAATTTCTGTGGAGAATCTGCAAATTGTACTTTAGCTCACTTTTTTTTCATTTTTAAAAGAGCCATATGTGTATTCCGAAGTTATTAAATTAATTTATTGCTTTAGACTCAACAACTTCTGTGAGGCCATCCAGTTTATTTGTCATCCTTTCCATAAAGTAGTTTTTTCGCCTCTTATTTTCCAGTTTTCAAGCATGCCCTCTTGTTCTTTTATTCTGAAAATGGCTCCCTCCTGAACCACATTAAAGACCTAAAGATCATATCATTCCTATTCCTTCTACCATCCAATCTATGCATATTAAGATCCTGGAGTCTTTGCTGATATGTACTGGTTTTTTAACCTATGTACCATTTTTGTGGTCCTTCTTGGACTAGTCTCTAGGTTATTGATGTCTTTCTGGACATATGACCTCCAGAACTATACACCATTCTCTAAGTGAGGTTGTGCCAGTGATCTATATAGAGACATTAGGACCTGTCTTTTACTGCTGTTAATAATGCTTCCTATCCAGCCAAGTATCCTGCTGGCTTCCCCCCTAGTTTTGCTGCATTACCTGCTCACCTGTAAATCATTAGATATAACTAATCCCATGTTCCTTTCATCTGCTGTTGTCAGCAGTGTATCCCTAAGATAATCCACTAGTAACCAATTTCTCCTCTGAATGAATTCTATGGACTATGACCCTCTGTCTTGCATCCTTCATTCATTGCTTTATCAAGCCAATGACATTGGAATCCAATCAAAAGGCATTCCATTTTGTGGATTAGCTTTTTATGTGGGACAGTGTCAAAGGCCTTATTAAATACAGATAAGCTGTCACTACTGCCCTACCACGGAGTATGATTTTAGTTGCAGTCAAGAAAATCTGTAAGATTTGTTTGACAAGAACTTCCTGCAGTAAAGCCATGCCAACACTGATCTTGCTAACAAGAAGACTTCCATTAAGCAACAATTCTCTCTTTCATGATGGTTCCCATTCTTTTTCCACTGTTAAACTCACAGCCTGGTATCTTCCAGAGTTTTCTCTGCTACTTTCTTTGTAAAGTGGTACTCTGGCCCTGTTCCTGTCAACAGTCACTGATTAAACAGTTCAGCTAATGGCAAAGCAAATACATCCCTAAGCTTTCTTAATATTTTTGAATGTACTTCATCACATCCAACTGACTTGTCTATTTTTATTTTAAATGGTACCTTTAATACTTCCATCTCAACAAATAGATTTATTTTCCTTACCTTTAATTCTTTTTTCTCTTATAGTGGATCTGTTACCTACACATATTATTCAATTAAATGTCATGCATTAAAACTGCCTATAACTTCAGCTTTTCTATTTCAATAACAGGCTAATCATTTGAGATATTTGATTTAATAGTTAGGGAATCTAATCTCAGCAGTGTTTTGCTCTCTAACGTGGTTAGATAAAGCTGCTTAATTAATTACTCACATACCCCCCCCACAAAACAATCACCTCCCTCCACCTTTTTAGTTGCTAGAGAGTTGGAATAAATTAATGGGGAGTAATAATTATGCAGATCCTTTCGAGAAGAAAGCACCTACCAAGGTGAGTAGTTGCAGGGCCGGATTTGTAATTAGGCAGAGTAGGCATCTGCCTACAGGCACACACTACAGAGGGGCGCCTGTCATTTGAATAATTTTTTGCCTTTTTTTTTAGTTGCCCTTTTTATTAGTCTCGGCTCGTGCCCGGTTGCTCCCCCGCTTGACGCCCGTGGCCCGCAACAACATGGTGAGGTCTCAGTCTGTGCCTTCTTCGGCACAGACCTGTAGCTGCGGAGCTCACTCGTCGGCTCTTTAGTAATGCAGAGCACTGGAAAATGACATCATGATATCATCTCCCAGCGTTCTGCATTACTAAAGAGAAGACCGCGCGGGAGCTCCAGCAGCTACAGGTCTGTGCAGGAGGAGGCACAGACAGACAGACCTCTCCTCTCCAGGGTAGGAAACAGACACGGGGGGCAATATAGAGATGATGGGGGCACTGTGAGGGGGAATATGGAGATGATCATAGGGGCAATGTGAGGGGCAATATGGAGATGGTCATAGGGGCAATGTGAAGGGCAATATGGAGATGATGGGGGCAATGTGAGGGGATATGGAGATGATGGGGGCACTGTGAGGGCCAATATGGAGATGATGGGGGCACTGTGAGAGGCAATATGGAAATGATCATGGGGCAATGTGAAGGGATATGGAGATGATGGGGGCACTGTGAGGGGCAATATGGAGATGATCATGGGGGCAATGTGAGGGGAAATATGGAGATGATGGGGGGCAATGTGGAGATGATGATCATGGGGGCACTGAGGGGCAATATGGAGATGATGGGGGCAATGTGAGGGGCAATATGGAGATTATGGGGGCACTGTGAGTGGCAATATGGAGATGATCATGGGGGCACTGTGTGGGGCAATATGGAGATGATGGGGGCAATGTGGAGATGATGGGGGGCTAGTGTAAGCTGATGAGGGCAATGTGGAGATGATGGGGGCAATATGAGGGCAATATGGAGCTGATGGGGGGCAATGTGGAGATTAGGAGCATTGTGGAGATGGCAAATCGTGGGAGGGGGGCGCTTCAGATTTCTGTGCTTACAGGCTCCTGAGATGTAAATCCAGACTTGAGTATTTGGGATGGTCCTAAGTCCTCTTTAACACTAGTTCACACTTTTTGCAGTCAGAGCAAAAATAATAATTTAAGCTGTCAGCTATTGCCTACCACTCTCCTCACATACATCCTCTTTTGTCGTAAGTCAAATGGTGCCTCCTATTTTTTTTTATTCCTATCATTTATAAAAGTAAAGAAAATTTTGTCACCCTATTCTGTGCTGATTTCTTTTTTCCTGGGATTTGAAATCTCTGATTATAAACGTAGGGCTCTATTCAATTAGGGTTTGATGCCAAAAAAAGCAGCCAAATGCAATCCTTCAACCAGGTAAGCATTTCAATTACCTGTGCTATGAAAAAATACAGGCTAAAAAACACCCACCTCAGGTGATAATATTGAGAGTGTTTTCCCACATTGACACAGAACAAAATGCAATATATGCTATTCAATTCCAAGCGTTAGCACTAAGATACATTAAGGGATCCACTTTAACATGTGAAAATCTGCACCTAGTTTTCCTGGGTGCAGAGTCCCTTAGCGTAACTCAAAAGTGCAGATGCAGGAATTGAACATATCAGTACCAGTATATCAGTACAGCCAAAGCAATCTCAAATTTTTGAAATTTTAGTGGAATTAACCCAATATGTGCCAGTGGGTTATGCTTAAAAAACACTTACTAATAATCCTGATGGCCAGTGGAGTCTTCAGCACCTGGTCAGCTACTGTCCGTCTTCTTCAATCCTCCTTCTTCTTTTCTCTGTACTCTTCCTTCTTCTTTCTTCTTGTCTTCTTTCAAATCTGTCCTGTAAAATAAAAAAAAATAAGAAAAATCAATGAAAAATATTTTTGTAAAAAAATGCCCCCAAGAGATGCTTGACCCTTTGAGTGCCGGAGGTGTACCCCTCCGGCACTCAATGAATAGTTACCTGAGGGGTACCCCTCTGGCATTCAAAGGTTAAATTCAGTCTGGCATTTCTATTAAAACTAATATGTTGCCATTCTGTTTTAAAAAAGAAGTAATTCCTTTGTTGAAGAAAGAAAAGGCCTTCCAGTGGTTAAATATGCATTACCGTTCAAAAGTTTGGGGTCACTTAGAAATGTCCTTGTTTTCCATCAAATGAGTTGCAAAATGAATAGGAAATACAGTCAAGATGTTGACAAGGTTAGAAATAATGATTTTAATTTAAATAATAATTGTGTCCTTCAAACTTTGCTTGTGTCGAAGAATCCTCCATTTGCAGCAATTACAGCCTTGCAGACCTTTGGCATTCTTGTTGTCAGTTTGTTGAGGTAATTTGAAGAGAGTTCAACCCATGCTTCCTGAAGCACTTCCCACAGTTTAGATTTACTTGATGAGCACTTCTTATGTACCAGACAGTCAAGCTGCTCCCATAACAGAAATAAGGACATTTCTAAGTGATCCCAAACTTTTGAATAGTAGTGTATCTCCGCTGGCATTCCTGGTGGCGGAAGGAATGCATAGTGTCACAGACCCCAACCTTCATACCTTACGGGCCGTTGCCCGAGTCCGAATGAAGGAATTTTGAGCAGAAACTGGCTTTTTAAATGTCAAGTCTCTGTTCCAAATGGATTCCAATTGTAGGCTGGAATCCATTTTGAACAGAGACTGGCCATATAAAAAGCCAGTCTCTGTTCAGAATTCCTTCATTAGGACTCAGGCAATGGCCTGGAAGGTATGTGGGGGGCTGTCTGTGACACTACATATTCCTGCTGCCACCAGTGGAGATAGCTTCTTCCTTGTCTTGTCTTCTTCCTTCCTGTGCAAAAGCAAAATCTAAAAAAAAAAAGACAATAGCAAAGTCACCTGATCCATATCATTCTCTATCTGAAAAACTCTTTCTGCACTCTACAAACATCATATGACATCAGATCATTAGTCCCAAGGTAAACAACAAAATATAACTCAATCCATTCAAAGGCTGAGCATTGGTGCGAGTCCAAATAGATTTGCTAGCAGCAGCAACCTGAGCAGGAAGACCACTTGTCACAAGATGTAGAACCCCAGGCTTTGTGAGCCCATGGTGCAGGATAACTGAAAACTCCAGAAATGTAGGTAGACAAATTGTGAAGGAGACATGGTCAGGAGGATGCTAAGGTCAGGGCAGGCTGAAGACTAATGGGATCTGAGAAATAAACCATGGTCAGGGCCAATGCAAATTAAGGACTTGTCAATGATGAAGTTATAGGACAGAAATACCACTGCCAGAAATCAGGAAGAGGCTAAGGGTGAAAAGCAGAAGAACAGTAATATACCAAATCGCAAAGTATGAGCCACGACAACTGAGCAATGAGTGGGAAGAGAGAATGTGTTTAGAGTACTGAATGTGCACATGCCCACTGCTTCCCAAAGCTGCAAACCAATAGATGCAGAGCAGAGGGATAAAGAATGCATACATGAACATGTAGGACTCACAGTAGGAACCTGACAAGCCATGTTAATGGAATCTGTGACTGCATAAGAACCAGGTGGAAGAGTGAACATGCAAATGAGGATGCCAATGATTAGGCTCAAAGAGGAATATCGGGGACCACGCCATTGATAAGGTAGTATGATATGGTATCCTTTTAAAAGGTCACACACAGAAGAGCGCATGACCAAATTACACAGTAACCATGTCGCCATAATAAAAATGGCAACATGAGAATCTCACACTGCATGACAGCACAAGATTCTCATGTCTGGTACTGAAAGGTTGCATCCCAGTCCAACAATAACCTCTTCAGTCAGTCTGTGATGTGCTGTCCGTGGAGGCGGTCATGGACGTTGAAGTCAGTTCTTTTGTTTTTTTTTTACAGTCATACAGCAGCTGCTTATGCAGTGATTATATGGGAAGTTTAACTATTTAAAATCCAATAGGTTAACCATGAGACCATTCTAAGATAGGCTTTTCAAAGATCACGAGAGACAGGAACTAGTTTGCAGTAATTCAGTTCCGCACATTGTGATCCTGCAGTTTCCTATTCCTTATTGGCAGTTCCACTGTACCATACATCACGGGTAGAATAAAATATTTCTTTATGGCTATAGGTAGGGAAGATGTATGTTATGATGTCAGTCCCTTGCCATTAACAAGTACTGAAGTGAGAGAAGGGGAGAGAGAGCCGGGGGAAGTGCTCAGCATGACTCTTTTTGAAGCAATAACATCATCCCAGTCTTGCTGAGCGCTGCTCCTGCTCTCTCGCTTCAGTACAACATCAGACAGCAGTAAAGCTAATTGCCTTCTGAGAACATGTGCAGAGTCAATATTTGGTAGCATGCTTGAATCAGAGGATGACTGCTTAAAGGTATGCTGCTGTCACTTGAGTGCTCAGAGGAGCTGCATGGTGATCGGATGCAGAGTGCAAGACAAAGACAGCCTCCAGCTGTGATCTCCCATCTCTGAACTCAGAGCAGTTTGCTCCGTTACTCCCCTCTTCCTGCTCAGATGGCACTTTGGCCAAAGATGGATTTGATATTAACTCCTTCAGGGCAGGTTGGCTGTGCACTGTAGAGATTAATGTGGGTGAATGTGTCAGGCCTACAGCTCATTGCTTTGCACAGTATTTTGTAGTATGTACTACTCTCTCGCATCTTATATATATACAGCACATTCTGCTGACTTTGGGCTAGGATGACTGCTTACAGGGATGCAACATTCAGTACGTGACATGAGAATCTCGCTCTGTCATGCAGTACGAGATTCTCATGTGGCAACAATATCCATGCGACATAGTTAATGTGTCATGTTGTTGCGCGCTCTTTTGTGTGCAACCTTTTAAAAGTGAACCGTACGATACCATATTCTTTTGCCTCTATAATCCTTGCAATATGCCTTCTCTTCCTCTGAGCTGTAGCTCAAGAAATACAACTAACTTTACTTTTTTCTTCATTATATTTCATGTCAATACCACTGAGAATAGAGTCACCAGTTATCAGCTTTTTCCTGATTTTTCTTCTCTCCTTAGAAACACAAATAATCTCCTGACCTACTACAGGGAACTTCTCAAAGTTTTCCTCAGAGTCTGCTGCCGCAACACAGCTGTTCTGTTCAGAAAGTGCAGCAAAGGAGTTATGGAAAGGCACAGCCTAAGGAACAAACCACTGATTCCTCATCCTACCAACGCTCACTGTTTTCCAGACTGCCTTTCTCCTAACTTCTCTCTGAGAGCAAGAAGGCTTCTGTATTTTTAAGTCAGAAGGAACCAAGGACACAAATATTCTATCAATATTAGAACTCATTTTAACAATGTCATCGTGCAGTAGTAAGAATTGTAGATACAATAAACTGCATATCCACTGAAGGAAAATTTATTCTCAACAAAATCATTAATATTAGGTAAAAAATTATTGCTCTTGTTAATGACTCATCCATTCTTTCTGAGATTTCTATATTTTTGAATGACATAATTGCTTGGGTTATGAGACCAGATACAAATCATCTAGAAATGAATGAGTTTCAAAGCACAACAACAGAAGCCTTTCAGGAGTGATCTTTTTTAATGCCTGTTCCTGTTTAGGAAAGACAAGACTATGCATCTTTCTCAGAAAGCTGATTCAAACAGAGAACCTTTAAACATCCTTGAGTCTGGCAGAAGGTGTTGTTTCTATAATATAATTTTTGTTGAATGTCTTAGATCAGTGATTCTCAACCAGGGTGCCATAACACTTTGGTGTTCCACGAACATCAACTTAGGGTGCCCCATGTTTTCTATGAAGACTAACAAAAATGGACTTTTAAATAAAGATTTATAGAAATTGTTATGCACAATATGTTTAGTTTTGTTATTATGATTGTAAGACCTAATAATAACTGTATATTTATGTATTGTACCCTTCTTATGCCCTTGATAAAGTACAATAAATATGTTAGGTGTGCCCCAAATGTTCTAGATTGTGTTATGGGTGCCCCAAACAAAAAAAAGATTGAGAACCACTGTCTTAGGCTATCCTAGCTAACTTACTGCTAGAAAAACTGTTGATAGTGCATCTTGATACAGCTGAAAAACTGCAGGAGAAAGCTGGATATAGTTCTGTATGGCTGCCAGGATTTGCTAACAAGGAGCTCTGGGGTAGCAAATTGTGGCACAGTGTATGGAAGTGGAAAACACTGGAATGGCTGCCAACCTAGTAGTCACATGTGATGTCTGGTACAAGTACTACAGACTTCTGATAAGGCTTGTGGTAAGCCACTGGTGTGGTACAGGAAGGTGGACAATGGTAGCAAGGATAATGTTCAGTTCATTTAAGTTGAAATTGACAGGCAGAAGTTTGGTCAGACAAGACAGGAGCTGTGAGAGGATGAGAGCAAACAGATACCAGAAAACAGAGCTGGAGTTGAAAACAAAATAGTTGATTATCAAACTGAATTTCTCACAGGACATAAAGCATGGGAATGCCTTGAAGAGAAAGAGGGCTGTTATTTGAAATGTTGATCTGATTATGTAGTAAAAACCCAAATAAGATATTATAAATTAAAATACTACAAGTAAACTTTTTTTAGTATCATATATGGCATTTCTTCAATCAAAGCCTGGAACATGTTATGGAAACTTTAGACTGGTTCAAATAATTCCAATGAGTATTTGGTCATGCAGCATTTGTAGACAAGCCAACAATCAAAAACCTTTTTAAACTGAGTTTTCATGCCAATGAATTGGACATTGCATTTAAAAAAATATCAGTAAATGTTCAATATGAGGCCAGAACTTTCTGGGAAATATAACCCACAAAACCAGTCAAGTGAATATTTAAAATTTCAAACCTGTGTTTTCTACATTATACTAGAAACCTTTGTTAATGCTGAATATGATAGTAGAAATTAAGATCTTTTTAAAGGGATAGTAATGTATCCCAAAAAATGCAGTTCTGATAGTATTTGGGCCATGGAGAGTGGAATTTCAATACTGCCAGAGTTGTAGTTCAAGAGTTATTGAATGATAAAGTATCCCCCTCCCACCCCTTTTACCTAGTGTAAGCCACCTCCCCTCAGATGTGGAATCTGGTCTCTTGACCAGATAGGTCACAGCAAGGGACAATCTTCTCACTGTGAGCATAAGGAAAACCCTGTCCCCCTTTGACCGGTTTTTCAGGTTTTTCCTTATGCTCACTGAAGATTGTCCCCCTCTGCGATCCATACGAACAGTCTTGCTGCTCTAAGGTGAACAGTGTTACATCAGTAAAAGGGGCAGGAGGGGGATACTTTATCATTCAATTACTCTTGAACTACAATGCTTACATTATTGAAATAATACTCTCCATGGCTCAAATAGTATGAATAGTAATTGGAGCTGCTTTTATGTGAAACATACTATCACTTTAAAGATGTTACACTGAATGAAAAAGAATAACCATTATAAAACCAAGCAACCTTGAAAGTAACAAAATATAACAACAGACCAAATATTTTACTGTGAACATGCCTAGAAACACGAACAATGTACTGTGATATGTTTCAAGAGAGAAAAGTAGAACAAATTGAAGGCAAAACTTGTTGCATCTGCCCCCAACATAACAAGTTAAATCACACACTAAAGGACTTCTGTTTATTATTAAATTGTTGGTTTTAAATCCTGAAACTTTGAAAGACAATATGCAGAATTCCCTTGAAAAGTAAAGTATATAGAGAGACAAACAATTGTGAGGAGAACCCATCAAGTGCAAACAAGGTAAAGTGCCTTGTTCTAGGCATGGTAATCACCCAGTTTTCACTCCCATATGCCATTGCAGAGTGGAAATTTCCATATTCACATCAGTCTGGTCCCGCCCTTAGACAATCCAGCTACAAAATGTCAGGGAAAAAAAACACAGATGTATGTTTATGCCTATGTGGGTCTCATCGGTGTGGTGCAGCTGATTCCCTCTACCCACATGGAAGCAAGGGCCCATGCCCGGGATGCCGTTATACTTTGGAAGACAAACAATTGTGAGGAGCAAACAAGGTAAATTGTCTTTTTCTAGGCATGGTAGCCTCTCAATGGTGCTACGACTCACTTTTTTCACTCCCATGTTCCATCGCAGAGAGGAAATTTCCATATTCACATGAGTTGGATCCCACCCTCAGACAGTCCAGCTCCAAAATGCCAGACAAATCCTCCCTGCACAAGAGAATCAGCAAAGCCACAGACGTAAGTTTTGGCCTATGCAGGGCTTGTCAGTGTTGTGCAGCTGATTCCCTCTAGGCACATTTTACATTCCATGTACTATTGCAGAGTGGAAATTTCCATATCCACATCGGTGGTCCCAGCCGCAGACAACCCAGCTCCAAAATGTCAGGCAAGTTCTCTCTGCCCAAAGAATCAGCAAAACCACAGATGTATGTTTCAACCTACGTGAGCTTCCTCGGTGTGGAGCAGCTGATTCCCTCAAGCCACATGGAAGCAAGGGCCCATGCCTGGCATGCCCTTATACTTTGGGAGACAAACAATTGTGAGGAGCACCCATCAGGCATGAGCAAGGTAAAGTTTCTTGTTCTATGCGTGGTAGCCTCTCAATGGTGGTACAACTCACATTTTTCACTGCCAAGTGCTATTGTAGAGTGGAAATTTCCATATTTACACAGACTGGTCCCACCCTGAGATATTCCAGCTACGAAATGTCAGGCAAAACCACAGATGTATGTTTAGGCCTATGTGGCCTTGTTGGTGTGGTGCACCTGATTCTCTCTACGCACATGGAAGCAAGGGACCATGCCTGGGATGCCCTTATACTTTGGGAGATAAACAATTGTGAGGAGCACCCATCAAGTGCAAACAAAGTACAATGTCTTGATCTAGACATGGCAGCCTCTCAATCGTGCTAAAACTCACATTTTTCAGTCCCATGTGTCATAACGGAAAGGAAATTTCCATATTCGCATCAGTCTGGTCTTACCCGCAGACAGTCCAGCTCCAAAACACCAGACAAAAACCCCCCTGCACGAAAGAATCAGCAAAACCATAGACATATGTTTCAACCTATGTGGGCCTGCTCAGTGTGGTGCAGCTGATTCCTTTTAGGCACATGGAAGCAAAGGCCCAGGCCTTGGATGCCCTTACACTCTGGGAGACAAAAAATTGTGAGATACACCCATCAAGCTCAAAAAAGTTCATGTTTCTTGTTCTAGGCATAGTAGCCTCTCAATGTTGGTACTACTCACCTTTTTCACTCCAATATGCCATTTCAAAGTGGAAATTTCCATATTCACATCAGACTGGTCCCGCCCACAGACAGTCCAGCTACGAAAATATAGGTAAAACCAAAGATGTTTTTTAAGACTATGCGGGCCTCGTCGGTGTGGTGTAGCTGATTCCCTGTCGGCACTCAGAAGCAAGGTAAAGTGTCTTGTTCTAGGAATGGGAGCCTCTCAATGGTGCTGCAGCTCACATTTTTTGCTTCTATGTGCCATTGCAGAAAAGAAATTTCCATATTCACATCAGACTGGTCCTGCTCTCAGACAATCCTGCTCTGAAACATCAGATAATACCTCCCTGCACAAGATAAGTCATAAAACCACAGATGTGTGTTGAGGCCTACGTGGGCCTCATGGGGGTGGTGCAACTGATTGCCTCTAGGCACATGGAAGCAATGGCCCATCCCTGGGATTCCCTTATACTTTGGGAGACAAACAAGTGTGAGGAGCACCCATGAAGCGCAAACAAGGTAAAGTGTCTTGTTCTAGGCCTCTCAATGATGCTACAACTCTTGTTTTTCACAACCATGTGCCATTGCAGACAGGAACTTTCCATATTCAAATCAGACTGGTCCCAGCCTCAGACTGCCCAATTCTAAAACATCAAGCAAATCCTGTATGCACAAGAGAATCAACAAAGCCACAGATGTACTTTTCTGTCTGGGGCAGCTGATTGCCTTTAGGCACATGCCGTTTACGCCTTGAGAGACTAATAATTGTGAGGTGCACCCATCAACTCACATTTTTCACTCCCATGAGCCATTGTAGAGAGTAAATTTCATATTTCCATCAGTCTGGTCCCACCCTCAGACAGTGCAGCTCGGAAATGTTAGGCAAAATCACAGACATATGTATCTGCCTATGCGGGCCTCATTGGTATGGTGCAGTTTATTCCCTCTATGCACATGGAAGCAAAATCTGGGCTGCCCTTATACTTTGGGAGACAAACAATTGTGAGAAGTACCCATGAAGCGCGAACAAGGTAAAGTGACTTATTCTAGGCATGGAAGCCTCTCAATGGTGCAACAACTCATATTTTTCACTCCCATGTGCCATTGCAGACAGGAAATTTCCATATTCAAATCAGACTGTTCCCAGCCTCTGACAGTCCAGCTCTAAAATGTCAGGGGAAATTTCCATGCACAAGAGAATCAACAAAATCACAGTCACACCTTTCGCCCTATGTGGGCCTCGATGGTATGGGGCAGCTGATTACCCCTAGCACATGGAAGCAAGGACCCATGCCTGGGATGCCCTTATACTTTGGGAGACAAGCAATTGTGAGGAGCACCCATCAAGCATGAACAAGGCAAAGTGTCTTGTTCTAGGCATGGCAGTGTCTCAATGTTGCTACAACTCACACTTTCACTCCGATGTGCTATTGCACATGAAAACATTTTCATTTTCATCTCGTTTTCAGACAGTCTAGTTGCAAAACAGTAGGCAAATCCTCAGTGTACAAAAGAATTAGCAAAATCACAGACATATGTTTCAGCCTACATAAGCCTCATCAGTGTGCATCAACTGGTTTCCAGTACACACATGAAAGCAAGGGCCCATGCCTGGGATTCCCTTATACTTTGGGAGACAAACAAATTTGAGGAGCACCCATCAAGCGCAAACACGTTAAAGTGTCTTGTTCTAGGCACAATAGCCTCTCAATAGTGCTACAATTCACATTTTTCACGTACGTCTGGGGTTGTGCTGTTTCTCCTGTGCAGAGAGATTTGCCTGACGTTTTGAAGCTGGACTGTCTGTGGGCAGGACCTGTCTGATATTAATATGGAAATTTCCTGTTTGCAATGGCACATGGGATTGAAAAAAGTGAACTTAGCTGCACCTGAGAGGCTACCATGTCTTGAGCAAAACACTCTATTTTTTTCTTTATCGGTCTGCGTTTGTCACATTTTTTTGTTTTAGTACAGTAAATAGGAACATGAGTGTTGTTTTTAAAGACTTCAAGGTTTCTGGAGGAAAATGCTGTGCTGGCAACTAAAAGAGCCATGTTATTGAGTTAGGCATCCTTTCTGGGATTGGCCCTTTTGGCAAACATAGGATTCAAGGCAGTATAACATAATCAGTGCTTAACATTTAATTTGGTATTGGTTTCATGTGCAAAACCTTCATATACCATGCATAACACAATGCCATGAAATTCTGGCTTGGAAAGGGACAATATGCAGCAGATTAATTTCAAGACATATCACTTTGAGAACATGTAGAGCAGCTCTGTGGGTAAATTTGTCAGCTCAGGCGGTTAAATCAAAATTAATTTTTTAGTCTTTAGTCTTTTTATCGGTAGTAGCTTTAATTATCAGATCCAAATTAATAGACCTCCAAAATTAAGAATGGAATTTAAAATCAACGTGCAAAATGCATTAGCAGTAATTGTTTTGGATAACCAATCAGGATGTTACACTAGTTATAAGTATTATTTTCTTTGCTAATAATCCTACATTATAATCCGCTAAGGATGTTTGTCAGAAGCCGTCATGCGCAGTAGAGACGACTGCGCACGGTGCAGTCATGCGCAGTACTGACTGCTCGCGCCGTGGCTGATAAGTAGTGGGGCGCTCCAAATTCAGACCGGAGTCCTCTCTGCGAACCTTGCTGGTTTGGAGCACCCCGCTCTGTATCAGCCGCGGCTTGGGCAGTCAGTACTGCACATGAATACAGCGCTGTCAGTGTTGGCCCATGTACACGGACTTTAAAACTAGTTTGTTTATAATTTAAATATTTTGTATAAATCTTCCAATTGCACTTGTTGCAAATGAGAAATTATTCCCAAAAATAGAGTAATACATTTTCCACTAAGTAAAAAGAAGTGCACATATTAAGAACCTCCATATCCCAAAGGCGACTGACTGAGTTTGAGAACTTTCAATAGTTTTCCAATATCCTGTGGATTATTGTGTCAAATGCCTTTGGAAACCACTCAGCATGTTATTATGCTTCTGTCAATTTATCATCTCATTCTTGTACAATTACATCTTTATTATTTGGTTTAAAAAAAGCAAATGCTTTTTCCATCTTCTTCAGTTACAGGCAAAATCTGATTATTTTATTAAATATTATCCAAAAATCAGAGCTAACAGATGGAATTCAGCCATATACAGTAAAAACTATATAATACATTCAGATCAGCCACTATCAATATAACCTCATAGACAGATAGATAGATAGATAGATAGATAGATAGATAGATAGATAGATAGATAGCTAAAATGATAATTAACTAGATTTTGTAACCCCTCCTATTGTCTTTATGTATGTATGTATGTATGTATGTATGTATGTATGTATTTATTTATTTATTTATTTATGTAGATTTTTTTAAATTGTTTTTACCTGGAAAAATACATTAAGAGCTCTATCTATTTCAAGTATGCCCTGGACGGCATCCTATATAATAATTCGCTAATGTATGTTTGTCAGAAGCTGTCATGTGCAGTACAGACGGCTGCACGCACTCTAGTCATGTGCAGTACAGACTGCCCGTGCCGTGGCTGATAACGGAGCAGGGAATTCTGAATTCAGACCATACTCAGAGAGGACTACGGTCTGACTTTGGAGTGCCCCACTCCATTATCAGCTGTGGTGCGGGCAGTCTCTATTGTGCATGACTGCACCATGGCCACTGCTGCCTGGCACTGTGGCCCGTGTGTACGGGCTGTTCAACTAGTTTAGAATACAAATCTACACTTTTGCATAAATCAAAACAAAAAAATTTAAAATAAACAAATAAGAAGTACATGCTGTATGTAAAGATAATGAAACAGTTATTTTTAGGGATTTAAAAAGTTCAGATTTTTTTTCAGGTAGGTTACTCAAGGCTTCTGGAGCTCTGCAGGAGAGGACAGATTGACCCACTTCTTTCATACCGTTTGGAACAGTCATTGAGTTGCTGGCAGCTGACTGAAGGTTAAAGGAAGTAAGGAGAGCTGGAGTGAGCATACTCCCCAGGAAGTCTTGTAGTTTTCCATAGAATTGGTTACGAACTAGGGAAGAAAGGTTAAGGGTAAGAACACGAGAAAACTTCCGTTTCAAAAGTGAAATAGAAGAAAAATGGCACTTTCCACAAATTTTTTATAAAAAGTGCTGATTTTCCTCTTTTATTGCCTACTAGTGTAAACGCCGTGTACACGGGCCAGCATTCTGTGCATTCGGGCAGTCTCTACTGTACATGACTGCATCAGCAGTCTCTGCTGCTCATGACTGCATCAGATAAACATACATCTGGCCTTTTATATTATAGGATGTGTTGCATTGAGGTCAATGGTAGGACTACATTTTTCACCATCCCTTCTAGCATTCCTTTGGTGCTAGTAATAAATGTTGTCAGTTTTGCACAGGTTGTCAGTCTGTGCTTCAGTGTGAGAGAGAAAGGAGAACACTGAGTTGCCTGAGACTGAGTGACTTGACACTGACCAGACAGTACATGCAACATTATAGTCTAGACAAGTGTATGAAAGTGATTCAGCTTAACATACTGTGTCTGTAACATCCATACACAGCTGTACTCCAATAAATCCTCAAGAACTAGAAGGGCAAGGTAGAACATACTGAGGTGTGGTGCTGCACTGGTGCACTAGTGTTTACTTTGTTATTATACTGCAAGCTATAGCGATAGTGTTTTCTAAGCCAACCTGTCTATCCTGTTCAGTACTGTAAAAATGCTACTGCAGTAGGTGTTGGGAGAGACAGGGAATTGTGACACTATCTATTAGTCTAGTTGCAAGGAGGGAGCTAGTTGTTTGTGGTTGTAGAGAGTATGGTGTGTTTGACTGACTTCAGTGACAGGGACAATTAATAAATAAAGAAATAAATTAGATAAAAAAACATTGACTGATAGACAGAGGTAAGCAGGATTATTTTCATCATGAGCTTTTAATGACTGATATTAACAATGCCAGAAACTGACTATAATACATAGATCACACAACAAAGGGACAAAACAGTATTCCAAAGATCATTACCAGCCACATGGTTTACGTTAACATCAATCAATAGTGCTATGTCCATCGAATGTGCCAAGGCAGGGGTAAGGGGGAAGGAGGGGTAGAAGTAGTGCATGGATATGTTGGTGGTAGTAAATCAGTACTCCAAAAATGTGTGACTATGGTTGTGGCAGCTATTGTAGCAAGTGATGAACCTGATGAGGAATCCAGTAGTAAAATGATTTGAACATTTCCACTACCAGTAGTAGTAGTGGTACTAATAGAACTACAAAGCCTAAAGGTGATGATGATGATAACGAACAGTGTCATTCTAGTGTTGTTGCCACCGTGATGGAGGAGGATTTAGCAGTAGGACCAGCTGCTAAATCAGGCCTTCCCAATGGCACTGCAAAAGTAGTGTTCAAGCTTATTCACAATTAAATGCTTGACAAAATCTACAATATTATGAATATGGTGGGGATGTGAATCTGGTGGGGAAAATGGTGGTGAGGAAGTGGATGAGGCTGATGACTTCATTATTAATGATCAGGCTGAGGAGTGGAGCAGTAGTTTATAAACTGGTTGAGAGATTTTGTGGAAAGTCTGATCAAGTGAGCAAGCAGAGAAAAACACAATCTCTTTCATCATCATCAACATCACTTCTTGTAAGTGCAACCCCCAATCAGCCATACTTGTCATATGTAATATTAAGTAAGCAGCACCACCTGTCAAGATTGTCCCCGCCCCTAATTAGCAGTATTTCGGCTACTGCTGAAAGTGTAGAGCCTACTGCAATCACCATTGTGACATCTAGCCCCTCTAGTTCTAGTAGCTTTCTGTGAGAAAAACCGTAGGGTTAGATTTAAAGGTTCGCGTTAAGCCAGCCGCTAAGTAAAAAAGGCACATCGGCCGCAAATAACACATGATTTACGGCGGATTTAAAAGTAAGTGTACGAGAATAGTTAACGAGCGTAGGCACAACAAAAACACAACTAACACAAAAACCTAAGTCGCACCTGTTTTCGCATCACCGTACGTCCCAAACACCCGTTAAAACACAACTTAAGTCAAAATGTAACATTACAGCTGCCGTTGTCTAGCAACCCTGATAGATGCACAAACAAAATTCAAACCTACAGCCAATCCCAAGGCCCCAAAGTAGCAAAAATGTTCAAATACACCTATATATATATCCCAAAATAACAGTCACACCCTGTCTGTGTTTCGAGTTTTAGCGAGCTAGGGCACAGGACCCAGGAGTGGAGGCTAGTGATTGAGAGAGAGAGGTGCGTACACTTGAGATAGAAAGAGTTTTTGGAGTTTGGAGTTTGGAGAGAGGTGCACTTAACTATACACATATTACACTTTTACATTACATTACATACACCCATACAAACACTAACACCTACACATACACAAACATTTTTTTTTATATCACCTAACATATTTTTGAACTTTATTTTCTCAGTGTAAATCTGTGAGTGACAGAGTGTGACAGAGAGTGAGTGGGATCGAGTGTGTCTGGGAGGGCCTGTGCGAGTGTCTGGGTGTGAGTAGGTGAGTGATGGCTAGGAGAGGAGGACAGGAGAGAGGGATGGGGAGAGTAGTGGAGGACAGGACATCCCTGTTAAGAGCAGGGGTGGGAGAGGGAGATCCGTAGGGAGGAGGGGGACCTGGACAAAAGCAGGCACACAAAGGAGAGGGTCAGTTGTGTCAGTGGGACAAGGGGTAACTGTCGAGGAGCACCCTACACAGTCAGGTGCAGAGCAGGCAGGACAGCCTGGTTCAGAATCCTCGCAGGCCGGAGCTGAGGGGGACAGGATCAGGATCTCCAATATAATGAGGAGGAGAACACGGCTCTCGTGGAGGCTGTCCTGGCGAGAGACAGTGTCCTCCACCCGAGTGAAAAGGTCCCCGGCCTGTCAGCGAGGAGGAAGACAGCCTGGAACCAGATATGCTGCCGGGTGAATGCTATGTCCAATTGCAGAAGGGACGTGGACTCAATAAAGAAGAGATGGGGCGACTGCAAGAGGGTGGTCAAGAACAAGTTGGCCGAAAGTGCCAAGCATGCCCGAGGCACCGGATGTGGCCCACCTGTCCAAATCACCTTCAGTGGATGGGAGTAGGTGGTGCGGCAGACTATGTCCGCCACACTCATAGAGGGGGTCCCTGGAGGATCAGACAGTGGGGAAGAGAGGAGCCTCCACACTACTGGTAAGTGCAGCATCACATAACCACACACACTACATCAACCCACACAACCATTACACACAAACACAGTCACATCCCAACAAATGCCCATCATTCATCCACACAACTGCACCAACCCAGCACCCTGAGGGTTAAAACAGGATGCAAGACAAGGACAAATGTCAAGGTTCAACAAGGCCCAAACCTGTCCAACTCCCTGGTTAACCCTCATGTTGCTGTGCTGATCACACACAATCCACACAAACCATGCTTATAAAAGTGTTGTATGTTAAACATCAGAACTGTTCCTACACAATGTCACCCATGTATCCACAGATAAACCAGCACATAACCCCTTGAGTGCTAGAGAGATTATCAATGCATCGATCAACAATACTTTGGCAACACCTCTGGTACTCAAAGGGTTAACCAGCCAACAAACACAAGTCGACAGGCTAACGATTACATGCTACACAGGGGACATTTACTAAGCGATGAAAAAGAGATGATGGGGAGAAATTAACCCTTTCATACCCTCACTTCACCAATCCCAATGTTAGTCTATGGAGAATATTCAAGAACATGGATCAAGTTGCAAAGGTCCCATTGTACAGACTCCATAGAAAACATTGCAAATGGGGAAATGAGATCACTGGAGAAGTTAGCATCATGTTCAGTTAACCAGGTCTACTTCACCCCTTACTGAATCACAAAAAGGATGCAGCAGGTCACAAATCACAGTGCCAATGAGAATAACTAGCTGTATGTGCAACACACAGACCTGAATCAATTCCACAGAATTAAAGGGATAGTAATACTTTGTTTTATGTTTATTTTATTTTGTAGGCATTAAAAAAACATGAAGAATGATATGTCTTATCTCTCAAACCTTTATGGTTTAAGAGATATTCACAAGCAAAGTTTCCCCCTCTCACCCCTTTTACCTAGTGTAAGCCATCTCTTCTCAGATGTGGAATGCAGTCCATAGACCAGACAGATAACAGTAGGGGACACTCTTCTTTCTATGAAAACAATGAAAGCCCTTCCCCCCTTGACAAGTTTTTCAGGTTTTTCCCTTATCTTAATTGAAGATTGTCCCACTCTGAAATCTCCCATGGCACCTCCCTTCTGCTCTGGCCGAGCAGTGTTACATCAGTAAAAGGGGCGGGAGGGGGATACTTTTTCATTGAATTACTCTAGAACTACAACTCTGACAGAATTGAAATAACACTCTGCAAAGTCCAAATACTATGATGATTAATTAGAGCTGCTTTTATTATGAAACATTACTATCCCTTTAAAGGTGAAAAAGTAGGCCTTGGTGTTGTGTATGTAATCATTTATCCTAACTTGAAATTACATAGCTCACATTTGATTCACACACGGATCCTCAGGAGTGCTGATGCCATGGATGGATGGTACACCAGCCACAATGCATTGCATTGGATAACACTTTCGCTACAAGGCTACCATGGTTGCTCTGGCTATGATCATGGCAAATCACATTAGTTGCTGTCAATCAAGCCCTGTAAGGTGATGAACATAGGTTATGTGTTGTACCTTGTTTCTCGTGGGGGTGTGCTTGATATCCTTGAGGGATGTTTGTCAACATGGAGGAGGGAATGGAAGATAGTATTGTAATCCCCACACACAATATGCCACGTCCATGGTATGCATGATGTTTTTGGCCAGACTGCCGCCAGTGCAGTGCTGTGTCAATGATCCTGTGGGGTGAAACAGAACATCATGTGCAGTGTGGTTAGTGTGTTGGCACCAATTCACAGGACTGATGGGGAACTTGCATGGATTGTTTGAATGCCTGTGTTATACTCAAAGGTAAAATTTCCGTGATGAGCCAGTCTCTGATCTGCATCCCTCTCAGGGTCTCCTCAACATGGCCGATGTCCATTGGCACTTCAAGTATGAGGGGGCCTGGATATCATCCAACAGCCTGTGTCCACTGCAATGTTGTGCAGTATTGCACACACCATTATGATGTCACACACTTTTCCTGGGGCATACTGCAGTGCTCCCCCAGAGTGGTCCAGACATCTGAATTGGGACTTGAGGAGACCAAAGGTCCACTCAGTGGCATTCCTCGTTCTGCCATGAGCCTGGTTGTATCTTTCCTGGGCATCTGTTTGTGGACTGGCGACCGGGGTCAGTAGCCAGGATTTGCAGCCATAGCCAGCATCACCTGTGGAATGTGAGTGACATGTTGAGACAGGGAGCACGTTGTGTGAATGATGTTTTGTGTTGTGGACGTACTAGCTGTGGGTCAAGAGCATAGTGAGCAGTGTTGTGTGTACACCTATGGATGTGATGTGATGTAGTATTGTGAACTCACCTAGAAGCCATCCCCCTGTATAAGTTCCATTCTCGAAGTCTCTGTGTACGGAGGAATTTTGGAGAATGTATGAATCATGAGAGCTGCCAGGATATTTTGCACAGACATTCATGATCCTCATGTTGCTGTCACATGCTATCTGCATGTTCATGAGGTGGAAGTTCTTCCTGTTGATGAATAGCTGTGCGTCATGTGCTGGGCTTTGATACGGATATGGGTGCAATCAATAGCACCTATGACCCTGGGCATGCCTCCCTTTGCATAAAAGCCCTGCTTGAGATGTATCCAGTCCGTGTCGGTGGTGAAGAAAATGTATGTCTCTCTCTCTCTGCCTCTCTCTCTCTCTGTCTCTCCCTGAGTGGAAAACAAGCCACAAGTGAGTGTGGTGAGCTGTCCCTTTAAGTACCTGGTAGGGCATTGTATAGGTGTGGTGATGAGGTAAGTGACGATCAAAGGGAAGGTGTTTGTTGTCTAGGTAAGTGTTTGCAGGTGTGTCTGTGTTTTAAAATGTGGTGTGTTCTGATTGTTGTGTCTCTGTCAGTTACGGGTGAGAAGTTGTGGGGTGCAGGTTACGTCTGGATTGTGTGGTGATTTTGCACAGGTGAACTTGTTTTGTATTGGCAGGTGTCCGTGTTGTGTGATAACCCGCATTGTTCTGTGCCATGTTGTGTTGTTGTTTTTTTGGGGATCCTTGTCCCTGTGGTGTTGCTTGTTGTTGTGGGTGACACTCAAGCATGACATTGTTGGGAGGTCAGGGGGGTAACTTTACTGTGGTGGTAGTAGTAGGGAGGTATTATGGAGAAGATGCTTACACAGTCTTTACTTTTGATTGGAAAACAAAAAGTGGCAAAGTGACAATATTTTTCATTGAGTCTTTTATTGGAGCTTAAAGGGATAGTAATACCTAAAATGTAAAAAAAATATGTTGTAGGGTTTACCCCCCTGAGTAAAACAAGAGTACTCCCACTGCTGAAAGGTGTTTCATTCAAAAGTTATTAATTTTCAAAGTTGAATTTTTTACGTGCAATATCACAGTGGCCTGAAATTGTACAGTGGCGCTGTTGCTACACCATCCTATGGAGCAGAGCTATCCATAGGATCGTGTAGCAACAGCGCCACTGTACAATTTCAGGCCACTGTGATATTGCACCTAAAAAATTCAACTTTTAAGATTAATAACTATTGAATGAAACACCTTTCAGAAGTTGGAGTACTCTTGTTTTACTCAGGGGGATAAACCCTACAACATATTTTTTTTACATTTTAAGTATTACTATCCCTTTAATACGTCTGTCCCTCAGTATATTTACATAAGTAAGTAAGTGTAAGCGTTCCACTTACCTGCACAGACGGCCACCTGGCATCTGTGGGTGGTCGGTCTCTTTGCTGCCGCGTGGCTCTTTGCCGCGTCTGTTCCACGGTAGCCGGCCTCCCTGGTTTCCTGGCGGGCAGCCGTCTTCTGGCTCCTACTTCTGGCAGTGTTGTGTTCTGCCAGCAGTCTGCAGGCGTGCGCAAGGGAATCCCTTGTGATGTTGCGGCTCGGCCCTTAAAGGCATAGTACCGTATTGCTCCACCTTCCATATAGTCTGGTATCCTCCAGGCGCGGACCTGAGGCTCTGAAGACTATGCATTAATTTCTGCTTCTGGGCCAGACAGATAGTGCCTCTCACTAGGGCAGCCTCCAACTTCCACTAAGTGGCGTAAGCTCCGTTGTATACGAATGCCACTGTTTACCATTTATTGCTGATACTTGCTTTTCTGACTTATTATTTGTGCTTAATAAAGTGATTGTTACCTATAAGTACCTGTCTTGTATTCATTTGTAACGAACCGTTAAAGTACGAAAGGGCCATGTCCACAGACGGTACTGGTAACCCTTCTGCCCAGCACATCCTAGCAGGGCTGAGGCTCAGGAAAAACGTATTGATCAGATAACGTTGGCATTACAGACTCTGTTGAACCGAACTACACACCTTCACCGTCCTGTTGGACAACCGGTGACCCCCCTGCTGTTAACCCGGCACTGGTAGTGCAAGTCGCTCCAGATGCAGACATGATCAGGGGTTTTTCCAGTCAAGCGCAGCTTCCTGAGTGGTATGGTGGAGACCCAGTGCTGTGTCATGGGTTCCTAAACCAAGTGGTTATTTATATGGAGATGGGTGGACTGGCGTAGTTGCAACATATTATCTTGGTCTCCACTTTGTACAGACTACAAAGTCATGCCTGACTCGTCCAATCAGAATTTCGGGCCTGTCCTCTTCCTCCTCCACCTACTCCTCTGCCTTACCTGAGGAGTTTTGAGCCTTCTGTGAGGTATTCAATAAGGTGCAGCCCACGACCTTACCACCTCATAGGTCGTATGACTGCGTTATTGAATTGGTGCCGGGGCTATTCCCCCTAAGGGTCGTGTGTACCTCCTTTCCATGACAGAAAACCAGGCCATGGAAGACTACGTGGCGGATGCGCTCTAGAGGGATTATTAGGAAATCCACCTCCCGGCAGGGGCGGGGTTCTTCTTTGTAAAGAAGAAGGATAGCGAATTAAGGCCATGTATTGATATCCATGGGCTCAATAAACTTATGATTAAAAACGCATTCCCCATTCCTCTGATCACAGAGTTATTTGACTGATTGCGAGGTTAAACGGTCTTTACTAAGCTCGACCTACGATCCACATATAATCTGGTGCGTATCAGAGAGGGCGATCAATGGAAGACAGCGTTCAACACCAGGAGCGGGCATTACGAATATCTGCCCTTTGGTCTTTGCAACGCTCCTGATGTCTTCCAGGAGTTCATTAATGATGTGATAAGGGATCTTTTGATGAGTTGTGTGGTCATCTACTTCTCATCCACTCCCCGAATAATGAACAACATACACATGTTGCTAAAGTGTTATCACTCTTAAGGGCCAACCATCTTTCCTGCAAGTTGGACAAATGTGAGTTTCATCAGTCACAGGTGACCTTCCTAGGGTATGTGATTTCCTCTTCTGGGTTGGCTATGGACCCTGGGAAACTGTCGGTAGTGCTCCAATGGCCCCTTCCTATGGGACTCAAGGCAATCCAACGATTCCTGTGCTTTGCCAATTATTATCGGAAATTTATAAGACACTTCCCAACTATTGTCAAACCACTTACGGATATGACTCACAAGGGTGCTAATACTTCCGAATGATCTCCTAGTGCTCTCCAAGCCTTTGAAACCCTCAAGGCAGCTTTTGCAGTAGCTCCAATTCTGAAACATCCTAATCTGAAGCTACCATTTACTCTGGAGGTTGACGCGTTGGAGATGGGAGTAGGCACCATCCTTTCTCACAGGTCATTTCCAGATGAGCCCTTACTACCATGGGGGCTCTTTTCATGTAAAATCTCTAAGCCCGAGTCCATATATGACATTGGAGATCGAGAATTGTTGGCCATTATTCTGCAGTTACGTGAGTGTCAACACCTACTTGAGGGCACTTCCGTTCCAATCTTGATCCTCACCGATCACAAATATCTTTCTGAGGCAAAACGCCTGTCCCAACGACAGGCTCAATGGGCATTATTCTTGTCTCACTTTAATTTTGTGGTATCATACCTGCCTGGTACTAAAAACATTAGGGAGGACGCCCTGTCCCGCCAGTTTGGGTCCTTGTCTAAGGAAGACTGTGATCCTACGCCTGTGATTTTGCCAGATCGTATTCTGGCAACTATTCGTACCAGTATTATTTCCCCTCTGGGGTCTGAGATATTGGCGGCTCAGGGGATTGCCCTGACCAAGAAACCGCATGGGAGATGCTTTGTGCCCGAAGCCTTACGGGCCAAACTATTGGAGACCTACCACTCGTCTAAAGCAGTTGGGCACATTGGTAGAGACCAATTGTTATGGTCCCTATCACGACTGTTCTAGTGGCCCAGTATCCTGTGGGTATCCTGCTCCAAGTACCGAATGGGTAGCACCCTTGGTCTCACATCTCTATTGATTTCATGATGGAGTTACCATCATCCGAAGGATTCACTGTCATTCTGATGAGTGTGGACCAGTTTTCGAAAATGGCTCATTTTGTACCGCTTATAAAATAACCTACGGCCCAGCAATTGGCTAAGATCTTCGCCAAATAGGTCTTTAGGATTCATGGGGTGCCTAAGGTGATTGTGTCTGACCAGGGAAGCCAGTTTGTGTCTCGATTTTGGAGGGCCTTCTGTGCGCAATTGGCCATCCAGCTCTCTGTCTCCTCCGCCTATCACCCACAGTCTAATGGTGCGGCAGAGAGATCGAATAAGGCCTTGGAACAGTTCCTACGCTGTTATATCTCGGACCATCAGGATGACTGGGCGAGCCTGTTACCATGGGTTTGCCCAGAATTGTGCCAGGAACTCTTCTACTCAGAATTCTCCGTTCATGATTAACTACGGCTTTCAGCCTTCGGTACTTCCTGAGTCATTTGAGGTACAAAATATTCCTGCTCTGGAGGTGCATTTAAGGGAACACAGCTTCACATGTGTACAGGTACAAAGAACTCTGCAACGGTCCACCCAACAACAAAAAAGGCAGGCCGATCGTAGACGGTTACCAGCACCAGTATTTCAGGTGGGGGAGAGAGTCTGGTTGTCCATACGAAATCTGAATCTACAAGTACCTTGTAGAAAACTGGCTCCCCACTTTGTGGGTCCCTAGAACTGCCAGCTAATATGTGTATTCATAATGTATTCCACGTGCAACCGGTATACTTTAGCTCCTGTATGTCCGGCTCCCGTGAGAGTGGCAGATCACGAGGAGTTTGAAGTACAGAGCATTCTCAATTCTCGTAGGGTACGAGGCCAATTACAGTATTCGGTACACTGGAAAGGTTATGGACCTGAGGAGCATTCCTGGGTCCCGTCTACCGATATGAATGCTCCTGATCTCATACAAAGATTCCTTTCTCGTTTTACTTCTAAGCCTCGACCTCTCCTGCAGGGGAGGGGGTGTTGAGGGGGAGGTACTGTAAGTGTTCCTCTTACCTGCAGAGACGGCCACGCGCATCTGTGGGTGGGTGGTCTCTTTTGTGCTACCTCGCAGCCCTTTGCCGCGTCTGTTCCCTGGTAGCCAGCTGCCCTGGTTTCCTGGTGGGCAGCCAGCTTCTGGCTCCTACTTCCGACAGTGCTGTGTTCTGCCGGCAGTCTGCGGGCGTGCGTCAAGGGAATCCCCTGTGATGTCGCAACCTGGCCCTTAAAGGCATAGTACCCTATTGCTCCACCTTCTGGAGGTGGAGCAATTGGTACTTAAACTGCCTGGACACCACATCAGTCACCCTTTCGTGGTGTTCCAGTGCAGTTGTGTTTCCTGAGCTCTGTGTATTACTTGGTTTGTCTGACTACCCGAACTGGTGCTGTCCTGTGGCTCTGTCCGACTTCCCGCTCCGTGTATGACTCTAGGCTTCTGGTTGACTATCCTTTCCTTGTTCACTTTAGGTTTGTCTGGTGATCCTCTAGGTGCGGACCTAGGCTCAGACATTCCTTACTACTGCTGCCTATCGGTTACGTCTGGTTTCCCTACAGGTGCGGACCTGGGGTTCAAACAGTTATCATTCCTGATTGCCTTTCCATATAGTCTGGTATCCTCCAGGTGCGGACCTGTGGCTCTGAAGATTACGCATTCATTTCTGCTTCTGGGCCAGACAGCCTCCAACTTCCACTAAGTGACATAAGCTCCGTTGTATACGAATGCCAATGTTTACCGTTTATTGCTGATACTTGCTTTACTGATTTATTATTTGTGCTTAATAAAGTGATTGTTACCTATCAGTACCTGTCCTGTATTCATTTGTACTAACCGTTACAGTAAGTGCAAGTTCTGACTTTGATTGTTTGTGCTATATTATACATTACATACAATGGTAGGAAATCTAGATCTGAAAGCTCATAAATAAACATATACTATTTTCTATTTTCCTTAATATAGATTTTCAAAATGAGTCAAAAATCATCATACAAACCACAAAAAAAATCGTCTTTCACTATAGAATTCATTTCAAAATAGTTGATTATATCAGAATGGTTAAGGATTTTTTTCCATGCCTTTCTTTACCTTTCCAATTTGAATTTGAAGAAAATTTGACTGATTGAGCTTGTGGTTTTAATTATCCTTCAAGAATGCACGGAAACTATAAATAAAAAACATGTGGTTTGAATTATGTGAGATGTATAAAGAAGGTACTGTTTATAAAACATCCAGTTAGAGAAAAATGGATGTGTGGCACACTTTTGCACTGAAGGACAAACTAGCACAGGATTGTTATGGTCACTGGAATTATAGGCTACTAAAGACATGATTCAAAATTATTTAACAGTTGAGACATTTTTCTTAACCTTTACTGATAGGGTTAACATTGGTTTGATATTGTATGTTAACCTTTTCCGGTTGATTTAATGATCAAGAACGTAAGCTCCCGTTCATGGCTATTGTTAACAGCTGCTTAAGATCATATTTAATATTTGCTGCCTCATTGCCTCATCAGTAAGCTGGTTGTAGTTTGTGAATCCTTTGGTGGACCAGCTTAGAAGTTCCTATTAGATATATTACACAACTTCCCAAAGGATTTATTTTTCAAGTGTTACAACTTGAAGAAACCAGTTGGGTTTAAACATAATAATACATTAGCTATAAAGAAATGCTAGAGCAAGTTGCTTATTTGAGGTACTGACATTAGGTAAAATTAATTGATTTAATTGTAATAATTTGGGAAGGTTTCTGTAAACAGTGATATGGAAAAGGACAATAAAATAACCACTCACGGCTGTATTCAGGAATATAAAGTGATGCAGCTCTTCAGCAAACCAACTTCAATACAGGGGACAATTTAAAACTCCCATTAAATTAATTTTGTCTTTAAACCTTTAAATAGTAGATAGGTCTCTAGTGCTTTGCTTTGTAATAAAAATTAAAATGTTATAATCAAGATTTACAGGGGATTATACAGGTGAAAATCAGATAGCCTTGCTGATTTTCCCCAGCAAGGCACAGTCTATGGGACTTTATTCAGCTATGGGGATAAAGGGCTCTGAACCCAAATTATACAATATGCACTGAAGTTTATTAAATAAAAAAATCTAAAAAATATAAATTATAAAATAATTAAATAAATATATCTGCACAGATACAAAATCTTAAACTTCTCATGGACTACTAATACAGATTGCCCAACGCATTTCCCAGGTCGCGCTGCTTCGTAAGGGGCCTATATCCACGATCTATGAGTATGGTTTCACAGTCAAATGAACAATTGGCTTATGTGAGACTCTAAAAAAGATGAAGATTTATTAAAATTAGAAGATGGACACTGGATATTTTATAATGGAACCAATGATGGACGATGTTCAGGAACTGGATTCTTGATTAACAAAAGACTGACAGACTCAGTGGTAAAAGTAGAAAGTATTTCTGAAAGAAATGCTTCCTGTGCTATCAAACTAAACAGTTGCTATGTTCTTCAGATCATTCAAGTTGCCCCTACAGATAGCCACAGTGATGATGAAGATGAAGAATTCTGTAATGACTTTTTACAACCCTACAAACAGGACAATTACAACTACAAATTTATAATAGGAAATTTCAGTGCAAGAATTAGCAAGATCCAAAATGGTGAAAAATCAATTGGACCACATGGAAGTGGGAAAAGAGACGACAGAGGCAACCAACTCATCAAATTTTCAGAACACAATTTGTACATCATGAATTCAGGAAAAAGGCCCAGAGAAAATGAAGATCCCTAATGGTAATACAAGTGAAATCGACTTCATTCTTGCAAATAATAAATAGATATTCACTGACTGGAAGTGACCATCATCTAGTGAGAGCAAAAATCTAAATTGACAGCAAGGAAGAAAGAAAGAAAATGGAGAAGTCAACAAATGAAGAGATTGATCATTGAGAATACATGTCACAGTACCTATATTCCAGCGCCGAGCTCTAGGCAACGCTGAGGAATTGTCCGCCACCTGAACGCTTCGGCTGCATTCCAAGTGTCCTCCCTGGGTCCTGGTCATTGTGTTGTTGGTGCAGTTAAGAACCATCCATGGCCTCTGCCGGCATGGTAATAGCGCTGGTAGGACGCGGAGTATGGCCACATCGCCAGCTGCATCATTTGCAAATGGTTGGTCGCCTCTGTGATGCAGCTATGGCGGCAAAATGTTGCAAGGCTACTAGATGTGTCATCTGCGGGTGCAAGACAGCAGAATGACGCAGGGCTCATTTATGTCTTGTCCTGAGGTTACCCCTCCTATCTACTTCCTGTAGTAAGGTTTAAAAGGGTAACTGAGTTTTATCTCAGTTGCCCTTGCGTTGTTGTTCAAAGCAGTTCTGTGTTCTTGGGCTCTGTGTATGACCTGGCTTGTCTGACCAGCCAATCTGGTGCTGACCTGTGGCTCTGTCTGACTATTCTTCTGCCTTATCCTTATAGTAGACACCCAATCTGGTGCAGACTTGTGGCTCTGGCTGACTACCTGAACTGTGTATGACCTGGCTTGTCTAACTACCCTCTCTAGTGCTGACCTGTGGCTCTGTTTGAATATTCTCTTGTAAGCAGACACCCAATCTGGTGCGGACCTGGGGCTCTAGTAGACTATTTACTGACTGCAGGCGAGAGTCAGGGATCCTCTGCTACATTGCTGACTGCAGGCGTGAGTCAGATAGCTTCACACTATGTCAGATCAAGATCCTGTGTTTCAGTTCCTGCTCCTGGTTCCAGCAGAGACTACCAGTGGCTGAGGCCTAGTCTCCAGCAGTGTGGTCCATCTTGGCAGCCTACTATTTCTGATAGCAGTGCTTGCTGGTCTGTGACCCTCTGCCTGTTCCTGTTTATTCTGTTTATGCTATTGTGTACTACCTTACTTATATTATAATAAATTGCATTTAACTATACCGTACTGACTCCTAAACATCTCTGGGAAAGCGTGACACTATAGTACAGATTGCCCATGCCCTTCCACCTGCTGTAAACCAAGAAAAAGCAGCCTGAATATCAAAAGTAACAGTTGCATGATGAAAAAGTAATAAGAAATTAAGCAAAACAATAACATTAGAAACAGCGTAGAATATGCAGAAATGTGCAAAACCCCAAGGAAGCGCATTAATGAAGAAACAAGCAGGTTCAATGACGAGCTCATCAAAAGGACACTGGAAGAAAATCAAGGGCTATAGAAGCAAAAGATGGCCACACATAGGAGCCAAATGTTTGCATTAAAGCTTGAAGATGGAACAACAGCAAAAACTCAACAACAAATACTAAAACGAGTGGAAGAATTTTTTTCTTTATCAGGATGAAAGACAACAACTGAATGCAGTGCCAGAGGCTGAAGCTGTCACAGACATTTTGGTAGAAGAGGTAGAAGCTGCAATAAAATTAATGAAAAGTGGTAAAGCAACTGGACCTAATAAAGGTACTATTGAAATGTTGAAAGCTGGACATCAACCCTTATTCAAAGCCCTAGCCATACTATTTTCAAAATGCTTAATACTCAGCAAACTGGCTGAAACATGTGAAAAATGCACAAAAATTGGTGATAAGGAGAATCTAAAAAACTACCGACCAATAAGCTTATTGCCAGTGGTCTGAAAGGTTTTTACAAAGGTACTATCAAGAGGAATGGACACAATACTTAATAAGGCACAACCTAAGTAACAAGCAGGCTTCACAAGTGGTTTCAGTACTATGGAACACATCCAGAAAGTGCAACAAGTTATAGAGCTGCATAACAAATACAATCTTCCATTATGCATAACCTTCATTGAATATGAAAAGACCTTTGACTTAGTAAAGAAGCAATAATTGATGCCCTGATCAACCAAGGAATAGATAGCACTTACATGAATATCTTCCAATCAATATATGAAAATGCAACTGCATCATTACAAATCTTCAATGATAAAGTTCAGATCAACATAAAAAAGGGGTCAGACAAGGAGACACAATCTCCCCAAAACTAAATTGGGACAAAAAAGAACTTGAGATCAATGGAGACTACCTTCATCACTTACGTTTTGCAGACAATATCATACTCTTTGCCATTTTTCCTGAAGAACGCATTGAAAAGCTACAACAGGAAAACAAAGATTTTGGTCTTAAGATGAATATCAACAAAACGCAAGTCATGTTTAACTAATTTACCATATCAAGGATAGTACAGTTAGAGTTAGCGATTAGGCTACTAATATGCATAGGAGTGGTCCAAGGCCAGCTAGGCACTGTTTACAGGTCAGATTTAAGACTACATGATCTTGATCACAGGTAGATCAATTAAAATGACAGTGGCACTGACTTAAACAACTTGGTAAAACATGGGTAATCTCTTCCTTTAGTGGTATTATAGAAGACATCAACCACAATGCATTTGAAAAACCCACCATTTTTCCCAGAACTTGAAAAGGGACATCTGAATAAATAACCTTAAGTTGCAATAAAAAACTTACTGTACAAATTTCAGCTTTTTCCAGACTAACATGCAATAAGAGTTTGGGAATTTTGATCTATGTAACTATTTATGATTTTTATTTACTGGGATATAATGCAAACCTAAAACTTATTTTTAAAATGTTAACAAACTTGTCTATTCCCATTTGCTGATGACAATAGGTCAAGGGATAGGTTATGAGAAAACTCCACCATGGAATTCACCGTATCTATACCTCACCCAGAATACCATACAAGGCCTCCGCTGGCCTCTGTTGGCAGGTTGGACTTTGCAAAGGTCCAGATTCATAAACAGCCTCGTTATATAAAGATGAACATGAATGAAGAGCCAAATTCTGTTAGGGAAAAAATAGATTTATTTTGGCCAGTACAAGAGGAAACAATAATTAAACACAGACACATCAGAAATTGAGAAGGAATCAAGAGAAAAATAGAGAAAATGTGTGTGTTGTGTTAAAGTAAACTTAAATAAGATAGGACAGGTCATGGACATGTTATAGATACAATATAGAAGTACATTTAAAATTCACTAATGATGCAAAAGCATATCTCATCGTAAGGCTAACTGACACAATTTTAAAAACAGCAAATCAAAATGTAGGGATTGCCATCACATTTGTACAACTTAATTATTAGTTAGTTCCAAATGTCCATCTTTTTCTTAGACAAATATCAAGGTACTTTTGGAATGTGTTGAATAAAATACTATGACCATGCATCTTATTGTATAAACTCCTCAATGTATGTGCTATAAGAACATTTTTTTACTGTAAGGTCTGTTAAATTGTGGAATTCATTCCCCAGGGAGGTGGTTATGGCAGATACAATGGATACATTTAAGAGAAGATTAGATACATTTTTTCAAAAGGGAATATACAGAGTTATACTGTTTATCAGTAGGCTGATCAGGAAGGTCTGATGAAGACTAATTTATTTGGTAGCAGGAAAGCTATAAAATTCTCAGTTACTGGGGGATGAGGCGAAGGTTGAACTTGATGGACTTGTGTCTTTTTTCAACCTAATTTACTATGTTACTATTATGTTATTCCATGATCAGCTGCAAAGGTAAAGAAAGTACTGCTCTAAATGTACATCATATAGATTATGTTGTAATATTTTTAAATATAATATTGTAATTAAAGCATATTTTTCCTTCAATAAATCTTTTTTTCTTTCAAACAGTTTATAGACTTAAAATAATATTATATTGATAATACAAGTAAATAATGGACAAAGGTTTAGGACCAGCAAATAAACATGTAAGGATTGTCATCACATCTGTGTATTTAGATTTATAGGTCGTTCCAAATGTCTGCCTTTCTGACAGACAAATATATATAGGTACATTTGGATTAGATTGCATAAAATACTGTGACCATTCATTTTAACTTATAAACTCCCTAATGTACAGTATGTGATATAAAAACATTTACTTTCTTGACTGGAATCATAATGTTGATTTATTTTCAATTACAAAGGGAAAGAAGATAGAATTTTGACAGTATTGAAATAACACTCTCCATGGCCAAATACTATGAAGATTAATTGGAGCTGCTTTGATGTTGAAACATTACTATCCCTTTAACTTTGCATTTACAGTTTTTAGTCTGTAAAAATACAATAATATTATTACTAAAGAATATTTTCCTTCAATAAATCTGGCTACTTTTTTTTAATTTTTTTCCAGACTGTTTAAAGAAATAATCTCATATCATATTGATCACTTACAAGTAAATAAGTGTAATGGTATACTGTGTGGAAATATTTTTCCTGGATCACCTGATTGTGAATGTAGAGCTTCACTGTTAATTGGTATGAAATTAAAAATGATAATCACTGTTACTATTTGGTGGTTGTTTTTGTTTCTTCTGGCACAAGATAATTTGTCCTGTGGTTCACCTTAATCTCTTACCATTGGAATTCATTCTGCTTCTGAGGGAATACGTTCATGTAATTTTTGGAAAGATTATAGATAACAACCAGATCATTAATGGAATGGTTCTCTCAGTGTGTACTGGACAACTTAGTACAATTAGTCATCACATCTAATTATTTTCACCTGATGAAGTGTCTTCTCCTATAAGGAAAATTTCAACACCAGAATTGTGCCCATTTCTGTTCAACTGTCAGGCAACTGGCTCTGTGTTGTTAACAATGGATGTTTTGATAGCCCTGTTGATGCCCAACTACTCAGTTGTTTTCAGTAGTTTAGATATTTTTATATAAAGCACTGCCCATTGGCATGTGTATCTAAAAATAAAACAGCAGTACATTTTGGGCTACTAAAGGCAAACTTCACCCTAGGAATATGTGTTTCTTAATTTGTTTCACAGAAGTAATTGCCAAGAAATTTGTCCTTCAAAGAGCAGTAAGAAAGACTATATTTTTTTTTTATTTATATTAGCTTTATGTTGACGAACATTGCTAATTGTTCAATTTACAAACTGTTCAATGTTTTTTAACCTTGCAAGCTATTCAGATCTATTGAAGCCCATCGTGTGTTGATAAGAGATCACTATATACAAGAATCTGCATATATATATAATGCAAAATTAAATAATTCCTGCTATAGGAAATTGCAAATATATTGAATAAAATATATTGACAGATATATGACAAATTAAATTCTACTTATTCCTAGGGTAAACTTCAGTTGTAAACTAAACAAAAGAATGTGCACACTCTGAATGTAAAAGTATCAAAAAATATAAAATAATAATGTGACACCTTATCCTTGCACCCTTTTGGTGGGTATTCACTTTCCTGAGAGGCTATAACTGCCTTCCTTGGTAAATGCTGTTCTGTCGGCACCTGAAGATAGAATAGATAGGATTGTACGCTTACTGAACCTTACTCTATGGGTTACCCCACAAAGAACTAGCAAAAAGCCAATAGTCAAACAGACGATAACCTAAGAAGGGAAATCAGGCAGTATTGGAACCCAGTAGCAGGAGGAGCCCAACTAAGAGCTAGAACAGAGGGAGAGCCCCAGACATAACACTGAGGACTCCCAAAAATCGCAAGCTCAAGAAACTAAGGGAGAGGAGAACCGGAGAGAGAGAAAGTTCAGGAACAGGTTATAGAGTAGGAGAGATCAAACAAAGTAGGCCCTTAACTGGTAGCACTTCAAAGGATACTGAAAGGCCTGCATGAAGAGAAGGGTTTGAGTATGACCAGTAGGTGAGGTGGTCAGCACACAAGTAGAATGGTAAGGAGGGTAAACCAAAGGTCAGTGCAGGCAGAGTTCAATGGATGGTCAAGGAGGGTAAACCAAAGGTCAGTGCAGGCAGAGTTCAATGGATGGTCAAGGAGGGTAAGCCAAAGGTCATAAACACAGAGGAGAACCAGAATTGAGGAAACACCAAAGGAGCTTAATGAATAACTAAACATGATGCCTAACTATATATAGAGGAGGCCCCCCATGCGTCATGTCTGACTTCATGACGTCCCGCTATGACATGCCGCAACCCCGTCAGGCGCCAACGGAGACCAACGTCACAACGGCCCGCTATGGAGCACCACAGCCCTGCTGAAAGCCGACATGTTCTGGCATAGACCACTGTACGGTCACTTAATGGTAGCTGCAATCAATACATCCCAGCGATCTCAATAGAACAGACATTGAGGGAATACCTCTAAGTGTAGTATTATAATAAATGAACCATCTTCATGAGATACCTATATGTCCCAAACTATAACACACAGAAGTATTAAGATGACTTGGCTTATAGGAGGTACGAATAATTATCTCTCAGCTTGCTTTATAGCAGTGTGTATAGGTCTTAGATGTGAAGCTCCTATAGCAATAAACTGATAAGATTCTTAAAACACTGGTAGAATATACGGATAATGAATGCTAAAGTAAAATAAATAAAATAGTAATTGGGTCTAAAAATGTTTTGCCTTTTCTCCTGAAGAAGTATTTGTTAAAATATGAAATGCATAGGATATACATACGTGGCCAAAAGTTTTGGGACACCTCAATTTTTGCTACGTTTAGTTATTGCCATATAACTTGACAAAAACATTAGAAAAACATGTCAACATTGGGTATTTCTAAAATCAAGACAAATATTATAATTTATTTAGCAGGTTTTTTTTAGCGTTTGTAGATGTGTAAAAGATTTTTAGTGCCAAAGTTAAAAAAAAGTGCATTTGTTACATTTGTTTCATCATATTTTATAAATTGTTTTACAGGGAATTTGATGAAAATAATGGTATCTTTAGAAAGACCAATTTATGGCAAGAAAAACAGTATATAATATATATGGGTACATTAAATGAGTAAGAGGAAAATTACAGCTAAACACAAACGCAGTAGAAGAGTTAAAACAGCCATTGTCCTTCTGAAGAGGAGAGTTTTCAGGGAGCATCTGAAGATCTGAAGGCTGGGGCGGGGTCTGATGGGACAGGGGAGGGAATTCCAGAGCTCCGACAAAGCATGGGAGAAGTCTTATAGGCAGGAATGGGAGTGAAGATGACTAGTAGGAGTGTATTTGGAAACAAGAAATGAAACAAGAGATGAAATGTAGAGGAGTGCAGTGTTAGTAAAGGCTCTGTAATTTGGCAGAACTATTTTTTATTTAATTCAACATGCTAACGGGAGCCAGCATAGAGATTGGCAGAGAGGAGGGGTGTGACAGGGTACAGGGGTTACTACATGGTAGACTGTGGGTTAAGCTATTTATCCAGTCAGACAAAAAGATAATAAATTGCATTTATTAGAGAGGTCACGACACACAAACATTGGACAACAATTACAGGCAAACAAAACAGGGGTAAAGCATAAAAACTAAACACTTCTGCTGTTCTCTTCTTGGTGTGTCAGCAAAGTTGCACAGTTGCCAGGAGTTACATATAATACTCATAGTCCATTTTAGCTTATGCTGGAGTTTACACATAGTCCCACTAGAGGCAAGAGTGGGCACCCCACCCACTGTCCCTGGTGCTGGATTGCATGAAGTTTGTTTGTATCTTTTATGTCTGACAGAGGAGTTGGGGAAGGCATCCTAAGAGATTATCCCCAGCCACTTTCTTTAGTCTTGGGCCATAGCCACCGAAGTTTAGCTCCCTGGACACATTCCTTGTGGTAGGAACATCAGGGCTGAAGCCACATTGACTCCCAGCCCACAACTGAAAAGGGCACCTGGCCACTAAAGTGCCCACTCACTCTAACTCTTCCGGGGAGGGCACTCACCAGTCCCAGTTTCCGCAGTACTCCTTTAGAAAACACATGGACCCTAGGCCTCCCACCATTATGGGGAAGCCTTCTCTCCCGTTCCTACATTTTCAACTCTGTCTTCTCTCTCTCTCTGTCTTAGGTTTCTTTCTTCCCACACCCTCCAGGATCTGATGTCACAGGTGTGTTCTGCTTGGCCTGATGTAAGGGGGAAGGAACAGACATTCCACTCACTAATTTGCCCTACCCCCCTCTCTCTGACCAACACTGGCTTATCTCATAACTAAATATCTTTGTTCAGCTAGACTGGATGGCACCATCCCTCTGTACATCATACACACATACTAACTAACCCCTTCAACGCTGGCAAATGGCCAACACTCTCTAATGCATGCACACACAGGGGACATTAATGTTTTCAAGAATGGGAACACATGTTAAGACAATGGAGATCCCTGAAAACTGACACGCTTCATTCTCAGGGTGACAACCGTTCCATCACAAGAGGTATTAGAGGAACTGTATGTGCGTGTAACGTAGATTAGTCTTTAGGCAGAGTGTCATGGTTTGACTGATCTGGTCTGACACTTGGCTGTTGATTGCTGCTGCCTTCCCTTCCCTGTGTCAGGCTGAGTCAGCTGATGCTGCCTTGACCTCTCAGTTTCCATGGTTACACATCTCACTGTTATCAGTCAACCCCTTCCAGGGTATTTAAAGCAGCTAGGCTCACTTCCTCCTTGCCTTTGTGTCTGATTCTGGCTGCAAGTGCATTCTCCTGAGTTGCTGATTATCTGTGCGTGACCTGGATTCCTCTGACGTCCCTTTTGGCTCCTGACTCCTGGCTTGTTCCTGACATCACTGATCTCCGTATTCATGACCCCTGCTTGCCTGAGTACCTGTCTTGGTTCCTGACCCCGGCTTGTCTTTTATTTACACTCCTGGATCACGATTTTGCTTTGTTTGCTTTTGTTATTTTAATAAAGTTGTTTTGCATTTTACATTTTTGTATGTCTGGTTCCTGGTCCCTAACACAGAGTTTATTATGGACTGTAGTGGGTTTTGTCAGGTGAGGGAAAGGCCAATTTAGGGGTGGGTTCCACTAGTCGAGATGGGGCATGATGAGTCTTTGGATTAGAATTTTGGTAGTCTCTTGGGTGAGAAAAGGTCAAATTCTAGAGATGTTACATAGATGGAGGTGGCTTAAGTTGGAGTTTATTAATTTGCCAAGGGAAGAGAAAGAGCAAGGGGCCCAGGACTGAACCTTATGGTACTCCAACAGATAGTGTGAGAGGTGAAAAAGTGGAGCCAGAGTAGGAAACACTGAAGAAGAGGTTGGAGATGTAGGTTGAGAACCAAGAGACAGCGGTGTCACATAGGCCTAGGGAGTGGAATGCTTTGAAGAGAAATAGGTGATCCACTGTGTCAAAAGTAACTGACAGATCCAGAAGAATGAGTACAAAATAGTGGCCTTTTAACCTTTTAAGCGGATAGCAATTCATTGGCCATTTTAGTGAGGGTAGTCTCAGTTGACTGATGAGAGCAAACTAAAGATTTCAGGGGATCTAGCAGAGAATGAGAGTAGAGGAATTTTGTGAGACAGTTGTATACAAAACATTCTAGGAGAAGGAGCAAATATGAGAAGAGAAATGAGCCACTTGTTTGAAAGTTAGTTTAGGTCCAGAGAGGATTTCTTTAAGATGGATGTGATTAATGCACGCTTGAAAGAGGAGAGGTAGAATAAGTCAGTAAGGGTTGGAGGTAATACAAGGGAAAGTTCTTGAATGAGCTGTGGGATGGGGTCAAGAGGGCATGTGGTTAAGTGTGAGTGTGTAAGGAGAAGGGAAACCACATGCTCTGTCATGGGTAGGAGAGATGACAGGCTAAGCTAGCTGGGTGGAGGTGGGGGTGGGAGTGGTAAAATTTCATGTCTGATAGAATCTTGTCTATGAAGTGGATGGTGAGATTGTGGGCAAGTTAGTGAAGGTGTTTGTATTGGTAGGAATAGAACAGATTTAAAGTTTGAGGAAAGGCGTTTGGAGTTAGAGGAAAGATTAGAAAATAGGGAGGAAAAATGTGACGGTTTGGCCATAGATAGGATAAGGCTATAAAACAGAGATGAATTTGTAGTGAACAAAGTCTGCTGAAGAGAGTGATTTCCTCCAGTGCCTTTTCCCAGTTTGTGAGCATCTTTGGAGGTATTACATTTGTGTTGCAATGGGGTTCTACGGGAGTTGCAGGTACAGCCTTGTCTCAAGGTCTGTTGTGAGAATGTTGTTGTAGAGAGCAGCAGTTTGTTTGGGACACGTAAGTGTAGAAATGAGGTTAAGAAGGGGTTACAGAGATGTGGATAATGGTTGCAGATCAAAGGCTCCTCTTAATCATAAACACAGAGTTGAATTTGTAGGATATGATGAAGATGCCAGTTTCCAGGGGAGGGAACATTAGCAACGTTAGAGACAGAGCAGAGGATTGTGAAGATCAGGTCATTCTTAGATTGAGGATTGTGAAGATCAGGTCTTTCCCAGAATGAGAATGAGACTGGGGATGTCAGAGGACATAAAATGAGGGAGCCAGGAAGAAAAGAGGTCATATGAATGCAGTAGTCTTTGATGCTGTAATCTAGATTCCAGTTATGGCTAGAAGGTTGGAGAGTAAGAGAGAACAGATCATTAACAGCAGTTAGTTTATTGCACACAGAAATGGTTTCTGGGAGATCAAACCAAAAGGGAGGTGAATCGGTTAGGTGACTTGGCACAGTTATTAGGTTTCAGATGTTATATGTGTGATAAGGAGTTGCAGTACAAGAGGCAATGGTAGGGGGACCAGGTTAGGTGAGCTATCACCTGCAGCAAGCAGAAGGATAAGGGTGAGGGATAGAAGGTGGGAGTGAGACTTAAAACAGTAGCACATTTTTGCAGAAGAAGAAGGAGATGGTGGAAATAGAGAATGGAGTAATGAGAAAAATCTATGGGTGCAGAGAAGTGGTAAGGAATGAAGTGAGGGCACAGTGTGAATGCAGTTACAGATTATGAGAGAATAAGATGGGGAGAGTCTGATGCAGGTGAGTATGGTTATGGAAAAACAACAGCCAAATTGGACATGGTGAGGTTAATGCACGGAACAGAAGAATCAGTGCGAGTCAGTTTGTGTTCCAATAGAGTGCTGATGAGTTAGCTCGTCAAGGGCCAATCCAAGACAGTAACAGGAATGGATGCAGGTGCCAGACAGGTTGAAGTCAGTTGCAGGACTGCCAGTTGTCTCATGCAAATTCAGCAGCATTCACCAGGATAACAAGCAAGTGAATGGTGAACCCTTATAAATCCTTTCCCCGTGTTTAAGTGCCAAAATCAGGCCTTTGAAACGAATGATGACATAATTAGTGGTAATTTAAGTCAAGTGTGATAAGTGTGTAACAGAAATTAATAAATAAAAAATGAAATATACACATGTTGCAGAAACAAAACATATCACATACCTATCGGACCTAAATAAATACTGAAGTCCACCTTCTTATATAAATTCTTATGGGATACTTGCTTGTAAATGTGAGTCTATTATGGGGAAAGATAGAGACATGAAAAGTAAGGTACCATATAGGTATAGTGAAAGAAACAATGATTACATTTTACCAAGTTTCACCCCTCCATTACTGGGTTGGCTGACATTAATTGATTGCAATGCATTCCCAGTCACCCAATCAATGGAGTGGTTCATTGTGGACGTGGTTAGGCTCGTGGGGGTGTTGTGGTAGAGGCTCGTGGGGGTGTTGTGGTAGAGTATGTTTATTTTTTATAACTTTAAAACTTTGCAAGCTCCCCGGCATAGGAGGGGCTAAGGATCACTTGCGTAAATGTTGGGAGGGTGATTGTATGCACATGAGGACACTTGGGCACTTTGGAAGTTATGGCCTTTTGCAGCTGAATAAGTCTTTTACCCAAGTGTATACAGAATTGCAAAATGCCATAAGGATACTGGTCCTAATGGAATGGAATGGTAAAAGTAAAAAAAAAAAATACAATTTCAACTTTTTTGCTGGCTGAATTTTGATCCAGCTGTATTGGAATCCAACCCTTAAAAGAGCAATAAACTTTTTTTTATCAAAAAATATATATTGTAGGGATTTTCCTGTTGAGCAAAATAAGGGTACTCCCACTGCTGAGAGATTTATATTTCCAGAGTTATTACAGTTTAAACCCATGTTTTTTTACATTAGCAGTGCCCTCTAGTGGTCAAATTCTAATTAGATTTCCTGTTAGAGTCTAATGGAGAGGAAAGTCAGAGACATACAGTTCTCCATAGAATGTGATAGAAACTGCCTGTCACTTCCTGTCAGTTAGAACTGTCAGGAAGTAAATTCACTTCCTGATTATTTAAACTGCTATAAATTTTGAATAAAACATCTGACAGCGATGGGAGTATCTTTGTTTTATTCAGCAGGAAATGCTCTGTAAAATATGTGTTTTCATAAAAAAAGTTTACTGCACCTTTAATCATAGGTAAAAAAAAAAAACAGGAAGCGCTTGGCACAATCTATAAATTACTCTTCAGCAATCAAAAGAGTATTATTTAAAATAATTTCAAGATTACAAAGGCAATAAGCCCAAAAATCTCCCATTAAAATAAAAAATGCAAACGTATTTATTCATATGACAAATAGAATTCACACACCTAAGATTTAATATTAGCATGAAGAGGCAGGCCAGTAGGTACACTTACTATGGACTTTTTTGTAGCATAGAAGCATTGTAAAACATATACGCAAAGAATAGAAGGGAAACAGATCAGGTCTGTGACAAAAATACATCCAGTATTTAATAATAAAAACAATCAATAGCAAAATATATATATAAAAAAGAAAATCCCTTTTTTGCAGCTATGAAACAAAACATATATTACATTTTACTCATATTTGATCACTGAGTTGACAATCTTTGCATCAATACTTCATGTAAATGTCAGAGAAAAAATGTAACTATACTAATAAAATATTAATCAGTAGCAATAATGATCGCTGTTTTTCAATAAATGGTAATTGTAATAATACATAATAATAAAAGTAATAATAATAATTAATGTTCAGATGCTTAAGTAAGGGAAGACACATCATATTGCTAGCATTTGCAAAATATGATATAATACAGATCACATACTGAACAGCAATAAACAAATTAATTAAATATACTACTCCTGTGGTTCTACTCTGCAATAGAAACAATGAATGTGTTGCTGATTTATAAGCCAACTAGCTTTTCAGCAACTAGGTGTGTATTATAGGGATGGGCTTTCAGAAATCTAACAAAGCTAGGATTACACTGGCTAATGGGAGGTCTTAGAGGCTATTTATTCCCACAAGGCCAAACACAAACTGTTAGTCAGCATGGTTCTGCAACCTGTGATGGTTGATCTAGCCTTCTTTCTGTGTTTCCCAGATTAGCATAACCAATGAATCACATACAGTATCCACTTGAATTGTTTAGGTGCATCTGAGAAGAAACCATTTTCTTTCTTATTAGAAAGCTCCAACAAACAGTAGCCATATTAATGGATCCAATGTGAGGTAGAATCAGATTAAGAATGGTAATATATTACACATCCTTACAAATGAATTTGTACCTGCATAGATTATGGATAGTTTTTTTTGCTGCAGAATAATAACTGGCACTAGTGGAGCATCATTACTAACATCAAATGTTTTTCAGACTTTGCAGAAATCATCTCCTGAAACAGGAGTTTCCATCTGCCAAGTTCCAGTTGTACAGAAAACTGGATTTTTAAACAGTAACACAATACCCAAACTGCTACATAAAATAAAAAATCAAGTAAAAGCAACTGTTTAAATACAAGCCAGTTATGTAATTTGTCAAAATTTCCAATTTAACTGAAATATTTTGTTATTGTTAAACTGGCCTGAAAATGACCTGCCATTTTGTACAGTCAGTTGAATCAATCTGAATGTAAGTTGTGTGTAGTTTCTGAAAGAGAATGGGATTCTAGAATAAAGATGCTAACATGCAATGAACCAGTTGAAAACCAATGTATGCAGAATTGAACAGAACCAACTATATGTTCTGCTTTTTCTCTGCCTCCAGTGTCTTAAAAGTGAAAACTTTGCCAATTTCTGCATAGCTTGCATCCTAAATCTGTTTAGTTAGCCAATAAAGGAATCAACTTGACTGTATTTGCCATCTGTGTTTCTATGGCTAACACAGTACCAATTCTCATCTTTTATGTTCTCTGTGGCACCAAAAATTCTTACTGCAATACTAGTGCTACTGAGTGCTGAAGTGGAGAAATCCTTAGTTGAAAGCCAAAGCTGTTAGCAGCAACATAAAACTCGAAGCAGGATTAGACATACTGCAACATGCCTTGACATTTTTTTAGAAGGCTGAATAGTCCAATAGCAATACAAGCCATAACATTTTTAGCAGGCTACTTTTGCAAGTAATGAAATACATTCTTAGCAGGTTGAGTCATACAGCGATGTAAGCCTTGAAAAAATTATTAGAAGGCTGAGGTCTATGGCTACATAAGCCATGATAATTGGGCATAGTGAATGGGGCACAGTGACAGGAACAGTGTCAACAAATCTTGCCATATGATGTTTCAAGTCGTTTGATGATGACACTAGCCACCTGTTTATACAACTCTTTCATGGCCATCCTTGAAAAATAACTGTACCTTAGTTATGTACCTTAGCTATGATATGCCAGCAACGTGGCTGAAAATCCCACTTAAAACTGTGTGAGGCAAACCCCAAAATCCCAAGACATCAAAGACAATATCTTCTGTCTCATCTAGAGTCCGGGGCTGGGCTAGAAATAACCCAATTGTTCTTCCAGCACCTCTGGGTTCCTCCTGGCACTGCCACTAGAGTACAACCAGCAGACAGTGAAAATGCAGATGTCAGAATATGGCAATATGTGTCTACACATTGGGTTGTACAATGACCATACATGAAATGTAGTGGAGACCAAAAAAATTCAGGGGATTAGCAGAATGTCCTCCCTGCAAAATATGTCCTCCCTGCAAAATACAGGGATCAGAAGAGATTAAGATGGGGATCAGTTTAAATTGTATGTAGCACTAGTTCAAGAAACCTCTACAACTCTTAGGTTCACGACTATAATAAGATGGAGAAGGTAGGCAAAGTGGCAAGGCAGGCACTGGTTCCACAGGAACAGGATGTTGCACCAAGACCTGATAACCCAGTGCAGGCTAAGTGCATGTCTGTCACAGTGCCTTACCTCGGCCTGCGCCGTTCAGCCAGGAGTAGGGTTCTGGACGGACGCTCCTGCATCGCTAGCAACATTCCTCTGCCTGCGGCCTAGTCTGGTTCCTGGTTACTAGCAGCATTGAATCAGGCACTTGCCTGGATGCCTGTTATAGGCCCAGTCTGGGGGACCTAATTGGTCTCGCCTTCTCCTACACCTTTATAAACCTCTATGGGCCTGTGTATCAGTTACCCTTATGTTGGTGTTCTGAGCAGTTCATTATCTAGTATTCCTGATTCCTGTGTATGATCCGGCTTGTCTGACCATCCATTCTGGTGTTGACCCGTGGCTCTGTCTGACTATTCTCCTTGTGTGTTCCGATTTGGCTCAGATATCCTTTCTGGTGCAAACCAGTGGCTCTGGCTGACTACCCGCTCTGTGTATGACCTAGGCTTGTCTGACTACCCACTCTGGTGCTTACTAGAAGGCCCTGTCTGTTCACTCCTAGAGTTGGTTCTTTATTCAGACATCCTTCCTAGTTTTGACCTGGGGCTATCAGACTCCCAGCTACTGACTACAGGCTGAGTCAGTATCACTCTTGGGCGTTACCGTACCGCGAGACACCAACAGGCTGAGGCCTAGTCTCGGACAGTGTGGTGGTGATATTGCGAGACTGCTATTCTTGATACAGTACTCGCCTTTTTGGATCACCCACTGTGTGTATATATTATATTGCATTACTGTATTATTCTCATAATAAAGGTTATATTAACTATACCATCTGACGCCTGGTTCTGCTTGCCAACCGTAACAATGTCATGCACTACATGGTTGGGTTTCATATTGGAGGAGGATGCAGACATCTTTGTAGAGGCATAAGAAAACCCAGGGAAACAGAGGGTGACACTGCATGAGTTCTTACAACAGGCTTGACATGATGGTGATGATAACTGATTTGATTATATATTTTTATACAACTTTTCTTGTTTAGAGTAAGACTTTCCATGTCTAGAAATAGGCACAAGGCTCTTTTTCAGTGGTAGAAGATTGTGCGTTTTCCTTTCAATTAATTATATTGGCTATATCAACAACAGTCTCTATTTCATCTTTATCAGAGGAAGGGTAGGATAGTGGAGGAACATATTCTACTTATTTTTACTTTTGCTCATGAGGGGGTTATGCAACATTAACCAGTAGTTTGCAGTGGGGTGTTTTTGCCACTGACTGAAGCAGAAGTTGATCTCACTGGTAAATCGTTCTGTACTAAGGCAAAAACACTAGAAACTGACTTGTCATCTTGTATTGGTAAAAGGAGGAGGAGGAGGGTCATCATTCACTGCACCTGCTATAGCAACTATGGCCACAATCAGTTTTTGTGCTACAATTTTACTAACACCAACACATCCACACACATCCTTTCCCCTTACCCCTGTCCCTATCATGTTTGGTGGACATAATGATAGTAGTGGTGATTTTTACTGTAAAGTACTGTACTGTGTGATGTATGACTCAGTCTGACACTCTCACTCTCACTCTCATTCCTGGTGTATTCTTTCCTGCCTGTCTGCTGTGTATCAGTCAGAATGTTTTTCTTTTTTTGTTTGTTGATTCTTTTGTTTTTTTTCCCGTTTGTCATGTTAGTGACACTGTGTATGAATCAAATCCATATTTCCTGCAATCTTAAGCAACTCCAGCTCCCCTCTGCCTGATTGCCTGAACACTAGTACATAGTGTCAACATTTCAGCAGAGTATAGTATAGGATACCTACCTTTATGGTTTGAGAGATATTCACAACAAAGTTTCCCCTCCCTCCCATTTTACCTAGCGAAAGCCGTCTCTTCTCAGATGTGGAATCTGGTTGTAAGACCAGACAGAGCAGGGGACAATCTTCTTCTTATGAGAACAATGAAAGCCCTGCCCCCCTTGACAAGTCTTTCAGGTTTTTCCCTTATCTTAATTGAAGATTGTCCCTCTCTGCAGTGGGCACCTCCCTTCTGATCTGGCCGAACAGTGTTACATCAGTAAAAGGAGCAGGAGGGGAATACTTTGTCATTGAATTACTCTTGAACTAAAACTCTGACAGAATTGAAACAACACTCTCCAAGGTCCAAATAATATGATGATCAATTAGAGCTGCTTTTATTACAAAACATTATTATCCCTTTCCCTATCTGAGTAGTGTTAATTGTAAAAGGAGGCTCCCCTATCTAAGACTAATTTGTCACTGAAGGGATAAGTACACCTCAGTGCTCTGTGAAGAAGGTATCTTATCATTTCCTTTTGATAACCACTGGGATCCCTTTTCATCTGACAATGGAAACAAAGCACCTAGCCTGGTCAGGTGAAAGAAATTGTATTTAATTCTTTTGGATGCACTCTGTGTAAATGCCTCTCCTCCTCACCGTCTGCACCACTGATTCAAAGTCAGTGAAACACGGCAGGACACTCTGTTTCTTTTGTTAAATAGTGAAGTGAAGGATTGCACCACATGGCTTGCAAAGGTTGTAGTCCCCATTAATTCATGAGTTTTGTGAGGACCCCATGGTAAGCCAAAACAGTAAAACAGCAGTTTTCCAGGAATTCCTGTGTATGGTGTGAATTGATGTTTTTTGCATGTTTCACTTTTAAGATGAAAAGATTCTACCAACCCTAGTTATCAATAACCTGTTGTTCAATTCTGGAGAAAAACAATTGCACCATAGGATAGAAATATAAATTGTTAAATTACCAAATTTATTAAATGGTTCCATTTAACACCTTGAATGCAGGAGAGGTTTCCGACGCATTGCTTCTGCAATGCTTGAAGACCTCTCTAGCATTTAAGGGGTTAAAAGCTCCATATAAAAAATGTCATTTTCATATGTACTCTAAGGTGAAGCTGGTTTGTCCCACTTTGTGTTGATACATACAGTACATGCCAATGTGTGAAAAAGTATTACTAATGTAATTTAAAAATATAATAACACTGAATATTTAGTAACATTTATATTGTAAGGTTTATCCTCCTGGGTACAACAAAGGTACTCCCACTGCTAAAAGGTGTTTTATTAAAAAGTTATATCACCTGAAATCGGATTTTTTTTTAGGTGCAGTATCACTATGGCCTGAAGTTGTACAGTGGAGCTGTTGCTACATCATCCTATGGAATATTCTGCTCTATTGACCATAATCTTCCACAGGATGGTGTAGAAATAGCGCCACTGTAAAATTGCAGGCCATTGATATACTGTACTTAGAAAATTCACATTTCAGCTGCTATAACTTTTTAATAAAACACCTCTTAGCAGGAGGATAAACCTTACAATACAATTTTTTCTATATACCAAGTGTTACTATCTGAGCGCCAGAGGGAGATGCAATGCATTGAAAAATAATGCGTTGTGCACCCCCTCTGGCACTAAAAGGGTTAAATATTTGTGTGTAGATACTATACAATATATTACATAAATATATAACTCTGTGATAAAGTGCAACTATAATAAGTGATAAAATCTAAAAACCAAACACGGGTACCTTTCGAAACAAATAACTGTTTTTATTTCAATGGAAACAGAGATCTCACAAAAGATATACATACGTATGTGTTATGAAGCAAGCCTTAATAGAAAACTGGAACTTCAGTATATAAAAATACATAAATCATAAATAATAAAAGAACAGTAAACTTTTGAGAAAAATAAATAAATATGTTGAACAGGACAAAGTTACTTCTACTACTGGTATATGGACCTGATTTCTGTCCTCCCAGATGCAGGTAAGTAAGTATTCTAAAGACTCATAGTGCACCTTTTCACTTAGGCCTACACATGACCTTATTAATCACACTAAATAAGTATAATTCTGGGACAAACTAACTGCACAATAGTTGACAAATAAATATTTTCCAAGCCCATTTTTCCTTTAAAGGGATAGTAATACTTTAATTTTACTAATCCACATTTTATACAGCTTAAAAATATAGATTGTTAATGAACCAAATCACATAGTCCCCCCCTCCCTCTACTTTCCCTGATATAAGCATCTTGCTGACTGCCTGGGAATAAGATTCTGGGGCCATCCGGCGGCTCTGCAGCAGAGCCGAGATCTCGTTAATGAAGAAAAAAACTTTCACTTCAACGGTCTTCTACATGTGCTTGGAAACCAAGCACATGCAGAAGACCGGTGAAGTGAAAGATTTTTTTCTTCATTAACGAGATCTTTGCTCTGCTGCAGAGCCCTGGATGGTCATACGACAGAACACTGCTGGAGTCAACTAGAAAGCTGATCTCGTTGAAAGGTGAGGGGGGGGGAACTTTGAAATTGATTTTCTCTCAAACCATAAAGGTTTGAGAGATGTGATTTGGGGTATTAACAATCTTTATTTAAGTTATATAAGATGGGGATTAGTAAAATTAAAGTATTACTATCCCTTTAAATGGGGTTTTTAACGTTTAAATGCAAGAGAAGTCTATAACACATTGCTTCACACTTTCATCCCCCTACCTTTAGTGCAACTGTTTTGCTTTAGAATTTAACCTCTTTAGCTTGTTAATTAAGACCCACAGTCCTCCCCGCAAAGCACATGGTGCTGGCTTCTCTGTTAAAACTGTGTTGTACATAAGTATGTATGTATTTATATGGACCACAGAGTGTACACAGTGCCTTACAACACTTGTATGTTACAATAAATATATGAGGATAAAATAAGTGTCACAGTCATAGAAACAATAGGATAGAGATACCTGCCCCAAGATGCTTACAGTCTGAATGGGTAATAGGAGACAGACAGCAGGGTATGAGAGTGTCAATTGCTTGGATTGCAAGTGTTGATTTGTTCACACCGGAAATCAAAAGATTGTTAGAGTCAAGGATTTTTTGTTATTTGGGAGAAGGAAAGCATTCTAAGAGTTTTGAAGTAAGCGGTAGAAGGGAGACAGATCGATAAAGGACAGAAGAGGTCAAGGTTAGCCTTCTTCAGTATTGGTTTGACTTGTGCCTGTTTGAATGAAGAAGGGAAGGTACTTTTGGAGAGAATTGGTTTAAGTAAGTGCAAGGGCATAGGGTTGAAGGAGCAGGTGGTGACGTGGGAGGATAGGAGGAGTTGAGAAAATTCTGCCTCTGTCACTAGTGTAAAATGGTGAAAATAGGATGAAGGAGGTTTGGGGAGAGATACTTCAGAGATTGATGTAAGAATAGGAATCTGATTGTAAATCGATTACACCTTGTCTTTGAAGTGCACTGCAAAAGCTTGTGGTGAATGTATGTAGTGAGCAGGAGCTGTGGAAGAATTGTTTGCAGTGTCCTCTAATCAGCTGTTTTCTTTATCTGGTATATGGAAATATTCCAGTTCATTTAAAGAGACTCAAGGGATTAACCATTTAAATCAATGCAAATGTTAATCTGCTCATTTTAATTCAGCTGGTTTGCACCCGAATTGCTCCAGTTTTTCTGGGTGTATCAGCTTCATAGTGTCATTGTGAAGCTCTGTTAATTGCACTTTAATATGAGTGAGAACTTAATATTATAATATACTTATTAGGAGTATACAATTACAAGAGTCTATTTATATATTCTGAGAAGAAAAGACACATTTTTCAGGATACAAAAATGTACTTCACCATCTCCTGTAAACTGCTAAGGATGTGGACAACCATGTTCTCTGCAGATCAGTAGTGAAGTGGTTACTACCAGGGACTTACGGTAAGTTTTCCTCAGTCCTTGGTAGGTCCTCAATGCTCTGGGATCCTGTTGCATAAATGTAGTCATCGCACATGGATGGGAAGATGTCATCATGCCTCCCAACATTTCAAGTGGCCAAAGAGGGACAATTGTGTTTTAGGTAGGTTTGCTGGGGGCGTGACTGGTGGGCGGGGCATTACAGAGAATTTTTAGGTTATTTCATGACCTATTGACACCTCTTTGTCTAACTGAATAAATGATTTAGATCAAGACCAAAGTATTCTATTTACACAGGCTAATTTATAAACACGTACTGACATTTAAAAAAAAACATTAATGTGCGTTTCATTGCTGTGGAGCAATGTGATACACTTATATACACACCACACAGTCTGCTCTCCTAAAAAGAGGGACACCAGGGTGGAAAAGAGGGACAGAGGGATTTGGGTCTCAAAAAAGGACTGTCCCTCCTAAAGAGGGACACTTGGAAGGTATGTGTCTTTCAGTAGCTGTCAATAAACTGCTGTGGAAACAGTACCAGCATAACATTTCAGACCATGGAAATTCTGCAACCCAAAAATGCAATTTTTGAATATATTTGTTTTACTCAGCAGGATAAACATTGTTATATATTTATCTAATATTAAGCAATACTATTCCTTTAACTAGTGAATAATCCTGCACAGTAAAATTTGTGAGAAGTACTACTCTGAGATTATGTATAAGTCAACACTTTTTTAAATCACCCGTTATATTTATAAAGTGCTGAGTACCATTTCTCACTAAACCAGCTGCAGTCAGAGACCTTAAACAGTATTAGCTGGTTATTTTTTTCACCAACCCGGGAGCTGGCGACAGCCCCTACCAGTTCACTGTCTGCTTTGTACTAAATAGCTTCAGCTGTTTTAGTATATTGATTTACTAGACACATTCAAAGTATAACGCTTTGGCCTTATCTGTACTAAGTTTATCACTAGATTTATCTCCAAATATCCACACTGACTTTTAAAATAAAATCCAGTGACTTTTTCCACAGATAATAGAATCCAGCACTTTGTGCAATGGTAACATTTACCATATTGCATGTACCCAAGAGTGCAAAGAGGACAAATCCAGAGTAGGCAACCTTTGACTCTCTAGTTCTTGGGGACTACAACTCCCAGCCAATCTGCTGTTTGAGGATGAAAGCAGTTGTAGTCATCAACAGCTGGATAGTCAAATTTTGACTCACCCTGTTAGAGGTACTAAGACACTGTTTTTGAGAGCTATCAATAGATCTTCCTTAGATACAGGAAATGTTTCTGATATATTGATTAACTGAGTAGGATTGTATTACATAACGATGCTACTGCTGGCCCCTTATATTTCCTATCATTTTGTAAAAATTGTAAGGATGCTGTTTCATTTTTTTCTTACCAGCAGTGAATCAAAGATCTTTACAGAAATGAACTGCAAGCACAGACGAAAATAAACAAGATGTCAAACTCCCATTTTCAACATTGTACAAGAAGGGTCTTGTTTATTGATTAATTTCTGTGTATTTACATTGTAATTTGGTAACGCAAGCCAGTTCTATGTGAATCATGTCAGTTTCAGCTGCAACTGATTAAAATAATATCTTCGGCTGCACAAAGAGTCCATGCATGTTATTGGTATCAGGAAACTATTCAAAACAGGTTGAGTTATAGAGCATGGGCTGCATTCCAGGACATTAAAAGAATCCCTAATGCAAGGAAACATCACTTTACAAAACACCCTACCACATGGAACAAAGGAGTTGTTTTATTTTATGGGTTTTGCCTTCTAAAGTGGCTGGAGGGGGAGGGATTCTCCTGGGACAATTTGGAATGGTAGAGACCAAGGGCTATAGCAGAGAGGCCAGACTAAATTAAGATGACCACACATGCCTAGGGTGTGCAGATCTATAATTCACATCTGCAAGACCATTATTGATTTGGAAAGCTGGAGCTCTAGAGCAGGAGTGCAAAGTGAGGCATTGTTGAACTACAGCTTCCATCATCCTCAGCAGGTCCATCTTTCTCATCTGTAGTCCAACAACAAGGCTAGACATTGTCCTCTGATCTAGAGGGGTGCTTTCATGTCATATAAGTCGTTATGCAGAAAGCAAACAGATTATCAATCCCACCATAGCGAGGAAATAAACATTTCAGTTGATTTAGGCTAGGATATAATAGACGACAATAACACTGAATTAAAAAAAAATTATACCCGAACCCTATAGTACAGTTCACTAGGGTGATTATTCACAAATAGATGCATTGGAACACAACAGGCTCCAACTTATGTACGTTCGAAACAGAATGCATCCATAATGCACCATGCTATATCTGAACTGCAGTCCATGAAAGCACAGTGTTCACCTGGACAGTACTGGAGGATGAGATGCCTTTCACAACCTTCATATGTCTGGCCAGTCCATGTGGGTATCAGTAACTAATATTTAGCTGATGTTCATGTGGACTGGCTCTTGCCTCACCTTTATCATGCCTTTTAGCAAGTGGCCCCAAGAGATTCCAAGACATTGTAACTGAGTAAACAGGTGGCTGGAACAGTGCTGTTTCATAGCGCTGTTTAACTCAACCGTATGAACCCAGTGTTAAAAAGGTTTCATAACCCCTTGAATGCAAGACAAGGTTTCCAAGTGGTTAAAAGGCCCAATTAAATCAGTGGGAATTTAGGGCGCAAATAAACAAACACACACTGTGGTGCAGTTGGCATGCTCCATAATCACTCATCTTTTGTTTTCAGAATAAGGCCCTATATGACATGAACACACTACGTCCTAGTGGAGCGTTATATTACCAAATGCTACATTTGATCAGTTTGATTATATATTAAGAGATGAAACTGTGCCAATTAGTGAATTTTACTTAACTATTATAAGATCAGATGACACCAGGATAGGAAAACAAGTCGAAGTCCATAGGTAGCAGTTGAGTGCTATAGTGCATATCAGTTGGCAATCTTCTCCACTGTTAGGACATTAATACAAGTAAGACTCATATGCCAGCACCATAGTATGTGCACGGAAATGGAACACACTTACCCCATTTTCTCTATCGCTTACTTATTATATTAACTTAAACAAGGAATAGAGGAAAGGAACCACCAAAACACCCACAGACTGTAACAATGTCATTTTGTGCAAAAGGCAAGGAAAGGAGGGATTCTGGTGTACGTAACTTAATAAACTGACATAGGTAGGTGTGGTAACTAACCATCCTTAGATGCGAGGCAGAGTATACAGAATTAGGCGGTGTTTATGGGACTGTATAATAAGGAGGGTAGACAGAATAACCTGTCACCAGGACAGTTTACTGTGTACCGGGTGCTTGGGTTTAACATGCTGCAAAAAAGACAGACAGCTTATTGGGAGGGGCTATAAAGGATCCAGCTGTCGTAGTAAATGTTGGTACCATTGTCAAAGTTGGAGGAAAATGGAGGTCCCTAAAAAGGATTTCAGGGACTTAGGGAGCAAGCCCAAGGCAAATGATATTGGGTGCTTAGAAGGATGTAAAAGCTTTCTAACTAGGAAACTGGAAGGAGGATATAGCTCAAAAAATGGGGTAGATAGTGTAGACAGGAACTGGGTATAAGTAAGGGGTCACAGTTGTTGAGAATGGGGGGGTAGTATAAATACAGTTAACAAGGAGGAACCACTGTTAAAGTCAGATACAAAAAAAAGGCATGTAGTTGGTAAAATACGGTCAAAAAATAATTATATGTTGGCGAATGCAAGAAGTATAGTAGGCAAAATAACAGAGATGGAAATGCTAGCGTTAATGAGCATTTTGATGTGATTAGTATTACTGATCATACATATGACTGAGCTGTAAATATTAAGGCTTATTACTTGCTTAGAATAGACAGGATTAAGAGATGATAGGAACATACATGTCTATACATGACACTAAATCTAACAACAAATTTAAGGGCGGATATTTGTGAGGAAACTGGTGATAATGTGCAGTCCTTGTGAATAGAAATTGAAGTTAATGGTGTCATAAAAAGTAAAAAAAAATAAAATAAAAGTGTTTTGGGGTATATATTACCAACCACCAATGATTTTTTGAACAATGAGACTCAGCTATTATTGTAAATGACATAAGCTGCACATCTTGGAAATACTGTAATTATGGATGATTTTAACTATTCACATATAAACTGGAGAAAAGGAAAACATCTGACCAACAGGGTAAAGAGCTTGTGTGTATAATTAAGGAGGTCTTCATGTCACAGATATGGGACTGCAAAAGAAAAATAGACATTGAGATAACAAATATGGTGAACAATTGGGAAATGGTGATCCCAATATGCTCTGTCTTGAGATAAGTTTGAAAAAACAAATATTTTATTTTAATCAAAAAATCATAATTTTAAAATTGAGCTAAACTGGTAACTGGTTCTTACTCCATGATCTGTTAATTCTCAGACATATTACTGACATTTTTTATAATCAACTCTGCTGTCTCTGTCAAATGGAAAAAAGCAGTCTTAAAAGAGGGTGCAGTTTAATCTAGTCATATTGTAATACATTTAAAAAAAATCTTCCAGCTGTCATTTTTTTCTAATTGCCATCATTTTATTCCAACAAAATTGAAATAGTCAAACATGGAGAACACATGTAAAAGTAAAATTAGCATATTAAAGTGGGTAGTAGTAAAATAGGATAAACTGTTTGAAATATGTCATTTTAAAGTCAGAAATTCTCACATTAAAAATGTCTTTTAGGAACACTATTCATCAAGCAAATCTTAATGATATTTTAATTATTTAGAACACATTTTCAAAAGTGATGGATTTACTTTTGAAAATTCCTCTCATCTTTTACTACCAACTCACAATCCGTCATTATTTTTCATTATTACTTTTTTAACATAGCACCCATAGGCTGGGATGAATTATTAAAAAGAAAAAATACTGAGGAAAAATGGTCAGAATTAAAGTTTAGGTTGGAGAAATGTATTTCATAGTATATAAGTTTGGGGATCAAATGCACAACCAGTGTGGTTCTTAGAGTATTTAAATTTAAAGAAACAGAATATTTTGTCTTGAATTACTGGGTTGTTCAACACAATTTGCAAGAAAAGCAATTATATTAGCAAAAAAGCAAATGAAACTGGAGTTCCAGTGGCGAGAAACACTAATCCCAAACAGTTTTTCAAATACATGCATAATAAAAAAACTTAAAGGGATAGTAATGTTTCACAAAAACAGCAGCTCCATTTAATCTTCATTGTCTATGAGCCATAGAGAGTGTTATTTCAATACTGTCAGAGTTGTAGTTCAAGAGTAATTGAATGATAATGTTTCCCTCTCCTGCCCCTTTTACCTAGTGTAAGCTATCTCTCCTCAGATGTGGAATCTGGTTGCTAGACCAGACGGATAACAGCAGGGGACAATCTTCTTCCTGTGAGAACAATGAAAATCCTGCCCCCTTGACAAGTTTTTCAGGTTTTTGTCTTATCTTAATTGAAGATTGTCCCTTCTGCTCTGGCTGAGCAGTGTTACATCAGTAAAAGGGGAGGGAGGGGGATACTTTATCATTCAATTACTCTTGAACTACAACTCTTACAGAATTGAAATAACACTCTCCAAGGTCCAAATAATATGATGATTAATTAGAGCTGATTTTATTATGAAACACATGATCACATGATTAGTGATGCTAAGGCAAAGACTGATATATAAATTATTAGGAATAAATTATTTTCGTGGCTGTATACCAAGGAACATACAGTGGTAGAAAAGCCTCAACAAATAAAAAGTACCATTAATTATTATTGGTTTAATGCAAGATGAGCTTAAGGGGAAAACTGGGCAAAATTAAGACTGACAAAGTATCTGGTCCTGATGTATACATCCAAGGGTGCTTTGGGAAAGTATTCCTGTGTTAGCAAATCCACTCTTTTGAATCTTTTAAAGACTCATTCATAACAGATTCAATGCTACAAGATTGGTGTAAAGCAAGTTTGGTGCTTTTATTTAACCCCTTCACAATGAGGACGTCACACATTTCTGTCCATTATTGATGGGTGACAGTTCTGGCACGTAAAAGACTTCATGATCGCAGCAAGCCTTGTCCTCTAGTGTTAAAAAGCCCTCGTCAATAAGGGATTAAGAAGTAAACTAAAACAGATCCTGTGAGTTTGACTTTGAAAGTGGGAAAATTGCTTGAAGGGATAATAAGTGATTATAATCAGGAATACATTGTGAAAAATATTATCATAAATTAACAATTTGTAAGGAATATATCTTGACAAACAAATTTTGTTATTAATTATTTAGAAAATGTTTTACCAGGAAGAATACATTGAGAGTTCTCTCATTTTCAAGTATGTCCTGAAGAGCTTTTACAATATGAAGTTACATTAATGTCACCAGTTATTGATGAGAATGTTGATGTCCAACTTTTGTTGCAAATGAAAAAAAGCTGCACATCTTGGGAATACTATAATTATTGGTGATTCTGACTATCTAGATATAAAATGGAAAAATGAGACCTGTCAGAGTGCTAAGGGAACATGCTAAGGGATAGCTATACACATGGGAGAAGTGCCGAAAAGTAGTGGGAGAGATCTTAGAGCATAGGCTCCATAGACTAACACAGGAATTGGAGAAGTGATATCACTGGAGAAGTCATCTCCACATTATCACCTCTGTATTAGGGGTGTGCAAAAAGCGTGAAAAATTTCTTGCATGACTTTTTGCGAAAACGTGCAGATTTTTCAATTTTCCCGTGAAAAATTTTGTCTTTCCGCCTATGCAAAATTTGCCTCCTTTTTGCCTATTTTAACACATTTTCCACCTATTTTAACACATTTTCCTCCTATATTTCCTAAAGGGAATACATTTACCACTTTAATATAACTTATTCTGAGGGCTGAAGTTTAGAAATAAGTGACTGAAAGTCAAAGTTGTGAGTCCTACAGCAACATATGGCTTGAAAAATGTGTTAGCATGCAGAATGCATTTGTGCTTTGCCCAGAACACTAACTTCTAGCTTAAGTGACACTGGCACATATTCATGATGATGTCAAGTAATAAAAAAAGTACAACCTACAATGTGGCAGATGTGTATTGTAGTGGTGATGGGGCCTACAAGGTGTGATTTGTGTATGTATTTTTACCATTGTCATAAGCTATCCTCCTTCTCATATTATTGACACACATTACTTATCAGTCATAGCAGTCGTCCAAGTGGGGTAGATGGTGGCAACCCTTCTTCACATCCCTCCTCCTGTCACAGTGCCTTACCTCGGCCTGCGCCATTCATCCGGGAGCTGGGTTCTGGACTGACTTTCCGGCATCACTGGCTGCGTCCCTCTTTGCCTGCGGCCTCCTCGCATATGGTTCCTTGTTACTGGCTTCATTGATCAGGCACTTGCCTGGACGCCTGTTATAGGCCCAGCCTGGGGGACCTAATTGGTCTCGCCTTCTCCTACTCCTTTATAAACCTCTCTGGGTCTGTTTCTCATTATCCTTACGTGGTTGTTCAGTGCAGTTCTAGTTCCTGTTGTTCCTGTATCCTGTGTATGACCTGGCTTGTCTGACTATCAATTCTGGTGCTGACCTGTGGCTCTGTCTGACCATTCTACCTGTGCGCTGCTTTGGCTATAGACATCCAATCTGGTGCAGACCTGGGGCTCTGGCTGACTACCCGCTCCCTGTATGACCCTGGCTTGTCTGACTATCCAACCTGGTGCTGACCTGGGGCTCTGTCCAACTATCCTCCCAGTGTTGCCTACTATTATTGGACATCCTATCTGTTGCACACCTGTGGCTCTGGCTGACTGACCTCTCTGTGTATGACCCTGGCTTGTCTGACTATTCCACCTGGTGCTGACCTGGGGCTTTGTCCAACTATCCTCCAAGTGTTGCTTACTATTACTGGACATTCTATCTGGTGCAGACCTGTGGATCTGGCTGACTATCCACTCCGTGTATGACCCTGGCTTGTCTGACTATCCTAACTGTTGCTGACCGGTAGCTCTGTCTGTTCGCTCCGCTGTGTTGCCTGTTTCCCACAGACATCCATCCTGTTGCGGACCTGGAGCTCTGGCAGATTCCTGCCTTACTGACTGCAGGCGTGATTCAGTGTCTCCATTGTTGCGATCCCATATTGGAGACGAGCTCTTCCTAACTGACTGCAGGTGTGAGTCAGTGTTCTCGTTGTAGCTACATAGCGGGAGACTTCGGGTCATATCCGGTACTCCACTCACTACCAGTGAGACTACCAGTTGGCTTTGGCCTAATCTCCAGCCATTGTGGTTGACCCATTGGTAGACTCCTATTTCTGATAGAGTATCTGGCCTTTTTCGTCACCCTCTGCTTATTCTCATTATCCCAGCTATTTGCGTTACTACCTATTATTCTAAAAAAGTTGATATTAACTATACTGTCTGACACCTTGTCTTGTTTGCAAACCATAACACCTCCACCTCCTCATCTGTGCTGCTGTTAATATATTTGTTCTGGCTTTGTCTGTCATGTGTGGTTTCTGCTACCTGATACTCAGATGGTATGAGATGTTGGCTCATTTTTAAGAATGTTAGTCTCCCAACATTGCTGTCTGATGACATATAGGGTGACTGTGTGCTTTTTAACATATGTGCATGTCCAGGGCCAGACTTTCCATGACTTTCTCAAACAGTTTATAGACAGGCACAGTGCTCCCTAAAAGTGGTGGAAGATTCAGCCTTTGACTTCCTGCTAATCTTATAGACCTGTCATCATCCTCACTCGCAATTCATCTGTATCTGAATAAGAGAAGGATGCTGGAGGGATATTTTCAAGATCTGCATCATCATCATCAGTCATCATTAGTTCATCCTCAACAGCATCAGCATCACCTGACAATTCTTGCCCGCTACCCTTATATTCCTCTAAGCTTTTAGATGTCTCAAACAATTTATTTTTACTTTTACTGTAACAAAGTTACCTACTACTTCGAGGATGGATGTTTTGGTGCTTGTTTGTCTCACTATCTGATGCAGCAGGCAATTCAGCTGCTATACCTTCTTCTATTATGCTATTGCCAGCATCTATTATGCTATTGCCAGCATCTTCTTATATGGTTCTTTATTTCTACTGACACTGCTGGTGCTGGAACTAGTCTTTCTGGTACCTTGACAAACTGCATCCTCCCTTGGAGTACAGGGATCATCATAATTGATTGCACATGCTGCAGCAATCATTGCTGCAGTCAGTTTTTGAACTACTACTTTACTGTCATGTCCGTGCACTGCTCCACCCCTCTCACTTCCTCTTCCCCTTGTGCGTTTGCTGGACATTATATAACTACACTGTGTTTCTTTACTGTACGGTACACAACACAACTGATGGAGCTGTATGATGCCTTGCCTAAACCCAGTCAGCTGTCTGTCACTGTCACCTAATATATCTGTCGGCGCGGCACTCATCGCCCTCAGCGCGGGGGTGCTTCCTCTTCTGGTTGGCGTCGCTAGGCATCGACGTTGTGGCGTCTGACGTGGTCATCGGGCTGCGATGACGTCAGCCATTGGTTGTATGTAATCCAGCGCTGGGAGTCTATCGGTGCTCAGTCTGAGTTCTCCTCCGGTGTGTTCACTTCTTCTGGACGTTCTTGTGCTCTGTTCAGCCTGATTTTGACCCTGCCTGTCCCTGGACCCTGAGTTTGTTCTGCTGATTCGGTACTTTGCCTGCTAGTCTATTCTGGACCTGCCTGCACCTGGACCCTGAGCCTGCTCCAGCCTCTTCAGTCTTCTCTGAGCCTGCTCCAGCCTCTTCAGTCTTCTCTGAGCCTGCTCCAGCCTCTTCAGCCTTCTCTGAGCCTGCTCCAGTCTCCGCAGCCTTTTCTGCTCCTGCTCCAGTCTCCGCAGCCTTTTCTGCTCCTGCTCCAGTCTCTATCCTGCCTGCCCCGGATCTCTGGATCTGAGTGGTCTCCTGCTCTGTGCCAGCTTCCTGAGGATTCCAGTCAGCTTCTCGCCCTGCAGACCCGAGGTACTCAGCACGTTACTCTCTCTGTATGTATATGCATGGTTGCTTGTATGTATATATATATATATATATATATATATAGGTCTGTGGGTGATTGTGTGGGTTCCATTAGTCCTGCATCTGGGTATCCTACTTGTGTCTGTAGAATTTATTTCTCCTACTATCAGAATATATTGCTGCCTGCGCATACTCGCTGTGGTCCTCTCTACATGCAGCAAACACACACCCCTTAACAGGGTTGACGCTACAATATTTAGTTTTTTATTCTGTTTTATTATTTTTTTTTTTAAGTTGTCCACCCTGTTCTCTTATTACAGTCTGTCCAAAAAAAATTATAACTGAAAAACAAAATCAACAACTTCTTTCTACAGACTTCCCCACCCAGCACAGAGAAAATAACATCAAGATCAGCAAGCAAATAGGTCCCTAGCTGCCTGTGTCCTGCCAATCAGTCACATGGAATTTTGAAGTATTTGGGGTCAACCTCCTTCCCCCTTCTTCTCCCCAGAGTGCCTCACTGACTCTCCTAATAGAACAAATGTCCTACCTAAAAGATTCCCTAAACTAACTTCAATTCTCCTATCTTCTCTAGCTCAAAAAAATGTATTGCTCTCTCCTCTCACAAACACAGAATGGCATGCTGTGAGAGCTGACAGCGTTTTATATTTCTGTAGAAAACTTTTGTGTGGTGGAGAAATATTTTTCTTCCCATTGATTTAAATGGGTGAAAAAGGCAGGAAAAAGCGGAAAAAAGGCACTTTTCACAGGAAATTATTAGCCAAGCGGAAAGTGCCATTATTTGCCGATTTCAGTTTGCAGTGAAAAATTTCGCCATCCCTACTCTTTATCACACCTTACTGCATAACCCCTCCATATCTATATTATTTGTTCAAACTCGTCTCTAATCACAGCCAAAACATATGTAACAAAACAGTGATAGGGTACCCAATAGTGTAATAAGTAAATAACCACTCCAGTAAATAAAAATAAATAGTTGCTTGCACGCTTTCTTTGGTTGGAGTGATTTCCCTGGCAATTTATGTATTTTATATGGGTTGTATAATGCTGTTAAACCCCTTAACGACCGAGCGCGCAGGCACGCGGCGGTCACTAAAGGACCACAGAGCTTTTTTTTTTTTTTCTTTTTTGATTCTGGACTCCCTGAATGGCGTGCAGCCGCGGGGGGAGCCCAGAATTCCATGACGGTCATAGTACATCATGGGTCGTTAACTCAGATCGACCCATGACGTACTATAACCGTCAAGGGTCATTAAGGGGTTAAATTGTATAGACCAAAACATATCCAGTGTGACTATCTTTCTCTTTCCTGATCACATGGAACCCTGAATGGAGACAGGATTTATTTTCACATGCTAGTTTTGTCAGGGATATCATTCTGATCAACGAATGTGTGAGTGCAACTATTTATTTTTATTTACCCGAGAGGATATATACTTATTACACTATTAGGTGCCCGCTTTCTGTTTTGTTGCATTAATTTTGTCCAGTCTTCTTTTGACCTATCTGATAATGGTATGGTTGTAATTATTATTTGTTGAGGCTCTTTTACACTTCTTCTTATTTCCTGGTATATAACGATGAAAAGCATGCGGTCAGAACATAAGCCTTTTCCTTATCTTCCAGAATAAACTCACTCATATCATTTTTGAAACCTTCATTGGACTCCCTCTTAAGTTTTTTGCTATTTATGAATTTGAAAAACTTCTTTGGATTAGTCTTGCTCTCCCTTGCAACTTCATTTTCTGTTTTTGCGAGCCTAACTGCCTTTTTGCAATATTTGTTGCACTCCCTAAATTTCAAGAAATAATTTAAGACTTGTCAGAATTCTAAGGGAAGAAGGTTTATGAGCATGCTTAGGAATAGCTACCCAAATGGTGGAGGTGCTGAATAGAAATAACATTGTATTGGACCTAGTTATAACAAACAACAGAGCAGACATCTTGCTGAAGAGGCATCTGTGCACCTGCGCTGTCTCTGTCTCCTCAGTGATTGGTAAGGGGGAGTTTCATTGTACCTTAAAGTACACATAGGGACGGACAGCGCAAGCTGTCTGCTGGAGAGTCTGGTGGAGAGTCTCAAAAGATCTTTGATTTCTAATTAATGCTGGGCTTAATAAGCATAATAAAAGGATTTATATGCTTAGTGCTATGGTAAAAATTAATCGGGATGTACTTTTATATGCATGATAGTTAAACTGTAACCATTTGAGTGCCAAAGGGATGTGTTGAACACCCCTGTGGCATAGGGGTGTACACAGTCCCTTGCCATGGCTGCTTAACAGCTGATTCAGGAAAACACAGAAATGGCAGATCAGCGGATACATGTAAACAGCAGACTGCCCACGGATCAGCTGATTCATATAAACACATGGCTCAGTCACACTCCGCAAGGCAAACAGATACAAGCAATACTAAAGGAATATAAGAGCCCAAGTGGTCCTTTTATTCTAATGTGACTTATTTCGAATTCACGGCGTGCAGAGCTTTATTTGTCACAAACAATTGCCTCAGACTTACTGACTACATACAGAAACAGTCCTAAGTGAGATATAGCTAGCTCAATAGAGAATTTACTTGACGGTGGCTAAATACAGCACATGGGCAAAGACAGTGAACTGTATGGTGATTCGTCCCTCTATAGCAGTGGTTCTCAACCTTTCTTTGTTCAAGGCACCCCTAACATGTAGTCTGGAAGTTTCAGGCACACCTAACATTTTATAGGTCATTTGTCAAGCATGTAATAGAGTATACTGTAACAGGATCCTAAGTCCTCGGATTGACTTAGCCTGCTATGCTGGGTCTCTCTTTTGCAGGGGCCGCCAGGGAAGGGTGATGGCTCTGGTGCTCCGCTCCAGCTATCCCAGGATGGGGGTCAAAAGAAGACCCTTGATACCACCCCAAACGAACGACACAGAACGCCAGTCAGGTTCCAAAACTGAACACACTTTATTTTGGCTGAATTCGGCTCTTTTAAGCAGAGTTAATTGCATCAAGTCAAACAGTTAACAAAAGGGTACAAAACATTCTATAACTAAATCAACATAATTAAATTTAGTCACAATTGGAACAATGGGGCACACAATGGCACAAAGGCCTGAACTTCATGGATAAGGGGCAGGGGTAAACATGAGAACAATGGAAGCTCAGACTCTGTGGAGCCTCTGCACTTTGACCGCTTCTTACAGCCAGCCAATGAGCGAGCGAGCTACCAGTTCAATTGCCCAATCCCGTGGCCGCCGACATTTCTCCATGTTATGGCAATGGAGTCCCTTTAACTTGGTTCTTAGTCAGTCAGCCAATCAGAACCGGTAGGCGGGCAACCAATCGACCAATCTGAGGGGCGCCTACTTTTCCCATGCAAAGTCAATGAAGGCCCTTTAACCCGGACTGGCCAATCAGGAAGCCGCCTACTTTCCCATGTAAAGTCTATGGGTTTTTTCTGTACAGGTTGCCCCGCATAGGAGCCAGCCTACGGCTCCGTTCTACCTGTGAATTCAGTCTTTTTGGTGGAACAAGTGAACTTCCATAGTAACGGCCTAGGGTCCGTTACATATACAAATGCAGATATATACTGTTTTTTTAAGTCTCACACTCAGAATAACAGAAAAAAACATATTGTGCAGAAAATGTTCCAGAAATATAAATTTCAAACTCAGTATTCACATTTTATCAAAGTATTTATAGAAAAGACGGAGCACCCTAAACAGATGCCCATGGCACACCAAAGTTTCACAGCAGAATGGTTGAGAATCACTGCCCTATAGTCATATCAAGACACCTGACATCTGCTAAATACTCATTAGCCAGGGAGATGTATTTATAAGTGTTACAACCATAGACTGATATTAACCCTAACAAGCAGCAACATAACATGTTAAAGAGAACTGAAATAACAAACCCACTTACCTTACTATAGCTAGAAAATCCTGGGCTCTCTGAAATGGGCCCTCTTGCATTTGTTCAAGAGCTAACATCTTCAATCCATCTTAGATTTTCTGCCCATGGGAGAGGACATGACAGTTGCTCGAAGGACAACACCATCTCAAACTCTGTTCAGTGCTCTTGCCAACTGTAACCCTTTAAGGAAGAGAGGAGTGTGTAATGCATAGCTTGGCAACATGTTGGGTTCCTTAAAGGGTTAAGTAGGCTCATTCACTCGTTCTACTTCAATTTGAAAAAAAAAAACTGTTAGCAATTGTCACGTCTGCTTCCATTTACTTCCATGGACATGGCATCTTGGACTGATTGAAGAAGTGTCTCTTAAACAAAGGCTCAAGAGCAGAATTCATTGGGGCCAGTAGGATTTTCTGGTCGTAAAACAAGTGTGGGGGGTTCTTATTAAGAGGGGTTAGTTTTTCTTTCAGTGTTAATGAATATACATAATATAAACAACAACCAATAATGGTGCATAGTGAAGTGCTAAGGTCTGCAACATCACTATATTCTACACATAGATGTTTTAAATGAAAGCAGGTTATAAGAGATATTCCATAACTATCTATTTGAATAAAGTCACTGATGGATACACTGATAAGATAAATTAAAAAGCTGCATTTTAGTACTTTTTGAGCCTGTTATAAACCTTAAACAAATGTTGATGCTGAACTAGCCTTTCCTAAGACAACAGTGTTGGAGGTAAATAGGCATGGCTGTTCACACTCTATTTCATTTCCCATCCTTCTCAGGGCTGGTTCTAGGGCAGGTTTGTCACCCAGGATTGCCATTAATGTATTGGAAGGTGGGGCTTGTCACCTGTACCACTATATCACCTGTACCACCCAGAAACTAACACAATGCCTCTAGTGGAAGAGGACAGGAGGAAGAGCACCTACAGCAATGTAGGAAGTTGCTGCATTGTTCTTCTGGAGTGGGAGAACTTGAAGCAGTGGAGGCAGAGAAAGAGAGGAGCAGAGAACATACACACACATGCAGAGCAATGCATTCAATACTTTTCTGACTTTCAAAGGGTTAAGCCAGGAATGTAGTTGAGGCTGGCCACAAATATTCAACACTGTATGCATAAATATATTTTATTTATCTTATGTATAACTAAAGAAAATAGACCAAAAGTACTGATTTTTTATTCATCAGTAATGATGAACAGTTATCAGTACTTTTGGTCCATTTTCTTTAGTTGCACAATAGATAAATGAATTATGTTTATACACAGAGTGTTGAATATATGTGACCCTCAACTGTTCTCATTTAATAGCCTGGCTTAAAGGAACAGACAAGAAAGTAACCACCAGACAGGGCCCTGCTAAAAATAGGTTGTCCTCCTGTCTATCTCCTGCTTGCTCAATTATCTCAGGGTTTAATATAATACATTGAGTCTCATAGTCCCACACCATTTCTGTAAGACAGAGAAAGCTTCCACTTGCCCAATCTCTGATCTGACTGGATCTATGGAACCTGAGAAACTTCTCAAGTCCTTGAAGACCAAGTCTGCTTGTGCAGAGCTGGAATACTGGCTCTGCTCAAACCGATGGCCTATATGGGGTGTTGATCATATCTGGGAATTCTTAGGATTTTGACCCAAATCTTAGGGTGAAGGGACAGATTCTTATGGTGAGAACCCACTGTTAACTATCTTATTTGCACCATGTAACTGCTTATTCACTTCCTAAATTGCTGGCATTTCAACCAGAAAGACAGAGGGAGGTATCCTGCTTGTCATCTGTATGTTCAGGCAGGCAGTGAAAGTTACAGCATGTTGAGGTTTCCTTGTGGACCAATAAGAGCACCTCCAGGTTAGAGCAAGCAGAAATACATAGCCTGAAATCTACATTCTGGGGAATTTCAAGGGCTAAAATCTCAAAAATCTCAGGGTTAGCTCATTTTCCCAGGTATGATGCCATCTCTCTCACATACACATTTGGTTTTATGAGAGAGCACTCTTGAAGAGGCCAGCTTTGGGAGCTCACCTTGTCCAGAAAAAGGTATGTGAGTCAGAATGGTTTTAGTTCCTGAATATTATATTCAGGCAGTCTGGTCCTGGGATATCAGATCTACAGCTGTATTGGGTGCAATGAATGATTTTATATAGCCAATGGGAGTACATGGATCAAAACTATACACCTACGTGGCTTCCCCTCTTGACCTGACAGACGTTTGGGTCTGCAGCAGTATGGAGATCCAGCAGTGCTGTGGGTCTATTATGTATAGTATAGCAGTGAGTTTATTTTCATTTCTTTCAACACCTTCCTGATCCAAAATACATCAGCCCTGGGCCCTGTGAACAGAGCAGTTGCAGTGGTGCTGCTCCAAAAAGTTTAGTGCACAGCTGGGCAGTTGATAACCTGAGACACTCTACGTTTCAAGTTTACAATTACCCACAATTCCTAGCCAGCCATTGGTTAGTTGTGAATGATAAGCAATGTAGTCATGAGCACCAGGAGGGCATCTTGCTTCCTATCAATACACTGACATCATCAAAATGCTAACTCCAGGTTCATCCAGCTGTGAAACTGTAATCTTTTACTATTGATTTAACGTTGGGAATACGTCAACAGGTGATGGGTGAGGCTATATGACTTGGATTTGTCTTGGTTGACTGCTGCTGTGATTGACTGGTGGCTTGACTGGCACAGTGAAGAAGAGAGCTTCATGCCTTCCTGGCTCTCTGACATGCCCACAGTATATAGTCACACTCATAAATGTGAACAAACTGAATTCTGCTTTGAGAACCAACATGTGGCTTCTAGGTTTCCCCCAGTACATCACTGTTCATTCAGTATGGGATGGCTACCAGCGCAGCTGGGACAAGGCTGGGGTCAGTATGTGTGGTTATATGGCTACTGTGTTAGCAGTATTGTAGCTCCCTTGTAATTGTAAGCTCTATGGCATCATCGGTGGCTCCATTTCAGTTGTAAGCTTTCTGGTATCAATTTTGTGTCTCTATTTCAATCATACACTCTGCGGCATCACTAATGTAACTATATCGCAGTTGTACACTCTGTATTATAAATGAAACACCATTTCAGCTGTGAGCACTGTGTATCATTAGTGTAGCTCCAGTTCAAAAAAATATTAAGTGGAATACTTTTAATAATTCAAAGCTCAATATCATATTGTTATGTTACTACTCTAGTAGTTGCTGCATGATTTATAATATTGCAATTGTGCTAATTTTTTTTTCTTTTTTACCCTCCCCACACACACAAAAAAAAACAGTTGCTCAAAATTGTTTCGCAGCTGGCCCTGAATACCCTAGAAACCTCTGTCCTCCCACCTATACAATATTTGTTTCAGTCATAGTCTACAGACTTAAGGCTACCTTAAGCCACAGAGCTTTATCACTACATTACAGGAAAGTCTTTCACACATGAAAATACAATCTGTGTAACTGTAGTTTGGGGAAAGAAGAAATCACGCACATATAGTTACATAGCTGAGTTCAACTTTTGCCAGATTTAGTCCAGAAAAAGACAAGCAAAACTCCATTGACTGATTTCCAATTTCTCCTCAAGCAGATAACCAATTTCTTCATCACTCCAAAATAACAATCATATTGCGTCATAGATGAACATCCTACATGCTTTTAAACATTTGCGTTGCCCTAGAATTGCTTTATGTTTGCTTGAATACATATATCTCTGTTTGATTTCTTTTAAATTAGAAGAAAAGCCAATTGTGCTTCTATAACCATATAAGTGCTCCTATTCGGTGTGCTATTATATTGAATCCCTTGTTGCAGTGGGGACACTATGTTCAAGTCCATTGATCTTAGCCTCCAGCATCAGAAACTGCACTTAAAGGAGCAGTAAACTTCTTTTTCTGAAAACACATATTTTACAGAGCATTTCCTGCTGAATAAAACAAGGTCACTCCCATCGCTGTCAGATGTTTTATTCAAAAATTATAGCAGTTTAAATCATCAGGAAGTGAATTTACTTTGTTTACTTCCTGATAGCTCTGACAGGAAGTGGCAGGCAGTTTCTATCACATTCTATGGAGAACTGTATGTCTCTGACTTTTCTGACTTTCCTCTCCATTAGAATCTACCCGGAAATTTAATTAGAATTTGACCACTAGAGGGCACTGCTAATGTAAAAAAAACATGGGTTTAAACTGTAATAACTCTGGAAATATAAATCTCTCAGCAGTGGGAGTACCATTATTTTACTCAATAGGAAAATCCCTACAATATATATTTTTTCATAAAAAATTTTACTGCTCCTTTAAAGGTATTCACTACAGTGTATGATCATCAGCGGGCTGCGGACTCACTCGCCTCAAAGACTTTAATGCTAGCAAGCTCCTTACGCCTGCCCAATAGCATGTGCAGGAATTACACCATTTCTTCTGTGCCTTGTTTAGTATATGATGATGATGGTATAGAAGAAAGGAACACTGAAAATGTCCATAAAAAGATCTTTTACCCTTCACTTGGTACAAGTGGTGTTAAGGGGGGAATTCTCATTTTAAGCAGCTTAGTAAATTGGTATCAAGCAGGAGTAGGAACTAAAATCTGATTCCATCTCCTGTTTTTGCATAGAATCATATTCACGCATTCCCTCCACTGAAAGGAACTGGAACAATTCTGGAGCAAACCAACTGCACCATATGGGACAAATAAACGTTCCTTGTATTCCCATTAATTTAAATGGGGCTTTTTTGAGAGGTTTACAACACATTGTTTCACAACGCATTGGAGACCTCTTTAGCATTCAGTGGGGTTAAAAAGCCCTATTTAAATCAATGTGAATTTTTATTTGTCCCCTGTGGTGCAATTGGATCTCCCCAGAATTACTCCTGTGGAGGGGGGGTTATGCACTAAGGTGTTATATCACTTCTCCCATTCTTGTTATTCTATGGAACCAATGCACTTAGATTTCTACAACTTAGACAACGTAGGGACTGGAGAAGTGATATCACTGGAGGTCACCTCTGTTTTATCACCTCTTTATCACACTTAGTGCATCCCCCCCCCCCGGGTCTGAATAATACTTCAGCCTCATTAGGAGGATAAAGTAAGTTAATGCTTTGTATGTAATATTTAATTATATACATGTTTGTTATCATATGGATGAGACCAAAGTGCAATTCTGGAGCAAACCAGCTGTACCATGGGGATAAATTACAATTCCCATTAATTTAACCCTCTGAGTGCAACAGAGGTGTACAACGCATTGCAATACAACACATTGTATACCTCTCTGGCTCTCAAACAGTTAAATATTGGTTTCAAATAAATGAATGCTAGAGATACTGGCTTAAAGCCCCATTTAAATCAAAGGTGATTTTTTTTTAATGTCACCTATAGTGCAGTTGATTTGCTCCAGAATTGCATCTCTCTAGATAACTGAATTGCACCACAAATAGATCATTTAGGTAAAACTCCTTTTTCAGATCCATCTTCCAGTTCGACGGAGTGTTAAAATCATTAAGTTTTATGAACCAGAAAAAAAAGTGCAGTGGAATTTAGATGCAAATTGAAGTAAAAGCTCTTGTAAGTGATCCTGTAGTAATCTTCATGGACCTATTAAGGGAAACCCCAAAAGGCTCGCAAAACGAAATCCTGAATCCTAGCTATTATATGCCTCCTTCTTCCAGCTGAGCCTGATTATCTGGCAAACTAAATTATTTTTACATATTGGCCCATGATTAGTTGGCAGCACAATTCTTATGACATTTCTTAAACAGGAATATATCTTGAGCAATATGTAGAAAAGCAAAAGGGGACTAATTCGGGGTTAACCTAATGTACCAGAGGAGCAAATTAAAATGTTTTAACTGCTTAAGAACCAGTGGGGTGTGCAACACACGGAGAAGCCATGCGATGCATAGCCTTCTGTCCCTTAAGGGTTAAATGGAACTTTTTCTTAAACTTGTTTTTTAAACAAGTAGGCCACATGACTAGAATGTCATGCTTGTAACAGTCACATTCATTTTGTATTGACAACACTGGTGAATATAGCTTGTCAGCTATTCAAAAATATGACTTTATCTGTTGAACAAGTCAATGGCAACGCTGATATTTAACCCTTTGTATGCCAGATTGGTATACAAAGCAATGTGTTGGATATCCCTCTGGCACTTGGAGGGTTAATAGACAACAATTCTTGAACTGTACAGTACTGGCGGTCTGTAAGGCCTTATCAGCCTTCTAGTTCATGTGAGATAAATAATTAGACTTTTCTTAAAAATCTCAGGTGGGCCACACCCTGGAGTCAGGTGGGCCACATTTGGCCCTTGGGCCTCATATTGGATGCCCATGCCTTAAAAGCTAGAAAGGTCACCCTATCGTTAAGCAGGTTAAATGTGGATTAAACCTTTGAGTGCCATAGGGGTATCCAATGTACTGTACACCCCACTGGCAGTCAAAGGGTTAAATCCAATTTTTGTATTTGTTCCATAAAGTGCAATTGGTTTACCTCAGAATTGCTTCACTACCATACATGTGGCCCTGGTGCTTTAAAAGATTTTTTTGTAGTGAAAATACTTGGGTTTTCCTTAAAGTATATAGTATTTGTGAAAAGTGTATATTTGTAAACGAAGCTTATAATGTCAATAGATGGAATATGTCTACATTATGCAATATAACAATGTTGAATGAATAATGTCATTTTAATAATGCAAACATAAGCTCTTTGTATAATAACACAATTATAACTGCATATGAAGTAACTGCTAATATTTACTCTAAATTTAACCTTAAACCTAACTCAAAGAATCATTCAGTAAAAAAGCTATCCTTAACCCAAAAACAAAGTGTACTATATTATTATCAATATAATTTCAACATTATCCAGATTTCCAACCTTATGAAGTGATGATCAACACTGATCATTGTAGCACCATTGTAGCACCATTGAGAGGCTACCATGCCTTAGAACAAGACACTTAATCTTGTTCGTGCTTGATGTGTGCTCCTCACAACTTTTTTTGTCTCCCTAAGTTTAAGGGCATCCCAGGCATGGGCCCTTGCTTCCATGTGCCTAGAGGGATTTGGCTGCACCACACTGACGAGGCTCACATAGGCTGAAACGTACGTCTGTGGTTTTGAAGTTTCTCTCGTGCGGAGAGGATTTGCCTGACATTTCGGAGCTGGACTGTCTGTGGGCGGGACCAGTCTGATATGGACATGGAGATTTCCTCTCTGCAATGGCACATGGGAGTGAAAAACGTGAGTTGTAGCACCATTGAGAGGCTACCATGCCTTAGAACAAGACACTTAATCTTGTTCGTGCTTGATGTGTGCTCCTCACAACTTTTTTTGTCTCCCAACACTGAAAATTCAGCAACAGGAAGTTGATAAGGGATTCACATATGTCTCATATGTGTATGAGGGACCGCATGAGAAATAAGTGATTTTTTTCTGAGACAAAAGTGTCCACAATTGTTTCAGTAGCAAGTATGTGAACCTCGAAAGTTGATATAGAAAGCTACTGTCCAAAAGATATCTCCATGGCAGACAGGAGCCAGCTATAACATGTAGCAATATATACTCTCATTAATTAGTTAAAAGCTGCTGTCAAACATATCATATTCTGTAAGAAGACAAATGTATTGCGGAATTACCAGACGGCATAAATATGAAACTGATGTGGGTTGAGCCCATCAGCTAGATATATGTTACATCCAAAAATAATGATATTGCAGCTTATCTTGTATAATTACAAGAAGGACCTAGAAAAATATCTTGGTAATACTTTCCCCTATATCTACTCAGGTATCTCTATAGAGCAGAGGTGGGTAAGTCTTCCTGTCCAAGGATCACAGTTACGGTTAGATTTTATGTGGGGGGCCAAAGGGTCATCTTATACACACATACACCTTTCATGCAAACCATTAAGATGACCATCACCTCCCATAATGATGGGTGGTGTATTTTAGATAATTATTTTAACCATTACCTGGTGGGTAGACATGAATCTTTTTGTACATAAGACACAGACACAGTTTTGGTGACAAAATTAGAGGTCACAGTTTATTTCACCTATTAATTGCCAGACCATCCACCCGATCTATAATGTAGCACTCCATGAGCCATGGTTTCACAGCCTGCTCAACTCTTCCCTTTCCAGGTAGTCCACCACTTCTCATTTCTAAGTGCTGGTACTGGGAATGCCCCCTTTGGGTTGCAGGTCTGGTTGTAGAACACAGCACCTTGCCTTAAGGTCCATGCATACTGACCGGCATGCCCCCACATCGCATTTACCAAGTGTGTTGCATTAACACCACTCACTTAAAGAGGGCCTCCTATTAATTGGACCTCTTTTAGGTCCCACCATAACCCCCAAACTTGGGCAAATCTACTTTTATGGCCCTAAGTAAAAACATCAATCGCCATAATATACCTTTCACCCTGACTATACCTGATCTGCTTGTGATGAAATGAGTGCCCCCCCACTGGAACACATGAACTTATCCATGGCCCTGTTAACCTTACTTCTAGCCCTCTCCATCCCACCCTTGGTTTGGGCACCCAACCAGTTTTTCCTTTCCACTAAGTTAGATCATACCAAGGCAGAGCTGGGATATAGGGAGAGGGTTCTAGGTCATGTGCTTTGTATCTCTAATATCAATTGAATTTTATTACTTGCCATGAAATCATTACCTCCTATATGCATGACCAACACACCTGGGCTCCCCCACTACTTTACCACTGACAAATGTTTCCCAAAACCTTGGCCACATGAGTCTGCTATTAAGTCAACTCATATCAATGGGGTGCCAGTTTTCTTGTAACAGCACTAGGAAATTATTACAGTAGGACATCCCAGAGTTTCAAAGGTTTCAATATATTTGAAATGGTGGAAATAAAAAAAGACTCTTACAATCAACTCAAACTTGTTTGATATATAGTGTGAGTTTAGCAAAAACTGTAATTTTGTACTTTTATGTATTTATGACATCATAGCTTGTCACAAGAAGCAACATTTCATTCTTGTAAGGTGCTGTGAACACAGCTGCATTCATTCTGAAAGAAACAATAGTTTTCCATGTATAACAAGAAAGTCTCCAGCAGAAATCTTGCCTAAACAGATGGACAGCAGAAATACTGGAAATGTTTCTTGCCCGCAGGTAGAGAAAATTCCCTATGCCTCTGGAACTTAAGGGGTTAATAAATGCACTACATTGGCTTTATGCCAACCTTGTGTCCCTTCTAGTCTGCCCATTTTCTTATGTAATAAAATATACATTCTTCCGTACTTCTGAGAATTGACATATCTATCCCAAGCATTTCTGAATTCCTTTACAGTAATTGTCCCTGAAACCTCTGCCTGGAGACTGTTCCAGGAGTCTATCACCCTTTCCATAAAAACTATAATGAACTATAATGTATACCTTAATATATTTAAAGTTGTTTATCGCCTCTCTTCCTCTTTTCTTCCAAGCGGTATATGTTAAGTTCTTGGCGTCTATTCTGTTCATCTGTGTCATAAAGACCCTATACCATTTTGGTGGCTCTTCTTTGAACTGCCTCCAATTTAACAACGTCCTTCTGGAGATATGGGGCTGGATTCTATTGCAGGTGCTAAATGTTAACACCTGTTTTATCAAACATTTTCCTATTGAAGTATATGGGGAAACCTGGAGATAAATGCAGTGATAACATTAGCACCTGCAATAGAATCCAGCCCATGCTCTCCAAATCTGTACACAGCAGTGGTCTTACCAGTGATCTATAAAGGGGCATTTGTAGCTCCCTCTTCCTCTTGCTAATGACTCTTTCTTTAAGCCAAGAACCATGTTTGCTTTTTTCCCTCTGTTTTACTGCATTGCTTGCCTAACTTCAAATCATCTGTAATAATAAGTTGTTTTTCACTGATATTTTTGGCAGCACAGTACAGTTAAGACTGAATTCCATCTCTGAGCTTCTTTGCCCTAAATGCATTATCACTTTTCAGTATTACATTTTATGTCGCATACTTTTATCCATTTGGTTTATTACCTTATTACTTCCTGGAGAGTCAATCCTGTTGCAGATTTTTATATAATCTGCAAAAAAGGCACAACTTACATTGAATACAACTAGTAATGCAACTAATGAGGACAATGAAGAAAAAAGGCCATAGCACTGACCCCTGTGGCACTCCACTAACAGCCCATCTTTCCTCTGAATGAATACCATGTATTATAGTATGCTATTTCTTGTTTTTCTGTTCTTCAACCAATTATGTATCCCATCAATTTACCTTTCTGACTCTACTCCAACCCGATGAATCTTATGAATCAGTTTCCAATGTGGTACAGTATCAAAAGCTTTACTAATATCCAAATATGCTATATCTATTGCTCCATCCTTGTCTATCATTTGAGTAACATAATCAAAGAATTAAAAAAGATTCGTTATAGCAAGATCTTCCTGCTGTACAGCCATGCTTCCATGGATCTTGCATGTCAGATATAAAACAATGTAATTAATTTTCAAACTACAGATGTCAGACTCATGGGTCTTTAATTGTGCTTGATGAGTAATAGCCCTACACTGGCAATTTTCCAGTCATCCAGTCATGAAGCATTGCTTTGGAGACCTCTCCAGCATTGTAAAGGCTTTACTGTAGCTGGTTGCTGTAGAATTTCTAATCTTTATCTTCTTGAATACAGCCAATTGTTATGAAATTAAACAGGCCATTATGGTGTCTAATACTGTCTTGGGTCAACATTTCTCATCAGGTGTTATCTTCCAATATACTTTGGTTAGTAGAACTGCAGTCTATGAAGAGATGCACAATCACCTTTTCATGATGAGCACCAATGTAAATGATGGACCATACAGAAGTTGGTGATATGTTTTTGTTTATTTTGTCTCATAAGACTTTCATATTTCAGCCAGGTACACCACATTATTATTTCTTGACACCCACTATATGTAAAGAAAATATATTTCATAGGTTGTGATGTAATTAAATTATGTTTTCATTTGTATTGGTAGGTTCATCATTCACTTGCATGCTTTGGTTTTCTGAGCTTGGAATAGAGGTTTCTTAAGAGTTACTTTGTTGGGAATATATGTAACTTTGTAATGGAAATTATTTTTTGAGTGCAACATACAACTGTGTTAGTCTGTTTGTGGCATTATAGAGACATACAAACATACATGAGATTAGATAACATCTTACCATTCATCTACTGATATGTTACAAACTTCTGCTTCCCCCTTAAAGGGATAGTAATGTTTCATAATAAAAGCAGCTCTAATTAATCATCATAGTATTTGAACTTTGGAGAGTGTTATTTCAATTCTGTCAGAGTTATAGTTCAAGAGTAATTCAATGACAAAGTATCCCCCTCCCGTCCCTTTTACTGATGTAACACTGCTCAGCCAGAGCAGATGGGAGGTGCCCAGGTAGATTGCAGAGAGGGACAATCTTCAATTAAGATAAGGGAAAACCCTGAAAAACATGTCAAGGGGGGCAGGACTTTCATTGTTCTCATATGAAGAAGATTGTCCCTTGCTGTTATCTGTCTGGTCTATGGACTGCATTCCACATCCGAGAAGAGATGGCTTACACTAGGTAAAAGGGGCGGGAGGGGAAACTTTGCTTGTGAATATCTCTTAAACCATAAAGGTTTGAGAGATAAGACTTATATCGTTCTTCATGTTTTTTTAATGCCTACAAAATAAAATAAAGATAAAACGAAGTATTACTATCCCTTTAACTTTAATTTACACAGTGATCCCTTTTCAGAAACATTTACAAGTGTACTGTGTAATTTAGAGATTAGACTTCTAGAGATAGAGTAGGACAGTATATATCTATTCTAGGATATTCTACAGTTGTTTGTTTTATGGGTTAATCTTGTATCTAAAGCACATTTTGCAGCTGTAAGCACCTGAAAAAAGAATTGCTTGGGTGGATAGAATTCCAGCTTTAGGTCTTACGGATACCATTTTTTGCAGTTCTTGTTAAGTCAAATATTTCTTAATTAACCCTACTTTGGGTCACATAGATTTATTAAATCCTCTACATTGCATTGTTCCATATGGGAGAGCAACTAACTTTTCCTTGAAGCTGAGGACTTACTGCCTCTTAGCTGGTGATATTCCTTTTATGTATTATTCCTATAAAGTAATGTTTTGGTAGTATGTCAGTTGCATGGAAGTATAGATACAAATCTGGTAGTACCATGCCATCACTTTCTTTTGTTTTTTAAAGAGTCCTGGGCACTTTTCTGCCCAAAGTAGAGAATATATATTGCAATCCATATTGCAAGACAATGTTGACAGTTTTTTTACTACGGTCATCCTACTTTTTGTATATACTTCATGCAATTGTGTCAAATAGTAAATGCTTTTAACCCTTTGAGTGCCAGAGGGTTACGGAATGCATTCCATACCCCTCTGGCACTCAAAGGGTTAAATGCATATATGCTCATAAACAGCGCCTCCTAGAAAGAAATTGAGATAGGCTATGGGTTGCAAATAAATCAGATCTTTGTCTTTATTTTTGTCCTCGCATCTCTATAAAAATACTAAAAATAGTTAATAAAGCTTTTTGTGTTGCAATGGAAAAAAAAATCATTTGCTTTTAATTTTGTCTACTCTGGTAATACCAGCTGTTCAAATCCCACCCACCCTTCTCAGTTCAGGTTGTGCCATCACATTTAATTTAGTGGGCTGGCTTCTTATTAACCTGTGGAATGCTTAAAGGGATAGTAATACTTCGTTTTATCTTTATTTTATTTTGTAGGCATTAAAAAAACATGAAGAACGATGTAAGTCTTACCTCTCAAACCTTTATGGTTTGAGAGATATTTACAAGCAAAGTTTTCCCCTCCCGCTCATTTTACCTAGTGTAAGCCATCTCTTCTCAGATGTGGAATCTGGTTGTAAGACTGACAGATAACAGAAGGGGACAATCTTTTTCCTATGAGAACAAAGAAAGCCCTGCCCCCTTGACAAGTTTTTCAGGTTTTTCCCTTATCTTAATTGAAGATTGTCCCTCTCTGCAGTCTACCTGGGCACCTCCCTTCTGATCTGGCTGAACAGTGTTACATTAATAAAAGGGGAGGGAGGGGGATACTTTGTCATTGAATTACTCTTGAACTACAACTCTGACAGAATTAAAATAACACTCTCCAAAGTCCAAATACTATGATGATTAATTAGAGCTGCTTTTATTATGAAACATTACTATCCCTTTAAAGGAAGTAAGGGACCGAAAGAAGAGCACAACATATGAATTTAGAGGCCCATGAGAAATTCCGATATTGGGAAAATATCAAAAATGAACCTAATGTTTTCAAGGTTTCTGAGGTTACAAAATAGTGTTTCTCTAATGCTGTCATATATGTTAAGAAAAATATCACTTTTCTTAATCACTTTAATCTAGCCAGCACCTCCCCCATTAAATGCAGTACTCAGTGTACATTGCACGAGGTAATGCCACATGGATTGAAAAACAAGACTGAGCATCACCAAACACAGTAGCATAGTAATGTAGTGATAAGGCCAAAAATGGCATTCATCCTGCACCAAAAAGAGTAGAACAGATTCCTTCCTGGCTTCAAAAGGCAGTCAGATATTTCCCTGGATCAGCATCCTATGTGCATTGAAACCAAGTATCATACTAATTCCACAACATTTTTTAAAAAAATCCTTGCATTTGTTTCAGTCAAAAGCTCATTTCCTCTAGTCTCATTGGATGAGCCCTTGTTTTTTGCTCAACTCTTTGATTAAATACTTCCCCTGTGAGTTATTTGTATTGGCCTTAATTATATTTGTAAATACTAATCATATCTCCCCTTAGAGTCTCTACTTTAATGCAAACAAACCCAGTTTACCTAATCTCTTACATTTTCCAATCCTTTACCAGTTTTCTTGCACATATCTGTACTTTTTTTCCAGTTCAATGATGTCTTTATGAAGAACTGTTGCCCAAAAGTGTACTCCATACTCTAGGTATGGAAGAAGCCGAATTATAGTCCCATCACGTGCACCTATATCCCTTTCATTTTATAACTGCTCTTGCGCCAGATGAGTGAAGTAACACTGCATGCTGTTGTGAAGTATATTGTCTGTCTGCACCCCTGTATTTTTCTGTAATAAGGATTCCCCAAGTAATTTTCAATTTAGTGCATATACAACATGCTTGTTTTTTCAAAACAAAATGCATAACATTACATTTATCTATATTAAACTTAATCGGGGGGTGGAGTACTTGAGGGGGCACCACCCCAAAATATAAACTCCTAAGCTTTATTCATTCTGTGCGTGTTTGTAGTCTCTCTAAGGGGAAGGGTATCCCAGGCATGTGTGCCTTATGGGAACTAGCTGCATCTTACTGAAGAGGCCCACGAAAGGTCAAAATGTATAGTAATGTGCAAAAATCTTAGGCAGGTGTGAAGAAATGATGTAAAGTAAGAATGCTTTCAAAAATAGACATGTTAATAGTTTATTTTTTATCAATTAAGAAAATGCAATATTTGCTGTGACCACCTTTTGCCTTCAAAACAGCATCAGATTGTCCAGGTTGATCTTGTACTACAACTCTGACAGCATTGAAATAACTCTCTCCATAGCCCAAATACTATTAAGATTAATTGGAGCTGCTTTTATTTTGAAACATTTCTATTCCTTTAAAGGGATAGTAATACTTAAAAATAAGTTCCCCCATGTTGTAGCCAGTAAAAAAATGACTTAAATGAGACCTTTATGGTTTGAGAGATATCCACTATCAAAGATCCCTCTCCCCTGACTTCAGCATTCTAGCTGAAAGCAGGGGAATCCGGTCCCAGGACTGGCCGAGGCTCTGCAGCAGAGGGGAGATCGCGGTAATAAAAAAGAAATCCTTAACTTAAAAGGTCTTCTACATGTGCTTGCAAACCAAGGACACGTTGAAGACCTTTTTAGCAAAGGATCTATTTTTTATTATTGTGATCTTGGCTCTGCTGCAGAGCCTCGGGCTGATCCCAGGAGAGAATTCCCCTGCTCTCAACTAGAACGATGACGTCAGGGGAAAAGAGGGAACTTTGAAAGGGGATATCTCTCAAACCTTTATGGTCTCATTTAACTCCGTTTTTTACTGGCTACAACATGGGGGATAGTAATTTTTAAGTATTACTATTCCATTAATCAGTGAATGCATTGATGGCTCTCTCCTAGGAGTCAGCAACAGTTTACTTTAATCTTCCTTGTATACTATACTTACAAGTTTGTGATACACTATTGATTAGGGTGCCCAGACCTCACCTTTAACCGGGGACACATAAGAAATAGGCATATTTCAGGACTGCACTGAAATCAACTCAGCTCTTGAATGAGTTGAGGTCTGGTCACCCTACTATTGATAAGCCTTTTAGTTTCCTTGTACAAAATACAGTTTAGCAAGATTTTGTTTGAAATGTGTTTCAGTTTATATGAAAAATAGGGAAATTATTAATATAGCAAGTGGGATTGTACATAAGAACATTTTGCATCTTCAGTTTCTCTTTAACCCTTTGAGTGCTAGAGGGGTACATCGAGCATTGCAAAGCAACGTGTTGTATACCCATTTGTCACTCAAAGGATTAACCAGTTGAGCAAACTGACCAAACATATGAAAAATGCAAAGGGTGTGTACAACCCCACCCAAGCAGATCAGTGGTAGATCTGCATGTGAACATAGGTAGAAGAGCCTTTGGTGATACTCTCTTCCCTGAATCTATTGCTAAGCACATTTAATCCTTTGAGTGCCAAAGAAATGTGAAATGCATTGCTATGCACTGCACACATACATGAAGCGCACACAGTTAACATTACACAGGGAGTGAATCAGGGAAGAGAAGTCATTCGGGCTTTCTGTGGGAGCAGGGAACTGCATAACACAGAAAAATGCTACAAGCTTGCAAAGTAGGCTGACCAGACCTCACCTTTAACCAGGGACATATAGGAGAAATGCATACTGCAGGAGTGCACTGATTTCAGTTAAGTTCTGCAAAATTGCTATTTCCTATGTGTCCTCGGTTAAAGGTGAGATCTGGTCAGCCTATTGTAAAGAATTGTAATAAAGAAAACAAATGTAACACAGCCTATATGTAATTTTGAAAGATGTTTTGAAATTTCCTGCATTGACAATTCCAGTTTAAATCAGGTACCTCCTAGCAATGCATTTAAAATCACCAGGTATGTGCATAAGCAAATTAAATGAGCTTTACAATTTATTAAATACGTCTAATTGTTCTGCATGTTTTCAGTTTATGTTTTACATCTGCTGTGTATGGCAGGAGGGGTCAGTACTTGTGTTCCCTACAAGAAGAACACAAATGAGCAACCCAGCACTGAATGAGTTAAAAGAATAATTAAAACTAGGCAGGAAAGCATGGCACATCTGTTATTCCAGTGCACCTTCACATAAATTTTCCTCTTTAACGCTTTAAATGCTGAGTTGCTTACCTGTACTCATATGTGAGGGAACATTGGTCAGTTCCTCTTGCAGTCTTATTTGGACAAGGCATACATGGAACTCAAAACATCATCATAGGTTAGGGTGACCAGTCCTCACCTTTAAAAAGGGACACATATGAAAAATACATACTGCAGGGCTGCTTTGGTTTTGGTGCAGTCCTGAAATATGCCTATTTCCTATGTGTCCCCGGTTAAAGGTGAGGTCTGGTCAGCCTATCATAGGTGGATCCATCAAATAACCTGAGCCAATTAAGATGGCACATTGGCTCATACAGGAATATTGAGACATTTTAGTGATTCTAAAGAAATGAAGCTTGGGAAACTTGGACTCATGAAACATCATGTTAGCCACTCTCTTAATACATTGGGTTTTAAAGCTTTATTAAAACACATGATCAACCATATATAATTTAGAACAACAGAAGCTTAACCACTTGCATTACACAGATCTACAAAGAACTACTTTACAATGTGTTGAAGACATCTCTAGCACCCAATGTTTTAATGCACTGTAAAAGCAGGCTGCATCCACTAGTAGGGTGACCAGACCTTACTTTTAATCAGTGACACACATGAAAAATGCATGTTGCAGGGCTGAGTTGATTTCAGTTCAGTCCTGAAATATGCCTATTTCCTATGTATCCCCAGTTAAAGGCGAGGTCTGGTCATCCCTAACCACTAGGGGTCATTTAACATGCAACATCTGCACATGCAAAAATAGTATTTCACATGTTGATTTGCTGCATGTCAGCAAAAAAAAAAACAATGTGATCATGATAACTTTATTTTACTAAAACAATGCTGCTCCATGTGGGTTTATTTTTTTGAAGTTAGAAGCACTGCATGTGCTAAATCATGAACCAGCTTCATTTGATCAGTCCTTGCAGACAAGGGAGCAGATGCTTTTAATTAAGGAGTAGATGCTGCTATAACTCATGCCTATCAGGCTAAATACGAGGAACTTACTGTTCAGTCTACATACTGCAGACCAACAAGTAAAGGTGGTCAGGGTTAGAGGCTGGGAACTGTGGCACTGACTACAAGGAAGTGTGGGTGCAATTAGTAATTGTGCAGTTGATTTCTTTCACACACTGATCACTAGCCTCTGACAAAATCTGTTTACAAGAAAGTAGAACAATCGTGCCAGATTGAGGAATGCCAGATGTTGTGCCCATTTATTGGTAGTTTACTCTTTAGGCCTGAAAAAGGATCTCAGAAATGTGTTGCAGATGGATTATCTCGATTTCCTTTTTCAATAACAGACACTATGGTCCAGGAAGACGTTAAAAGAGATGCTATGAAGTTTTTAGTGTTCAATTCACCATCTGTTCTTGTACTATGTATTCCATCAAGAATGCAAGTCCTGCCATAAACAATTAAAAAGACAATGTCATGGTCTGCTGCAGGAAAAACACCCTGATCATGCCTTAACTACTCTTGACTTGAATGTCAGTAAATGTTAAAGATGCACTAAATGCAATCAAATAGCAAGCATATATACAAATGAAAATAAGGCAACTCCCTTTCATAAATACAAAATCAGTACAACATAACATTGTAGCTTTATTCAATAGGCTACATTTTCTTCTGTGCATAATTAAAAGCGTTGTTTTAATGTTTTACATATTTTAATTCTCTCACTCTTGCCAATTGACTGAGGTCATTGGGCTTGCAGCTGATCTTAGAGGTTACCTTTGTTGGGTTTAAGGTTAGTGATGTGAGCCCAATTGGGTAATGTTAGTTAACATTAAGCACTTGAATAGGGCACACAGTGCAATGTGGATAATTATCTAATACTTTCCAAAATTCCCTATTCCTGGACAGAATCCATAGCAGCATTCTGCAGATGGGTTAGCTCCTCCCCTTTCAGCTGATAGGACCAAGACCAAGTCAAACTAAATTCAAGCCATATAGGAGATCCCCTCCCTCTTCACCTGTTGTCTTAGTCTCAAAGCTATAAGCTAAACAAGGGATGGGAGATTGGTGAATGCTGCCATGGATTATGTCCAGGAGTAGAGAATATTGGTAAGTATGATAAATTCTCCACATTCCTGGACATCCATGGCAGCATTCACTAGATTGGTATGTATCAAAGCAAAGAAAGGGAGGGACCACAACAAAAATAGTGAAAAAAACTTCCTTCAAATAAGAAATTAACAGAGGTCCAACAATAATCTTCCAACCAACCAATTAATGGGTAGGCCTTGTATTGAAATAAACCAGTTATTCCTAGAATGTGATTTGTAGGAGCACATAGAACATACTCACTACCTTGCAGCAACAACATGATAAATCACACTTGCACCTCATTACAGCATACAGGACTACAAGCAAGCTCACAAGCATGCATAAACCATAGCGCAAACCTATATGCAACACAGATAAGCAGAAGCATACACACTATAATACAAACTTCTTCAAATAAGAAATTAACAGAGGTCCAACAATAATCTTCAACCAACCAATTAATGGGTAGGCCTTGTATTGAAATAAACCAGTTATTCCTAGAATGTGATTTGTAGGAGCACATAGAACATACTCACTACCTTGCAGCAACAACATGATAAATCATACTTGCACCTCATTACAGCATACAGGACTACAAGCAAGCTCACAAGCATGCATAAACCATAGCGCAAACTTATATGCAACACAGATAAGCAGAAGCATACACACCATAATACAAATATAACTTATAGTTTGTATAAATAACACAGTGCATCCATATCATGCACAGTCATCACAGAGTAGCAATATCTCTTGCGCTAACACGTACCACAGTGCAACTATAGCCCACATTCAGACACATTCTCCTGCAGCCACAGAAAATGTTCACATGGATCATAGTGCAGTCAAAGAGCATAGCCATAGCCGACGTTCAATCATCAAGCATGGCTAAACCCTGAGAACATACCACAGATTAGCCCAAGCTGGTTGCAGCCCTAGCGTATGTGTACAGTATGTACAGCAGCAAAGTTCACATCTGCAAATCCACAATGCTAAAACAGCATTTGCGCACCCACAGAACTGAAATAGCATTCATAAACGCAAACCTGCTCATGTACCTAGTCAGTCACAGGCAACAAGAGCACTCAGACAGACACACACTGCAGCACTGCATCAGCACACCACAAATCGGCACCTGCTCATTGCAGCATGGTATCAGTTCCTGTACACCACAGTGTGGTACTTGAGCTCACGTACCATGATGTGGCACCAGTGCCAGCACATTACAGTGTGGCATAAATGCTTGTGCACCACAGGACTGCACCAGCACTCACACAAATGGTCACTAATGACTGGTAACAGCACTTGCGCATCACAGCACTCATACATCACAGCTCTGTCACAGTGTTCACACACTCATGCACCACATTGCGGCCACAATGATTGCGCATAACAGAGTGACCACAGCATTTGCTCGCCACATATCACGGTGCCCGTGCTCCCTTGTTGTTTTCTGTCAGTCTAATCCTGTGCTTTGCTTCCACTGGCTACCTTGTGTTTGTCCTGCCCAGTATGACCTTTGTATACTGGGCTTTGGCACCCCTCCGGTGCCCTTTCGTGGTGTTCCTGTGCCAGTGCTTGTTTCTGCTCAGTGATTCCCAGTGTATTGACTTGGCCTGCCTGACTACTCTGCATCTTGTCTCCTGCTCCTGTGTACTGACCCGGATTGCCTGACTATTCTTCTGTGCCTGCTCCTGTGTACCGACCCAGCTTGGCTGACATTCCTGCTCCTGTGTACCGACCCGGCTCGGCTGATGTTCCTGCTCCTGTGTACTGGCCCGGCTTGGCTGACATTCCTGCTCCGTGATCCGACCTGGCTTGGCTGATGTTCCTGCTCCGTGATTTGACCCGGCTTGGTTAACGTTCCTGTGCTGTGTCGCCTTGGCGACATTCTGATTGTCAGGCAATTGTGTCTCCATTTCCTCCTGCAGAGTACAAGTGGCCAGTTTCCATTACTGCTACGGCAGTGTGCCATTGGCCTGTCTCCTTTACTGCTTCTACAGAGTGCTAGTGTCTGCCTCTGTTACTGCTATGGCAGTGAGCCACCGGTTTGTCTCCATTACTGCTACTGCAGAGTGCAAGTGTCTGCCTCCGTTACTGCTCTGGCACAGTGTAAGTGGTCTGGTCTCCATTACTGCTACGGCAGTGCCTTATGTGACTCAATTCCCATTATTACCTTGGCAGTTCACGTTTGTTCTGCTAACCTGTTTCTGGGCGTTACGAATCCTTCAGCTGTCTATATGCAGAGAGCCCCATCACAGACCTCTCTGCACATGGGACTGTTTACACTCAAAGAAGACCATTAACCCATGCAGTACCTTGCTCCTGGGAATCCATTATAATCTGCCTGACCTGTGTCAGTGTAGACTGTTGTGGACTTTATGTTTATGCTGGACCTGTGTAGGCATATTTTTATGTAACCTGTCGTGTGTCTGTATTATTCAGCTTATATACTACAGGACCTGTGAGGGTTATTTTATTACTGTGATTTCAATAAAACTGTATTTTATCCTAAACCACTGTGTCTGTGTGTCAAACAAACCGTTACACCACATCACAGCCACAGCACTAGCATACACAAGCATCACAGCGCAGCCACTGAGCAGCCACAGAACTTGCACGCAGAGCTCATGCACATGTTCCCCGAAGTGCATCAATAGGACCTGGACATGCAAGTCAAGGTGTTGCACATGAGCACCAGTGCTAAAACATAAAAGAGCACATGAATCACAGCATAGCCAATGAGCACAAGCACCACTGTGCTACCATGGCCCATGCCATACCATTTTTATATATATACACACAATGAGTGCATCCAAAGCTGGAATGCACACACCCAAGTGCAGCCAAAGCTGGATCACATGTCTGTCTTTCTGGTGCCGACTAGGGGGCTCTGTCTGTTTCCTCCATGTGTTGGTCCCTGCTCCACAGACACCCATCCTAGTGCAGACCTGGGGCTCTATCAGATTCCTAGTCTGACTGCAGGCAGAGTCTGTGCTAGTCCTTTGGGCGTTCCGAATTACCTCGAGGCTCCAGTGGGCTGAGGCTTAGTCTAGGACAGTGTGGTGGATCTATTGGCGGACTGCTATTTCTGATACAGTGCTTGCCTCTTTGATCACCCTCTGTGTGTTATCTGTTTACGTGCATTACTGGTATTATTCTAAAAAAAGATTGTTTAACTTTACCGTACTGACTCCTGGTTTATTCCTGGGAACCGTGACAAGCCATAACATATACACAGCAGAGAATTCAAAGCACCTGAACATGCACACAGTGCAGCCACATAGAGATCATTCACATGAAAGAGTATCAGAAACTAAAGCTGCACAAATTAAGTTTACAGCTATTGCAGGTGAAGATGAAGACACAGATACCTCACCTGACTTCTCCAATGGATCAACAAAAAGAAAGCATCTGCTCAGAATGCTGAAAGTACATGGCTCAAAGCTAACCATAAAATACAGAAGCCCCCTTGAAACACCTCACAGGTAAACATAATTAAGCAATTCAAACACCTGGGACTTATCACGGTGCCCGTGATTGCTTGTTTTTAATGTCAGTTAGCAATGGGTGCTTCCCATTTGTTGTCTGTGGTTAGCCCGCCCAGTATTGCCTGTATAGACTGGGCTCCTGCACCCTTTCACTGCCCTTTCGTTGTGTTTCTATGCCAGTGCAACGCCTGTCTGTGGATTCCAGTGTACTTCCTTGGCCTGCCTGATTCTCTCCTGTTCCTGCGCCTGTGTACCGACCCGGATAGCCTGACTACTCTCCTGTATTGTTCCTGTGTACCATTCCGGCCTGGCTGACGTTCCTGCTCCTGTATCTGACCCAGTTTGGCTGACGTTCCTGCTCCGGTATCCTGACCCGGCCTGGCTGACATTCCTGTTCCTGGATTCTGACTTGGCTGTGTTCCGCTTTGACTCTGGTCGCCTCGGCGACATTCTGACTTCCGGTGCCTTCCTGGTTTGGCACCGCTTCCCACAGGCTTGTCTTGCCTCTGTGATTGCACTGGTATTCAGTAGTTGGTTTGCTCCACTCAGTCACCGGTTGCTAGTGCTGCCTCCGTTATAGCACCGGTAGGGCCTTCGTGTTTGTCCAGTACGTGGTACTGGTTAGCTCCACTCTGACCTTCCAGTTGCAAGAGTTGCCTCCATGATTGCACTGGTATTCAGTAGTTGGTTTGCTTCACTAAGTCACCGGTTGCTAGTGCTGCCTCCATTATAGCACCGGTAGGGCCTTCGTGTTTGTCCAGTACATGGTACTGGTTCGCTCCACTCTGTCCTTCCAGTTGCAAGTATTGCCTCCATGATTGCACTGGTATACAGTAATTGGTTTGCTCCACTCTGACGATGGTTGCTAGTGCTGTCTCCGTTATAGCACCAGTAGGGCCTCCGTGTTACTCAGTTTATGGCACTGGTTCGCTCCACTCTGAACCTCCAGTTGCATGTGTTGTCTCCGTGAATGCGCTGGTATACAGTAGTTGGTTGCTCCACTCCATCTAACCGGCTGCTTTGCTACCTCCATTATAGCACTGGTATAACAGTGTCTCCATAGACTAAAGAAAATATCTCTATCTTATTCTATGGAGCCAATGTATTAAGATTTATCCAAAATGGAGCAAGAAGAAAATGGAGCAAGAAGAAACAGAGCAGAAAATGGACCAAGAAGAAAATGGAGCAAAAATTGGAGCAAGAAGCAAACAGAAAAATTGGAGCAAGAAGAAAACAGAGCAGGAAATGGAGCAAGAAGAAAATGGAGCAAAAATTGGAGCAAGAAGAAAATGAAGCAAAAAACAGAGCAAGAAGAAAACGGATCAAAAAATGGAGCAAAAGAAAATGGAGTGAGAAGAAACTGGAGCAAAAAATGGAGCAAGAAGAAAATGGAGCAAAAAGTAGAACAAGAAGAAAGCGGAGCAAGAAAATGGAGCAAGAAGAAAATGGAGAATGAAGAACGAAGCAAAAAATGGAGCAGGAGTAATATGGAGCAAAGAACAGAGCAAGAAGAACGGAGAAAAAAATGGATCAAGAATAAAATGGAGCAAGAAACAAAGCAAGAAGAAAATGGAGCAAGAAGAAAATGGAGCAAAAAGTGGAGCAAGAAGAAAACAAAGTAAACTGGCCACAACCACATTCTGATTTGTGGGTGTGGTCAAAGCAATCTCTGAACCAGTTACATACCCCTTTAACATCTGTTATTTAACCTCTTGGATACTAGAGAGATATCCAATGAATAACATAGGACTTAGTGCATAGGTGCCATAGACTAAAGAAAATATTTCTATCTTATTCTATGGTGCCAATGCATTAAGATTTCTCCAAAACGGAGCAAAAAGAAAATGGAGTAAAAAAAGGAGCAAGAAGAAAATGGAGCAAAGAATGGAGCAAGAAGAAAACTGAGCAAGAAAAAAATGGATAAAAAAGGGGAGTAAGAAAAAATGGATCAAGAAGAAAGAGGAGCAAGAAGAAAGCGGTGCAAGAAAGTGGAGGTTCAAGTCTTGTGTTATTCTATGGAACCTATGCCCACAGATTTCTTCAATGTTAGAGGTTTTAGTGCATTAGCTTCCTAGAGCATAGGTGTCCAGGTTCAGTCCTCCAGGATAACAGTTCAGGATTAAAGACTTCTAATGTTGGAGAAATATGTAGCTTTTTTACACCATTGTATTTGTAAACTGGTGATCCTGGTGATCCTGGGCTGCCTGACAAACTCACCCCAATGTTTCCAAGAACTGGAGTACGCTGCCCAGGTTTTAGGTGCCAATGACTTCCACACTGGATCGTCTAGGAGGATGATGCCAACTGCCAAAGGTTAGATGGACAGACAAACCCATTAGAAGCCGCTTGAGGCGCCAACTTAAAAAATTGTTCCCACTTCTGCCTAGAAAAAGTGTTAGCTATGCAATTCTGTACCCCTGGAACATTCCTGGCCTTAAACGTGATGTTAAAACGCGTACATTGCAAGACTAAGTATCGCAATAAACTGAGAACCAGCCTTGATGAGGATGTCAACAAGTTAGCATACACCACACTCATATTGTCTGTCCAAAGCACCACTGATCTATTGGACAACTCTTCATGCCATAATTCCAAAGCCGCCACTATGGGGAATAACTCCAAGAAGGCAAGGTTCTTTGTCAACCCTCGGGTATGCCAAGTTGGAGGCCATATGTCCCCATACCACTTTCCTGTTAGGTACACACCAAACCCAATTGCCCCCGGCTGCATCTGTAAACAGCTCTACTTCACTTTTATTTTTTGCTTACCCTACCCACAAGCAAGTGCCATTGAAATCTCTCAAGAACTGATCCCAGACACCTAAATCCTCTCTTAATTGGCGTGACAACCATATCTTAAAGTGGGGCTTCCTGACACCTATGGTTGCCATCTTCAGGCGGCGGCTGATCACCCTCCACATAGGTATGACCTGGCAAGCAAAGTTTAACAGTCCCAAAAGTGATTGTAGCTCCTTTAGCATTACCTTAACCTGCTGCGACTTGTGTCCTAGCCCTCTCCAACTTCTCCCTGGGCAACCTCACTACCTGTGCCTCTGAATCTACCTCAATGCCCAGAAATGTTAAACAAGTGGAGGGACCCACCATCTTTTCCTGGGCAATTGAGACCCCCAGGTCCCCAAAAACCCCAGTTGCTACATCCAGCAGTTCCTGACAGTTCCTGACTCCCCACCCCCCTTCCTGGTGCACCTATGAACAGGAAATCATCCAGATGGTGCACTACCTCTCCTGTGTTCACTGACTGGCCAACTCCCAATGCAAAAATGAACTAAAAGCCTCAAAGTAAGCACATGAAATGGAGCACCCAATTGAAAGACATTTGTACACGTAAAACTGCCCTTCCCATTTTAAACCCATAAGCCTAAAGCTGCTAGGATGGATGGGCAACAACCTAAAAGCTGATTCAACATCAGTCTTAGCCATGAGGGAGACTGGCCCTGATGCCTTAATTAAACCCAGCGCCAGGTCAAATCACTGGTACTGCACCCTGCAGTTATCCTTCCCAATAGCATAGTTGACAGAAGCTCCCTCTGGAGAAGACAAATGCTGAATCAGGTGGAACTTCCCCACTTCCTTCTTTGGGACCACTCCCATTGGTGAAACCACTAAATCCTCAATCGTTGATATCTTAAAGTGACCCGCAATTCTAACTGATAACAATTCCTTTTTCAATTTCTCCCTCACTACCTCTGGATACTCATAGGCTGAAAGCAAATTTCTCCCTGCCTTACCTGGCAACAACTGTCCTGTAATGGGAATTACAAAACCAAATTTAAAACCTTTCAACAAAAACTCAGCTTTACCTGCATCTGCATCTACTCACTTAGCCTGCTGAGGCTGATAGGGGACAGCACCCTTCCCATCCCTACCACGAAAGGAATTGTGTTTGGAACCCGGGCTTTTTGTCTGCTACAGTCTGCAACAGGGTGACCTCCACCGTAGCCAGAGCAGCAATGCTTGTACCTGCATGCCATGCCCCTTGCACACTTCCATTCGTTGTAGGCGAAACACGCACCCCTAACCCCACTGCCCCCTCCGGCTGTTTTTACCCCCTGATAATCCCCACCCTTGGGCGTCCCCTGACTATGTATTACTAAACATGCCCATATGTCCACATCCCTATGGACATACGTCAAGGTCTTTCTTGTAGCATGTTTTTTCCTGAACACGTGGTCATAGTCCGCCCATGCTGTGCCACCAAAACTCACATGAGTGTCCAGTATCAAATCCATATATTTAAACACATTTGCGTGCTGCACTGGAAAGCAGTCTGTAGACAGGCTGGAGTATACCAAAACCTCCCTTGACCACTCAGTCACTGACTTTGGCCTTGTCTGCCTATCCCTCTTTTCCCCTTTCCTGCCACCCTCCTTCGCCTCTGATTCTTGCGACTGTCCTTTCCTTTGTCTGTTTCCTTCAGTGGTTCAGCTCCTTCCCCCGAAGAGTTCTGATCTGAAACACACCTGATATTAGCACTGGTATTTTGCTGCTGGCCAGATTGATTGCTGGGAAAACTGCCCTGGCTTGGGCCATTTAGGGGGTAAAGTACTGGCATGCTATCCATGCTCACGCCCCATGCCCAGCCAGGAGTGGCCTTAGACATCCCATGGCAAATGGTAAAAGGAACCAGCCCGCCCTCACCCCCCACTCCCCCCGCCTGATGCCTTACCCCCAATCCCAGACCCAACAGCCCCAGTGAAGGGGCAGACACCCCTCTCCCCGTGGCTCCCCTGGGCAGACCCGTGGCCATAACCCCTACAGCCCCCATCTGAATGGGGTTCCCCAGACTTACCCACCACCAAATCTCCCTGGTGGCCTAGAGAAGCATCCCCCAACTCCCCCGGGGCTCCCTGAGGGCGTGCAGGCACGAAGTAAACACTGGCTGCAGGTGCATGCTCAATGGTGTCCGGAGACGCCATCCAAGATTGCCATACTTCCAGAGTCTCGCGATAGCACCAGGGGCCACAAGACCCAGATGAGAGGTCCAATAGTGCCGGGGAAGCCGGTAGGAGGAGAGCAGAGGGGCGAGGCAGGAAAGTCGGGACGCGATACTGAGGGCAAAGAGAGGGGAATAGGAGAGGACAAAGGCAACCCTAGAGGAGCTGCCAGGAGTGGATAAGGGGCAGGAGGAAGAGCAGGGTGCGGGGGGTCGAAGTGGAGTGCCTCAGGAATGGAAAGGCCAGCTGGGGCAGGGGAGGAATCAATTTAGCTTTATCTGGCAAGCTGTACGCTGCTGGATTCGCTTGCAGCACTGCAGATCCTCAAGGAAGAGTTCTTCATATTCCCGGAATCAAAGGGGTCTTCTAATTTTGCGGGTGGGGCTCCATCACGGTGACCTGGAACAACAAAGAAAAAATAGGTTATATTTAAAACTTAACATTGGACTTCTTTTTATTACAGAAAAACCCCTCCCCTTAACACCCTTTTACCTGGGGAAGGTGAGAGGGACCACCTCTCAGATCCCCCAGGTTTTCCCGCTGCAAGACAATGGCCAGCCTAGTCCTTTGTTCCTTGACTGACCACTGCTGCGCGAGCGCAGGGTGACACTGTGGGGGAATGGAGGGCCACAGAAGGGCCACCTTCTGTGGCTTTGGATGGACTAGCCACCTGCTGCCATTTTTTTCATTTGACATTTTCTCTGTCCTACCAGCTGAAAGAGGAGGAGGTGATCCTCAATGCATTCAATTCTAGAGAGGTCCTCAATACATTTAATTCTAGGATGGTCCTCAATGCGTTCAATTCAAGATAAGTCCTCAAAGGCGTTCATGGGTTTAAATCAATAGGAATATGTGTGACAGTACTGTTTGCATCTACAATACAAAAGGATCAGAGGGCCTTGCTCAAAGAAGATTACAATTTATAAGACACAACATCCTACCTCCCCACAAAGACTCATGTGTTCTATGCATGGAGCAGAAATGGTGAGTGACATTAAGGATGAAGGGTATCCTGTATAAAAGTGGAAGGGGAACAGTTCGAAACCAACTGCACCATAGAAACAATGTATATTCCCCAAATTCCCATTGGCTAAATGTGATTAAACCTCTAGCATTCAAGTTCCCATTTAAATTAACTAGATTTTTCATTTTGTTTTATAATGAAGTTGGTTTACTTGAGTATTGCTCCAGCTTGGTTTTATACATAAGACCCAAGGTGTTTTACTATTAAAAGGTGTTGGTTCCTTTTACAGTTTATGGGATAAAAGTATTTTCCTCTCCACCTTGTTAGCCCTAATTGCTGCTTCATTTACAGTGATAGTATCTTATTTCCTTTCAATAAAATTATATGAAAGTATTCATCTTTGGTTTTATATAACCCATCTTTTGAACAATTTCTTTTGATCCTTTTAAATAGTTTTTAGGAATGACGTTAAGCCAGCTAGTGTAGGTTTATTGCAGTTTTTGTTCAATATAATATTGTTATAATCTACCATTTCAAAAATGTATAATATTCCAGGAAATGCATTTGGCCATATGTATAAAATCAAAAGCGGACCACTTGGGGGATACAACAACAGCACTATATTAATAAATTAACCACTTTGATTCTAGAGAGGTATAAACTGAATTGCAAAGCACTGTGTTGATGATCTTTCTAGAATTCCAGGGTCGAGATGCACAAAAGTTCAATGCCGTGGCTTTATGATTTCATTGAAATGTTCAAAGCATTTCAACTTTTCTATGTAGACACACATCGCCGTATGCACTAAAATTTAGGGATGCAAGGGAGGAGGAGGAGAAGGTTCCCATTATCATACAGGATTGTTGAACTGCTGTCAATGTGAAATGGATGCCCTCTTTTGCACATCTCCAGCAATACGACAATCCTGAAGTCCGAGAGCATTCTCTCTGCTGCCCCACTTGGTCAGTGGGTAATGGACAGGATAATTTCAGCATTATGACCAGCATCATTCCCCTAACCCTTTGATGGTATGTGCATTAAACATGCACACCCCTGTGGCACTCAGTGGGTTAAAAAAGCACACAAAACAGTACAGAATATCCCCTCATCTCAAACTTCATACATGTTGTACACTCCCAAGGGAGCAAGGCTGGGGCCAGGCATCATCCATGGAAATTTGTGGCTACCAGTTGCCCCCCAGCCTTATTCCCTTGCCCACTAGTAGCCACAGAACCCCATGTACACTGCCTGCCCCCCCCCCCACACCCCAGCCTTGTTCTTTTGCCTACTTGTACTGGCACCCAGGAAGGTGATTACCTCCTTCCCCTACTATTTTCTATGAATGATCAGCTTGAGTAGGAGACAATAGGGAAAGGTGATGATCACCCTCCTGGTCACCACACTGATTCTATTGGATAGGTAATTAATGCCAGGGGGACATCAGGAGGGGTCCTGCTTGGCCTGATATTATTTCATAACAAAAACACAAAACAAAACATAGGTCAAGTTTAGAGATCCTGCACTTTATGTATTTTTTAAAATATCTACATTACACGGACATTAACCCTTTGAATTCCAGAAGAGTATTCAATGCAGTGTAAAGAATTGCATACTACTCTGGCACTCAAAGGATGAACTGTGTGGGGGCAGCATATGTCGAATTTATGGGGCAGTATATGTCAAATGTTACTGGGGGGGCAGAATATGTCAAATTTATGGGGCAGCATTTGTCGAATTTTACTGGGGGGCAGCATATGTCTAATATTACTGGGGGGGAGCATGTGTCCAATTTTACTGGGGGGGGCAGCATATGTCATATTTTAACTGTGAAGCAGCATGTTGAGCATACATATTGTGTGTTAGGTCTACATACACTGACACTCCTCACCCTTGTTCCCTTGTGGATTTGTGCCAGGGGAACAAGGCTGGGTTGGGTAAGACAGTGAACACAGGGATCTGTGGCTACCGGTGGGGAAAGGAAACAAGGCTATATGGAAGCTGGTAGCCACAAATGCCCATGGATGCACATCTCTATGGCACTCAAAGGATTAAGGGAGTGATGCTGTCTGTGGTGCTGAAAAATCCTCTCAACCTCCCCCATTGAGCAAGTGGGGAAGCAGAGAGAGACTTCAGGTTGTCTACTGCTGGTGATATGTGAGAGAAAGAAGAAAGCAGTTCATAACCCTCCATACTTATGATTGATTGACGGCTGTTACTGCATAGAAAACTGCAGGTAGTTTCCAACTTCATCAGCCTCAGGCAGGGAAAGCTGAGACTGTGAACTCTGACAGCAGAGGCTGCACTTCACCACATGCACTAAACTCTGTATGGAAATGACTCATTATGCTGCATTTTAATATGGAAATAGGCCATTGCCTATGTGATGAGTGAAAATTCGTAAACCCGTCTAAGGCATGTCCGATGGATGTCGATGTGGGCACATTTTTGTTGGATTGATGGGATATGATGTTGAAGACAATTTACTGCATTCTGTTGATGTACCTTTAACACTGCTGGAGCAGGACAATAACATTATTAGCCCTCTTTTCAACCTTTAGTGCATCTTCCCCAGGTGTTAAGTGTCCCATTTGAATTTATGGTATAGTTTATGGTGCAATTGTTTGCTCGCTAATACTATAGTTTTGTTCCATAGGGACTTATGTATAAAACAAAGAAGAAAAATTGTGGTCCAAACCATCTGTTCCACTATGGACAATAAACAATTCCCATTAATCTAACTGGGTCTTTAAAACCCTTGAATAATAGAGAAGTCTTGAGCACATTGGAGACCTCTCTAACATTCATGGAGTTTAAGTCTATCTAACACACATCCTGACATACATACATACATACATACATACTTACATACATATGTGACACAGAAATTCAGATGCAAACAAACACACACACACACAACCATACATATGGGGGGGAGGAGATCATAACAATATTGTGCATATTTATGTTGGACAACCAAGATTGGTGTTGGAGAATAAGAGATTTTATGCTGAAAAACCAAGGTTAAACATAATGGGGAAATCGGCGTGTGTGTCTTTGTGGGTTGAATGGAGCTGTGTCTATGTTAGAGAGTTAGAATGTATGTTTGCGTGTATGTAGAGTTGATAAATGGATGATTACGTGTGTGTTTGTGTGTGTTCATTTGCCTTAATGTAGGCTTGCTAAAAAATGTCAAGGTTTGCCTTTCCATATTGGGCTGTACTAACTATTTCTATAAAAGTTTTACCTGCTTTATTAGTATTTTTGCAATGACTAAAGGATGCATAAGCCACTCTCCTAATTTTTGGAATGGTTTACGTAGCCTGTAACCCCCTCCTAAAATTGCTAGAGTGAGTGACAACCAGCAGCCAGCCTGTCTAAGACTAAGTGACATGACAATGACAGATACAACAAGACAATACATCTAAAATGACAATCAAGACAAATATAGAAAAGGGGCTCAGCTTAACATACTGTGTCTGTGTGTACATCCATACACAGTTGCACTCTAACACATCCACAGGAACTAGAGGAGCAAGGAAGGAAGGCTATGCTGAGATGTAGTGCTGCATTTGTGCAACAGTGATTACTTTGTGCTTTATTTTACTAAAAACTATAGAGATTTTATTTTCTGAAGCCAACCCAAGACTATCCTGTACAGTACTATAGTAGTTCTTTGAAGATATCGAGAACTGTGACATCGTCACAGACTCTCAGTAAAGGAACTATCACGATGCCCGTGTTTCCGGTGCTGAGCGGCGACATTATTATTCTCTGCTGCCTTCTGATTGGTTGGTCTTAATTGCTACCACTAGGGCTTGCCTTTATATACCCTGGGATGTCCTCCCTTAAGCGCCCTTTTGTGGTGTACGATTTCCTGAGTCTATTCTGCGCTTATGCTGATTCATGTATGACCTGACCAGCTTGTAATCTGTTGTTCCAGCCCACCTATTCTGGTACTGCAGGCTGCTTCCTATTGTGTATTTATATATTGCTGTTTGATTTGCCTTGTGGGCCCCAGGGCCTTATTCCTTGTATGCTCTCATTCAATAAAGTCATTTTAACCTTACCATCCCATTTTAACCGTCTGAGTGTTCGTCAAAAAACCGAGACAGTATGAAAGGGCCTCAAGGCTATTCAAAGGTTTATTGGCTTTGCCAACTATTATCATAAATTTATCCGTGACTTTTCCAGAATTGTTAAACCCCTCACAAACCTGACACAGGAACACACTAAACAGTACAAGTGAATTTAAACCAGTTTATTGAGCAATAGATAATAAGAGTACTAGTAGTAATAATGAACACTTTCTCAGTCAGAGGGGAGATAGATGTGAGGACAGTGTCTAGTCCACTGCCCAGGATCTGACACTGAACCACCGTTGGTCTATGGTACTGAGTCTTAGAACCAGACTTGGCTCTACCACAACAGGAAGGAACAATGGGACTAGTACAAGAGCGTACCCAGTGGAGGAACAGAGCTAATAGACCACCAATACAAATAGCGTAACTGGTAGCACCACTCCAGGCAGCAGAGTAGGTGGTTAGATAGATTCAGCCAGATAGGAGTGCACTACTGAGGCAAGGAACGAGACAAGCTGCACTCTGTCTTACCGAAGGCAACTAGGAGGCACAGAGCATAGGTAGCACCGCAAGTGCTAATCCAGGCAACAGTAAAACGTAAGAGGTGAGTCCCAAGGACCGAGACTAAGTTGCACTAGCTGCCCGGAGGCAAATGGAAGGCACCAAGCGGAGGCAACATGCAAGCGACCAGCTGGTAGCTGAGCTACTAGGTAAAGGAGATCTCCCTGGATTGGCCTTGTGGTAGTCAGACAGGAACGAGGCACAAACGGAGTGTCAGTCAGACAGGCCATGGTCAGGAACCGGATCGGATAGTAAGCCCACAGCAAAGGTCAGCATGAAATGGATAGTTAGACAAGCCAGAGTCATACACGGATCAGGAAGTCAGCCACAGCCTAGGTCACAACCAGAGCGAGAAGTCAGACAAGCCAAGGATCAAACACCAGGAGACAACGTAAGCCAAGCAAGGGTCAGAGGAACAAACTAGATGCACACAGGAACACCACAAAAGGGCAACAAGTACTAGCCTCAATGAGGTTTATAAATCTGCAGAAGGAGGCAGGACCCAATTAGGCCCAACAGAATAGGCCCAGAAAAAAGGTGTCCGTGCCAGTGCCTGAAACATGGCTAAGCCATGAGGAAGTGGCTGGAGGCCATGCCGGCTGGCGGCCATACAAAAGAAAGAGCACAGGCTCGCTTTAGGCCTCAAAGGGAGACTGTGATAGACACTAACTAATCTAGAGGCAAAGAGGGGAGCTAGTTGCTTGTGATTGTAGAGAGTGTGGATGTGTGGCTATGTGTATATAAGTTATATACAGTGACTGTGACACACAGGGACAATTACTAAAAAAAAAAATAATAATACATTTTTTAAGACATTTAAAAAACTTTGACTGATAGACAGAGACAAGCAGGACCTACAACAACAGAAAGTAAGAGTTACAGAGCCTGACTATAATCCTAACATAAAGAACTGTGCAAAAGTTCTTAGGCAGGTGTGAAAACAATGTAAATTAAGAATGATTTCAAAAATAGACAGTTAATAGTTTATATTTATCAGTTAACAAAATGATATTGAGTTAACAAAAGAAAAATCTAAACCAATTCAATATCTGATGTGACCACCCTTTGCCTGCAAAACAGCATCAATTCTTCTAGGTACACTTGCACAAAGTCAGGGATTTTTCAGGCATATAGTCAGGTGTATGATTAAACAGTTATACCAAACAAGTGTGAATGAGCATCAGTTTAATATGTGGGTTGAAACACAATCATTAACTGAAACAGAAACAGATGTGTAGGAGGAATAAATCTGGGCAAGGAACAGCCAAAATCAGCCAACAAGGTGAGACTGCTAAAGACAATTTAATGTGAAAAGTCATACACCATGGCAAGACTGAGCACAGCAACAAGATATATGGTAGTTATACTGCATCTGCAAGGTCTCTCACAGGCAGACATTTCAAGGAAGACAGGGGTTTCCAGATGTTCTGTCCAACCTCTTTTATAGAAGCACAAAGCACATACTGGTCAGCCAAGGAAACTTAGTGCAGCAGATGAAAGACACATCATGCTTACTTCCCTTCGCAATCGGAAGATGTCGAGAAGTGCCATCAGAAAACAGTGGGATCCTGGTACACCCATCTACTGTCTGGAGAAGTCTTGTCAGAAGTGATCTTCATGGAAGAGTTGTGGCCAAAAAGACAGACCTGCCACGTGGAAATAAGGCCAAGCAACTTCAACTATGCATGAAAACACAGGAACTGGGGTGCAGAAAAATGGCAGCAGGTGCTCTGAACTGATGAGCCACATTTTTCAGATTTGGCTGTAGAAAAATGCAATTTGTTCACCAAAGGCCTGGAGAACGGTACATGAGTGAGTGTCTGCAGGCAACAGTGAAGCATGGTGGAGGTTCCTTGCACATTCTGCAAATGGATTTGGGGATTTGGTCAGAATTAATAGTCCCCTCAATGGTGAGAAGTACAGGCAGATACACAGTAACATAGTAAATTAGGTTGAAAAAAGACACAAGTTGATCAAGTTCAACCCTTGCCTCATATAACCTAGAGAATGAGAATATATAGCTTTCTGTTACCAAATAAGTTGGTCATTATCAGACCTTCCTGATTTGCATACTAATATACAGTATAACCCTGTATGTTCTGTTTTAAAAGAAATGTATCTAATCTTCTTTTAAGTGTATCCATTGTATCTGCCATAACCACATTCTTGGGCAAGGAATTCCATCATTTTACAGACCTTACTGTAAAACACCCCTTCCTCTGCTGAAGTCTAAACCTCCTTTCTTCTACTCTCAAGGGGTGTCCCCTGGCCATTTGATCAGGCATTGGAATGAATAGCTCACCACAGAAATCCTTGTATTGACCTGTCATATATTTGTACAATGTGATAAGATCTCCCCTTAGTCATCTTTTCTCTTGAGTAAATGAACCAAGTTTGTCTAGTCGTTCCTCATACATCAAGTCCACCATTCCCTTGATTAATTTTGTTGCTCTTCTCTGTACTCTCTCCAGTTCTAGAATATCCTTTTCCAGAACTGGTGCCTAAAACTGCACTGCATATTCAAGGAGAGGTCTTACCAATGATTTGTCCCCTAAAATTATTCCATTAATTTCACATGTAGCATTGGGATTTTTTCTTCCCAAATGTATGACTTTACACTTTCCCACATTAAACTTCATATTCCATTTGGTTGCACTATCTGCCATTTTATGTAAATCCCTCTGTAGACAGAGAATATCCTGTTCTAAAATAAATACCTTGCATAATTTAGTGTTATTTGCAAATTTTGATATTTTGCTTTCTATATCTATTTCCAAGTCAACTTTAACTGAATTGGAGAATTGTCCATTTACAACCACACACTGCTCCCTATCCTTCAACCAGTTTTCTATCCAATTGCAAAGGTTATCCCCGAGCCCCGATTTCCTTATTTTATACCCTAGCCTTCTATGTGGCACTTTATCAAATGCCTTTGCAAAATCTAAATATACTGCATCAACTGCCTTACCATTATCTAAGTCACTACTTACCTCTTCATAGAAGCTGAAAAGATTAGTTTGGCATGATTGATTCCTCATAATACCATGTTGATTCCTGCTAATAATCTTATTTTTGTGGTGTAATAATCCTGACTATAGTCCCTTATTATCCCTTCTAGTAGTTTTCCCACTACAGAGGTAAAACTCACAGGTCTATAATTCCCAGGTTCTGTTTTAGCTCCCTTCTTAAATAGAGGCACTACATTGCCTCTACACCAATCCTGTGGCACTGAGCCTGTGAAGATACTTATCCATCATGCAATACAATCAGGGAGGCATCTGATTGGCGCCAAATGTTTCCTGCAGCATGTCAATGACCCCAAACATACAGCCAAATTAATTAAGAACTGTGATGGTATAGCCTCCACAGAGCCCTGAACATCATTGAGTCTGTCTGGGATTAAATGAAAACAGAAAAGCAACTGAGGCTGCCTAAATCCACAGAAGAACTGTGGTTAGTTATCCAAAGTGTTTGGAACAACATATCTGCAGATTTCCCTAACAAACTGTGTGCAATTTTACCTAGAAGAATTGATGCTGTTTTGATGGCAAAGGGTGGTCACACCGAATATTCATTTGATTTAGATTTTCCTTTGTTCACTCACTATAATTTTGCTAATTGATAAAAATAAACTATTAAAATGTCTATTTTTAAAACATTCTTACTTTATAACATTTTTTCACATATGCCTAAGACTGTTGCACAGTACTGTAGATCACACAACAGAGGGACAAAACATTTTTCCTCATATTGCTACCAGTCGTGTGGTTTATGTTAAAAATGATCAACAATACTAATGCTATGTTCACCAAATGTGCCAAGGCCGGGAGTAGTGCTCAAGATTGGTAACTATCCCTCGGGGGAAAGTGACAATAAAATGTTTGAGAAAAAGGTATAAGAATATGAATATGATAGGGATGGGGAATCTGGCAGGAATGGTTGTGGTGAGGAGGCGGATAATGCTAATGATGATGACCTTATTATTAATGACGAGGCTGATGATGATGATTAAGAATATGACTATGAAATGGCAAACTAGCCAAAATGTTTGAGGTTGACATGCTGTCCTATTCATTCATAGAGAAGAGTGATTTTAAAGAACTCATGTCATGTGTGCACCCCACTGTCATGTCCCACGATGCTATTATTTTTCTAGGACAACTCTGCCAAAATGATACAAGTTATTGGTTAGTCTGATGGGCAGAGGACTGGAAACATTTTATGGCAAGAAAGTTCACCTGACCCCAGACATGTGAACAAGTGGACAGAGTACAGACTACATGACTGAGAATTCTCACTGGGTATCTTTCCTACCAGAAAGCAGCTGAATGTCAACAAGTCCACCCCACTGCCTTTGTGAATAGCAACAAAATCCAGCTACAGAATAGCCCATACCATCAGCATGCCACTTCATGAAGAGTTTTGAGAGACAGTCCCACAAAGCTGTAGATGTCTTAAAGGAACTGCATCAAGTATTAGATGAATGGCATGTACCCAGGTTCTAGCTTTTTGTCTGCTGACAATGGCTCCAATATCATATTTGCCCTGAGAATGGCAGATATAGTGCATATAGCTTGCTTTGCCCATGTCTTCAACCTAGTAGCCTGTACTGTCAGAATCCAAAACCATCAGGGAAATGCAGAATATCGCCAGCAAAATATGTGCATATTTTAGGCAGTCATATAGTGCTCACAATGTATTATATTTCATATAAGAGCGTAGATACCTACACAGTCCCCAGCAGAAAATGAAGGTCACTACTAGGCGAAATTGCACATAATACATACTAGAGCATATGTATAAACAGAACAAGGCCATCAGTGAATATACAATGCTTAAATGGAAGGCTTTGGAAAGGACTTCGTTTTCACATGGTCACTGACAGCATATAACATCTATGGGCTCCTGAAGCCTTTTGAGGAGTTTACCTTGTTGAATAGTGAAATGCTTACATTTATTTATTGAGGAAAACACTAAAAGAACATGGCCTACGATTCTGTTCATAAAGACTACACAGATATTAACCAACTGGTGACTGATACGTTAGCATGCTTTGAGTAGTATCCTAGCATAGTGTCTATAAAATACGGCGAGGAATATATTATTGCTACATTATCAGACCCACACTTTAAGCATAACATGTCTGAATTTGTGCCAAAGGGTGATCAGCATTTCTTTGATTAGTGGGAATCCCACAGCCTCCCTTCCTCTCCTTGAGACAGCCTCCCAATTTGAAACAACTGATGGTGAGGAGTGCTCTGAATAAAAATACAAAAAATGGCACATCTCCCTGCCTACAAAAGAGATGTGAAACCTGTGCACACATTTACACCACAGGCAACATACCAATTCCAAACACCCAGTTACACCATAAGATCAATGGTACCTTCACCTGCAAATCATCCAATGTAATATACCTTATCATGTGTGCAAAATGCCCAACAGCTCTGAATGTGGGAGAAACTGGACAAGCACTACATAAGAGATTTAATTCCCACAGATCCAGTGTTAATAACAAAACAACAGAGACACCAGTTATCACGGTGCCCGTGCTCCCTGTGTTGCTTTCTGTCAGTTTTTGCTATACTATACTCCCATTGGTTAATCTACGTTTGGCCCACCCAGTATGGCCTTTATATACTGGGCTCTGGCACCTATCCAGTGCCCTTACGTAGTGTTCCTGTACCAGTGCCTTCTTGAGCTTTGTGGATTCCAGTGTACCGACTTGGCCTGTCTAACTACTCTGCTCCGTGATTCGACCCGGCCTGGCTGACGTTCCTGCTCCGTGATCTGACCCGGCTTGGCTGATGTTCCTGCTCTGTGATTCAACCCAGCTTGTCTGACGTTCCTGCTCCGTGATCCGACCCGGCTTTCCTGTTCCAGTGTTCGTTGTTGCTTGGGCGACATTCTGACTTCCGCTGTGCCTGGGGCCTGTATCCAGTACTGCTTCAGCAGTGTGCCATTGGCTGTGTCCTCCGTTAACTCTTGCAGAGCCTCCGTGTTGCCTCCGTTACTGCTACGGCAGTGTGCCATTGGCTGAGTCCTCTGTTAACTCTTGCAGAGCCTCCGTGTTGCCTCCGTTACTGCTACTGCAGTGTGCCATTGGCTGAGTCCTCCATTAACTCTTGCAGAGCCTCCGTGTTGCCTCCGTTACTGCTACTGCAGTGTGCCATTGGCTGAGTCCTCTGTTAAGTCCTGCAGAGCCTCCGTACAGCATCCGATACTGCTACGGCAGTGTGCCATTGGCTGAGCCCTCCGTTAAGCTCTTGCAGAGTCTCAGTGTTGCCTCCGTTACTGCTAAGGCAGTGTGCCATTGGCTATACTTCCGTTAAGCTCTTGAAGAGTCTCAGTATTGCCTCCGTTACTGCTAAGGCAGTTTGCCACTTGCTGAGTCCTCCGTTAAAGCATTTGCTGAGCATCTGTGTTGCCTCCGTGATACTGCTACAGCAGTGTGTCTTAGTCTCAGTTACTGCTCTGGTCTCCATTATTGCACTGCTGCCTCCTACGTGCGCTATTCTAACATACTGGGCGTTACAGAGAGAACTCTCCACAGACTTCTCAGCACAGAGACTGATTACACCCATTGGAGAACTTTAACCCATGCTGAACTGACGCTCTGGGTATTAACCCTTTTCCTGCCTGACCTGTGTCAGTATAAAACCACTCTGTACTTTCTGTTATACTGGACCTGTGTAGGCAAATGCACAAATAACCTGTCTTGTGTCTGTATTATTCTGCTGTAATACTACAGGGCCTGTGAAGGTTATTTTATTATTTATGATTTCAATAAAACTGTGTTTTATCCTAAACCACTGTGTCTGAGTGTTGAACAAACCGTTACACCAGTGGGAGAACATTTTTGTCAAAATGGGCACAGTGTCAGGGACATTAAGTTAACTGTATTGATGGGACAGTTCCGCACTCAGAGGGACAGAAAAGTATGGGAGGTAAAATTAATGTTAAAATTTAATGCAATTTGTAGTGGTTTAAATAGAGACAAAGAGTTTTTTTGTCACATTATCACTTAGTTGATTGACCTTTCCAACAGACCCAAGAGCATCGTAAATATCTCTAAAGCCTCAGAGGAAGAGTGCAATTTACAACTGACTGATCAAAGATATCTGGATCTGGATTGAGTTCTCTTATCTGATTTCTGGGCTAAACAATGCAATGTGTACTTGTGTTTAAGAGAGATGTCATATTTATCTGTATAACATGCCTGAGGAAGAGACCTAAGGTCTTGAAAGCTTGCATTTAAATTTGTTTAGTTAGCCAGTAAAAGGTATCAAAAACTATATTTGCCGCCTTTAATATTGTAGGCATTAAAAAATATTAACAATAATAATAGCAGAGAATTTGTTTTTATTCTTTAAATTATTTTCATTTTCTTATCTTTTCACATGTGCATGTGAGTCTGTTCTATCATCATTTATTTTAATGCCACTTACACTTTAACCCATTAATGCTGGGTGACACGACAGGACTGTCACAGAAATCCATCGTTTAATGACGGATGATGGTGCTGGCTTGTCTAGGGTTAATGATTACAGCGCACCCTGAGGAGAGACTTTAATTGATGGCTCCAGGACTGGATTGTGATTATATAAAAAATAGAAAATATTACATATGAAAGCACTTAAAACAATGTAATAGTGGTGAGACAGTGATGCTATAGGACTGCTGAGGAGCCAGGGGTTGGCAAATAAAGCAAGCTCCAAAAAGCTGCTGCAGAGAGCTACTAGAGAATGTAGTTGGGTGTGTAGCTTGGGAGCATTAGTGACTACAAGTGTGACCTTACTGTAGATACTGTCTTAGCTGTATATAAAGTTGTTGACCTCAAGGTGGAATTGACAGAACCAGTTCAGCCAGATGAGAACTAGAATGACTGCACTTGCTCATCAATGGAAACAGCAAGGTATCCTGAGGTGCAAAGCATGTACATATGCAGAAGAATAAACATATAGGGGATGCAAACCTGCAACTTCCAAGTTATGCTCACAAGAAACCAAAAGCATAGGATCCAAATCAGCAGGCAGAATCTTGGTAAGGACTCAGGAGGATAGCAGAAATCAGGACAGACAGCTAACAAATGAAGTCAGGAATACGGGTGGGCAAAAAGTCAGAAAAATTTCCAGCATGACTTTCATGAAAAACCAACAATCTTTCTTTTTTTTTTTGTGAATATTTTTACCTTTTCTACACTGCAAAAGCTTTCTCCTTTTTCTCAACTGACAATACATATTTTGCTATGTTTCCTATGACTGCAACATTTTCCATTATAATATTACTTCTTCTGAGGGCTGAAATGGAGAAATAAATAGCTGAAGGCCAAAATTGTGAGCCCTACAACAAAATATGCCTTGAAAAGCTTGTTAGCAGGCTGAGTGCCTATGTCCTCTGACCACATGTGCTTATGTAACTTTGGCACAACCATCATTGAAAGATAACTGTGACTTGGGATATTCCAGCAGAGTGCAACATATGACATCAGTTCTTTAAAGCCTTTGTTTTCAACAAAAGAATAGGGAAGCATGTCATCGTCAACATTTTGGAATGTTTATTATTCCATAGGAATACTTTTGCATTATGTTTTTGTAGGTTTTGACTTCTTTCTAAGAACTTAGTAAGTGTATGATAGCAGCACATAGTAGAAGAACTAGGTAATTTTATTGCTTTAACGCCATCACTTGCTGGTGGGGTGGCATGTGTGAGGACAGTCTATGACTTATGTCATTTCATACAGAAAACCCAAAGTCATCATGTTCCTCTGCAGCATGAGCCACTGGCATTATTTGGAATGAACTAACTGTTGGAAGTGGCACATCTCTGACACATCAATAAAATCACAACTTCTAGTAGCTGCCCCAAAGCCCTTGGAACTTTTTGGAGTGCTTCTGCTGCTACTAGTTGTGGTGCCTGTGACATGTTCATGGTGTGTCACCCAGAAAGACCTGTGGTTTTGCTTCAGGTGGGATCTCATTGAGGAGGTACCTAGGTGTGAGCCTGCTTTCCCCCTGCTCACGTGCTTTTTGCACAGATAACAGATAGCAACATGCTTAGCTTTTGGATCCTGATTAAAATGTCTCCATTCTGTGAACTTCATGGAAGGCAGGGTTCCTGAGGGGCTGTTACTATTACTGGGGCTAGATGTTGATGCTACTACGATTACTAGGTGTCAAAGGTGCAGCACTTCCATCAGTAGCAGAGGCACTCATCATAGATGAAGGTTGTGGATGTTAATAACCTGTGTTGTTGTTGTTGATGCTGATTACTCAACACAAGTGTGTGGCTGAATGGGGCTTGGACTTGGAAGTTGTGACAATGCTGATAATTACCCACAGAATGACTCTGTATTTTTAGGCATCTTTGTTTTCTCAAACAGTTTATAAACAAAGTGCTCCTTTTCAGTTGTGGAAGACTGAGCCTTTGCCTTTCAGCTACATTTCTGGTCATATCATCATCTGTATGTGAACAAGAGGAGGATGCTGGAGTGATATGTTCTAGATTCACATCAACATTATCAGTCATTATTAGGTCGTCCTTTGAGGACAGGTGTTTCTGTGCTTGTGTTTGTCTCACTGTCAGATGCAGAAGTTGTTTCAGCTGCTACACCTTCCTCCATCATCAACCCTAGAATCCGACTCATTGTTGTCTTCGGTGTTTATATATATATATATTTTTTTATAGAACTGGTGCTGGTGGTTGTTATAGTGGAACTTTTGGTGAGGCCTTGACTAACTGCATCTTCTCCAGGAGGAGATGGATCAATATTATTTATTGCACACGCTGAAGCAACCATGGCTGAAGTCAGTTTTTGAACTATCTATCTACTACCACGTCTCTGCGCTTATCCTCCTTTCCTCCTCCCCCTGCTCCTTGTGCATTTTTTGGACATTGCTCAAATACTGTGTGTGTTTTTACTCTAAAGCACACAACTGATGAAGTGTGATGTCTTGCCTTGGCCCCCAACAAAATACTGAATCTCACATGCTATCCATCAAGTCTGTCTCAGTCATACATCTCAGGTCAGGGTCCTAGTCAGCTGTCTGTCACCTATTTTTTATTTTTTTTTACAGCTATGCTCCCTATCTTATCAATGTCCAAAAAAAATTATAACTAAAAAAAAACAACAACTTCTTTCCTCAGACTTCCCCATCATAGAGATAATAACAGCAATATCAGCAAGGAAACTGGAGTGCAGCTGTCTGTGTATATCAACTCAAATCAGTCAGGCGTAATGTTTGGGTATTTGTGGTAAACATCTGTTGCTCACTTCTCACACCCTCAGACATGTACATCACTGTGATAAAAACAGCAAGATCAGCAAAGAAACTGGTCCGCAGCTGCCTGTGTCTTTCAAATCAAATCAGTCAGACAGAATGTTCGGGGTATTTGGGGTAAACATCCTTTCCTTACTTCTCACACGCCAGACACATCAAACACAGAGATAAAAGCAGGAAGATCAGAAAGAAAGTTGCTTGGGCCATAACTGCCTATATCTTTCAAATATAGGAGACAGAATGTTGGGGTAGTTGGGGTCAACCTCCTTTGATCCCTTCTCATGCACCAGACACATCCAACATACAAATAATAATAACAAAGTCTGCAAGGAAACTGGACCTCAGCTGCCTGTGTCTTTCAAATCAAATCAGTCAGAGACAATGTTGGGGTATTTGGGGTTATCCTGCTTTGTTCCCATCTCACATCCCCAGTCTCCCCCAGCACAGAGATAATAACAGCCAGATCAGGAATGTTCTTGGATCACTGCTGCTTGTGTCTTGACAGTCAGTAACACCAAATTTTGGGGTATTTGGGGCCATAGCCTTATCCTCACTAATCAATTCACCAGTCTCAGCCTTAAGAGGACCAATATCAACTTTAATCGTTTTGTTATTAATATACTTTTAGAATTGTTTAGTATTTTTCTTGCTTTCATTTTCAATTTTAGCTAGCTTAATTGCTTGTTTGCCTACACTGTTCCTCTCTGGTCTCGTGAAGGTGTGCCATTCTATCCATATATGGGAGTGCTCTGCACTACCCTCACATCTACCGTGTAGTCCCAGGGCCATTCTGTTTCTGACCACCTGCCTTGTGAAGGGTAAGGGAAGTGACTCCACTGTTCCTTCCTGGTCTTGTGAAGGTGTGCCACTATCTACTGCCACTTTGTGTCATTACCATACTACTGTTGTGTCATTTGTTTCTACCAGCCTGTTGCCTTATCTCCTGTCATTCATTGTGTTTAATAAAGTTTTATATTAAGTTCATCTGTACTTGTCCGTGTGTTAATTTCCTAGTCACTCCATGACACAATAATAGTATTGGCAATTGAAACCTAACTTAATGTGTAATATCAGCTACTCAGAAAATATTTGTTATTGTATATATTGTCGTTATAGGCCAATGTTCTATGCACAGAATCTGAAACAGCGCTAAAAATAAAACTCATGTACTACCTTATGAGTTCACACTATGTATTTGTAAACCATAATACTGAATATTCAATTTAGTGCTAAATATACAACATATAAAGCATGAGCCAACTTAATTGGCTGGTTCTCAAAAAAATCCAGGGCAATCAGATCTCCTCAACTATTTAACACATATATAGTGTGTAAATATAACCATGTGTTACGTTCAGTCTAAAACAAGATAAAGAAGCAAATAGTTACCTTGTGTTGTATCCTCAAGATGACAACTAAAAAAGCTCTTGATGCTCATTTATTGACATAATTTGAGAGAGTAGAGGATCAAGGTGTATCATAAATCTGAACATCTGCAGGCCAGTACACCTCAAATCTTTCCAAATATAAAGCACATGTGAACAAGAAGATATGATATCAATTTGACCACAATTATTCACATCACAAAGAATGTTCTACTGGAGTTTAAAATGAGAAATGTATAGACTTCTCTCCAGGCATTTATCTGAAGATAAGATACTCTGGTTAAAGGTTAATTCATTCAGTATTATCTTGCCAAGTATTTAGTCAGAGATGAATGCGAGGAAAATGTAAAAGTTACATCCTGTGACTGATCACTGATCACACAAATTTGGACCAAATGAAGAATGTAATGAAATTAGACTCACAGGATGCTGTGCATCACATGGGTTTATATGCATGTAAACTACACATAGAAATGAACATTCCAAAGCTTAACAGCATTAACAATGCGTTGCCTAACCCTCTGGCACTCAAAGAGTTAGAAAACAAAACAAAAAAACATGCCTGACTAAACATGCCACATTGAAATGCTCACATTCCCTACACTTTACTCCTCCACTACATGGCCCCATGCCTGCCTGCTGCCCCAGTCCCAATGCCTCATGCACCACTCATCTCTTACAGTACATTAACCCACTCCTCCACAACTCACCTACTGCTACATCACTGCTCTCTACTTACAACTCCTACAGTAAACAACTCATGGCACAATAGTATAAGCCACCAACCAGCAGCTCCCAATTTGTTATACTACAGCAACAGCTGGGGAGCCACACATTGATCATTTCTTTCATGACGCACTGGGACATTCAGAAGAAGATTGGAGTCAGGTGCAGCCGGAGGGTCAGCTGGGGAATAGTTAGAATGTTACTTCCTGCTTGTGAGGGACCCAGGAACACATAGATCATTCCGTTTCCATGGTAAGAAATGGGGTTGATGGACTCACTTTGTACAACAGTGGTGGGAAACCTGTGGCCCTCCATCTGCCCAAAGTTACAATTCACATTGTAGCCCTGAATGGCTGGGGTATCTCAATTTGCCCATCACTATTCAACAAATTTCTGTGTCAAGTCTTCTGCACACATGGGTGACACTGGTGTGTGTTTGTAGTTCAGTGTAGATATGTCATTCTGAATCTGTGTTTGTGTCAGGGCTGTTATAAGAACCATGAAGTGTCCTGGCTACAACTGGGATGGTGATCCCCAAATATAGGGTTATATTTGAAAATGCCACTTTGTAACACATAGGTGTATTGAAAGCTTTCAGAAACACTTCTGTTTGTTATCCATTTTTATTTAAAACTATAGTGTATGAAACGTTTAGATTGATCAATTTGTTAGTTAGAGCAAATCTGAGAGGCATGCACTTCCCACTGCTGCTGATCCCAATTGCCACTACCTGTCACCCAGTACTAGGTCATATTCATAACCTGGCAAAACTAAGCATCTCATAAACTATTGCTTGAAATAAATATAAGTATGGATGATTTTGAAAGCTCTTACAAAAATAAGTAGTAGTTACAAAGTGACAGTTTCAAATTAACCCTTTGAGTGCTGTTGCAATGCTTTGGATACCTCTCTAGCACTTAGAGGGTTAAGCCCGTTAACCCCTGGAGTACCAGAGATGATGTGCAGCACATTGCTCTGTGTACCTCTGTCACTCAAAGGGTTAATATCTGTTTGGAAAGCTTTCACATTGGTGTATTTTGCAGCCCACTCCTTCCTCACAAGCTGCCCACAGGGTTAAACTGATTTCTTTGAAAATTTCCATTAATTTCAACGAGGCTATTAATTCCATGAACGCTACAGAGAATGCAATCACATTGTAAAAGCAATACGCTGGGGACCATTGTAGCATTCAAGGGGTTAAAATCTCATTAATGTCAACATGAATTTCCTGAATTTTCAATTCAACTCTATGGTGTCAATGTTTTTTTCAGAGTTGCACCCCTTTATCTTGATACATAAGGCCCATACTCTTACCCCATTAATCTAAACCCATTTATTCTTTTGGCTCTTACAGCAGCTGACTGTGAACTGAGAGGCTGATGTACTAACACTAAGAGGAACAATTCAGGAGCAAAACATTTGTACCATACAGAACAAATAAAATGCTTTGCTGACCTCTCTAGCATTTGAAGACGTTAAAATGCCCATTTAAATAAACAGGTATTGTTCCTGTGCTGCTGTTACTTTTCCACAAAATTCCACCACTTTTCTTATTATATGAGCCTTACTGTTTTGAAGCCTATTAGCTATTAGGGGTCCCCATACTGATACCTTGCCTAGGGTCCATTGACATATAATCCGTCTCTGTCCCAGCCAACCACCATGGCCCTCTAATGCAAGGAGCGCCCAACACGTGTCACTTAACCCTTTCACTGCCAGATGTCTATACAATGCATTACACAGCAATGTGTTGCGTACCTCTCTCACACTCAAAGGAGGTATGCACTAAGCAGTGATAAAGAGGAGATAAAGCGGAGATGACTTCTCCATTTCCTATGTTATTCAATGGAGCCTATTCATTAAGATTTCTTCAGCTTTGGAGATCTTAGTGCATAGGCTCTATACAATAACATAGGAACTGGAGAAGAGATAATTCACTCCACTTTATCACCTCTATCAATGCTTACTGAATCTCCCCCAAAGAGATAAAATGATTCACTCCAACCAACTGCTACACCAGGGAAGAGATTCACTAAGCGGTGATAAAGAGGTGATAAAACTGAGATAACTTCTCCAGTGATATCACTTCTCCAGTTCCTTTGTTATTCTATGGAGCCAATGCACTAAGATTTCTTCAGCTTTGGAGATGTTAGTGCATAGGATCTACAGAATAATTTAGGAATTGGAGAACTGATATCACTGGAGAAGTTACCTCTGTTTTATCACCTCTTTATCACCGCTTAGTGAGTCTCCCCCCAGGTCTATATAATACAGTAACCCTACAGCCCTGTATTTCCTGTCTAATCACTGTCTATGTATAGTAATTTCTCCTCCTCACCCATTACTTTACTGTAACACTTCACTGTCCCTCTTCTCCTCAATCTCATCTCCTCCTCCCTTGTCACCCCCACTCATCTATCCCCTTACCATGCATTCATAGTCCCAATTTTGCCATTTTACTCCCACATCACTATTACATTATCTATCACTGCATCTGTCACTTAACCCTCTGTCTGCCAACCCATGTCTTCAAATGTACTGCAGTATCCACTGCTGTAATCTAAATTATTCCTTCACTCACAAACACCTTCTCAGTGTGACCTTCAACAGGTAACATGGCACACTTACTTCAACTGTAAGCTTATCAAGTACAAACGGGTACAGGGCCTTATTCATCAAGCTGAAGAGCTGCAATTAAAGCATTTTTTACAACTCTTATCAGCATATCTACATCCCCACTGCGTCTGTCACACACTGTCTACATGTGTGACATCATATGTCCGTGTGTATGTGTGTCTCTCTGTATGTATGCGTTTCACAGTGTGTGACACGCTCTGTCTCTCTTTAAGTGTGTGTCTGTAACACTGCATATGTCTGTTTCACACAGTGTCTCTCTGTGTAAGTAATATGACAGGCAACGCCGTCCCACATTGTAGTATCATATAATTGCCCTCTGTGGCAGTATGTAGAGCACAAATACACACATATGCATGCATACTCCAGCGTTAATGAAAAGCAGCTTGAAAAGCATGATATTTACAATGTTTAAAAATAAATATATAAAGTGTTAATAATAATATACCACAAACACTGACCAAAGTAGCACAATTCTGGAGAAAACCATAAGGGGTTAATAATTCCCACTGATTTGAATGAGACTTTTAATTCCCTGAATTCTAGAAGTCTCCAATATTTTGGATACAAGGGGCTGTAAGCACTATTTTAATTAATGGAGACTGATTAACCCATTGTGTGCCAGGGAGGTATCCAACACATTGCACCACAATGTGTTGGATACTTCTCTGGCACTCAAAGAGTTAAATACATTTTTTTAAATATACTGATACCAATCAGTTGACTTTTATGAATGGTGAAGTAGAAATTGATGTGGTCCAAATAAGATTTGTGTCACATTTGTATGTATAAAGAAATTCACTAATTGTATTAAAAATAAAGTCAGTTTTAGTGGGCAAAGCTTAAAGGGATAGTGTTATTTCACTACTGACAGAGTTGTAGTTCAAGAGCAATTGAATGATAAAGTATCCCCCTCCCGCTCCTTTTACCTAGTGTAAGTCACCTCCCCTTAGATGTGAAATCTGTTCCTCCTGGGACCAGACAGCTCACAGCAAGGGACAATCTTTTTACTGTAAACATAAGGAAACCCCCCCCCTTTACAGGTTTTTCAGATTTTGCCTTATGCTCACTGAAGATTGTCCCTTTCTGTGATCCATCTGGACAGTCTTGTTGCTCTGAGATGAGCAGTGTTTCATCAGTAAAAGGGGCGGGAAGGGGATACTTTATCATTCAATTACTCTTGAATTACAACTTGGACAGTATTGAAATAATACTCTCCAATACTAAATATTACTTTGAGCTGTTTTTATTGTGAAACATTAATATCCCTTTAACATCAGGTATAATCTATTCTTATTTGAAGTATATAGGATGTTAAGCAATAGAGTTTAAAAGTTATATAGCAATTGTTTTCAGATACGCATATTTATAAATTTGAATTTACTTCATTATAAATACGACAAGTAAAAATAGAGAGCATTACCTAAATGACCAAGTATTTCCAGATACTAACCACTGCAGTAGGGTGCTATGGTAATAAATATACTGTCTAAAAAATCTTTCCAAAGATAGGAAGAACAAGAGTACCTTAATTGCACTCATTTATAACACTAACCGCTCCAATAATTTGAGCCAAAAAAGGAGAATTAATTCCAAGAAAAATAAACCATCTAAAATCAATGTCTTTTATTATAATTAATTAAAAGCATGAAGAGAATAATGATAAAATAAAAGCAGACATGAAAATATAGAAAAATATAGACTACTCGTCTTAATCAGTGATCAATGGGTTAATGCTTACTCCTCGGTATGTGAATGAATTCATCAGACTTTTTATCTACAGAGTCAATGAAAGTTATAATGTTTGTTAATTGATGTTTTATATCAGTAAGTGTAAGTGATGAATCCATCGAGTATCTTTTACACACCTAGGGTCACTAAGAGGTTAAATTATAGGAAACAAACATTCCTGTTCCTTTTTTGCCCCGCATAAATTAAAGGTAAAAAAAAGTAGCTGTAATAATTAGGTCAATATATGCTGCCAATTGATATCTGTAGTAATATACAACAAGCTTAATATATTCAGAAATATGTAATTGATGCTCTCCCTCACTCAGACAAGTTCATTCCTAGGGTAACAATACCATAGTATCAAGTTGTATTTATTAAATGACTGGAAATTATATGTGTTTCATTAGTAGATGTGATAGAAAGATCACTGGGATAAATTTTGGACACATAGGAGCACCAAAATACTTTAGTCTTACCTGTTAAATCCTTTTCTCTTAGTCCTTATGACAAACAGGTACCGTGGGGAGGCAACAGCTCCTCCCAGTGGGCTGGAACAATTCTGAAAGAAGTGCAGGGGTGGAGCCTCTCCCTCCTCCATATCAGGCCATCTTAGCAACTGCCCGCCAGATAGATTTGAGACAATAACCTATTGACTAAGATAGTAAGAAGGAAGAAGAAAAAACTCCTGCAAGTGATGAACCCAAAAGAACTCCTGCGTCCAGCCACAGGAGACCCAACATGGTCCCTTTCACTGGGTGGGAGATCTGTATGTCATAAGGACTAAGAGAAAAGGATTTAACAGGTAAGACTAAAATCCTCTTTTGTCTGTCGTCCAATTTAACTCACAGGTACTATGGGGATGTACCAACATTGAGCTTCTAGGGTGGGAAGAAAAAGGAAAGGACCAATCGCCGGTTCCCCATGATACCAGAGTTCCCATAGACTATCCAGGACACGGAACAGCCCAAACTAAGTAAGTGAATAACACTGAATAACAGTACACAGCACACAAGAACAAGAGCCAACAGGGCTCAACAGTTAAAGAGCTGTAAGGCACAGGAATTAAATAGTCATAGACAGGGAAAACTGCCTCCAGGACTTTCCTGCCAAAGCTGGCTTCAGCCGAAACCAGAATATCCACACAGTAATGTTTGGCATAGGTGTGCACAGAAGATCAAGTGGCCGCCTTGCACAGCTGTTCAGCAGAGGCCTGATTCTTGTAGGCCCAGGAGGCCTCAACAGACCTGGTGGAGTGTGCTGTAATATGGAAGGGAACAGGTTTCGCTCTGAGCTCAAAAGCCTTGCGGATGGTAGACTTAATAGTCACCTTGGACTCAGCTAAACCAGCACTGGGACCTTCAGGGATGATGAACAAGGCATCCGTCTAGCGGATGGACTCAGTATAGTGCACATAAGTGGTGTTAACAATGGGGGGCCCATCACTCTCAGGGGCCCGGCCGTCCCCTGCGGCCCGCTCGCCATGCGCCCGCAGCAACCTATAAAACAAGGCAGCACAGCTGATCTCCCGGAGGCCGGCGCTCTAGTCATGCAGAGCGCTGGGAGATGACATAATCTCCCAGCACTCCGCATTACTAACAACCACGCGGGAGTTCCAGTCAGAGGTCTGTGCCGAAGTCACACACCGCTAGACCACCAGGGACTCGAGGTAGGAGGGGAGGGGTCAGTAGGGGGCATTGTGGAGAATGAGGGGCATTGTGATGGGGGCATTGTTGAAGGGGCAATGTGGAGATTGACGGACAGTGTGCAGAATGTGGGGCATTGTGGAAGGGGCAATGTGGAGATTGAGGGGCATTGTGGAAGGGGCAATGTGGAGATTGAGGGGCAATGTGGAAGGGGCATTATGGAGAATAAGGAGCATTGTGATGGGGGCATTGTGGAAGGGGCATTGTGATGGGGGCATTGTTGAAGGGGCAATGTGGAGAATGAGGGGCGTTGTTGAAGGGGCAATGTGGAGAATGAGGGGCATTGTGGAAGGAGCAATGTGGAGATGAAGGGGCAATGTGGAGAATGAGGGGCGTTGTGGAAGGGGCAATGTGGTGGTGGCCAATGTGGTTGAGGGGGGCCAATGTGGTCGGGGGGGCCCATGGCAATTCTTGCACCAGGGCCAGGTGGCTTCTAGTTACTCCTCTGGTGCACATAGAACTTGAGGCAATGCACTACATCCAACAAGTGAAGATCCCTCTTCTATCCAGATTTAGGGTCAAGACAAAAAAAAGGCACATCAATCTCCTGATTGATGTGGAACTCGGAGACCACCATAGGAAGAAATTCCTGTGAGGTATGGAGAACAGCCTTATACTTGTGAAACACCAGGAAAGACAGTTTGCAGGGCAACGTTTGCAACTCAGCAACTCTGTGGACAGAGACCACTGCCATAAGAAATGCCAAGCCAAGGACTCAGAGGGAGGCCACTGCAAAACACCCAAGATCAGATTAAGGTCCCACTGGGAGTGGGAGTCTTATAAGCCGGGAAAGCATGAGCGACAGCCTGAAAGAAGACTTTGACATCTGGCAACTTGGCAAGGCGTCTCTGGTAAAAGACAGAGAGCTAAGGTCTGGATCTTCAAGGAACTAAGGCTAAGGAACTTGTTCACGCCATCCTGCAAAAAGGATAGGATAGATGGAAGATCAAACTCCTTTGATGACAGATCAAACTCTGTGGTAGGCCTTGGAAGAGGCTGGCTTCCTGGCTTGGATCATGGTCGAAACCACTTCAGGAGAATAGCCCTTCCTCCTCTTTAGTGGTAACCCTGGAGGAGGAGATCTGTGTGGCAGAGGAAATGGATCCTGAGCAAACAACTCCAACAGTTCTGGAAACCAAGGTTGTCTGATCCAATAAGGAGCAATCAGTATGACTGATGAGCCGTCCATCCAAATCTTTCTCAACACACTGGGGATGAGAGGAAGAGGAGGAAAAATGTAGGCTAGATGAAAGCCCCAAGGAATAGACAAGTCGTCCGGTGCAAACGCCGGAGGACCCCCCCCCCAGCAAGAGCAAAACATGAGAACCTTCCTGTTGTCCCTGGTAGCCATCAGGTCTATCCAGGCATGCAATTTGAAGACCTCCAGATGGAGCTCCTAATCCCAGGGGTCCACCATTTGGCGAAGGAGGAAGTCCGCCAGAATGTTCTCTACACCTGGGATGTGCCTGGAGAAGATGGCAGGAAAGTGTTCTTCTACCCTGGCCAAAACAGCTTTGAACTCTAACCAAGCGGATGTTGTTGATGTAAGCCATGGCTTTGGCATTGACTGACTGGACGCGGACTGGACAGTCCCTCAGTGGAGAGGACCAGTACGCCAGAGCATGGAGAATCGCTCTGAGCTTCAGAATGTTGATGGGTAGGAGGGTATTCTCCGCATTCCATCACCCCTGAACCACCAGGTGACCCAGGACAGCTCCAGAACCATAAAGGCTGCCTTCCATCGACACCAGAGTCCAATACTGGACAACAAAGTGTTTCCCCTTCCTGAGGTTGGAGTTGTCCAACCACCAGAGGAGGTCCTGCCTCACTTCCTAGGGAAGAGACACTAGACAATCCAAGAATTCTGGATTCCCCCGGTAAGCCCGGATAGTGAAACTCTGCAGCTCCCTGTTGTGTGCCATGGAGTATAGAACCACTTCCATGGTAGATATCATCTTGCCCACAAGGGATGAGAACTTGTGTACTGGGGCTGAGGACCACTCCAGAGCATGGGACACCTTGTTCATGATCTACTGAACAGAATCCTCCGTCAGATAGACCATGCCCTGACAGGTGTGGAACCGGAGACCCAGGAAAACCAGATTCTGAGAAGGAACTGGGGCAGACTTGTCCATGTTCAGGATCCATCTGTGCTGTAGAAGGATCTGAGCACATTCCTGGACCTGGTAGTCCAGGAGATCCCTTGAAGGATCCTTCAGCAACAGGTCGTACATATATGCAGTAACCTGTATCGCCTTGGTGTACAGGAAGGCAATTAACCCTTTGAGTGCCAGAGGGGTACGCAATGCATTGCAAAGCAATGCATTGCATACCCCTCTGGCACTCAAAGGGTTAAGGCGCCCAAGACATGCAAACACCTGAGGAGCAGTGGTGAGCCCGAAGAGGAGAGAGGTGAATTGGAAGTGTCCCAGAGTGCAAGCAAACCTGAAATACTTCTGACTGTCTGGATGAATTGGAATATGTAGGTAGGCATTCTGCAGATCCAGAGAGGACAGAAATACCCTTGGACACATCTCTGTGATGACAGAACACAAAGACTCCATCATGTAGTGAGTATGGACCACAAAAGAGTTGAGGTCCTTGAGGTCCAGGATAGGGTGACTGCCATCATCCTTCTTGGGAACCACAAATAGGTTTGAATAGAAACCTAAACCTCTCTCTTGCAGAGGAACCAGAGTCAGGACTCCCTTGTCAAGGACAGCATGCACCGCCCCGTTGAAAAGACTTAGCTTTTTTTGACCCAGAGGGGAACGAGAAAGGAAGAATCTGAAGGGAGGCAAGGATACAAAGGGAATCCTGTAACCTCCTGAAACCACCTGTAATACCCAGATACGGGTTTGGTGGAAGAGTGCTTGAACCTCCACTGCTGCATGAGCTTGGGGGTGGAGCGCGGGGTGCTGGCCTGAGACCCACCTGGATTCGGCCTTTGCACTTCAGTTTGGTGGGGATGAAAAAGACGCTGCTTCCTTGCCATATCATGGAGTTTAGGAACTTGAGGCAACAAAGTGCTCTTACCCCCAGTGGCTTCACTCATGATGTTCTTCAGTTTAGGCCCAAAAAAGATATGTACCCTGAAAAGGGAGAGAAATGAGCAACTTCTTAGATGATCAGTCAGCAGACCAAAGCTTAGCCAACAGAGTGAGACTAGCAACAGAAAATTCAGAGGCCTTAGCCTCATGTCTGACAGCATCAAAGAGGGCATCAGTCATATAGTTCTGAGCCTCAGACATGATGGCTAGAATAGCCAAAAGGTCCTCCTTAGGGCACCTTTGCGGACAGTGTTAGTAAGCTGTTCAGTCCAAACAGCAATGGCTCTGGTAACCAATACAGAAGCCAAGGTAGGCCTCAAAGAGGCACCTATGGCAGCGAAAGTAGACTTCAGGATAGCGACAAGCTTCCTATCAGTTAAATCCTTAAGCGCCACGGCGTTCACCAAGGACAAAGCAGTGGATTTAGACAGTCTGGAAATAGGGGGATCAACCTGAGGAAGTGGAGCCCACTGAACCAAGGCTGAATCAGAAAAGGGATACAGCTTAGATAATATCTTGGAGACAGCAAGATGCTTGTCTGGAATCTACCACATACCATTGAAATGGAAGAAGCCTCAGCGAGACTCCTTTTGGCAAGAGAGACATGGGTTGCATGATTCCCTCCCAGGGCTGCAAGAGCAAGGGTCCACTAACAGCTCCTGTTAACTGGGCAGTCCTCCAGGGGAAGCCAGTAATGATAATCCTCCTAATGGGGTAATCTGGACACCTCATATCTAAGAAAAAATAATAAAATAACTAAAAACCAGGTTCTGGGAACAAATATATCTGGCGGAGAGTGGCTAAGGTAGCCTGATATCGAGGAGGGGGAGGTTCCACCCCTGTACTTCTTTCAGAATTGTTCCCACTCATTGGGAGGAGTTTCCATCTCCCCATGGTACATGTATGTCATACTGGACGCAGGGCCAGACTGGCTTATCGGGATACCGGGAAAATTCCCGGTAGGCCGCCGGCACTGGGCTTCCCTGGGGATGCTGCCTTAAATGAGGAAATTATGTGACATCAATCACTGACATGCCAGTCCACGGTTGCTAGGTGACTGGACAGCATCACCGCAGCTGCAAGAAGATAAAAAGATTTTTTGAAGTACTACCCGAGTATCCGATGGCCGCCGGGGCCAGGCTGTGGGCCGCGTCCAGTAGTTGACTCAGAGACTGCCAGTGGAGGCAGGATGGCCGGGTGACATGATGAAGAGCACTGCGTGTCTGCGTCTGCGCACCGGGACGCCCACACCCAAGTTAAGCGCCAGAGACAGAGGCAGTGACATACCCAGGCCAGCCCAGAGTCCAGACGAGCTTTCTGAGCGGGAGCGGACAGAGGGAGCAGAGACAGAGAAGAGTGAGACAGAGGGAGTCAGCGTTAGCAGACAGACACTCACACTTAGACTTTTTGCAAGAGCAAGACAGGCAAGAGGGGGAAGTTGGGAATCGGAGAAGGCAGAAGGGAATTGAGGATGGGAATGGGGAAACTGTTACAGCGACCTAATAGGGAAAAAGGGGAGAGAATGAAACAGTGACTGACATTCTAGGCTGAAACAGAAATTTTAGCGCAGAAACAACTTAAATCATGTTTCAAAATTTAAATACGTAGTTAAACAATTCCAATATGAAAAATGTAGCCCACTGCCATTATATCTTTATTCATTACTTAGGACCAGCACCTCTGGTCCTTAAGCAGTGACATAACGAAGTGATCATTCATTAAAAGGACCCCATGCAACGGGCTTGGGTGGCTTGCCCTTTTATAATTTTTTGTAGTGAGTGGATAATCGGAGGCCTCCAATTTACATCATATAGTGAGCTCCAACAGAGAGCATCACAGCGGTGGTTATCCACTCACTACAGAAAATTATAAAAGGTAAAAGGGGGGAAGTCCTCTCTGGCGCTCATATTTATGAAAAATCCTCATTTTTTTTCAATTGGAGTTGTTTTTTTGTAGTTCGCATTTTCAATATATACCCCTGGCATCACTACACTCATTTGCCCTGGTGAAGATCCTCTGAGGAATTGAAAACATTTGGAATGATGGAATAAACCACTGTTTCTGTAAAATGTAACTTTTATTTATACTGCTAAAAAGCGCTTTGGTACCTTTCTTTACCCACCATTGTTGTAAGGCAAATAAAAGGAACCAGTGGCGTAACTATAGGGGGTCGCAACCGCGACCAGGCCCGTCACTCCAGGGGCCTGGCTGCCCCCTGCGACCTCCTCCTCCTCGCGCCGCAATCTCCCTCCAGGGCTCTAGTAATGCAGAGCGCTGGGAGATGACATCATCTCCCAGCGCTCTGCATTACAGAAGAGGACAGCGCGGGAGCATGTCGCGCCAGCCCGTCTCTCCTGCCACTCCACTGGACTACCAGGGATTGGGAGGTAGGAAATGGAGGCATTGTGGAGGGCCCGGGGGCCAATGTGTTCGGGGGTTGGGGGGCCCATGGCACTTCTTGCACCAAGGCCTGGACCGTTCTAGTTACGCCTCTGAAAGGAACTACATAGGTTTTAGTAGTGTGAATGCTTGTTACATTATTTTTAAGACTCTGCATGTGAATAAAACCTCTAGATTTTGTGTTTTTTTCTTAATAAAGGAGTATGTAGTTTCCCAAATTGTGCTCCATTTATTTAGCAAGGCTGTATAGCGAGATTGTCATATTTATCAAGCGAAAAAAGTGCAAGTTTGAGCACCATAGGGGAGAAATTAATGTTTCAATTTATTTAAAGGGATAGTAATGTCATAAAAAAAGTATAAACTATATGGTAGATACAATTAAAAGAGAGTACTTGCACTTATTCGTATCTCTCAAACCGTAATGGTTTGAGAGATATAGGAAAATAAAGTTCTGTGGTCCCTTCCCTTCCCTTTCTGCTTGACAAGCTGTAAAGCTGTCAGAAGCAAATTCTGGTCGCTTGACCAGATGTGGCTCTTCAGCAGCGCCGATATAACAATATCTAAAGATAAATACTTAATTTGGAATGGTCTACCAAGTGTGCCTGGTTTGCAAGCACACTTTGTAGACTGTTCCAATGAAGTATTTATTTCTAAATAGCGTGATTTCAGCTCTGCTGAAGAACGTCTGTCTGGTCAAATGACCAGAATCTGCAGCTGTCAGCTAGATGGCAGACTTGAGTGAAACAGCCAGGAAAAGGTAACTTTAGCAAGTTATATCTCTCAAAGACTTACATCAATGTTAACTTTTTTTAATGTCTACAATATTAAATCAACTTAAAATTAACCATTACTATCCCTTTAAATGGGAGTTTTAAACCCCTGAATGCTAGGGAGGACTATAATGCTTTGCTATGCAATGCATTGGAGATCTCTTGAGTATTCTAGGTGTTAAAAGCCTAATTTAAATCAATAGGAATCAGCTGGGGGGACTTACTCTTAGAGTGACACGGGGGCTGGGGGGGTACAAAGAGTGACACAGGGGGCTTGTGGGACTAAGAGTGACACAGGGGGTTGGGAGTAGAGAATAAAGTGACACAGAGGGCTGGAGGTACTAAGAGTGACATTGGGGGTACTAAGAGTGACCCAGGGGGCTTGTGAGACTAACAGTGACATAGGGTGTTGGGAGGAGAGACTAAAGTGATGCAGGGGGCTGGTATAATGACGCAATGCTATAGGGCTGATAAGCAATTTTTTCCAGGGCTGGTTTTTATTCCCAGTCCGGCCCTGACTGGACAACAGTGAACAGAGTTAGTGTTTTTTAGGCAGTGATCCTAAGAGTGACTTAGGGATGAACACTTCCTAAAATGAATTGAACATGTTCCTATATGGTGCCCTTAAATATTCTCTATATATGCACCATGAAAACTCAAGGCAGTATATTTAGATTTATTTAAAAAATTGTGTATTCTCTTACATATTTAATGAAACCAATAAATCTAATGAATATGTTTACAGTGGCAAAGAACATTTGTATTATATTTAGCATTACAAATAAATTAATCTCAATGATTTCTTTACAATACCAAAAATAATTATTTAAAAAGGAACACTCCAATTCCATGGAAGTTCATTGGTGGCCAAAGGTGAGGGGGGGTCCACCTGAAAGCCATGTAAGGGGCAGGGCCCTCTAGAGACACTTTCCTTATAGGCTGAAGGGAGAGCATTCGGGGTAACCCCCATACCCAATAGGGAAGTGAGAGGGGTGTGTCCCTCTTTGGGCAGGAAGAAATGGGGTGGGTATTAGTGTTTAAAAGACAGCCCAAGTTAAAGAAATTAATTTATCTAACCTTGTTTTCTTTGTTCCCCAACCCAGCCAGCCAAAGTAAAGCATTAAACAGCAACCTCCTGGCCAGATCAATGAGGTTAAGTTTAGGTAATCCTAGTCCAGGAGGAGTAGCTTACAACAGAGTCAATAATGTGGCTACATGGAGCACCATGCCGATGTGGCATGCCAGATGCCAGGTTTTGGGTGTTGATCCTATGGTCAAGCGCCTAAATACCTGCATGGTGGACTGTTGTCAGGTACAAATACCAGTAGGGCACAAAGTGGCGAGCCACAGTGGAGGGTGAGGGCACTGGGCAGATTATGATGTTCGGGGAAGGCAAGAATTGTTGGTACCCTCACCTAGGTGCCCAGCTTAGCCAGGTGTGGGTGACAGCCCAGGTTATAACACCATGGCTTTTTTCCCACCCTGTATTATTGTCCCTTGTCAATGTGTTTAGTTCAGAAACGGATAGCAGAGGTGGACTGTGAAACAGTCTTGGTTATGTGTGAAAGGGGTTTTAAGGAAAGGGGATGAAGTAGGTCCTCCACCACTTAATGTTCTGAGGACAAAAGCTTGTGGAAAAAATTGTGGATATGTTCCATTGTAATGATGTTAATTATCAATACGTCAGAAAATGAGGCACTAAATATATACAATATTTTGATTGGACTTACAGTGAGCCACTGAGTCACCAAAACCTAATGTTGAGTATTTTCCCTGACATTAAACAGAAAATTTACACCAGAATATCTAACAATCAAAAAGGTTCAACATTCATACTGCTTAGCTTATTGGAAAGTGGGTATAGATAATTCCAGTGTCTCAATCTGCCATTCTTTTAAGATGCCGGGGCATGCCCAGCTTGCCAATTATTATGCAGACTTGCACCCAAAATATATTACATTTCCCATGGTCATACACACTAAAAATTGTCTGGTTATGAAAAGTATTCTATCAAACATATTCTATGAATGCCTAAGGAAAGATCTGATGTTTGTTTCGATACCAGATTTATCAAAGATGAATGTCGGCGGCTTAGTTTCAGTATTTATACTTAAAGCTCTAAAAGCAGTTCTGCTCTATTAAGTAATAGAGGCTCGAGTTTTCCATAACTCTTGATTGGTGGATCCTGCATATGTGAACTAGGCATTAATCCCAAAAAGCATTTTCAGTACATTAATACTATAGAAATATATGTAGTTGCGATATTGGAATGATGCTTCTAATAATATGCAACAATGATATATTTTATTAATGCATGTAATCAATGTGTAATGCATGGAGATGTGTTCTTTTTCATTTTAAAGGGATAGAAATACTTCATTTTAACTTTATTTTATTTTGTAGGCATTAAAAAACATGAAGAATGATATAAGTCTTATCTCTCAGACCTTTATGGTTTAAGAGATATTCACAAACAAAGTATCCCTCCCCTGTTCAACCAGATCAGAAGGGAGGTGCCCAGGTAGACTGCAGAGAGGGACAATCTTCAATTAAGATAAGGGAAAAAGCTGAAAAACTTGTCAAGGGGGGAAGGGCTTTCATTGTTTTCATACAAAGAAAATTGTCCCCTGCTGTTATCTGTCTGGTCTTACAACCAGATTCCACATCTGAGAAGAGATTCCTTACACTAGGTAAAAGGGGTGGGGAGGGGAAACTTTGCTTGTGAATATCTCATAAATCATAAAGGTTTGAGAGATAAGACTTATATCATTCTTCATGTTTTTTTAATGCCTACAAAATAAAATAAAGTTAAAACGAAGTATTACTATCCCTTTAATAAACCCAATTAGACATAATGGGAATGAAACATAATGCCATTTCACAAGTGAGCCCACAGGCACAAATTATATATGATTGATCTATAACATCTACTAATGATACACATATAATTTCCAGTCATTTAATTAATACAACTTGATACTATACTATTGTTACTCAGGAAATTAATTTGTTTGAGAGAGAGAGCACTAATTACATATCTCTGCATATATATGACTAGGGATATTGATTGGCACCATACATTAAAATTTGGGTCTTTAACTTAAATGGTTCAAAAACAGGACAAGAATTTTTTTCCCTATAATTTAAATTCTTTTGTCGCTAGGTATTTAAAAGATATTCATTTAATTCATCTGTCACATTTACTGATGTAAGATATATATATATAGAGCTAGCAAACATAATAGAAACTTCCATAGCCTGTGTAGATAAACAGTCTGATTAATTCACTGATGAGAGTGCACATACCAAGCATTAAGTATTAACTCAGTGAGAACTGATTAAGCCTAATAGTCTATTTTTATATACATGTTTTATTATTATTGGAGTTAATTCTTTTTTTCTTGGATTATTGAAGCAGTTAGAGTTATAAAGGAGAGCAGTTACGGTAATCTTGCTCTTTATAAAAGTGACCTGCCATTATGAATTTTAGAAATTGTCAAACATACAGTAAGAAGGTTTTTTCCCCACAGAGCATATGTATAAAAACAAAGTGGAGCAATTCTGAAGCAAGCCAGTGGTAAAATAGGGAGCAAGATCTGTGAAAACAGCAATTAAGTAGAGTAAAAAAACAAGAAGTGCAGATGTTTCATCATCAGCTGTTCAGAGGTAGAGTGCATGAATGTGGCCTAACTGGAAAGAGAGCACAATATCACAGACACGGAGAACAATGACTAATGCATATGCAGAACTACAACCTGGACAGTCTTGTTGCTCTGAGGTGAGCAGTGTTACATCAGTAAAAGGGGAGGGAGGGGGATACTTTATCATTCAATAACTCTTGGACTACAACTCTGACAGTATTGAAACAACACTCTCCAAGGTCCAAATACTATGATTATTAATTTATTATGAAACATTACTATCCCTTTAATAGTTTTTCATGTACAGAGCTTTCAGAACGATTAAGCTGATCCATTAAAATTTATCACCACTGCAATAAACTTAAGTTACATATAAAAAATATAACTATAGAAAGGGCAAAAGGCTCACTGCAGTCCTTGCTGAATACTGACAGGCTGCTGGCTGTGCACAGTGCCAATACAAATGCAGATGTAGGCATAGGGTGCAGGTGCTCTTATCACTAGGTTCGTGGATACAGAGGTGGAAGAGTCAAAGCTAATAAAATCAATAGCTTGTTTGTCGAAGTCTCTAGCTGTATCTAAGATTGTACAGAGATACTCAATTATATTTACGTTTTTGTGCCCCCATGCTGGGCACTTCACCAGTCTAATTATATATACAATTATGATGTCTCCAGATTAAATATTTTTCTTTATTTTTTCCTTGGTGAGGTCCTCTGGAGTTGATATGAGGGAAATGACCCTTTCTGTCGTCAGCTGACTACCTATTATTTTATTATTTACTTAATCACAGTTCAAATATTACTGTTTGAATTACATTGTTGACCCTTCTAACATCAGTACCTTACTTATGATGAGCTACCCCACACTTTGCAAGCAGGAACTGCAGTACTGCTAAAAGAAGTGGTCACTTTGTAATAGAAAGTCTGGTCACAGTCTGATTCATCACTGTGGCTCAGAGTACACATCAGTGACAAACAGGGAAGGAATATGAACACCTCGGAGATGTTGGTAATCCCTGTCTGCAGGGAGTAACAGGGGAGGGATCTTAATCAAGTGGTTGTGTCAACTTGATAAATATCCCTGAAAAATAATAAAAACATTATTCTGAAGGTTATACTCCTTCAAAATAGTTTTTAAAATGAGAACTGTGCACCACGGTGAGATTAGGAAAATGTATAACTGGTAAATGGCAAGACTGATGTGAGATGGTAGGTTGTCGAAAGGGATAGATAGGTTCTAAATGCATTATTGGAAGTTTGAGAAGTCTGAAAATTTAATTGAGAAAGACATTAACCAGGTTAGAAGAGTAAAGCAGCTTGGGGAAACCAACAAAATAAGTTTATCTGAAAAATCAGTAAACTACAACAAGAAAAGCTGTGCACCAAGAGAAGGATGGAACATTCCCAACAAAGTCCATGACCAGATGAGTCCAGGGATCATATGAAACAGGTAAGGGATACAGCAATGCCACCAGCCTCTGGTCAGATATTTTGTCCCAAAGCATACAAAGTCACTCCTATCAAACCTTTGAGAAGGCCAACAAAACTTGTGCTCAGCCAACTATGTGGATTTCTGGATTCCAGGATGGCCAGCCATAGGAGAAATATATCTCCACTTTGAAATTTCATACTGAAGGTGAAAGTCATGAACTATAAGTGAGGATTAGTGTTGAGCGAGCACCACGATGCTCGGGTGCTCGGGTGCTCTGACCGAGCACCCCCTGAGGCTCGAGTGCTCGGCCGAGCACCCGAGCCCCATTGGAATGAATGGGGCAACACCAGGCACCCCCTGCTCTGATGAGGGGAGGGTGCCTGGTCAATGCCCCCTTCATCTCCGCTATGCCCCCTTCATCTCAGAATGCCCCCTTCAGCTCCGCAATGTCCCCCTTCAGCTCCGCTATGCCCCTCTTCCACAATGTGCCCCTTCATCTCCGCTATGCCCCTCTTCCACAATGTGCCCCTTCATCTCCGCTATGCCCCTCTTCCACAATGTCCCCCTTCATCTCCTCTATGGCATAGAGGAGATGAAGGGGGACATTGTGGAAGAGGGGCATAGCGGAGATGAAGGGGCACATTGTGGAAGAGGGGCATAGCGGAGATGAAGGGGCACATTGTGGAAGACGGGCATAGCGGAGATGAAGGGGGACATTGTGGAAGAGGGGCATAGAGTCTATGCCCCTCTTCCACAATGTCCCCCTTCATCTCCGCAATGCCCCCTTCATCTCCGCAATGCCCCCGTACCTCCAGTCCCTGGTGGTCCAGCGGAGCTTCTTCGGATCTGTGCCTCTTCCGGCACAGATCCCCGCCACCCGAACATGTCGGGCGAGCACATGGCGGTACTCGACGAGTACCGCCATGTGCCGAGCAGAGCGATGCTCGAGCCGATCCGAGCATCGGCCGAGCACGCTCGCTCATCACTAGTGAGGATATAAATGTAAATTGCTTCAACTAAAACAAGCAGGTGGGGAGGAAGTTCGTTTTTCATCTCTTTGAGAGAGAATTGCTCCTGCCCTACCGCAGAGGCATCCTTTTCTACCTGGAAAGTCCATGAAGCGTCAGGATAGTGGTGATCTGAAGTGGAGTGAAGGCCTTCTTTAATTCCTCAAAGGCTGCCTGGGCTTCTGATGACCAAACTTGACGATTTCCCCCTTTCTTTGTCAGAGCAGTAATGAAAGTAGTAATCTTTGTTTTCATTAGTAAATGTCAAAGCCCATGAGCTGATGAATGTCCTTGAGATCATTGGAGGACAACCTTTATGTGTTTACAATGCTGGTGCAAGCCCGAGGAGTAGGGATGGGTGAAAAATGGCACTTCCTACCAAGATTGAAATTTTCTGCTAAAAGTGCAGATTTTCTATTTTTTACACCATCTTTCATTGAAATCAATGGTAAGACTGAATTTCCCCACCATGGGGAACGTTTCACATAGGGATAGTGTAAAAGCGGTGTCAGGTTCCTGCAGCATGTCATTCTGGTTTGTTAGAGAAAAAGAAAGCAGCATAATACTGGAGCTCATTAAGACAAATAAAGTGGAGTTGGAGTTATGTTTAGGGAGTCTTGTGGGCAGGCAATGTGCTATCTGTGTTAGAGGAGTTCAGGGAGTCTGGGGGAGAGTGAAGAGAGAAAGGAGATTTACCCCAAATTCCCTAAAATCTTGTTTGACTGAGAAGAGACAGGCAGGTGATCCAAGTTCCTTCTTGAGCTGACTGAACCTTTGTGATTGACTGACTGAATGATATACTTTGCAGACTGACAACCAAGACACAGACACATACAAATGACACAGACTCCTACTACAGCCAGTAGAAAAAGGTGTTAGCATATTGACTAAGGTCTGTTGTCATCTGAACTGTAAAAAAATGAAGACTGCATTAATCTTCAGAGAGAGAGAAAGAGAGAGAGACAGAGAGAGAGAGAGAGAGAGAGAGAGAGCAGGAGCGGAAATCCTCTTGACACTAACTACAGGAAAAGAGGGGAAGAAGCAGTTACACAGGGAGTGTCATACATTTTTGTAGCTGGTGACAGGGTTATGTAATTTTAAAAAAAGCTGTGACTGAGGCTGACAGATACTTATTTTATTTGATACAGTATTTGGTAAAGGGCAGAAAGACATCACATGCAATCAGTTCTGTTTTGTATGTTACTGTTAAAATCCACAATACTGTACAGTAAACATACTGTTAGGGGTTTTCAAGGTTTGATGTGGATGGAATATATAATAACTGACAAGTTCATACACACATAGACCCTTCAGGGACCCTGTAGTTCTTTGTTCTAGGCGGTCATATAAACACTTAAGAAAAGCAAATTGAATAACAAGGAGTCTTTGCTTACTATAATATACGACTTTAATGATACAAAGATTATAAAGAAAACAGTAATAATAATTTGTTACCACCATATATTGGTGACAATTCACACAGTCAGTTCAATCACATTGCAAGCCAGTATCCTAACCAGAATACATTTCCTTTGTCTCAAAAGCTTATCAGTTTAAACCAACAATACAAGTAATTAGATCTTCCCAGCAATATACAGTTCACAACAAAGGCCTTGATTCAATTAGGTTCGATGGCTAAAAAAATAGCCAACAGAATTTTTTTCAAGCACGGTAAGCTATTCAATTACCAGTGCTCTGGAAAAATGCCAGCAAAAAAAACAAACAAGTAAAACCTGCAAGACAATAAAGTTAGAGCCGTTTTCAGCCGTTGAAAATAAAAACTCTGCAAGGTGCCATTAGATTGACTGCGTTAGCCCTTAAGACTAAATAAGGGACCCACTTTATCGTTGGGAATTTAAGACACAGTTTTTTTGGGGAGAAGAGTCCCTCATTGGGTCTTAAAACACCCGACACAGAAATTGAAATGAAAAAATAAGTGGAAAAAACCCCACAGTGGATGTATTGATATGGGGCCCTAAGCCCCATATCAGTACATCCAAATTACCTAAAAAGTGTGTCCAATGTTAGTAGAAATAGCCCTACGAGTGCCACTGGGGTATTCCTATCCCAATGGCACTCAAAGGGGTAATCCGACTAAGTTACAAAGTAAGAGTCTCTGAAAAAAACACTTACCATTTATCCTGATGTCCTGAGGGGTCTTCAGCACCCTGGTCAGCTACTGACATCTCCTTCCACTCCTTTTGCCAACTCCTTCTACCTTCCTCTGGTCTGTCTTCTTTCTTCCCTCTTCCCATCATTTATCTGTAAGAAAGATCAAGAGATACTAATACATATTCCATACAAATAACCCACATATCAGAGCAATGCGTTGCGTACCTCCCTGGGACTCAAAGGGATAAACAATGATGAGATGTGCGGGTCAATATTTAATAAAAATGCCCACAAGCAAAAGATTTGTCCACATTTGAAATCAAAATACAATCCATTTTTTCCATTTATCTGCAGCTATGTGTGCAGGTGGTAGAGGTGGTGGAGAAAGTGAGTAGGAGCACACACACCCCTGTGTATCTTATGTGCCGATGCCCATTCCATGTAAAGGGATTTTGAACAGAGACTTCCTTTATATATGGGCAGTCACTCTTCTTCTCTCAGATCTGAAAGCAGGCCCAGACATATCTCAGTGAGGGACAATATTGTGTCAGCATAAGGAAAACACTGCTCCCCTTCATCAAGGGGGGATAGGGTTTTCCTTATAAAGACACAGACCTCATTGCGATCTGTCCTGTCAAGTGTCTGGCTTTCAGATCTGAGAGAAGAAGAGTGAAATAGGGAAAAGGGACGGGAGGGGAAAACTTTAAAATAAAATCACATTAAAATTACACTGATGTAGACATTTAGAACGGTACATAGCATTATAAAAAGGTATAATGTATAATCAGATATGCCTTTATAAGTTACATTACTATCTCTTTAACATGGATGTCTTAATGAGAAACGGATGCATTAGCGTAGCTGCCAATCCCACTTCGGTAGGGCCCTGCCTCTGCTGGGTTGAAACTGGAAGGCTCAGTTTCTTTTCTAGGAGTTTCATAGAATATTCAATCCTGTTAAAATTGTAAATTTTTTTAACTAAGTGTTATGGTTCCAGCACTGAACAAGTAATGCCTTGGTATCTCCATCATCAGTCGGTCATTAGGTTTATTAAAAAAAAAAAAAATCAAAAACTACTATAACTAATCTGAAAATGTACCTAATTTATATCTTAAATGATTTACTATCAAACGTTGATAATCTATCCTCATACAAAGTAAATACTACAAACTCACAAGCACTTAACACAGGCTTCCCACAAGCACAGATAACCTAAAATCTTCCTTCCTGTTTAATTGGGGAACACACATGTAAATTACTTAGTGATAAACTGTAGACGTCTACTACCAATCTTTATTCCATAATTTCCGCTAAATTAAAACCAAATTAAAACAATGTTTAAAAAAAAAAGTCAAATTTTGAAACCAATGGACAAAAAAATAGCTACAGTTGAATGACTATACTCTCTAAACTCATACTTATTTTACAGTATCCCTGTTCTCATCCCAAAGGCCTTTAAAACAACTATTCAAAGTCTCTGACCAAATATATATATGAACAAGGAACTAATGAGACTACCCCTGAAAAAATATATGGGGTGAGGGGAGCTGTTCCAGGATTTTGAAATAAAACAAAGGACAAAATTTTAACCACTTTTTCACAAACTGGTGGATTTAGAAAACCATTTTCAAGGCCTTTCTATACTTCATCTATGTTTTTCGACCAGTGAGAATGAAAATTCCACATACCTTATCCCCTGTTTCCTACTGTCTCCAAATCTGGGCTAGTTTAACTTCTTATAAAATGAACATGTTTTCCTTACGATTGCTGTCCCTAACTAGTCCAATTATGTATCACAATTTACATTTATACAGCTGGGGTATTGATGAAAGCCTTGGGTCTTATGTGTAAAGGCAATGTGCACCAATTATTCAGTGGACCTAGCAAGGTCTCTAGTGCATTGCTAATCATTGTTTTGAAGATCTTTCTAGCATTCAAGGGATAAAAGATGTAAATGTAAATCAATGAACATTTGGAAATTCTCTTTTTTTTTTTTTATTGAAAAGCTTTATTAAGTAAAGTAGACAGGTATAGAAAATTAAAAATATTACTGTAAACATTTAATAAAGCAATCATATCACTATAAATAGTTCTGACAACATACATTAGGACATGTTATTAGGCGTTTGGTAAGTCGTCAAATGCGGTAAAAGTATAGTAAATTAAACAGTTTCACCACAGGTGTGAGAAAAGAAAGAAAACAGGAGAAAAGGAAAGTAGTTCAGAATAATAGAGAAGAAGAAATAGATGAAGGAAGAAGGTATAGAAACAAAAAGGAAAGAAGAACATGTGTCTCTGCCCCAGAATGGCAAGTTCCAATGATGGACCCTCTAGAGAGGGACTCAGGGGGGGAGGGGGGAGCAGGGGAAGAGGCGAGGGGAGAAAAGATGGGGGACACCACTGAGCAAGGCTACCAAAGGAGCTATAATTGACGATAGTCTGAGCCTCGCTCTCCAAAGCAACAGTGCTGGAAAGCTGTCTGACCTAGTCAACTATACATTATCAGAAACTAACATTCTTGAATTCCAAAAGGTTTCCCAGTGAGACCATGACTCTCTAAATGATACCTGCGTGCCAGTGCAATGAGCATGCAACCGGTCCAGATCATACGTCCTTTGAACGTCTGTCCTCCAGGAAGAGGCAGATTTCCAGTGCTTTGGTATCGCGTGCCTAGCATAGAACAGCATGTGTCGAAGCAATCAATGAGTGGCAGGTGAAATCAAAGGAGGTACTGGTGGAACTAGGAACAAACATAACATGTGATCTATAACCAGAGCGAGTGATAAGATGACGTTCACTTGAGCTATAATCTGTTTCCAGAAGTTAACAATAAGCGGACACGTCCACCAAATATGAAACAATGTACCTGTGCCCTCCATGCATCTCCAACAAAGAGGAGACGATGAGGGATAAATCCTATTTATAAGCACAGGAGTATAATACCATCTTGTGAATAATTTGTAGCTCAATTCCCTCATCAAGATGTTCTGTGTGCTCGACAGCAAGTCACGTAATATCTTAAACCATCTTAAGGGGGTATAGGATACTCCAAGGTCTGATTCCCAGGCCACAAGATAAGATGGTTTCATGGAGACAGCAGGGGGAAAAAGAAGCCTGTACAACTTCGACAGGGACTTGGTACGAATCAATCTGGATTGGAACGCCAGCTCAAAGGCCATCAGATCCCTTAAATGCGAATATGTATTAGACAGCGTATCCAAACTAGAAGTACCAGAGAACGGAATTAGAGATTGTATAGTATGAATATCATTTCTGTGCCACAGTTTAAAAGGATGACCTCGTAGTCCTGGAGGGAAGCCTGGATTGCCAAAAACCGATAGGAGAGGGGATGGGAAAGGTGCCACTTTTGTTTCAGAGTTAAACGAATCCCATTGAGTTAATAAGTGACGGAAAATAGGATGAGATCTAAGTATATACGGTCTATCCCGTGGTCTTAGCCACAGCAAGTTATCGACTATTTGTGGTTCACAATATAAGTATAAAACATTGACCCAATCTTTATTGGGTGACAAGATAAGGTCTAGCAAGCGCATAACCGCAGTGGCTCTGTAGTAACGATTCACATCAGGAAGAGCTATTCCACCGTGGGCAACGGGGAGGTATAGGGTAGAGGCAGGTAACCTCATTTTTCATATGCCCATATGAAGCTGTTCACAGACTTCTGCAATTCAGCTACTAAATCTGGAGGGAATTGCAATGGGATGGTCTTGAATAAGTACAGTATTTTCGGCAACGTTATCATTTTAATAAGATTCACACTCCCAAACCAAGACACAAATAAGTCATTCCATCTCAGTAAATCCTCCCGAACCTGGGACAGAAGAAATACAGAGTTTAAAGCCACCAGGCGATGCAAATCAGGTGTCAAGAAAATGCCAAGGTATTTTATCTTTCCCGGTGGCCACCTGAAAGGGAAGTCATGTTGTAGTCTTCTAACGATCATAGATGGTAGATTAACATTCATAATTTTGGACTTACTAGTATTCATACGGAGGTTCGAGATGTCCCCGTATTCCTTTTGCAAAGCCAACAAGGCTGGCAAAGATGTTTCTGGGCGTGTGATATACAATAGTATATCGTCTGCAAAACGCGATAATTTCGTGACACCATTATAGGTAGGTAGGCCATGAATATCACAATGAGAACCAATCAAATTTAGCAAGGGTTCCAAGGAGAGAATAAAAAGAATCGGGGATAGGGGACACCCCTGGCATGTGCCATTTGATATAGAAAAGGGACTGAAAAGATATCCATTTATTTTCAGACGCGCTGATTGATTGGCATAAAGACTCATAATCCCATGGAGTCCGAATGTGCCCAAGCCCAGATACCGCAACAACTCCTCCAGATAAATCCAATGTACCCTATCATAGGCTTTTTCTGCATTGACCATCAAGAATAAAGAAGGGATCTTATCTGATAAGGCTTTATATAACAAAACAAGAGCTTTAGAGGTGTTATCCTTTGTTTTCCTACCCAGCACGAATCCTGATTGATTCGGATGAATCAGCCCAGGGAGTGCAGGACGTAATCGATTGGCAAGAAGCTTCGCATAGAGTTTAATGTCATTATTTAATAACGAGATAGGACGATAATTAGAGCATATTGAGGCATCCTTATCTGGTTTCGGAATGAGGGTGATATGAGCTTCTAGAGCAATTGGTGCAAAATGCTCACCACGTAGGATTGCTTTAAAAAAGCGGAGCATATACGGGAGTAGAGAGGTTGAAAAAGTCTTATAGTAAATAGACGGAAATCCATCGGACCCAGGACTCTTGCCTACTGGGGCATCACAAATAGCGTCTGCCAATTCCATTTCCGTAAAAGGGTCCTCTAGACTCTCCAGAACTTCCACTGAGATTCGGAAAACCCCGGATCTTGCCAAGAAATCTTTAATGCGGTCCCTAAGATGGAATCCACCTGATTTGGAGTCCAATGAGCTCAGATTATATAGATCTCTGAAGAACTCAGTGAAAGTGTCCGATATAGAGGGGAATGTGTAGCAATTTTTCCCCTGTGCGTTTTTAACATGTGAGATATAATGGTCTTTACTTTAGCTTTGCTATACGGGCCAGAAGTCTACCGCATTTATTCCCATGCAAGTACTGAGCATACCATAACCATAGAAAAGATTTAGCCGAGACAGCTGTATAATGATCAGCAATTGCCTTTCTGGTTTCATGTATTAAAGTATAGTCAGACGGTTTCTGAGCACTTTTATGTCTGGCTGTCAGAACTGCGAGACGGGAAAGCAATGAGTGAAGTGAAGCATTTTGCTGTAGTTTCCATCTGGAGCCCATTTGTATAAAGTGACCCCGAAGCACACATTTATGGGCCTCCCACATGGAGACTGGAGATTCCACAGATCCGTCATTCCGAACAAAGAAATCTGAAAGAAGTTCTCTGATCTTTTCCTCCGCCCCAGGTTCTCTGAGTAATAATTAATTCAGTCTCCACGCAGTAGCACCTCTTTCTCCCGCATCAATAGAGAACACCATAACTAACATGATCCGAACATGTTATCTGCCCTATATGCGCGTTGGTAAGAGTATGTAACTTATATTGTTCCTTCAAAAGAAAATCGATACGCGAATACCTATCATGGCATGGGGAGTAGTATGAATAGTCACGTACGGACGGGAATAGCAGTCGCCAGGTATCAAATAAGTGCTGGTCACTTAATAACTGCTGGCAGCGGTCGATTGTGGAGCGAGGAACATGAGACACGCCTGCAGAACAATTGAAAGATGGGTCCATGGGGATATTAAAATCTCCCCCTAAAACCAATTGTCCCTGTCTAAATTCCTCTAGCTTCCGAAGAACTTTGGATAAAAAAGGATTCCTGCCTCGAGTTAGGAGCATAAATAGTAGCAAAGGTAAAAGGTTCCCCAAAAAGAAGGCCCAGAATAAAAATGTATCTACCCTCCATATCTGCTAGTGAGTCATGATGTACCCATGCCAAGCGCTTATGCATTAAAATGGATACCCCTCTATGTTTTTTATTTGAGGAACAGCGGGCATGCCATCCAGAAGGATAATATTTAGGTTGGAAAGTTGGAGATTTGACAGAAGGGAAGTACGTCTCCTGAACCATAACAACATCTGCCCTTTGCCGATGAAAATCTCAAAGAGCTGTTACGTGCTTCTCCAGGACATTTAGGCCCCTAGCATTTATGGAGATGGTCTTGATAAGGGTTCGAGTGCTAGCCATAATCAGTGAGTGTCAACGTGGTGCAAACTGCCATTCCCCCCACACGGTCCACCCCACTCCCCCAGAGCCCTCAGGTGAGCACACATCTAGGGCAGAGACCACAAAAAGAAAAGAAGAAAAGAAAAGCAGAGCTGTCAAGAGAGAAAGCCAGAAAGAGATAAGATAAACGTACGGTGGTCATGAAGCCATTAAGGTCACAGACATATTTCATATGTCTCCTAAGATGCACTTGGTTTGCTCCAGAATTATATGCACTTTACCTTTAGACATATGCCCATTAAAACCATTGAGAATCATGATTTATAAATTCACAAATGATACTGAAGAACTGAATGACAATTTCCATTTCCTTAGTACTCTAACAATATCTACAAGTGATGGATTTCTAACTGTCACATAAACCTCAACTCCAGAATATTCAAACAGGTCATTTACATGACAGAATGATGCATCTCAGCCATGGTGCCTTGGCACTTTGGTGGGCCATGGACGTCCACTTAGGGTGTTGCTTCTTTTCTATAAAGTCTGAAAAAAATATGACGTTTTAGTGTTGAATTGTTCTGCACCATATTTTTGATATTATTCTGATTGTGAGACCTAAAATAACTATTAATGTATTTGTACATGTCATTACTACTTGGAAAATTACATTTTAGGTGTACCCATAATATTCCAAACTGTGTCTTAGGGATGTCATTAGCAAGAAATGAATAAAGACTGAGAAACAATGTAAAAGAGCACTAACAGTATCAAGAAATATCTGATTGCTTCAGCCTCCTTATCGACCCAGACACCGTTTAAATCTAAATAAATGTTTGATTGTGAAGTGGATCTTAACTCTACCTTTTCTTTTAAAAAATGAGTGGCTGCCTTGGCTACTATGTCTAATCCTTATGGTGCACTTATCACTTAAATGTAAACTGGAAAAAAAATGTAAATGGTAGTGCATACAAGTATTGCAAATATAAATCCAATTTTCAACAACCTATGATGGAGATGGTGTGGTAAAATCGGTGACATGATCTATTATTGGTGGACATTTACCCAAAATGTATCCTTAAAGTGTATCCTTTAACCTAAGGTAGCCAGGGATCCCAAAACCAACTAAACAGTTCACATTCTGATATCCACTAAATATTGTCTAAGTAGGGCATGGAAAATCAAAATAATCTATTCTTGGAATCAATATTGGTTAGTATGAAGCTGTATGGGATCCATGACTAATTATTTTGCTACCTTTTTATAAGCTTAAAGCCACTAAAACCAGGGGCATAGCCCCACTCTATGATAACATTTTCCCCATAATAATGATTATTTAAGTACATTCACATCAATAAGATCATACCAATGGTCTTAAGATTGTGCTCCTATGTTTCAACCTTTACTTCCTTCTTTATATTTGCATTACTTCCTTTCATATCTATTTTCTGGCACTTTTCCTATATTGTAAATTTATACACATGAAGTATCCAAGAAACTTTAAAGGGAAATGTTTCACAAAAACAGCAGATCCAATTAATCATCAAAGTATTTGGGCCATGAAGAGTATTATTTCAAAACTGTCAGAGTTGTAGTTCAAAAGTAATTGAATGATAAAGTATCCCTCTCCCACCACTAGATGTGGAATCTGGTCCTGGGACCAGACATCTCACAGCAAGGGACAATCTCCTTACTGTAAGCATAAGGTTTTTCAGGTTTTTTCCTTGTGCTGATTGTCCCTCTCTGCGATCCATCCAGACAGTCTTGTTACTCTGAGGTGAGCAGTGTTACATCAGTAAAAGGGGCAGGAGGGGGGATACTTTATCATTCAATTACTCTTCAACTACAACTCTGACAGTATTGAAATAACACTCCCCATGTCCCATGGAGCTGCTTTTTTTGTGAAACATTATTATTCCTTTAAATCAGTTGTCATATCAAATTTGTCAATGCTTCTAAAATAGTGCCTTCGCCTTATATACATATACTTGATATATCTTTTTTGTCTTTTGAGTATGAACATTTACACTAATAAAATCCCAGTTAAAGGGTTAGTAATGCCCCAACATAATTTGCAATAGATTTGTAGAGTCTAAAAAAATCACATTGCCACAAACCCCATCTCTCAAACTGCTATGGTTTCAGAGATAGTGGCAAAGAAAGTTCCACCTTCCCTCCCCTTCTTCTGACGTCAGCGTCTAGTCCTGGGATCAGCCTGCGGCTCTGCAGCAGAGCTGAAATTCCATAATTGCAAAAGAATTATTTCATTGGAAAGGTTTACAAAGTGTGCCTGGTTTGCAAGCACACTTTGTAGACTTTTCCAATTAAGTAATTATTTTGCAATAACGGAATCTGGGCTCTGCTGCAGAGCCTCATCGTGTCAGCCAATACGGATTCCCTTCTGTCAGCTTTATAGTTGACATCAAGGGAAGGGGAACTTTCATTGCCAATATCTCTCAAACCATAGCGGTTTGAGAGATGGGGTTTGTGTCAATGTGATTTTTTTTTTAGACTCTACAAATCTATTACAAATCATGTTGGGACATTACTAACACTTTAAACAAAGAGCTAAAAAAGGAAGTTCCAAAAAAGCAAACAAAAAACAACAAAAGGAGTACATGCAGCTTATTGAATAACTAATAGACTCAGACTTTGATGATGGTTAAAGGACAATCTGCTCATAGGGGAAGACTTAGTAAAAATCGAGGTGACTCCCCAAAATGTCTACTAGCATCTGTTGGGGGGGGGGGGCAGAAACAGGAAGTATGTGTCTCTCAGCTGTAAACTCCTGGGGTGCTTGTGCAGTCTCCATAGACCTGTTGTGTTGGGGTGAGCGTCTGTAGGGATCTGGACAGCACAGGACAGGAAACTGTCCTGCATACAGAAGCATTGATGCACCGAGGAGACATTGTGCTTCTCTTTTCAGATCCTGATTGCTCTCTTCCGTTGATCCACTGATGTTCACAATGCTCTTCTGCATGATTTTTTAATGGATTGAGTAGAGCATTCAGCTGTGCTGAACTAAAACAAAAAATGTCCTCTGCACAGAGTTTTAATCACTACAGGGAGAATAAAGACCTACTTCCTGACTCCAAAAAGGATGTGCAGAGCCATTCTTTTGTAAGGCGACTCTTAGGCTTCGTGGCCATATTCTTGTGACCCAGAACAGTCATTATTTCTACCAAAGCAGTCATTGAGTAGTTCACACTCTAGTTTTTGGAATTCTCTTCCTGAATTATTCATTTCAGGACTGTGTATTGCTCTGGAAGGGGACAGACCATGATGCAGAATGCAAATTTAGTATCCAGGACTGTTCTGAGCAATCCAGAACTCATGGTCACCTTACATGGTATTTATAAGACACATCCGTAACTGGTCACTAGGAATCTTGGGCTGGGGAAGAGCTATTAATACCTAAAGGTATGGGTAAAAAACTTGGGGCCTTATTCAGCTAGCTAAAGATGAGCAACTCCAGAGCAAAACAACAGCACCACAGGGGACAAATGTTTTTAATCTATGGAAGGAAAAGCAATGTGTTATAGACTTAAACATGACTTTTAAATAAATGGGAATTTGGTAATTCTTATTTCCCTCCTATGGTGCTATTGATTTTCTCCAGAAATAGATCTACTTCTCTTCCTGAATACAACTCATGTCCCCATCCCTGATTTGGCATATGTGTGGTATGTATTCTTCTTTAGTTATGTACATAATGTTACTAGACTTAGGCTGAATAAAGTTATATTTTTCATTTACACTCTTTCTAGCTCTTCTAGAGGGCAGTTAGGAACCTGTTAAGTAAATAGGCCCTTACAGGCTCAACTCTGTTGCCAGTTTATCACTGGCTTTATCTGCACATTTCCACCTCCCTATAATTCAAATGTTATTAGCTAAAGCTAGGATAGAAAGTGCACCCGGCACTGTGTAGAGGAACTCTTCCTCAAAATGTCTATCCACACACAAAGGAAAACTTTTTTTTAACTAAAAATCAGTGATAACTTTTCACAGGTGACAGAATCTAGCCTTATGTGTCAAAATAGTTAAATGTTTATTAAAAACCAAATACAGAAGCAGCTGGCAAATACTGTGGTTGTACACTTTTTTTCACACTGAAAATATCCTGTTCAGATAAGCTCTCAAACCTGAATTTCTGTCTTTCTGAATAGAAGAGCGTGAAACAGCTGTGGAAGACATCATATAGCTGTTATTTCAACTGTGTTTGGAACCTGGATATTCCTGGAATCTAGTCGACAATTACAAGTAGACAGACGTTTACCACTTCAAGCTGAACATACAACTTTAATATTCCTTGTTATGGGCATGCTCTGTCTACCATATTATGCACTAAAATAAAAAGTTTTATTAGGGACAATAAGAAAGACTAGAAATCAAAGCAGAGCAATATTTCAACCAGAAGCACCTAAAATGAATGTAGGACAGTGATACAATGCCCACCTGGGTTTTCATGGGTATCTTTTATCTGTATATTCAGGTATGTCATATTATAGGGGACTATAAGATTTTCTGGATTATCTCATAGGAAATAGCCTGTAGGACTAGTCCTGAATATTTACATGCAAGCCCCTGGTTTTGGAATCTTCAAATGCAATACAACAACTCCTATAATCCTATAATCCCTCACTTACCTTACTATGTCTAGAAAATTCTAACGACCCCTAAGAAATTTGCTCTTGTAGCTTTGCTCAGTACAGTAGTTATGATCTTCAGTCAGGCCTGGATTCAAGTCCATAGACGTAGACATGACAGTTGCTAGCAGTTTTTTCAGATTAAAGCAGGCAGAGTGCGCAGAGCATCACCTTGTAATGCAGGGCTTAAAATTTGAAGTCCTTTGCTACTAGCCAGACCTAAAAAGTTACTAGCCACTGCAAACCATAACATACCCACCAGGGCTGAATTTCTACTCACCAGGGCTGAATTTTCACTCGCCATTGGCTAGTGGAGAGTGGAAATTTTGAGCCCTGTTGTAATGTATTGTACTGGTCTATAAAGGGTTATGATTATCATTTGTAGGTTGCAGAATCTGAGGTCCTGTGGTCCTGCTAGCATCTGTCATGTCCACTTCCATGACCATGCCATTCAGACCTAACTAAAGAGTTTATCAATTTCCCATAGGCTCAATGGCAAAATTTATAGAGGCCATCAGGGTTTTCTGTCTATAGTAAGGTAAGTGGATTGCTATTATTAGGAAGTGTTAGTTCCCAAAGTAATATACTTGATATGTTTGAAAAAAGACATAACTCCATTGTGTGCAGACTTTGCCATATCACTCTTGTTTATGTTGGATGGTAAAAAGAAATTGAAGCAATTTTCAATTATGCCCCAAATGGGTACCAAAAATTCATTCCTGACAACAAAAGGCAATCCAATATCTCTCTGAAACAACAGCCTATATGCAGGTAACCAACTGTCACAGTTCTTCATATTATTCTTATCTGAATTTGTTGGAAGGCAATTTCAGTATGAAGCAAAGGAATCCACATCCTTATTGACGCCTTGTTTTTTTTGTCAAACATATTTCCTCTAGTATTAAAGGATGTCCCCCTTTTTTTGCTCAGCTCTTTGAGTATAGAGTAGGAATGAGTGAAAACATTTGCCTAAAATATAAACATGCAAGAACCGCAATTTTTTCCTTCTACGGTAAGATCCATGGAAAGAGTGGGAAATTGGGGGTTTTAAATGAAATTTACTACAGGCAAAAAAGAGACTTTTCGCCCATCCCTAGTAAATAGTTCCCCAGAGAGTGACTTGTATTGGGCCTTGAATATTTCTTAAAGTTTTAATCATGTTACTCTTAGAAGTCTCTCTTTCTTTATAATCAAAACCTTCCAATCCCTTTATTAGTTTTGTTTACACATCTCTGTAATATTTTCCTGGTTCAGTTATGTCTTTTTCAAGATGAAGGGGGATATTCAGTAAGGCATGATAAAGAGGTGATAAAGTGGATGTGGCTTCTCCAGTGATATCACTTCTCAAAGTCCTAAGTTATTCTATGGAGCCAATGCAGTAAGAATTCTCCAGCTTTGGAGATCTTAATGAATAGGCTCTATAGAATAACATAGGAACTGGAGAAGTGATATGTCTGGAGAAGTCATCACCACTTTATCATCTCTTTATCACACCTTTGTGCATAACCCAATAGGTTCCCAAAGCTGTATTCCATAATTTAGATGTGTTTTTACCAAGGAATTATGAAGAAGTAGAATTATATTCCCATTACCAATTTTTACTGAACAGTGAACACTGAGGTACTCCACCTTCAACTATATGCCAACTTAAAAAGGTTTCATTTACAAAACCTCTTTGCATTGTACCATTTAACCAGTTTTCTATCCATTTGCAAGTATTGTCTCCTTCTCTCAAGCTGAACCCTATGATGTGAGGCAACCTTCTAGTATGAAATCTAGAAGTTAAACATACATGCCAATATGTTCCCATTTTAGACCTTGCATCCTTTTTAAATGAAGACTACAGCTGCTTTCCTCCAGTCACAGGGCACTATTCCTGACTAGAATTAAACAATAAATATTCAGCGTAATTGCCTTACTGTTACTAATCTAAGCTCCTTATCTACCCTAATGTGTAACAATCAGGTCCAATTTAAAAGAACGCTGGAGATACGATGCTGAAAAATCGTGGAGGTATTTGCTGAGATAGTCCTGATAGCCATTTTACGGATAGAAAGTAATCCCAGTGATGCTTTTTAGTGGTTCACTTGGCAGAACTTAACACACAGACACATGCACACACACATGCTCACACACAGTTATTGTCATTGAAACATTTCATAACAATAGTAATGTATATGTGTCTCACACAAACAAACTTGCACATTTACACACACACACACACACACATATTTAGACACACACAGGCACACACATACACACACACATAGGAAGATGCTCCATTCACCAAAATTTAGGACCGGAAAATGTGGAGAAAGAGCTGCTTGGCATTAACTATCAGGTTTGGTTTCCTTTGAATTCCTTTTCCAAGCATTGCACTGAACATAAAAAATGCCTGATCATTTCTCTCAAGAACGTAATGCAGTGTAACAGACAGCATATTACTTGATGCATATAAAATTTAGCCCAGTAGCTTTTGAAGTAATTAAGTTATGTGTAGCAAAAATAGCAAGTAGCATTAGATCTTATATTACTGGTGTAGGAAGCTCAGGAGGATTGTACTGGAGGGTTAGCCAACATGCAGAGAATATAGACAGGGCCGGATTTGCCATAAGGCAGAGTAGGCACCTGCCTACAGGCGCACGCCACCGAGAGACGCCTGCCATTGGGATTCTTTTTTATTCATTTTATTTTTTTTAAATTAGCCACCTTGCTAGCTGCGCAGTGGCAGGACAGTAATTCCCCCACCAGGCACCCACTCCATGTCGCCCTCAGATTGCCCCCCCCCCGTGGTCTGTTTCCTACCTCCCTGGCAGGGCAGGTCTGTGCCTCTTTTGGCACAGTCCTGTAGCTGCTGAGCTCACTTGTCGGCTCTTTAGGAGTGCAGAGAGCTGAGAGATGGCATCATCTCCCAGCGCTCTGCATTCCTGAATAGGAGACTGAGCTGGAGCTCCAGCAGCTATAGGACTGTGCAAAAGGAGGCATAGATGACAAATCTCGTGCCAGGGAGGTAGGAAACAGACAACGGAGGGAGGTAGGAAACGGACAATGGGGGGGAGGCAATGTGAGGGCAACATGGAGCTGATGGGGGCAAGTTGGAGCTGATGGGGGGCAATGTGAGGATAACATGGAGCTGATGGGGGGCAAGTTGGAGCTGATGGGGGCAATGTGAGGGCAATATGGAGATGGTGGGGGCAACGTGCATCTGATGGGGGGCAATTTGGAGATGGTGGGGGCAATGTGGAGCTGATGGGGGGCAAGTTGGAGCTGACGGTGGGCAATGTGAGGGTAACATGGAGCTGATGGGGGGTAAGGTGGAGCTGATGGGGGGCAATGTGAGGGCAATATGGAGATGGTGGGGGCAATGTGCAGCTGATGGGGGCAATTTGGAGATGGTGGGGGAAATGTGGAGCTGATGGGGGGCAAGTTGGAGATGGTGGAGGCAATATGAGGGCAATATGGAGATGATGGGGCAATGTGGAGCTGATGGGGGGCAAGTTGGAGCTGGTGCAGCAATGTGAGGGCAATATGGAGATGATGGGGGCAATATGGAGATTAGGAGCATTGTGGAGGTGTCCAGTGGAGATGGCCAATGGGGGGGCGCTTCAGATTTTTGTGCCTACAGGCTCCTGAGATTTAAATCCGGCCCTGAATATAGAGAGATACATCTGGATCCAGAGGTTTATGACAGAAACTGATAACTCATGATGGTCATAAATCACGGTAAAGATAAGAGGGATGCTTTTAGTAATTGGCCTGCAACTATCAAAATAAGCTGTGTCTGGAAGGTTATGTATGTCTTTATCTCAAGATTACATGTATAATCAAATAATACTTTTGGGGTTAATATAAGCACAAAAGCATACTAACACACAAAGTTATGAATTCTGAGTTTAAAAGTTAAAAAATGTAGAGTAATTTTGTTTTTTTATCATTGTTGTAATAATCAAACTGCATCACAGGGGACTTACAGAAATTCTTAATATTCCTGTTTTATTAAATGGGATATTGGAGAACTTTCTAGAATTCAAGGGCAGGAAATATAATTTAAATCAGTGACACATTTTGGAGTTTCAGTTTGGCTTATGGATCACTTCATTTGCTCCCGAATTCATTTTCTTTAGTTTACTGAATGCTACCCTTAGACAGAAGAAGGAACCAGTATTGTTAGCCACATTTCCCTTTAGGTTGTATTCAACAAGACATTTCTGTCCATTTCTTTCCTTAGACTCCCCTCTAAATCAGCTGTTAGTCTGCTAGAGCAGGGATCATATTATCCAACTAGCCTATCTTTCACATGTGAAGAGATTCTTTCCACACATATCCCCACACAGAAACTGGTGGCTCTGTTCATTTTTCTTCTCAACGTGCAGAAGACATTATTTACTTTTAGTAAAAGATTTATAGGTCTCCATTTCAGCATGCGGATCTCCAGAATAGCTAAATGTTGTTATGTAGTTAGTAGAACACATAACTTACATTTCTTTACCTTGAATGTGTATGCTCATGCCAATATTTTCATGATTAAGATGACAGTGGTGAGACTGCACCATATTCTGAAATGCTCTGTTCAGTGATCCAAACAACTGAATACCATCATATGTTTGGGCATGGTTACACAGTCCATCCCAAGATGACAAAGTCCTTTATCATTTAACACAGAATATATATATATATATAATATATATTCTGGGGCAGCTGTACCATAAAGGACTAATAATATAAATTCCCATTTACTTAAACGGATAGTAATGTTTCAAAATAAAAGCAGCTCCAACTAATCGTCATAGTATTTGAGCCATGGAGAGTGTTATCTCAATACTGTCAGAGTTTTAGTTCAAGAGTAATTGAATGATAAAGTATTCCCCTCCCGCCCCTTTTACCTAGTGTAAGCCTCCTCTCCTCAGATGTGGAATCTGGTCCACAGACCAGACAGCTCACAGCAAGGGACAATCTTCTTACTGTGAGAACAATGAAAACCCTGCCCCCCCTTGACAGTTTTTCAGGTTTTTCCCTTATGTTAATTGAAGATTGTCATTATTTGCAATCCATCTGGACACGACCTTTCTGTTCTGAAGTGAGCAGTGTTATATCAGTAAAAGGGACGGGAGGGGGATACTTTATCATTCAATTGCTCTTGAACAACAATTCTGACAGTACTGAAATAACACTCTCCATAGCCCAAATACTATGAGGATTGATTGGAGCTCCTTTTATTTTGAAACATTACTATCCCTTTAAGAGGGGCTTTTCTCTACCCCCCCCCCCGCATTATGCTAGAGATCTCTTCAGTGCATTATCAAGCAATGTGTTAGAGACCTCTCAAGCATTTAAAGGGTTAAATCATTATGTTTTTGGAATTTTATATAGTGCAGTTGGTTTCCTCACTTTTCATTGGACATATAACTTTAGGCATTATTACAAAGAAAGTTAATGATTTAATTATTCATGGTGCTCTCAGGGAAAAAAAATCTTTCTTTATTACCTTAAACATGTATCTAACACCTTGGCTACTTTGCAGGATTTACACATGCTCTGCAGTCCCAACCCTTACTTTTATGAGGTTTCTTGGTGCCACATGTTGCTAGCTCTGCAATTAGGAACTGTAAAACCTGGGTTAATACAGGAAAATGCTTGGTTAGTCCTGCAAGAGCCCTCAGCTTCAACTGCCCGCTGCTCCTATAAATCCTACCTGTGAAAAGTTTAATTATTTTTCCTTTCTTCTTGCATAGGGTTGTTGGTGCCGTGAGCATGTTTGAGACCAGAATGTGGGATATTTGATTGAATGGTCTCCTATAAAGTGGCTCTCTCACAGTGGGTGACTCTGAATATAGCATTGGGGGTAAATGAGCAATGCTCAGCAGATCAGCTGTATTTTCAGAGGCTGTGATAATGCCAAGGTTTCTAATGCTAAACCTCTCTGGAGGGGAATAACATTTGCAGCTGGTTTAAACTTGTTAAAGTGTACAAGAAAATTAAGCGTAAAAGTGAAAGTATGTTTTATGTGTGACTCATATATGCATTACTATTGTTGTGAATTTTAATGGCAATGACTGTGCTTTCTTGTTTGTGTATGTGTGTGTATAAGTTTGTGCATGCCTGTTAGGTGGCAAACCGAGAAGTGGGTGGGTACAAGTAATAAGAAAGTAACATATGCAGATTCATTTTGATATTAGCAGTCACGTAACATTTTTAAGTTTAGTACTTATTGCATTAACATTTTGGCTAGTAGTATGGCTTTAAAGGAATAGTAATACTTCATTGTATCTTTATTTATTTTGTAGGCATTAAAAAAAACATGAAGAACAATATAAGTCTTATCTCTCAAACCTTTATGGTTTGAGAGATATTCACAAGCAAAGTTTCCCCTCACTGACCAAAACGGTAAATTCTGCCATCTAGCTGTCAGATTTGGAATCCGGTCCGCAGATCAACCACTGGCTCTTCAGCAGAGCCGAGATCGCAAGATATAAAAATAACTATTTCATTGGAAGGGTCTAAAAAGTGTGCTTGCAAACCAGGCACACTTTGTAGACTATTGAAATGAAGTAGTTCTTTTTATATCTCACAATCTCGTCTCTGCTGTACAGCCACGGCCAGTCCGCGGACCGGACTCCAAATCTGACAGCTAGATGGCAGACTTGACCATTTTGGTCAGTGAGAGGAAACTTTGCTTGTGAATATCTCTCAAACCATAAAGGTTTGAGAGATAAGACTTATATCGTTCTTCATGTTTTTTCAATGCCTTCAAAATAAAATAAAGATAAAACAAAGTATTACTATCCCTTTAACAGAAATGATCTAAAAAAGAGCCAAATAAATCTGTGTGTATTTAGCACTAAAAAAAAATCATATACACTCTTGTGATCCAAATTGTGATCAACCAACTCTGGGGGGAGGTGTTAAAAATTGAAGTCTTCAGTTCCTAAGGCTTAGAAAAGCATTGCATTGCTCAATTCTCCAATTCTTTAGTGTTTAACTATGCTAGTGACAACATTTTCTCTCATATGGGGTAAAGGAAATATTTTCTTACAAACTCAATTACCATTGCAAGAGATCTCAAATACTTACCTTAACCCACAAAAAGTCCATTACCTTTGAAAGAGATCTCATATACTGTACTTGCCCACATATAGTTTTGTCAAACAATACCCTTGTAATACTCACATGAGCCTGTAAAATGACATTAAATGTTTAAAAAAAATGCCACACATCAGAGTAAAACACATTTGACCAGTGCCTGGTATAGCAATTGGTGACTGGAATCTGCAATGACTTTAAAACCTGCCCTTTTAAGACTATTCACAATTATGCAAGCATGTTTAGGCATTCTATTGCTGTCTTGAAATGAATTCACAGCTAATCACAGATTCCCTGAAAGGGGAAAGGGGTGGGATCATCATCAGCATCCTAATGCATACCTCCCAACATTTCAAATGGGCAAAGAGGGACACTTGTGTTTTAGGTGGTGGTTCTGGGAGTGTGGCTGATGGGCAGGGCCTTACTGAGAATTTTTAGGTTACTTTGTGACCTACTGACACTTCTTTGTGTGACTGAATAAAGGATTTAGAACAAGACAAAATAATTACAATTATTTACACAGATTAATTTACAAACACATATACCTAAGATTAACTAAACATGTATGTGAGTTTTATTGCTGTGGAGCAGTGTGATGCACTTATATACACACCACACAGTCTGATCTCCTAAAAAAGAGGGACACCAGGGTAGAAAAGAGGAACAGGGGGATTTGGGTCTCAAAGAGGGACTGTTCCTTCTAAAGAGGGACACCTGGGAGGTATGCTAATGTTCTCCCTCCAAGGGCTGTATAAAAATATAACATATGTGTGTGGGGGGAAGTATTCGATTCTGTATCTGATACAATCTTGGCACTGTGTATACACATTGATTTTCCCGTATCAGATACAGGCGTGACATTTAAGGAGATAATGCATGCAGTTGTCCCATGTTTCAAGATATTCAAAGAGTTACATGGTTCATGGCCTAAATATGAGATGTCAACTGCCTTTTTATATGAATTTCAGCAAAATGATGGAATGGGATGTGTCAGACAAAAACATTGTAGAATCCATTATCTTGTGTGAGATAAGAATAGATGGAAAATGAATGACAAATTCAATTAATAATAAATAAAACTTAGAAAGTATGAAACAATGTTAGCCACAGTGGGCAGTGTAAATATTAAACAGAGAAATCATAAAACACTTTTAGTTATAATAATATTTGGCCTTATGTTGAAAAGCACACTGTAGCAGGTCTGAACTTTATTCATGCATTTTTGAATTACAAACCAACCAATAGATATAAAAGAAAAAAAGAAATACAAAAGAAAATGAGGAAAGAGGAGGAATGATCCCAATTGTTTTAAAGGGATAGTAATGTTTCATGATAAAAGTAGCTCTAATAAATCTTCATAGTATTTGGGCTTTGGAGAGTGTTATTTCTATTCTGTCACAGTTGTAGTTCAAGAGTAATTGAATGATAAAATATCCCCCTCCCGCCCCTTTTACTGATGTAACACTGTTCAGCCAGATCAGAAGGGAGGTGACCAGGTAGATTGTAGAGAGGGACAATCTTCAATAAGGGAAAAAGCTGAAAAACTTGTCAAGGGGGGCAGGGCTTTCATTGTTCTCATAGGAGGAAGATTGTCCCCTTCTGTTATCTGTCTGGTCTATGGACTGCATTCCACATCTGAGAAGAGATGGCTTACACTAGGTAAAATGTGAGGGAGGGGAAACTTTGCTTGTGAATATCTCTCAAACCTTTATAAGACTTATATCGTTCTTCATGTTTTTTTAATTCCTACAAAATAAAATAAAGATAAAACAAAGTATTACTATCCCTTTAAATGGGTTTTTAACCCCTTGAATACTAGAGTGGTCTGTAACACTTTACTTTGTAATGTTTTGGAGATGTAATGGGGTTAAACTCTTTATTTAAATCAATGGAGAGTTTTTTGTGTGTTCTTTGGAGAAGTTGGTGTGCCCCAGAATTGCTCTGATTTCATAAGGCCCATAGAATAAGAATAAAGGATAGGCTATCAGCCATAAGTTGAATATTAACCTGGAGACTGCATGCATTCTAGCAATCTTTCACCAGAAATCTTAAACACTTCTAGAGATTTCATTCACAAGATACAAACATAAAACCCCCACAACAAACCAGTGTCTCTAATGTGTAATACACTGTAAATGTTAATTAACCCTCTGAGTGCCAGAGGGTGAGTAACACATTGCTTTGCAGTGCATTGCTCACCCCGCTGGCACTCAGTGGCTTAAAATAAAACAGACTGTCATCTGACTACAAGTTTTGGTAAAGCTCTCTTATTAAAATATGTGGCAATGCTATATTGTGATTGATCTATGTGCTACTTCACTGAAAGGATTGTGAGTTATTTTGTTGCCACTCAGCATAGGATATAGAAGATAATGAATTAAGTAAATACAACATGCACTATAGGCATAAAGGAGGTCAAGTATCCAATGCGATGGGAAGATATACAGCACAGCATGTAGGTAAAGCAATAGCTTGCGTCTATTAATGTTTTTATGTTTATGTTTCTCTACTCCAATTCATTTTAAATCTTAAAGTTATAGTAATGTTTCACAAAAAAAGCAGCTCAGATTCATCTTCATAGTATTTGGGTCATGGAGAGTGTTATTTCAATACTGTCCGAGTTTTAGTTCAAGAGTAATTGTATGATAAAGTATACCCCTCCTGCCCATTTTACCTAGCATAAGGCACCTCCCCTCAGATGTGGAATCTGGTCCTGGGACCAGACAGCTCACAGCAAGGGACAATCTTCTTACTGTGAGCATAAGGAAAACCCTGCCCCCTTGACAGGTTTTTCCTTATGCTTACTGAAGATTGACCCTCTCTGTGATCCATACTGGCAGTCTGGCTGCTCTGAGGTGAGCAGTGTTACATCAGTTAAAGGGGGATACTTTATAATTCAATTACTCTTGAACTACAACTCAGACAGTATCGAAAGAAGATTAATTGGATCTGCTTTTTTTATGAAACATTACTATCCCTTTAATTTCAAAATCTTAAAAATCTATTATTTCAACTTGTTTTACTTTTAGTTGTAGTCAGCATTTTTGTACTCTGAAACAAATTGGTTCCTTTAGATTGAATACAGACAATTGGCCCTTCAAGTGAGCCCATTTCCTATCCGGATTAAGTGTACAATCTTTCATAGATCTCACAGTAGACACATGTCTATTCCAGATATTCACAAATGCAAATTCTGCTGGGCAGCTGTTCAATGAATATATAACCTTGTCAGTAAATTAGTAATTATGAGTAATTATACATTACTTATGAGTTATACAATCTCTAACTTCAGATCATGTACTCTAGATTTGAAACTGCTCTTTTTCTGAAAAATACTTCCTTACTGAATTTTATTAAATCCTTTAATATATTTGAAGTTTTCTATACTACCCCCTCCTCTCTTTCAGTCTATGCAAAATTCCTATATTCTACAATAAATCTGGCATCATATTTTTCATCTTGTTTTGGTTCATCTTGTTCAGTTGTGTAACAAAAAAATATTGATATAATTAAGGATTTCTAAAGCAATTTTAATATCTGCATTCTGATAAATGCTGGTCTGTAGTTGTGAAGAAAATGTATCATGCAACATTGTGTCTGCAGAAAAAGCTGATTTCCATTGGAATTCCAATATGTCAGCCAGAAAGATATAAACACACTCACTTCAGACAAAAAACATTCATATTTCAAACAGTTCCGACCTTCATGTGCAGTGCAGAATTGTATTGCTGGCTCTTCAGTGTCTTCGTTATATTGACGATATCTGAGCATGATGTCAAATCTAAATATCAAAGTACAACATGAAAAAACATATTGTTTCACTTAGCTTCCCTGGACACATCAACTGGAATAGTTCAGCTGTCAGAGGTATCTTTACAACATCTGTACAACAGAGCACTTGTAGGTTAACATCTCTGTAAGGTGGAACCTTTAATTACTAGGATATGCAGCAGTATCTGAATAGAAAAAATCGCCTGTATGTCCAGTTATATGAAAACATTGCTTTAATTTTTAACTCTTTGAGTGCTTGGGGATATTGAGAAACCAGTCACAGATAGTTCATTCAGAATTTCAGCATTAAAATGTACAGTGTAGCTACAAAATTGTGGGCTATGTTACAAAGCAAGTGGTAAATATCAAAAACAACAATAATATTAAAATGGCGCAAAAGACAAAATATAAAGATATTTTGTTTGTTTCTGTAAACTAATTAAAACGTGCAATTAGGGATCTCTGAATACTGTTAATCATTTAGCTTTTTCTCCACTGTCATGACCAGTGTTTAAGTAAAAGGGTACCCATAGGTCCTTGTTCTTCTTGTGCTTCAAGAGAAAGCAGCACTGCATTGATAAGGTCCACTAAATACTGTACTGTGGGCTGAGGTTTTGTTGGTTCTGTCATGTAGAGAAGATTTACTTGACATTTTGTAGTAGGATTGTCTATGGACGAGTGCAGACTAATATGAATATAAACAATTATACTCTTCCATGGCATAAAGGAGTGAAAAATGTGAGTACGCGGCACCTGAGGAGGCACCATGCTCAAGAGTAAACTACTAAGCTTATTAATTCATAGAGTGTGTTTGTCAAACCTTTTGGGGTTTTAGTTTCCCTATGTTGTAGTTTATCACAGCCATAATTCCTTCCACCACTTCTGCCTAGAGAGATACAGAAGTACCTCTCTGATAACATAAATTAAAGGCCAAAACCTTTGTCTAGAGTTTAGCTGTTGCAATTTTGCAGAGTTGATCTACCTGATATTTGGGTGCTGGACTGTCTGTGTGCACCAGCTGTCATTTCTGGATGGCGCATGAGAGAAAAAAGTGACTATATAGTTCCTGAGGGGGGCACCAACCCCAAGAATAAACTATTTTTTATTTGTTCTCGGTGTACACGCCACACCTCTTTTATTTACTGGTCATAGTTGTCTGAGAGTAGTTTATCCTACTTGTTAGGTCTATTGGTACTGGGCAGTCCTACTTTTGTTTTTTGACCCAATGGTGAAGGTATTTGAGATGGGGGTTGTGTCTCCTCTTTCTTTATATTGGTTATATGTTGAAGTGGTTGAGATTGAGCTAATGTATTTCCAGTGCAAGGTACACTATAAATGGGTGAGAACCACTGTTTTAATTTACTACAACTGAACATCGATGTTACTTTGTATTTGGGTAGTACCATAGGTGTCACCACTTGGATTGTGGTTTTAGTTCACAAGGCAATATGCAAACTTTGTTAGGGCAAAGTATGTTCTGGGGTGGAGAATAGTCTGGAACAAAGTCAGTGGTAACAGATAAACAGACAGTTTATGTTAGCTGAAAACTGATGAATTGACAGGACCTGGTTTATAGGTCTAAGTAACTGAATTCTGAAGGGCACACTCAATTCTAATATGAGGGATGTTCTGTCTATAGCCAAGGGGTAAAGATCCCAGTTTGGCATGGATGGCATTTCATATTAGCACAAACAGGAGAAATTACTAAATACACAATTCTAAAATAAGACCCAGAATCCTGTACTAACAATACTGATACAAAGTCCAGAAATGCAGTTCTCTCAGCTTGGCTAATATAATAGTACATAAACACACACACACTGCTATTGGTGGTATGCAGAATAAATCATAGATCACATAGGACAAAAAAACAAGCATCTTGGTTGACTGTATAGAGAGATACATGAAGAATGTGACAGAGGATATTATCACCACAATACATATGCCTATATACTTAGCAGAAAGGCAACTGTAGCTGAGGGTATACAACTGAAGAAACCTGCACCACGTACATATACAGTATAATTGAATGGATATCTGGAAAGACTTAGTAGAAGTCACCTGGCATATACAAACTTGTACTGTACATGAGTGATTACTTCATATAATGCTGATTGTAGCACTATGGAATGGACTCAGTGAGGAGAGGAGGTTGTCTTCCCCTGGATCATTGGGATAATATGGTACAGGGAGGACTTGACTGATGCATGTCTCTTTTCAGCCTCATCAACTATGTGACAATGGTTCAAATTTATAAAAGCAAACTGGAGTTATTCTGAGGCAAACCAATTGCACCTTAGGGGACAAATAAAAATGTATGTTAAATTAAATTGGGCTTTTAACTCCAGATTTTATAAATATGGTTCTGTGTTACAAGTCAACACTAACATGGTGAATATGGAGGTGTATTAAACTGTGACATGTGCACTTTAACAGTGTATTTACCATATCTATCAAAATAATTTAGTGATTTGCTGTATTAGATTCAGTAGATCTGGGTTTTCTTTGTTTTTTTTTTCCCTGGGTTGCCTGAATGATCATGACATTTTGCAGAGGTTTAGGCTCAGCAAACAAACCACACTGAAGCTTAATGACCTGACTAGAGAGAGTTTAAAGTTGATGATTAGAAGGACCTGTGACATACCAGGCTTTACAAACCTGGTATCAGTTATTCACTTTTTAGCAACTGGCTCCTTTTAGTCACTCATTTCAGTTGTCACTGGTGTGTGTCAATCTACTTTGTCCAGTTGCCTTATTCAAGAAATGGATGTGATTATTAACAGGCAATACATGTATCTGCTTCTCAATTCAGTGAGCTGAGAGGAAGGACATTAGGATATCCTTTTATAACGTGGTCAAGGTGCCTAAAGTCATGGGTGTCATAAAACAAACTCATGTTGCACTCAGACCATATCACTTAAAGGACACTCAGTTTCATAACAGACACCTCTGTTATAAACTTAATAACATACCGGTGTTCATAGGCTACCATCCTGCTTCCCAGACCTGCTCTCTTCATACCATGGCTCTGGTAATAGTCACCCTACAGATATCCTTGCATAAGGCCTTCTACCTGCAACAGTCACATCCCCCCTTCTCCTTCTAATTATCCTCTCTGTATTTCTTCCCCTGTCTACAACAAACCAAACAGCTGCAAACTCGTACTGAATAGTGTTGAGCGAGCATGCTCGGCCGATGCTCGGATCGGCTCGAGCATCGCTCTGCTCGGCACATGGCGGTACTCGTACGAGTACCGCATGTGCTCGCCCGCCATGTTCGGGTCTCCTCCCCGCACGTTTTGCGGCTGCTGCGCAGCCAATAAACGTGCAGGGAGGCTCTGACATCGGTGTAATGCCAGCAGCCATGTTGGCTTCTGGCATTACACTGATTGGCTGGCCAGAACCCGTGGTCGGGTGCTGTATAGCACCTGACCAGCGAGTTCGGCTCAGTCTTAGTCAGGGAGAGCTGAGGATAGGAAGGGAAAGTCAGTGTAGGGAGGAAAAAAAGCAAAATTGTGAAAAAAAAGAACCAAAAGTCCTTTTTAGGACTACTGTGTGTGGGGGCAGCAGGTTATTTTGTGTGGGGGGAAAAAAAAAAAAAAAAAAATATATATATTCTGTTTAGTGTGCAAAGTTGCAGATTAGGGCACATTCTGTTTAGTGTGCACAGTTGCAGATTAGAGCACATTCTGTTTAGTGTGCAAAGTTGCAGATTAGAGCACATTCTGTTTAGTGTGCAAAGTTGCAGATTAGAGCACATTCTGTTAAGTCTTCAAACTAAAATATCAAAGTCACATATTCCATTCAGTGTGCGTCGCCGCAGTTTAGCAGCACATTCTGTGTACTGTGCAGAGTTGCAGAATAGGAAGAAATACTGTTAAGTCTTCAAACTAAAATATCAAAGTCACATATTCCATTCAGTGTTCTTCGCCGCAGTTTAGCAGCACATTCTGTGTACTGTGCAGAGTTGCAGAATAGGAAGAAATACTGTTAAGTCTTCAAACTAAAATATCAAAGTCACATATTCCATTCAGTGTGCTTCGCCGCAGTTTAGCAGCACATTCTGTGTACTGTGCAGAGTTGCAGAATAAGAAGAAATACTGTTAAGTCTTCAAACTAAAATATCAAAGTCACATATTCCACTCAGTGTGCTTCGCCGCAGTGTAGCAGCACATTCTGTGTACTGTGCAGAGTTGCAGAATAGGAAGAAATACTGTTAAGTCTTCAAACTAAAATATCAAAGTCACATATTCCATTCAGTGTGCTTCGCCGCAGTGTAGCAGCACATTCTGTGTACTGTGCAGAGTTGCAGAATAGGAAGAAATACTGTTAAGTCTTCAAACTAAAATATCAAAGTCACATATTCCATTCAGTGTGCTTCGCCGCAGTGTAGCAGCACATTCTGTGTACTGTGCAGAGTTGCAGAATAGGAAGAAATACTGTTAAGTCTTCAAACTAAAATATCAAAGTCACATATTCCATTCAGTGTGCTTCGCCGCAGTTTAGCAGCACATTCTGTGGACTGTGCAGAGTTGCAGAATAGGAAGAAATACTGTTAAGTCTTCAAACTGTAAAATATCAAAGTCACATATTCCATTCAGTGTGTGTCACTGCAGTTTAGCAGCCTATTCTGTGTACTCTGCACAGTTGCAGAATAGGAAGAAATACTGTTAAGTTTTCAAACTCAAATATTAAAGTCACATATTCCATTCTGTGTTCGTCACCGCAGTTTAGCAGCCTATTCTGTGTACTCTGCACAGTTGCAGAATAGGAAGAAATACTGTTAAGTTTTCAAACTCAAATATTAAAGTCACATATTCCATTCAGTGTGTGTCACCGCCGTTTAGCAGCCTATTCTGTGTACTCTGCACAGTTGCAGAATAGGAAGAAATACTGTTAAGTCTTCAAAGTAAAATATCAAAGTCACATATTCCATTCAGTGTGCTTCGCCGCAGTTTAGCAGCCTATTCTGTGTACTCTGCACAGTTGCAGAATAGGAAGAAATACTGTTAAGTTTTCAAACTCAAATATTAAAGTCACATATTCCATTCTGTGTTCGTCACCGCAGTTTAGCAGCCTATTCTGTGTACTCTGCACAGTTGCAGAATAGGAAGAAATACTGTTAAGTTTTCAAACTCAAATATTAAAGTCACATATTCCGTGTAAGATGAAGAAGGCGGGTAAAAAGGGACGGGGAAGTGGACGTGATCCTGATAGTTCAGGGCGCGGGTCAGGACGCGGAGAAACTGTGCCTGGTGCCAGAGCACAAGAAAGAAAGACATCCACCATACCTAGCTTCATGTCTAATTTTACAGGGCGTCGCAGGACATCACTCTCGAGGTCCGACCACTGCGAACAGGTGGTCGGTTGGATGACAGCTGATACTGCTTCCAGTCGGTTAAGCACCACCCTGTCTTCCACCAAGTCCACTCTCAGTAGCCAAGAGTCTGGTCAACATAATCCTCACTCTGATCATCCTTCCTCCCACCATACACGGTCTGGTCAAAGAAGTGATCCCACACTGGGATATAGTGAGGAGCTCGTCTCATCACCAATCCTTCATTTGACCCTCTCTCCAAGCACGCTTGCAGAGGAACATGACATCTTGTGCCCTGATTCACAACCTCTAGAGGGTACCCAATCACAAGAAGATGACAGATGTGAACGGCATTTAAGGTCAAAGGAAGTAGTGGATGATGATGATGATGATGAGACACAGTTGCCATTAAATCAACCACTATTTCCGTCTCAAGACCTTGTTGAGGAGAATGTTATACAGTTGTCAATGACTGAGTATGTGGTGGGATCAAGACATGAGGAGGATGATCAGAGTGAGGAAGTGGAGGAGGACTTGGTGGACGATGAGGTGACTGACCCCACCTGGGAAGGTGTAGAGCCGAGCGATGACAGCAGTCCTGAGGGTGAGCCATCTGCAGCACCGCAACAGGCTGGAAGAGGCAGTGGTGTGGCTACAGAAAGAAGGCGGACCGCACCAAACCGGCCCGCAAATGTTCCACGGAGCACCCCCTTGCGTAAATCTACCTTGCCAAAGGGTAGGTGTTCCGCGGTATGGCGTTTTTTTAAGGAAAGTGCGGACGACAAAAGAATTGTAGTTTGCAACCTGTACCACACCAGAATGAGCCGAGGCATGAACACTAGAAACCTCACCACCACCAGCATGATCCGACACATGGCATCCAAGCACCGTAGTAAGTGGGAGGAATGCCTGGATCGCCCATCTGTGTCTGCAGGCCACACCACTGCCTCCTCTTCCCCTGTTTTCGGTGCCGGCCAATCGCCTGTCGAAGGCGCAGGCCCGCATACCTCCCGCCCTGCACCTGTACCATCTGAAGCACCATCAGCGACCACATCCACTTCCCTGTCCCAGCACAGCGTCCAAATGTCGTTACCCCAGGCATTTGAGCGCAAGAGAAAATACCCAGCCACCCACCCACAGGCCATAGCACTAACCTCACACCTTTCCAAATTACTGGCCATCGAAATGCTGCCATTTAGGCTTGTGGACACTGAGTCCTTCCGCAGCCTGATGGCAGCAGCTGTCCCTCGGTACGCGGTCCCCAGCCGCCACTACTTTTCCCGGTGTGCCATCCCCGCATTACACCACCATGTGTCCCGTAACATCACCCGTGCCCTGACCAACGCAGTTACTGGGAAGGTCCACTTAACGACTGACACATGGACAAGTGCTTGTGGCCAGGGACGCTACATTTCCCTGACGGCACACTGGGTGAATGTCGTGGAGGCTGGGAGCGACTCGGACCCTGGGATGGCACGGGTGCTACCCACGCCGAGGATTGCGGGCCCTACCTCCATCAGGGTTTCCGCCAGCACCTACGTTATTGGCTCCTCCTCCTCCGTTTCCACCTCCGAATTCTCTACACGCAGCGCCACTCCCCCATCAGCCAGTAGCTGGAAGCAGTGTAGCACTGCAGTGGGGAAGCGTCAACAGGCCGTGCTGAAGCTGATCTGCCTTGGGGACAAACAGCACACGGCCTCAGAGCTGTTGCAGGGGATTAGTCACCAGACCGAGCAGTGGCTCTCGCCACTCAACCTGCAACCAGGCATGGTTGTGTGTGATAATGGGCGTAACTTGGTGGCGGCTTTGGAGCTCGGCAAGCTCACACACGTACCATGCCTAGCGCATGTATTTAATTTAGTGGTTCAGCGATTTCTAAAAACCTACCCCAATGTGCATGATCTCTTGACCAAGGTGCGCCGCGTGTGTGCACATTTCCGTAAGTCATCTACAGCTTCGGCCGGCCTGTTGAAGCTGCAGCAGCGCTTACAATTGCCAGCTCACCGGCTGCTGTGTGACGTGAGCACGCGCTGGAACTCCACCTTCCACATGTTGGCCCGGCTTTGTGAGCAGCAGAGGGCAGTAGTGGAGTACCAGCTGTTACACGGTCGTCGCCTCTCCGTTCAACTTCCTGTAATCAGAAGTGAGGAGTGGGAATGGATGTCAGACCTCTGCGAGGTTTTACGCAATTTTGAGGAATCGACACAGATGGTGAGCGGCGATAACGCTATTATCAGTGTAACCATCCCACTTCTGTGTCTACTGAAACGCTCGCTGCTCACAATTAAAACCGACGCTTTGCATGTGGAAGAGGTGGAAATGGGGGAGGAAGAGCTTACACAAGGTGATAGCCAGAGCACCCTCACTTCGTCTTCTCAGCGACAATTGGAGGAGGCGGAGGAGGAGGAGGAGGAGGAAGACACGGTTGCCTCCGCTACAGAGGGTAGCCATGGAACTTTAGTTCCATCTCTTCAGCGTGGGTGGGCAGAAGAGGAGGAAGAGGATGAGGATATTGAGAGTCATCCTCCTGGTGAGGACAGCGAAATCTTGACTGTTGGTACTCTGGCACACATGGCTGACTTTATGTTAGGCTGCCTTTCCCGTGACCCACGCGTTGTACGCATTTTAGACAACACGGATTACTGGGTGTTCACCCTTCTGGACCCCCGCTACAAAGAGAATTTCTCATCTCTCATTCCTCTGGTGGAGAGGACAAGCAAAATGGTGCAATACCAGAAGGTTCTTGTTGAAAAATTGCTCCAAAATTTTCCATCTGACAACGCTGGCGGCAGAGTACGTGCTACCTTGGCCAACCGAGAAGGGGAGAAAAGGGGAGCACACAGCAGTTCCGACAAAGGCAGGGCAACACTCTCCAAGGCGTGGGACACCTTCATGACACCCCGCCAGCACCCTCACCCTGATGCGCAGCCTAGTGTCACAAGGAGGGAAAAGTTTTGGAAGATGGTGAAGGAGTACGTAGCAGACCGTGTCAGCGTCCTCAATGATCCCTCTGTGCCTTACAACTACTGGGTGTCCAAGCTGGACACGTGGTATGAACTGGCACTCTACGCCTTGGAGGTGCTGGCCTGCCCTGCCGCCAGCGTTCTGTCTGAGCGGGTATTTAGTGCTGCTGGTGGCATCATAACAGATAAGCGTATCCGCCTTTCCACCGACAATGCTGATAGGTTGACACTTATAAAAATGAACAAGGCCTGGATTTCCCCTGACTTCTCCACTCCACTGGAGGAAAGCCCCGGGGGAACATAAACTCACTTTATATATGTTATTTACAATGATGTGAATACTCTGTATTCCCATTCACCCCTTCCACCCAAAAAACGGGTATATTGTTGACTCTTAATCTTCTCATCCTCCTCCTCCTCTTCCATATGCCCTGTGCTATAATTTTTATATAGGGCCAGCTCACCAGCGGGCCCTGTGATATAATTTTTATATAGGGCCAGCTCACCAGCGGGCCCTGTTTGACAATTTTTATATAGGTCAGCTCACCGGCGGGCCTTCTCATATAATGTTTTATTGGGTCAGCTCTCTAGCGGGCCCTCTCATATAATGTTTTATAGCGTCAGCTCACCAGCGGGCCTTCGCATATAATGTTTTATAGCGTCAGCTCACTAGCGGGCCTTCGCATATAATGTTTTATAGCGTCAGCTCACTAGCGGGCCTTCGCATATAATGTTTAGGATGGTCAGCTCTGCAGGAGACCCTCACCCATAATGTTTTAGATGGTCAGCTCAGCGCACGTTTCCCTCTTAATCATGGCCTCAGTTCAATAAAATCAAGGACATTTTTGGGAGAATTTGCCTCTGCGCACGTTTCCCTCTTAATCATGGCCTCAGTTCAGAAAATCAAGGAAATTTTTGGGAGAATTTGTCTCTGCGCACGTTTCCCTCTTAATCATGGCCTCAGTTCAGAAAATCAAGGACATTTTTGGGAGAATTTGCCTCTGCGCACGTTTCCCTCTTAATCATGGCCTCACTTCAGAAAATCAAGGAAATTTTTGGGAGAATTTGCAGATGATATACAAGTAAATATACAGCAAATATTGTTTGGTAACAATTTTTCGCCTAAAGTCGTTTTTATTTTCCTTTTTGTGTGTTTTACGGTCAGTCTGTAAAAATGGCGTACTACGGGCGAAAGATCGTTCCCAGCAGCGATGTTGGAGTCCAAGATGCATCCAGACATCCTCCCTATGCTGTCCCTGAACCATTTCTGTGGTGTTTCCATCCTTTTCTGCCCTTTTCCTATGGACCAGACACCCTCCCCTCATCAGAGCAGGGGGTGCCTGGTGTAATGCTCGAGTCCTCACATTGACTTCAATGGGGCTCGGGTGCTCGGCCGAGCACTCGAGCCTCAGGGGGTGCTCGGTCAGAGCACCCGAACACCCGAGCATTGGGGTGCTCGCTCATCACTAGTACTGAATTATATAACACTGTCACAAACTTCAGCACTATTTTTTTGAACAGAAAAGTTTAAAGAAATGGTGTTTGACTTGATGACGTCAGCAATGGTGTTGAAAGATAAAAGATCTGTAAGATGTTAGCAAGTTTTAGACAGTGTTTGCCAGTGTATACTTCTACAAATTCAAGTACTTCCTTTTCCAATGTAAGTATGCTTGCAGAACATTTATATATGGAGAACTGCCCAAAAAAGGGAATGATGGTAAATGTATCAGCAAGCATAGATATGATAAATTCTCCTCTTGATCCTTGTAAGAACTGATGCATAGAAGAGCAGTTAAGGGTCTGGGGAAGGGATTTTAAAGCTTAAGGTTGTGATTAAAGTGCTATGGGAATTGGGAACTCAAAAACACTTGCTTGGTGCCTTCTGCAGATCTCTGATCTGATGGCATGAGTGACTGTGGTGTTTGTCTGAGCACTTCTGAGGTACCACTGTGATCGGTAAGGCCTATGTGGCTTTGTAGCTTGACTGAGCATTTCTTGGAGAACTGCAGTGAATCTATTTGTCAGTGTTTACCAATACAGGGCTTCACATGAGTTCAGAGTGATCTCAAAGAATTGATTGAGGCTCTGACATTATCCAGCCCTGAAGATCACAGATACCAGCAGGAGTCACTGGGAGAGTATTTCTGAGTTTTGAGCTATGAGAAACTGATTTTCATAGCTTGCTGGTCAAAAACCTTAAAGGTATATTAATGTTTTCTAAACACATCAGCTCCAGTTCTAGTCTGTGGGACATTTAACGATGTATTACAATAACGTCTGTGTAGTAGTTCAAGAGTAATTCAATTCTAAATGATCCTCCTTCAGCCCCTTTTACCTCTCCCTAGCCTTCGCCCGTCAGTTGCGGAATCAGGTCCTGGGACCAGACAGCATGCAGTGAGGGACAATATTCATACGCAGAGTATAAGAAAAATCCTGCCCCCAATTTTCCTTATGCTTAGTGAAGATTGTTCCTCGCTTCCTACCTAGCTACCTACCAGTTTAAGAAGTCATTGTGATGTAGGAGAAAGGGGAGGTTGGAGAATCCATTAGAATGTAATTGCTCTTGAACAACCACATAGACATTATTGTAATACAGAGCTAAATGTCCCCCTACTATAAAGATTAACCTGAGTTGATGTGTTTAAAATACATTACTATTGCTTTAAGTGTTAACATAGTTGATGAGGCTGAAAAAAAAACATGCATTCATCAAGTTTAGCTCATGTGATATCCACAGTGTTGATTCAGGGGAAGGCAAAAAGCCCCACTGAAGCCATTTCCAATTAAATCTCAAGCGGCTGACTCCAAATGGCAGTCAGATATTTCCCTGGATCAACATCCTATCTGCTTTGAAACCAACTGTCATAATTTTCAATATTGTTCTGAGCTAGAAAGGTATCCATTACTTTTTGAAAGCAGTTACAGTATCTGCAAGCACACATCTGAGACAAAGAATTCCATAACTTTATTGCCCTTACTGTAAAAAAAAACCAAAAACAAAAAAACAACCTGCCTTTGTTTTAGAGAGTTCTTTGTATTGGTATCCTTTTAAAAGATTGCACGTGAAAGAGTTACCATGTTGCCTGGATAAAAATGGTGACATGGGAATCTTGCACTGCAAAACAACACGAGATTCTCATGTTACATACTAAAAGGTTGCATCAAATACATCCCTTTGCAGCCAATACCTATTCCGTCATGCTGCCCCAGCGCTTCTTTTTGTCCTCAGCTGAGAAACATTGTATGTGCTGAAAGATGTGCTCAATCCCATCATGCTGCCCCAATGCTTCATTTTGTCCTCAGCTGAGAAACATTGATTGTGCTGAAAGATGTGCTTGATCCCATCATGCTGCCCTAGCATTTCAATTTGTCCTCAGCTGAGAAACATTGAATGTGCTGAAAGATATGCTCAATCAGCCTAATTCACGGCAGTTCAAGCGCCGGGCAGCATGATGGGATAGAGCACATCTTTCAGCACATGCAATTTTTCTCAGCTGAGGACAAAATGAAGTGCCAGGGCAGCATGATGGAATAGGTATTGGCCACAAAGGGTTAAACATTACTGCCGGGGAGAATTTGTTGTGACCTTTTAGTAAGCCACATGAGATCTCTCACTGTCACGCAGTGTGAGAGTCTCATGTCGCCATTTTTATCTAGGTGACATTGTAACTCTGTCATTTGGTTGCACGCTCTTTTGCTTGTGACCTTTTAAAAGTAAACCCTTTGTATTAACTTTGAATATATTTGTTAACCATATCACCCCTTAACCTCTTAAGGACCCATGGCGGTCAAGGACCATCATGGTTTGAAACCCGTTAAGGACCCATGATGGAGCGATGGGAGAGCGCGGGCTGGTTGTTGCTAAGTGCTTCGATACCGGGGCACTTCGGTTCAACCAGTAGAGACAAAGTAGCAACATGCGATGAGCGAATCACATGTTGCAGAAGCCGAATGACAGGGACAGTATTTGTAAAAACTGTCCCTGTCACATCTCTCTGCCTCCCTCCATCTTACACACTTCTGAGGTGGAGAAAGACAGAGAGACATCTTGCTGCTGTGCTGTGTGATCGTTCCTGATCTTTCCTGTGGTCAAAAAAAAGTTAAAAAGAAAATTGAAATTTTAACCCCTTTGATCACTTATTGCAGTGATCAATACATACCACCACCCTCTGATCACTCTACTAGTGATCAGTTTGCTGCAGATCAGATTTAGCTGATCTGTGGTACTCCCCCCCCTTGTATTTTTTTCTTTTTATTTTGTTTCTTTTTTTTTAATAAAAAAATGATTTATTAGCATATTTTATGGTTAGGTAGGTAGTTTAGCTGAGTAGTTGGGTAGGTTTAGTCATCGTGCGTTAGGGAAAGGTTTAGAGTTAGATTTAGGTTTAGGAGTAAAGAAGGGAACCCCCCCCTCAAAAAAAAACAAAAAAAATAAAATAAGTATAGTTTAGATAGGTAATTGAATTGGGTTAGGTAGCTTCAGGGTATATGTGGGTTAGGGTAAGGTTTAGGGTTAGATTTAGGTTTAGGGGTAGCGTAGGAAAAAAAAGAGTTTATTTAATTTAAAAATTGATTTTTAGAATAAATAATTATAGCTTAAATAGGTAGTTGATTTGGGTCAGGTAGGTTCAGGGTATACGTGGGTTAGGGGAAGGTTTAGGGGTAGCGTAGAAATAAATAAATAAATAAAAAATCTAAAAAAAAAGTTTGCTTTACAAATTGATTTTATACTATAAGCTAGTTTAGATAGGTAGTTTGGTTGGGTTAGGTAGGTTCAGGAAATAAGTGGGTTAGGGTAAGGCTTAGGGATAGATTTAGGTTTAGGAGTAGTGTAGGAAAAAAAAAAAAGTTTCTTTTATTTAAAAAATTATAAGCTATTTTAGACCGATAGTTGGATTGGGTAGGTTCAGGGAATACATGTGTTAGGGTAAGGCTTAGGGATAGATTTAAGTTTAGGAGTAGAGTAAGGAAAAAAAAATACAAAATACAAAAATAAATTCATCATAGGAATAGTGACAGTTTGGGTTGAGAGATAGGTATAGTTAGGTACAGAAGTTAGCAATTTATTTAGTTCAGAGAAGGTGTATACAATGCAGCGGATGTACACTTTACAAGAGACATATTCCTTTTTGGTGTCTGACTCAGAAGCCACAGACACTGCGTCAGACTTCGACATCACTCAGTTTTCTGAGAGTGAGAGCAGCTCTAGTGATGATGCTGGGCCTTCTGTGAAAAAAGACACACTGCTCCAAGAGCTGCCCCAGCAACTGCCCAAAGAGCTGCCCCAGCAAATGCCCCAAGAGCTGCCCCAGCAACTTCCCAAAGAGCTTCCCAAAGACCTTCACAAAGAGCTGCCCTAAGAAATGAAATGCCCCAAGAGCTGCCCTAAGAAATGCCCCAAGACCTGCCACAAGTACTGCCCCAAGACCTGCCTCAAGTACTGCCACTCCTGCTGATGAATGGGTATCACCAGCCAATTTATGCCCACAAATTCCTGAACTCACACGCAACCCAGGAATTCAAGTGGATGTGGCCGGATTTATCCATGTTCAGTTTTTTTTATTTATTTTTGGGGGAAGAAATTTTGGGGGAAATAGTGTCTCAAACCAGTTTATATGGAGCCCAATATATTGCCGCCAACCCATCAGCGTTCGTTTCAAAGGAAGAAATCTGACAACCCACTGACCTTTTAGAATTCAAGAAATTCTGGGCACTAACAATGACAATGGGAATAGTAAAAAAAACAAGTACTAGATCATACTGGAGTAAAAACCCCACGTGTGATACCCCTATATTCACCAAACCAATGACCAGGACTAGATGCGAAACGATTTTGCGCTTTATGCACTTTAGTGATAATACCCTGTGCCTCCCAAAAGAACACCCCCAGTATGACAGACTGTTCAAAATTCGTCCCCTAATAAATCATTTACAGGAAAAGTTTGCCAAAGTATATACCCCCCAAAACATATAAGTATAGATGAATCCCTTATGAAATATAAAGGCAGGTTAGGTTTCAAGCAATATATCCCCTCCAAGCGATCCAAATTCGGTATTAAATTTTATAAATTGTGCGAAAGTGCCACAGGCTATACCCAGGCTTTTCATAATTACGAGGGGAAGGACAGCCAACCTGACCCTCCTAGTTGCCCTGAATATCTGGGAACAAATGGGAAGATGGTTTGGGAACTAATTTACCACTTAATAAATAAAGGATATAATTTATATGTTGACAACTACTACACCAGCCCCCTTTTATTTAAGCCACTTTTTTATTTTGACACCATGGCCTGTGGCACTGTCAGGTACAATTGCAGGGAGATGCCCAAACAACTTCTAGCAAAAAAACTAAAAACCAGGATGTCCTCAGCTTTGTGCCAACAAGAGATGCTGGCAGTTAAGTTCAAGGACAGAAAAGATGTCTACATGCTTTCCACCATGCATGAGGATAAAACTGTGGCAGTCTCTGTTCGTGGCAGAAGGGGGGTACTAAGAAAGCCAGTCTGCATCAGAGACTACAACAAGCACATGGGGGGAGTTGATCTGTGTGATCAACTCATGCAGCCGTACCTCAGCATGAGAAAGTGTAGGGCATGGTACATAAAGGTTGCCATTTACATGATGCAGACTGCAGGATACAATTCTTTTTTGATTTCCAAACCCCACTCTAAAACTTAGTTTCCTGCAATATCAGCTCCATCTTATTTCCCAATTTTTGTTTCAAGGAACAACAGAAATAATTTCACCAAAACCCGGGGTAGTACACTATATTTAAAAAATCCCCGTTTGCTACAGCAACATAATACGGACAGACACCCCCACTTACTGTCCTGATTGCCCTTCCAAACCTGGCCTCTGCATGGGTGACTGCTTCAAGCAATACCATGCAGGCACAATGCAGTAGTGCTGTAAAGTTTATTTTATTATTTGGCCACTCTTTCCCCCTGAAATATCCTGTATTTTTATTTTTCAAAACACATCCCTCCTTAGATCTAACACTATCAAAATATAAATGGAAGCAAAGCACCCTAAGTTTTTTTCCATATCTGATAATGGAAACAAACATTTTCCCTACTGGGCCCAGTAGCTCCCCCAAACCCTGACAACCTATGCATATGGGGCATTGCCGTTCTCAGACGATGTAATTCACTAATGTAAAGCGCTTAAAAAATCTGCAAATATAATCTGATTGCAATCCAGAGCAACACTAAAATATAAGTGTGAAAAAACTGTGTTTATCTGCCTTACTGCAGGTTTTGGGAGGGATTGGTGATAGAGTGGCAGCGAAAAAATTGATAAAATGCAAATAGAATGAAAGTCAGGGTTGTCTACTCTTCTATAACATATACTTTTAGGGGTAAAATTAATTGCAGCATTGCCAAACAGTCTGAAATGAGACAAGGCACCAGCTGTAAAAATGGCATGTCTGTAAAAGGAAACTCACATGTTCCAACTGGGCCCATTAAATCCCCCCAAACCTTGACAAACCTATCCATATGGGGCATTGCCATACTCAGAAGAAGGAGCCGAACACTAATCAATGCAGTTTATGAAATCTTCACCTATCCTGTGCTTGAAATTCACATAAACATTGAAACCTAAGTGTGAAAAACGCTGAATATTTTACTTACATGAAGATTTATGAGGGATTGGTGGTAAAAAATTTGAAAACACACATAAAATGAAAACCTGGGGTGTCTACTTTCCAAAAATATACACTTTTGGGGAGAAATTTCAAAGTGGAGCACTAGTACACAGCCCCAAATGAGACATGACACCAGTGAAGCAAGCTGTGAAAATTCAAAGTGTGAAACTGGAAACGTGCATGTTCAACTTTGGGCCCCTTAGCACCCCCAAACTGTGAGCAACCTATGCATATGGGGTATTTCCATACTCATGAGAAGGAGCTGAACACTAAACAATGCATTTTAAAAAAATCTTCACCTATCCTGTACTTGAAATTCACATCAACATTGAAATCTTAGAGTTAAAAACGCTGAAGTTTTTACTTACATCAAGTTTTACGAGGGATTGGTGGTAAAATGGCTGTGTAAAAAATGTGAAACCATTCATAAAATGAAAGCCTGGGGTGTCTACTTTCCAAAAGTATATACTTTTGGGGGAAAATTTTAAAGTGGGGCACAGGTACACAGGCCACAAATGAGACATAGCACCAGTGATGCAAGCTGTGAAAATTCAAAGTGTGAAACTGGAAACATCTTAAACATCTTTTCTCTAATATAATCAAATCTCAAACCCTTTACTGGCCATTTTGAGACATGTCAGTTCTGTTTGTCCACTTTCACCCTTTAAGGTATCATTTACATGGAATATTTGATGGCAGATAAGAATCATTCGGACAATCTAGTCTGCCCATTTACTTCATCTACAATCTGTCAGATGTGTTAGTAGGACTGACACGCATATACATGCAATCAGTTTATCATGTCTATAGATTTTCATTTAATTTTCCCTTTACAAATGTCCCTGCCAAGTGATAACAAATAGCCCCTATAAACTTATCACATCACTTTTAATATTTTCTTATAAATCTTTATTTTGACTACAGAAGGAATTGATTCCTACTTATGAGAGAAGTTGTATTTACTGATATCATGCCAGGACAACTGCTTTTGAGAAGGAGAATGGTTCTTTGCCAATAGTTAATTGCACAGATTATAACCTGCGGTGATGTGTACTTCTTCTCTGATTAGCTCACACCTCCTGTGGGCGTTCATTGAGGTTTATAGAATACCTGTTCTTGAGGCTGCCTGATTTCCCCTAATTGCAGACTATGAAATCCCTTTATTTAAAGTGTTCCTCCTGTGATAAAAGTCACTTTGTAAATAATAAAGTCTGTGTGCTACATGTGTGTATCTGCTTGAGGGATTTCCAGGGGAAAATAAATTTGCTTTGCGCTGTAAATAATCCTAGTTAAAGTCACCTTTTTACAATCTCACCATGCTAGAGCATGAACAAGTAGAAAGCAGCTGTGCAGCGGGTTTAATTTCTGAGCATGCTGAGACTGTTTATTTAAATTGGTTGACGTTAGCCACAGGACTTGGAAGTTGTATGAATATGAAGTACTGGTATGTCTGACTACTGAAATCAGGCATCTGTTCATGATAAATAATAAGGCAAATACTACCATGCATGGCACATATTTCTTTTAGAGGAGACCTAACACTTCCTAATAGTAGGCTACCAGTTACTTTAGTCCTGCAAGAAAATCCTAAAGGCTGCTATGAATTTTGCCCTTGTGCATTTGTTCAAGTGATAATAGGAAGAATGTACAAAACAGATTCCGTCCTAATTCAAGCACAATAATCAATTTTGAAACGTCAACACCTGCCTAACTTAATTTTATTAAGCTACCTATGCCAGAGTTTCTTCCCTTAACTCTTTGAGAGCCAGAGAGGTAGCTAGCGTATTGCAGCGCAATACATGCCTTTCGGAACTCAAAGGCTTAATGCTGTGTGCGCCACAGGGAAGGTAAGGGCCTATACACCTTGTATAGGCCAATATAATAAGGACTGAACAGCGGAAATGGTGAAATGTATACAATTTCCCTGTACATGCTATAGGGAAGGACCTGATTCCTAACGATAGCAGAGAATGTCCACCAATATGCACTAAATTGATTTAAATGGAGCATTTAAGCTCTTGATTGCTAGCTAAAGCATTTCTTTGCAATGCTTGAGACATCTTTCTTTCAAACTGTTAAAATTTAAATTAATTGGAATTTGGGGATTTTTTTCTTTGTCCACTATGGGTAGTTGGTTTGCGAGAGAATAGCTCCTATTTCTTTTTATATGGCTGTAAGTGTTTTAAACCCATAGCAGATGTAGCTTAAAAGTGCCTGTAACTACCTCAACTTTACTACTGGTTTGTCTCTGTTCCTTCCCTCTGTTATCGTATCATCATCATCTTTACCCCCTTCTTCAACTTTTAACACTCTTTCCTCTTCTCCCTACCAATTTCTTAATTACTCTTTTCAACATCTTCCTCGATCATGTTTTTTCATCCTAGCCCATAGTCTTAATTGACAATTTTCACAGTGCTTAGCATCAAAATTCCTTAAAACAGATACAACTGATATTTTTCTGGGGCGCTAAATTGAAAAAACTAGATGATGGGGTTTCCAATAACAAGTGATCTCAGGACTAGAGATAAGCGAAACAGGCGAAAAAAGGCACTTCCTGGCGAGAGGGACATTTTTCAAGAAAAGTACAGATTTTCTGCTTTTTCCCGCCTAGCTGATTGCATTGGAATCAGTGGTAAAACTGAATTTTACCACCATGTGGCACATTTCCCTTCTTTTTCTACAGGAAAAGTTCAAAACAGGTTTTAGTATCCCACAACATGTCATTCTGTGTTTGTGAGAGATACAGAAAGCAACACAATTTTGAGCAAGAGAAGACAGGCAAATAAAGAAAAGATGGAGTGTAATCTCTTTGTGGTAGAGAAGTGTGAGGGACTCTGGGAGAATGTGAAGGAGGTTTACCCAAAATACGAGAAAAACTTGTCTGACAGGCGGCTGTGATCCAAGTTCCTTCCTGATCTTGCTGTTTTCTCTGTGTTAGGTGAGTCTGGAGGTGTGTGTGTGAAGGGAACAATGAAGATTTACCCCAAATACCCCAACATTTTGTGTGGCTGAGAAGATCCAATACCTGAACTGGCTGTTATCGCTGTGATAGTGGAGTGTGTGTGGGGGGGGAAGGGTGAATGGAGCCAAGGATATTTATCCCAAGCACCCCAAAATCTTGTGTGACTGACTGGGAAGACACAGGTAGGTGTAATCCAAATTCCTTCCAGCTGTCTGATCTGTGTTCTCTGGGGAGAAAAACAGCTGCACATTGTTTTTTTCCCCCAATGGGATAGGGGCAATTAATAAAAAATAAACAAATAAAAGTTACAAATAGTTTGACTGATAGGTGACATAAACAGGAACCCTTAGCTATGACTGATACTAGAAGACACAGAGTTTTTTGTAAAGGGCAAGACATCACACACAATCAGTTCTTTTGTGTACTTTATTGTTAAAATACACAAGATAATTTAATAATGTCCAGCAAATATACTAAGGGCAAGGGGAGAGATAAAGGAGTAGGAGCAGTGCAGGGACATTTTAGTAAAGTGGTAGGTCAAAACTGACTGCAGCAATGGTCGCTGCAGTATGTGCAATAAATGATAAGGATCCTTCTCCTCCTGACTCTGAGGAGGCTGTTTGTCAATGTCCTATAAAAAGTTCCAGTACCACCATTAGTAATATTAATACACTATGTAAGAACACTGCAGATGAGATGCATTCTAGTATTGATGGCATAATGGAAGAAGCTGTAGCAATTCAACCAACTGCTGCATCTGGCATTGACACAAAAAAGTACCACTCCTGTTCTGAAAGTAGTAGTGAACATTGTCTACATCCCTCTAAGAGTAAAAGTATAAATAAATTGTTTGAGACTACAAAACGACTAGAGGAACATAAAAGTAGTGGGGAATATGAGGTGGGCGATAGTAAGGATAACCAAATTACTGATGATGATTTGGAATATATCCCTTCAGTATCCTCCTTGTCTTCAAATACAGATGAAGTTGAGATTGAGAGAGTAGATGATATGGCCAGAAAATTAGCTGAAAGGCAAAGGCTCAATCTTCCACCACTGAAAATGAGCACAGTGTCTGCTTATTAATTGTCTGAGAAAACAATTGGAAAGTCTGACCCTAGACAAGTAAAATGCCACAAAATACACAATCATCCTGTCAGTCATCATCAGCATCATCACCACCAAGTCTAACCTTCACCCAGCTAGTCACACACGTGCTGAGTAAACACCAGAAATACAGGTCACCAACATCAAGCCTAGCTATGATGAGTGCTTCTCCTGCTGTTGGAAGTGCAGAAACAACTTCTGCTTGTACAACTTCAGCAACATCTATTTCCTGTAGTATTAGCTTCTCAGTCTATGAAGTCCACAGCATGAAGATACTTCACTCATGATCCAAAAGCTAAACATGTTGCTATCGTTTGTCTGAGCAAGAACAGTGGAAAGCAGGTTCACACCAAGGTAACTTCTCATTGAGATCCCACCTGAAGCACAACCACGGATCTGATTGGGAGTCACACCAACAACATGTTAGATGCCTCAACTAGCAGCAGTAGAAGTACTCCTTAAAGTTCCCCATTCTTTGGGGCACATAATAGAAGTGATTATGTTGATGTGTCAGAGAGTGTGCCAAGATTTCATTAATTTTAAATAACACCTATGGCACCTTCTACAGAGGAGTATGACTCAGTTTGTTGTAGCAGACCACAAGAGTAATAGAGTTCCACATGCTGCTGCCAAAACCCCCACCACTTCCACAAGTCATGTTGTTAGACCAATAAAGTTGCACAGTTATTCTGCCATGTGCTGCCAACCCACACTAACTGAGTTCTTGGGAAGGAGTCAAAAACTTTACAAAAACAATCCCAAAGTACATATGTGGAGTGGGAAAGTTATCAAGATGTTGTCAATTGATATGCTGCCTTATTCTTTGGTAGAAAACCAAGATTTTATAGAACTAATGTTGTGTATTTCACCTCGCTGGCATATCCCAAGCCACAGCTATTTTTCAAGGACTGATGTGCCAGAATTGTAGAAGCAGGTTGTTAGTGTGGTGGGAAAAGGCCTAGAAACCCCATACAGAATGAAAATTATCCTGACAACAGATATGTGGACAAGTGGGCAGAGTAAAGACTATGGGCTAGATTCAATAACCTCTGACACCAAAAAAAAAGGCAATGACATTTTTTCAAGCAGTGTAAGCTATTCAATTACCTGTGCTATGAAAAAATGCCACCAAAAAAAAAAAACAACAATTACTGGCATTTTAGCCCATTCAAAATTAAAAAAAAATGTCACAACATACCATGCAATTGCATGAGTTAGCCCTTAAGATGTGATAAGGGAAATTTAAGACCGAGTTTGTTTGGCTGTAGAGTCCCTTATCGGATCTCAAAACAGCCGACTCATCAATAGTAGAAAAAAGTAAAAAAAAATCCAAATCCCCAGTGGATGTATTGATATAAAGCCCTAAGCCCCATATCATTACATCCAAAGTACACCCAAAATGTGTCCAAACTTAGTAGAATTAGCCCTATGGGTGCCAGTAGGGTGTAATTACCCTTCTGTCACTCAAAGGGTTAACCCAACTAAGGTACAAAGCATCATCCCCTGCAAATGAACACGTATTATTATTATTATTTATTTTTATAGCACCAACTAATTCTGCAGTGCTGTACAATTGGGAATAGACATACAGAGGTATTAAATAGTACAATCAGATGTGGAGAACAGAAGGATCAGAGGTCCCTCCTAGTGAGAGCTCACAGTCTAGAGGAAGGTAGGTTTGACACAGAGGGAGTAAGTGCTATTAGGTTTTAAGTGCCTCCTGCCACATGAACTGCCAGTCATTGGGTGGGAGTGAGAAGTGCTGTTGAGTGTAGTGGTCCAGGCAAGGGGTGATTCTTGGTGATAATGCTTATGGAGGTATTTGATAGGCTTCCCTGAAGAGATAAGTCTTCAGGGAGTGTCTAAAGATTTGAAGGCTGGGGGAGAGTCTGATGGGGCGGGGGAGGGAGTTCCAGAGCTGAGTTGCAGCACGAGAGAAGTCCTGTAGGCGGTAGTGGGAGGATGTAATAAGAGCTGTGGAGAGCAGAATGTCATGTGCAGAATGAAGATGTCGAGTGACAGTGTATTTGGAAATGAGAGATGAAATATAGGGGGGTGCGGTGTTAATGAGGGCTCAGCACCAGAATTTTGAAATTAATTCTGTATGCTAAATGGGAGCCAGTGTAGGGACTGACAGAGAGGTTTGGTAACATAGTAACATAGTAATTTAGGTTGAAAAAAGACTTGCGTCCATCTAGTTAAATCATTTTCCTATTCTTGTTTACCATCATTGATCCAAAAGAAGGCAAAAAAAACCCAAAAAACTCTCAATACAGCAATTTCAAATTATGCCTTGAATGGGGGGAAAAATTAATTCTTGATTCCAAATGGCAATCAGATTTCTCCTTGGATCAATGAGCACTAACTATATATTAATCCCAATACTAACATACATAGCCCTCTGTGTTCTGCTCTTTAAAAAAAAAGTATCCAGGCCCTTTTTAAAGGCATCTAATGTATTTAATAGCACCACCTCCTCAGGCAGTGAATTCCATACCTTTATTGTCCTTACTGTAAACAATCCCTTCCACTTTTGTAGATGAAATCGCCTTTCCTCAAGTCTAAGTGGGTGACCCCTTGTCCTTTGTACTGTTCTGTTAATGAACAGGTCTTTGGAGAGCCCTTTGTATGGGCCCTGAACATATTTATATAGTGTTATCATATCCCCTCAAAGACGCCGTTTCTCTAGTGTGTACAAGTTTAACCCTTTGAGTGCCAGAGGGGTACAGAATGCATTGCTCTGTAATGCGTTGCAATGAGTTGCAATGCGTTGCGTACCCCTCTGGCACTCAAAGGGTTAACATTTCTAGCCTTTCTTCATAACTAAAACTTTCCATTCCCCTTACTAGTTTTGAAGCCCTCCTGTGCACTTTCTCTAGTTCCATAATGTCCTTTTTCAGAAAGGGGGCCCAGAATTGAACAGCATATTCTAGGAGGCATGATAATATGTTCCTCCCTTGAGTCAATACCCCTTTTAAAACATGTCAATATCTTATTGGCCTTTGCAACTGCCAGCTGGCACTGCACGCTACTGCTGAGTCTATTGTCTACCATTACTCCCAAATCCTTATCATTAGTTGAGTTCCCCAATGAAACACCATTTAAACTATATGTTGCATTTTTATTATTATAACCAAACTGCATAGCTTTACACTTGTCTATATTGAATCTCATTTGCCATTTGCCTGCCCAGTTACTCAATTTGTCCAAATCCTCTTGCAGTGAAGGCACATCCAGTTCAGACTTTAATACCCAACTTAATTTTGTGTCTTGGGCAAACTCTGATATATGGCTCCATATGCCCTCTGGGAGATCATTAATAAACAGATTAAAAAGAAGAGGACCCGGGACAGATCCCTGAGGTACTCCACTTATCACGTTTGTCCTATTGGAGAACTTCCCATTTACTACCACTCTTTGCATTCTATCTTTCAGCCAATTTCCAATCAACACACAAACGTTTGCCCCTAAACCTGTTTCATTCAATTTATACAGTAACCTCTTGTGCGGAACTATATCAAATGCCTTGGCAAAGTCTAAATAGATCACCTCAACCGCCGCTCCCAAATCTATATTTTTACTCACTTTTTCATAAAATGCAATCAAGTTAGTTTGATAAGACCTGTCTTTTACAAAGCCATGTTGGCTCCTGCTAATGATATTCCTGTTCAGTTCTTGAATATATTCCCTTAGCAACCCTTTAACAGTTTCCCCACCACAGATGTCAAGCTTACAGGTCTGTAATTTCCCGGCTGGGATTTTGATCCCTTTTTAAATATGGGCACCACATCTGCTTTACGCCAATCCGTGGGCACCATACCTGAAACAAAAGAATCCCTGAAAATAAAAAATATCGGTCTGGCCAGGGCCTGGCTTAGCTCTTTAAATATCCATGGGTGTATACCATCCTGCCCTGGGGCTTTGACTACCTTAACACCATTCAATTGTTTTAACACTTTTTCTTGTGCTAGCCAATCCCATGCTAGCTGTGAGTGTTCTGTAAAAATAGTTTGCAGGTTCTTGTCCATCGTGTCTTCCTTGGTAAAAACAGAAGAAAATAAATTATTTAAAATAATCTGCTTTCTCTCTGTCCCCACTGACCATCTCACCCGTTTCAGATAGCAAAGACCCAATATTATCAGACTTTAATTATTTGCCATTAATGTATTTAAAGAATTTTTTGGGTTGCTCTTGCTCTCCTTAGCAATATGTTTTTCATTCTCCAGTGTAGCTAATTTAATCACCTTTTTTACAGGTTTTGCTGGCATTTTTGTATTTTGCAAATGCTTCTGTTGATCCTTCAGCTTTATAATGTTTAAATGTTGTTTTCTTGTTATTTATTTCATGAATTACTTTTCTGGTTAGCCATATTGGTTTTAATTTGCTTCTTTTGTATTTGTTTTCAAAGGGTATAAATTTATACGTATATTTTTGCAAAGTTATTTTGAAGGCATTCCACTTACCGTCTGTGTTTTTTCCAGAAAATATTCCATCCCAGTCAACGAGACCAAGGGATGAATTAAACCTGCTAAAGCTGGCCTTTTTAAAATTCACTGTTTTGGTGGAACCCATACCAAATTGTGTTTTTGAATTAATATCAAATGATATCATGTTATGGTCACTATTCCTCAAGTGCTCCCTTACTTGGATGTTAGAGATAAGTTCTTCATTGTTAGTTATTACCAGATCAAGACACGCATCCCTCTGGTCTGCACTAGTTGAGACAAAAAATTATCATTCAACGAGTTAAGAAACTACTGCTTTTAGCAGAATTAGATGTTCTATTTTTCCAATCTATTTCTGGATAATTAAAATCCCCCATAATTATAGTTCTCCCTATTTGTGAAGCCTTTTCTATTTGCATTAATAGCTGTGATTCTTCAAGGTCACCAATATTTGGTGGTTTAAAACAAATACCCACTAATATTTTGTGGGCAGTTTTACCCCCATTGACTATTTCAACCCACAGGGATTCCACATATTCACTACTGTCATCACATATATCTTCCTGGAAATGATGCAATAATGCTGGTTTGACATACAGACAGACCCCACCACCTCTTTTGTTTGACATATCTTTTCTAAACAACATGTAGCCCTCCAAATTGATTGACCAATCATGTGTTTCATCCCACCATGTTTCTGTTATGACAATCAAGTCATAGTTTTCTATTTCAGCTACCAGCTCCAATTCCCCTGTTTTACCAGTTAAACTTCTGGCATTTGCAAGCATACAATTTATGCCACTGCCATGTTACATTTGTGATTTAATGTTGATGTGGTTTGTAGGCTTCTCCCTATCATCTGTACTAACCCAGCCCCAGATCCACCCACCTGGTTATTAACTACATCACCTTCCCTTTCTATACTGTCTAGCCCAGTATTTATTCACCCCTCCCCCAATCCTAGTTTAAAATCTCCTCCAACCGTCTAGCCATCCTTTCCCCAAGCACTTGAGACCCCCTTGCATTCACGTTCAATCCGTCCCTACTATAGAGATTGTACCCCAAAGCAAAATCAGCCCAGTGCTCTAAGAACCAAAAGTCCTCCTTTTTACACCAAGACTTCAGCCATGCATTGACCTCCCTAATCTCCCACTGTCTCTCTGGTGTAGAGCATGGCAGAGGTAGTATCTCTGAGAATACTACCATGGACATCCAGTTCCTAATCTTACTTCCTAAATCCCTAAAATTACCTTTTAGGACTCTCCACCTTCCTCTTACTTTGTCATTGGTACCAATATGCACCAAGACAGCTGGATCCTCTCCAGCCCATCCCAATAATCTGTCCACCTTCTCTGCAACATGGCGAACCCAGGCACCCAGGAGACAGCAAACCATGTGAGAGTGCAGCCGTGGAGGCAGTGTCTGCTGATGTGAGCCAAGCTTCTGTGATGGCCAGGAGGTTTAGGGAGTGAGAAATGAACAGATCATGAACAGCTGTTAGTTTGTTACACACAGAGTGGGCGTTCCTGAGACCAAAGCAAAAGGGGGGAGGAGGTTAGGTGACGTGGTACAGTTATTAGGTTGTGGATGTTGTGCGTGTGGGTGGGTTCTGCTGTACAAGAGAGAATGGAAGGGGGCCTGGGTTAGGTGACATGTCACCTGCAGCGAGCAGGATGAGAAGGGACAGGGACATAAGGTGGGTGTGAGATTTGAAGCAGTGGGGCTTTTTTTCAGGGGTAGAAAGAGATGGTGGTGATAGGGAGTGGAGGTATGAGAAAAGTTCATGGGAGCAGAGAAGTGGTTAGGGAAGAATTGAGGGTGCACTGTGAATGGAGTGACACTTATTGTGGACACAGGAGGAGGAGAGTCTTATGCAGGTGAGAATGGTGATCACAAAGCAAGGAGCTAAATTGGCTATAGTGGGGTTAATGAATGGGGCAGTATAGTTTGTGCAACAGTCTGTGATCCAGGAGAGTACAGATGACTTGGCAATCAAAGGTCAACCCACAGTGCACAGGGTGTAGGTGCCAGGGACGGTGAGGGGAGTCAGTCGCAGAATAGGACACTGAATAGTTAATAAACTATTGGGGTGCAGCATAAGACTTGAAGCAAGGTGGATGGAAAACACATAACAGGACACTGAATAGTTAATAAACTATTGGGGTACAGCAAAAGACTTGAAGCAGGATGGATGGAAAACACATACCTGTAAGGAACATGAGAAAGTTGTTAGGAGACTGTCTTCATATAACATACAATGCAGCATACTGGATAAATATTAACATATTATTTATCTTGCCTAACTGTCAGTACTTAGATAAAGATGTACTTTGATAAAGGTGCCAACTAATACCCCTGACAAATGCCACCCCAGGCAAATGCCACCCCTAACTGGGCCCGAATATATACTAGCTGGAGTCCCTAAGAACAATGACATTTACCATTAACCCAAAAATCTATGTATAGTTTAACCCCTTGATTGCCAGAGCAGTGCATTGCATACCTGTCTGGGACTCAGAAGGTTAAATAACTGTTAGATGTGTGGGCTCTTTTGTTCGTAAAATGCCCACTATAGTATCCAATATAATATTTTTATAGCTTTTAGTACTATTAGTAGTTCAATATAATCAGCATGTTCTAATTTTAAAGATCCTTACTTATTTATAAAAAGTGCTTTTCATTTGGGTTCCAGACAATGGTTACATGATATTCACGTGACAGGTAACAAGGTGCTGGAGTGTAATTTGATAGGATTGATGTGATAAGCATGGGATGTTGTTGATATTTTATTTTTGAATAATTCTTCCTCCATAATAATTTAATAATAATTTTTTAGATTGCAGATAAGGATTAAAGGGATTATAATGGTTCTTTTTAACCCATTTTAACCTTGTAGGCATTAAAAATATGAATGGAATGCTCTATGTCCCATGTCTCAAATCTTTATAGTTTGATTGATCGAAGCATCTACAGTTCCCCCCTCCGGCCCTATTCAGAGACATCAGCGCTCTATAGGACAGAAGCAGATCCTGGTCATTTGACTGGCCTGCAGCTCTTCAGCAGAGCCAAGATAGCTCTATATAGAATGAAATGCTTCATTGGAATGGTCTACAAAGTGTATCTGTAAACCAGACACACTTTGTGGACTGTTCCAATCCGATCGCTCAATCTATAAAAGTTTGAGACATGGGACATAGCGCATTCTATTCATATTTTTAATGTCTACAAGATTAAAATGGTTTAAAAAGAACCATTAATATCCCTTTAATGTTTTTATATTTATTTGTTGTAATGGTGCATATTGGGTTACTTATGGGTTGTTTCTTATACAACTTGCATGTATCACATGTTTTTTAATGTTGGTATCTTTTATTGACTATCGCTTTTTATTATTGTTTTAAAATGATGTATCGTATTTTAAAAGGTGTAATTGTGTGTATATATATATATATATATATATATATATATATATATGTAAGAGTGAACAGTAGAGGGCTCCATGTTTTACCCTTGAGAAAGCATGCAGAGTGGTCCTCGATAGGTGTGGGGTTACTATCAGTCATACAGATGGCAGACGCCGCTTTTGACCTTCCATTCAGGATATGGTCTTCTTTGAGCTCCTGCATCTAGGTTACTGAGGTTTGTTTGCCTCCACATTATTCTTGTCAAGTGGATGGAAAGAACAAGCAGAGAACAACTGGCAAAGGCATTACGGGACGGTTTGTGAGATGCATTGAAGGAATGTGTCTGATAAGAGTTGAAATCCAGTGGAGGAGCTATTCCATCAGGTTGTGGTACCCTAGGAGGGTGAAATGCAAGTTATCTTCCTATAGTCCGTAAGCTCAATCAGTATGGGTTTTTGTATCAATTGAATAAAACACCACTATTAGATGTCTGTTGTATTCCTCTCTTGTTTTTAGATTAGATGCAGTCTCAGCGCATTTCCAGTACTTCTGGTTATATTGTTCTTACATTTCTAAAAATTAACCAGCATCTAATACAATCTTTCTATTAGGTAGCAGATGTAGATGGAGGAGGAGGGATTTGAAGGGTTACTACCATCTACCACTGTTGGAACCACTGTTATGACCACTGAATCATCTTTGAGGGAGACAGATGTGCCTTATTATTTCTCACAGCAAGTATGTTTCTGTGTAAGAGTAAGTTTTTACAACTCTAATTTACTGTAGCTCTTCTCTATTTAAATGCCTTGTGGGATTGGTTATAGGATATAACAGGGCTGGGCTAAACCCAATTACAAATGTTCATAATAATACTTTTATTAACCCTTTCTGGAAGCAACAGGGGTGCCTGTCTTGCATGGTTTCTTTTGCAAAATACATTTCAATACATTTCAAAATACATTTCCTCCTGTGCAGCTTTTTAGATTCCCTTCATTCTGATCACGACCCAGCCCAGTGGTACTGTCTTTGCTGGCCGGGGAGACACTGTAGGGCCGACTGACAGTGAGGTTAGTCGTATTGGACATCTTGGTTACACTCAAAGGGCTAATGTGCATGTCCCGACAATAGGATGCATTCAGGAGGGGTTTGCAATGTATGTATCTGTGTGTGTGTGTGTGTGTGTGTGTGTCAGGATATCAGTATAATTACTCTGTGTTACACAATGACTTCCCTAGGTAGGAATCCATCATGCATCAGTCATGTCTATTTATATAATTACTGTGTGGAACAGATGGACCTACCTACTAACATCATGGAGAGAAAAATAAGTTTGTTTCTGCACATTTTGCCCTAGGTGCACACAATCTACATCCGCTTGTACTGGAGAATACTTCATGTCCTGTTTGAGTGTTGTGACCGTGTACAAGATAAATTATATATTAGGCAGTGCAAAAATACAATCACTCACTGATAAATCAGAGCGTTGAAATCACACCAGAAAATGTCTATTCTTTCTGGTTTGTTCTGGTTTGTTTTCATGCATCCAACTTTTGTAAAATATACCTCAGTGTTCAAAATGTGGACCATATTCACTGACAACTACTAGTCCATTATGCTCTGAGGCTAACATATTAAGAAAAATTGCATCAGTTCTGCAATTCTGCCCTGGGCGTATTGTATAAAGTAGAGGGCCACCTTAAACCTTTGGATGGTAGAGAGGTCTCCAACACATCTGGGGAGATTCACTAAGTAGTGATAAAGAGGTGATAAAGTGGAGATGACTTCTCCAGTTTATCACTTCTCCGGTTCCCATGTTTGTTTCTATGGAGCACATGTACTTCAACTATGGAGATCTTAGTGAATAGGCTCCATACAAAAAGTGATAAACTGGAGAAGTCACCTCTTTATCACCGCTTAGTGAATCTCCCCCAGTGTGAAGCTCTGGAAACCTCCTTAGCATCCAAGGCATTAAGTAATAACCACACCTGTTTTGCCCTTCTGCTAAAAGTAAGTTCTCAGACCTAAGATAATATATTATGGTATACTTGAGCATACATTAAATCAGTTTCATAGAATATCGAGTTAATTTACACCTGCGCTCACATAATGTAAAGTGTTTACATCTTTGGCAGCTTGAAAAAATAATGATTTTTCACACATATCGGCATATAATGCTGAGGTTTCACGTCTGGCTTCACACATTGAGCAGACTGTATTATGTGCCTCAGATCATAAGGGAGAGGAAGGTATAGAGGTATGATGTACGAGAAGCAGAGTTTGTGATTTTGGAGGACCTCCTTCCCTAGCTCCTTCCTGGTGTTAAAACAACCCTGTCTAGAGCAAACCAACTGCATGCCACATACAGGACAAACAAAAATTCCCCACTTTTCCATTAATTTAAAATGAACATTTATCCAATTGGTTGCTGGAGAGGTCTGCAACACATTGCAAAGCATCCAATCGGTTAAAAAAAAGTATAATTTAAATAAATAGCTAATTTTTTATTTGTCCCCTGTGATATATTTGGTTTGCTCTGCAATTGCTCTAGTTTTTAGCACATTGGCCTCAGTGTTTATCAGGAGGGTATCTTACTGGAAATATGGCCCTTTACAGACAGACCTCTGGCCTGGGACTTTTTATGCAATAGTATATTTAAATATTTTAGTTTATGATCCATTCACCTAAAATGGTCCCCGTGGAGTCTTCATCATATTTCTTCAGTAGCACTTTTTATTGAACATGGATCTGGTCTCTTCAGATGCAGAATTTATGTTGATATGAATGACTAGTAAAGGAATAACTGCATTTTTTAATACTTGAAGCTCTTTACATACTGAATCATGGAGTATGGATATGTTTAACTCAAATCAGGCTCCACTATGCCACCCAATGGCCATTATTGTACAGTGCATGGGCAGACAGAATTGATTAGTTTGTATTATCTAAGATAAATCTAAACTCTTATTTTTTTAAAAAAAATAATTGTAAACTGGTATTTATATTGACAGTTTGACACTTTGCTTGTTATTTAATACCTTAAGAACAAGAGGACAACAAAAAGCATTGCCAAGTAGTGCTTTTCACACATCTCAAGGCGTAGCAATTCTGGGGCACGCCAACTGATCCATATGGGACAATTAAACATTTGTATTGCTTTAAATGGGTTTTTTAACCCCAACTCATTTAACCCCTTAAGGACCCATGATGTGCCAGGACTGTCAGGGTGGTTCTGCATTTAAGGACCAGTGACGGGCACATAATCGTCCCCTGCTTCTGGACCCCTGAAACAAATCTTCAAAAAAAAATTAAAATGCTCTGTGGTCCTTAACTGCTGGCCACAGTCGTTAAGGTGTTAAAAAAATTAGATTGGAGACCACACTACCAGTTAAAGGGTTAAAAGCCTCATTTAATCTAACTGAACTTGGGACATGTATATTTGTCCCCTATGGTGTATAGTTGTGAGCCATATGGTCAGAAATCCATATATGTGAGAGTAGCATTCATTTTGTTATTGACAACAAAGGTGAACTATATCCTATTAGCTATTAAAAAGTACAATCAATATTATTTGTACAAAAGGGCTTAATTATAAGTCTAGTGCTAGTCATTGATCACTTATGATAACAAATAAGAATACTAGTATTATACAGGCTGAAGTACTCTTGGGTGTCAGTTACACAATAGAAGAGAAGGGCAGGTTATGGAAGTCTTTTGAATGATACGTTTTATAACTTTCCTAAAACAGTTGAATAACTACTTATATAAAACCATATATCTCTTGAAAGTAGACATCCCACTTCAACAAATGTTGGGCCAATGGTTGGAGACCACTCTAGCATTCACAGAAGGTCGCACCAAATGTGTGCAGTGTCTTTACTATATTGTCACTGATAAAATTATGTTTGTTCGTTTGATATAAACATGCCTTTATGTTGATTAAATTGACATCCAATAATATTATCTGGTAGTCCTGCACTGTACTTGTATCATGGTGCCCATGATCCATCACCCGTGGCATACCTGCCTTTCCCCGATTGCGACTCGGCAGCAGCTTGTCTGGTCACTACCTGGCTATTGACTTCCTGTTTGCATACGTGCGTCACGACAGCACGCTCGCTATTTTGTAGAATCAGCCTAATTGGCCTATTCATGTCCTGCCTCTCCGGTAGGCCTTATATGCGGCTTTCAGACCTAGCTTCAGTGCCCTTTCATGGTGTATCTGAGCATTACTTGTATTCTACTTTTCATTGTGACCCGTTCTTGGCTGCTGATTCCAGTTCGTGTACGACCCTTGGCTCCAATCTGACTACCCGATCTGTGTCTGAACCTCTGGTCTTGTCTGACTACCCGATCCGTGCTCAATCCTTGGCTCTGTCTGATTACCTGATCCATGTATGACCCCTGGCCTGGCTGACTACCCACTCCGTGCTAACTACTGTGGCTCTGTATGACTACACGATACGTGTATAACTTTGTCTCACTCCGCTTGTCTTGTACCTTGGGCCTGGCTCTCTCTCCGTGCAGGTCTCTGGGCCTGGTCTCTGCCACCATACTACTCCGGGTTTGTCTCTACCCATAGGCCTTGTAGCATTTTAGTCTTACCGGTATCCTGCTTGGACCCTAGTGTCCTAGGGTGTTGTGTCAGATTGCTGTGGACCCTAGCATTCTAGGGTATTACATCTCTGTTGACACTAGCGTTCTAGGGTAGAGATTGGCCGCTTGCCACCCTGCTCCATCTCAGGTGGCTCCCAGAACCTTAGGCTAGGTTCTCTTCCTGGCTCCTGGTTCCATTATTTCGGGCTAAGTTCAGTGTCAGCTCCTGGGTAGTGGACTGTAGCACTGTCTCCATGCCTGACCCCGGGAAAGGCTGGGGAAGTGTTTATTTGCTAATATATGTATTATATCTTTTAATAAAGTTTGTTGATCATAACTGTATCTGTCAGAGTCTTTCTTTGTCTAAGCTACCATGAAAGCTTGCTTCTTGGTGAGAATCCTTTATTGTTCTCTGTATAGACCAGCTGATGAAAACATCCCTTGCATTGACCCTGCATGAATTTGTAAATATTAAAGGGGAATTATCACTCCTATACAAGTTTACCTAATTGGCATCCTCTTATAGCGATAATATTTAATCGTTTTTTTTTTTTGTTTTTTTTTAAATGCATACTCTTGCAAAATTTACATTATTAAAAATGAGCCAGGGCCTTACTTCAGACAGACTGCAGTTACATCTCTGCACCGCAGCCTGTCAATCTTCTCCTGTTCCCTCCACAACTATTATCACATTCCAACCTCCTCCGATGATGGAGGATTTCTCTATGTAAACTGGTTGGAATGGGAAAATAGTTGGGGAGGGAACAGAAAAAGATTGACAGACTGCAGTGCAGAGCTGTAACCACAGTCTTTCCAGAAGAAAGGTACAGGCTCATTTTAATAATGTAAATTTCGCAAGAGCATGCAATAAAAAAAAAAAAAAAAACGATTAAAGCTTATCGCTATATGAGGAAGCCGATTAGGTAAACGTGTATAGGGGTGATAATTCCCCTTTAACCATATATAATGTAAGCTCTCAAGCAGGGATCTCACTTCCAGTGTTTCACTTTGCAAAGCACTTGTAACCCTGTATTGTCTAAACCCTTAAAGGGATAGTAATACTTAAAATGTAAAAAAAAAATGTTGTAGGGTTTATCCCCCTGAGTAAAACAAGAGTACTCCCACTGCTGAAATGTGTTTAATTCAAAAGTTATTAATTTTCAAATTTGAATTTTTTAGGTGCAATATCACAGTGGCCTGAAATTGTACAGTGGCGCTGTTGCTACACGATCCTATGGACAGCTCTGGTCCCAGGACCATAAATCTCAATAGGATGGTGTAGCAACAGCGCCACTGTACAATTTCAGGCCACTGTGATATTGCACCTAAAAAATTCAACTTTGAAAATTAATAACTTTTGAATGAAACACTTTTCAGCAGTGGGAGTACTCTTGTTTTACTCAGGGGGATAAACCCTACAACATATTTTTTTTACATTTTAAGTATTACTATCCCTTTAAATTTTAAAGAGCTGCATACACATGTGGCGCTATGTAAATTTATTCATGCCCCTTTTCTATTGTATACAAGAACAAACTGGAAAAAATGCTACTCTTATTTCATGCCCTTTATTTATTTTGTTGGCTATCGCTAAACTATTTCCAATGTCTTTTTTTGTCAGTTGGTGCCCAAAGCTTAAGGCATTTACTCTCTCGCTCAGTGTGTCATTTTGCTTAAATCCTTTTTGCCCAGAATAAACACCCTTTAACTAACTCATACAAAAAACAAAAGAAATGTCTAATTAAACTTGATTTTCACTCAACTACTTGTCAAAATACTACAGCTTGAGGTATGTAACATGAGAAGTGAGAGTCAATCTTAGAACTGTGTTCTGAGAAAATGTCAGATTTTGAACTTATTTGAACAAATCCTAATAAAATATATTTATTTTGATTATTTATTGATTATTTATAATCAGCCATTTTAAAGGGGAAGCTTACAGAAAAGAACAATTCTGGTCTATGGGGCATTGGTGGACTCTGTATTTATCCATGCAATTTATATTCCTCCATATAGTATTGTATTCATTAGTGGAAACTAGTTTATTTTTCTTATTGGTTACTAAACATCTTCTTGAAAAATGGGAATATTTCAAATTATCTTGTATTGTATTATATTGACTTCACTTGATATTAATTATCAGTATACCTCAGTTACACATATGGGTGTTTTGATGGTAGTTGAGAAAGATCTGAGAAAGGTAACGCTTTGGAATAAATTACACATATTTTTTTTTACTGAAGGTGGCCCTGTACAAAAATTTTACCACATGACAGGAGGCTTCATATTTTGCTTTACTTCCTTTACTGAAACTCTAATAGCAGCACAGTAACCCATAGTAACAACCAATCAGAAAAAAGGAGAATCATGCAATATAAGGCATGGCCCAGCTAAACCACTTCTCTTTCTTTGCTGCTTCTACTGAATATGGGAGTACCCCATATGCCTAGTATTTCAATCTCTTTTTCACATTTACAGGGTAAATATTACAAGATGAACACCATTATTTTCAATCTTTAATTTTTCAATATTTGGCATATGAGGATCATAGCTTACTTTACAGTGTCAGAACCCAAAAATGACGCACAAAAGTATATGTTTCTGAAAAGTGGACAATATAGGGTAAATCATCAGTAGAATTTTGGAATTTTTTATGCAGCTATTTTTCCAGAAATCTGTACCAAAACTGTGGTAAGATTTTGTTTTTTTGCAGTTTACATTTCAATGTTGTTGTGGATTTAAAGCACAGAATAGTTGCAGATTTTTCAAAAAATACATACGTTAGTGTTCAGCTCCTTCTTCTGAGTACGGCAATACCCCATATGCATAGGTTTGATGGGGTTTGGGGGAGGTATAGGGCCCAAATTGGAGCATGTGCATTTCCAGTTTCATACATGGAATTCTCACAGCTAGCTTTACTGGTGCCATGTCTCATTTTGGGCTGTGTACGAGTGCTCCACTTTAAAATTCCACCCGAAAAGTGTATATTTTTGAAAAGTAGACAACCCAGGATTTCATTTTAAGTGTGTTTTCACATTTTGCACAGAACCATTTTACCACTAATCCCTCTAAAGACTTGATGTAAGAAAAAATTCAGCATTTTCACAAATATTTCAGTGTTGCTCTGGATTTCAAGAACATGATAGTTGCAGATTTAAAAAATGGGTTGATTAGCATTCAGCTCCTTCTTATGAGTACGACAACACCCCATATGTATAGCTTTGTCAGGGACTAATGGAGTTATGGGGCCCAAATTCGAACATGACCGTTTCTTGTTTCACACATAGAATTTTCACAGCTTTCTTTATTGGTGGCATGTATCATTTGGGGCTCTGTACCAGTGCTCCCCACAAAAGTGTATATTTTTGAAAAGTAGACAACCCAGGCTTTCATTTTTATTTATATTTTCAGATTTTTAAGCAGCCATTTTACCACCATTCCCTCTCAAATCCTGATATAAGAAAAAAGTTTTTAGAGAGATTACTGGTAAAATGGTTGTGTGAAAAATGTGAAAACATACCTAAAATGAAACCCTGGGTTGTCTACTTTTCAAAAATATATACTTTTGTTGGAAGCACTGGTAGAGAGCCCCAAATGATATATGCCACCAATAAAGCAAGCTGTGAAAATTCTATGTTTGAAACTAGAAACGGTCATGTTCCAATTTGGGCCTCATGACTCCATTAGTCCCTGACAAACCTATGCATACGGGGTATTGTCGTACTCATAAGATGGAGCTGAACACTAATCAATGCATTTTTTAAATCTGCAACTATCATGTGCTTGAAATCCAGAGCAACATTGAAATACATGTGTGAAAAATTCAGAATTTTTCACACTTAGATTTAAATGTGGCTGTGGATTTCAAGCACAGGATAGTTGCAGATTTTAAGAAAATGCATTGATTAGTGTTTAGCTACTTCTTATGAGTACGACAACACCCTATATGCATAGGTTTGTCAGGGTTTGGGGGAGCTACAAGGCCCAAATTGGAACATGTGTGTTTCAGGTTTCACACATGGAATTTTCACAGCTTGCTGGGACTCTGTACCAGTGCAGTGCTCCACTATAAACTTTCCCTCTAAAAATAATTTTTTATTAAGAAAAAAATACCACAGATCAGCATATGCTGGTCTGCAGCAATTGATCACTAATTTAAGTGATCAAAGGGGGGGATCCATGGGTTACTGTAAGGACAGTGATCAAAGGGTGTAAAATACATTTTTTTTTCTTGTTTTTAAGTTTTTTTTGCTGCAACAGATCTGCAGTGCTGGACACAGTGTGTTCTCTGTCTCTCTTCTCCACATATGTGTGTGAGGGAGACAGAGAGAAGTGACAGGGGCAGTGATTGTAAACACTGCCTCTGTCATTTTGCTTTTGCCACATGTGATTTGTTATTTAAGCAAATTAGGTGACAACAAAGTATCTGTTGGCTGAAACTAAATTCTCCGGTATCAGAGCACTTGGTTACAGCCAGCCCGCTGCTCTGCCATCATGCACTGGATGTGGGACACCTAAAAAAACTTTATTGACTTTAAATAAGTATTCAAAATCACCTATATGCTCAGGGCTGGATTTCGCAATAGGCAGAGTAGGCAGCTGCCTAGAACTCCAAATTTTGTGTGGAGTGCCTCAACTGTGCTAGCCACACCCACATTCTGAATAGTAGGCATGGCCAGAACAATCTCTGGCTCCCTACACCAGATTTATACTCATTTACAATGTATTATTTAACCTCTCTGATGCTAGAGAGATCTCCAACACATTGTGAAGCAGCCAAACGGTTAAAGATTTTTTTGTCCTTGATTGTTGTGGGCCAATGGTATTTTCTGTGCTAGGGAAACAGCAGATGAGATAGGGGGTGGGGTCAGGTGAAGAGTGGGGTGTTGTCGTGTGTGAAGCTAAGGGCAATGCCTACAGGAGGCTGGGGCATCTGAGATATAAATCTGGCCCTTGTATTTACCATTGTTTATATAGAAAACAAGTTATTTAGATTTATAGATTGTCCTATTTAAGGCATGCCATGAAGGTACTTTTAGTGTTAATCCTACTCACTGACAATGCTTTAAGTGGGCCTGGCATCTCTAGGACTGAAAGATCTAAGTGTCAATGAGTGGGGAGGTAATATGGCGCTAAGACAGGAAGTGGCATAGCATACCTTAATTAGCAATCTGTATTAATAAGTGGATAAAGCTGGCAGGCTGCCAGAATTCTCAGTTTCCGCCACACAATCCCCCTTGGGTGGACAAACACACCCAGGGGTGGCAGTAAGGAGAAGATATTCATATCTCCTCCATACTGCCTTCCCAGGACATAGAGGGGCAAGTGTTTTTGACAGGACTGGCCTTCGGCCCCTCAAAATCTCAGCAAGGAATTGGTCCGCCCTCACATGTCCGATTCTCCTTGCTCCAACAACCCACACACATCTCTCATAACTATACAACCCTCAACACATTATTCAGCTCTACCAACACACATATACCATAACTATACAACCCTCCCTAGGTCTCTGTGACACTGCACTCTCCTGGTTTTCATCTTATCTCTGCAACTGCTCCATCAGTGTTTTCTACTCTGACTCCACTTCCCCACCCATTCCACTGTCTGTTGGAGTGACTCAAGGATCAGTCCTAGAACCCTTGCTCATCTCAATCTACACTGCATCCCTTGGAAAACTAATAAGCTCCTTTGGGTTTCAGCATCATCTCTATGATGATGACACTCAAATATATCTTTACTCCCCTGACCTCTCCCCTTCCCTCCGATCCCGAGTATCTGACTGTCTGTCTGCTGTGTCTTCTTGGATGTCCTCCCGTCAACTCAAACTTAACCTTGGCAAAACTGAACTAATTATCTTCCCTCCCTCCACAGCCAGTCTTACCCCAGATATTACCCTCGCCATTAACAATGTTACCATCACACCAACCCCTACAGTTCGTTGCCTGGGGGTCACATTTGACTCTGCCCTATCCTTCATTCCTCACATCCAGTCAATCTCCAAATCATGCCGCCTCCACCTCCGCAACATCTCTAGAATCTGACCCTTTCTCACACAAGATACTACCAAAATTCTAATCCAAACACTTATGTCCGTCTTGCTTATTGTAACTTATTACTAATTGGCCTTCCTCTCACCCAACTAACCCCACTACAGTCCATAATGAACTCTGCTGCAAGACTAATCTACCTCACTCATCACTTCACACCAAACCCCTCTGTCAATCCCTACACTGGCTCCCTTTAGCATACATAATTAAATTCAAAATTCTGGTGCTAACTTATAGAGCCCTCACTAACACCACACCACCCTATATTTCCTCTCTCATTTCCAAATACACTCCCACCCACCATCTTCACTCTGCACACGACCTTCTGCTCTCCGCAGCTCTTATCACATCCTCCCACTCCCGCCTACAGGACTTCTCCCATGCTGCACCTCAACTCTGGAACTCCCTCCCCCACTCAATCAGACTCTACTCCAGCCTTCAAATCTTCAGACGCTCCCTGAAAACTCACCTCTTCAGGGAAGACTATCAACTGCCTCCATAAACGTTATCACCAAGAATCACCCCATACCTGGACCACTGCACTCAACAGCACTTCTCACTCCCACCCACTGACTGGCAGTTCATGTGGCAGGAGGCACGTATACCCAATAGCACTTACTCCTTCTGTGTCAAACCTACTTTCCTGTAGACTGTAAGCTCTCATTAGCAGGACTTTCTGATCCTTCTGTTCACCACATTTGGTTGTACTATTTAATACCTCTGTGTGACCATTCCCAATTGTAAAGTGCTGCGGAATTAGTTGGAGCTATATAAATAAAGAATAATATAATAATAACCCTCAAGTAATTATTAATTGACCACAAAAAACATGGTCCACTGTCATTCAGTCACCCCAAATAAAAAATGCCCCACTTTTCTCACTCCACCACACGTGACCTTACACAAACATTAACGCATTACAGCCGCCCTTACACCACTACCTCTTTCCTCTCTTCTTCCCCGTATCTCAACAAATCACACCAGGGGCATGAATATGTGAGTCTACTGGTGTATAATTCTACACATTGCCATTCTGTATCACTTTCACACAGCCTCACAATATCTCCCGTAACTACTCTCACTTACCCTCGGCCACTCAAACACTTTATACAAGAACTTTTGAAATACTTAGCCTGCAGAACTTGAACTACAACATCCACAATCCTAAGAGCTGCTTCACACTGTATGTCCTTTCTACCTACTCATTACAACATGATGGAGCCACCACAGTGTTGAAACCCATGCGGCTCACTGGGTGTTAATGATGCCAATGCGTTGCCTTAACCTCTTCCCCGTACCTCATCAAATCACGTTGGCGCATGAATATGTGAGTCTACTGCTGTATGATTCTACACATTACCATTCTGTACCACCTTCTCACAGCCTCTCAAGATCTTCTGGAACTACCCCCATAGTTCCTGTGCCTGCCCTCACTTACCCTCGGCCACTCATATGCTTCATACAAGACTGGAAAAATACTTGGTTTGCAGAGCTTGAACTACAACACCCACAATCCTAAATGCCTATTCACACTGTTCACATTACACAGTATATCCTTTCCACCTGCTCATTACATGATGGAGCCACCATCATGTTGAGGCCCATGCAGCTCTTTGGGTGTTAATGACGCCAATGTGTTGCCTTAACCTCTGCCACTGAAAAGCTTCATACAACTGTCAAACTATTCACCCTGCAGCGCTTGAACTACAACACCCACAATTCTAAGTGCTCCTCACAGTATTAACATTACACACTATGTACTTTACACCTACTCATTAAAACATGACAGGCCCTCCACCATGTTCAGGTCCTCTTTGCCTATTAATAATGGCTGTAATCACCCTTACGCGGCTGTTGTAGGCCTCCCCAGCACTACTGTCAACCCCTTTCTCAGTGACTCACTGCACAACTTGCATGAACAGGACTCAATATGTGTGTCTGCTGCTCTACCACTGTACAAACCACCATGGTGTACCACCTTCACACACCATCACAATATGTGAATTAAGTATCCTGATCCTTTCCATGCCTGGCATCAGTCCTGTGTAATACTCTTAACCCTTTGAGTGCCACAGGGATACACAACGCATTGCTTTGCAATGCCTTGCCAGCTCCTCTGCTACTGAAAGTGTTCCTACAAGAACTTCCAAAATTCTTACCCTGCACCCTTTCAACTACAACAGTCACAATCCTTACAAGGCTATTGTACGCCACATCATCAGCCGTGTCAACCCCTTCTAACTCACTTGGTGGAGGACTTACATGAAGAGGACCATGTATCTCCATTAGTCACTCGGGAGACTGTATCGTTGGACCTCCCCCTTAAATACCATCGACTGCTGCCAGCAGTCAAACCTCATTTCTGCTCTGTCTCCACTTCTGCTCTCACGTCTGTGCTGTCTCCACTGGCCTACCATGCTCCCCAGTGTTCCCAGGCAACTGAGGAGGCCCCGGATTCCCTTCAAGATCGACAGCGTACTCTCTGCTCACACTGAGGCACTCCAAAGTCTGCATCCCAGGTGTTATTTGCAGGCTGCCAAATGCTGTCCAGAGACTCATACAGCAACTTAGTAGAGTCAACGGTGACAATACTCTGTTGACACTGCTAAGTTGCTCAGTGTTGTGGCCTAACGCTCATTGCAGCTTTCTGTTCCCACAACTCACACTAAATAGACTGTGTAGTGGAAACATCAAAGGAAACTAGCCAACGCTTGATGTTTGGAAAATTGAGCTACTCAGACACCCTCCACCCGACCCTCCTAAAAGTACCCAATCAACTACACCTAATTTTACCTATAAAGTGAAATAAAATCCTAGTTCTAACAATATCCTATGACCCATTCCCCACAGCCAACAATAAACACATAATGAAGCTGGATGATCAGTGGTGTCTTTTTCACCCTAGCTCTCCTTTGTCTTCTCCTGCAATTAAAAAGCTAAAGTAAATAAAATAAAATACCCCCATTGTCACTGCCACCACTGTCACTGTTGCTGCTGCTCCATCTAAAAGAAAGTTAAAAAGAAACCCCATTTCTGTTTCTGCTTGGGGGGAAAATACATGAGGAAAATATGAACAGAGATTGTCTTTTATATGGCCAGTCTGTTCAGATTGGTTCATGTGCTCCCAGCCAAATCAGCATCTAGCTGGAGGGGTCACGATTGTGCGTTTTTCATCCCTCCAGCTATTCAATGATTGGCTAGCCAACATAGCTTTATCAAACTAATACCCTCTAGAACATTCCAGCTGTCCTGGCTAAGTATGCCAGCCGATTCCTGCTCATCATCTGTTTAACCCTGCCTCTGAGAGCACTCAGTGCTTTTTCCTGTTCTGTACTGAGAATCAAAGTCCCTGATCCTGAGATACCTTGGTTAGTTCCTGGACCCTGCTTGCTGTCCTCACGCTGAATTGTATGACTTTGCCTCTGCATTTCGATTCGGTACTTCACCTAGGTACTTAGCGTCCCACCCTCGGGGGAGTGGAGCGGTTGCTACTGAATATCTGTCTAAGGCACTAGTGAGCTAAAAGAGACTGCACACTGGGTAAGACATCATACCTACAAAGTCTGCACAATTCTATGGCTGTCTCCTTCCTAGTCTAGTATCTCTGACCAGTACTTTTGCATACGCAAATTATCCTTGGGGTTGGTAACAGGGGTATCCAGTCATTGACCTCTTGCTCACAGTGCCTGTAGAGGTCAGTAACACCTAACTGACGAAGCTCAACAAGGGTGAAATGTATGTCTGGAGTTTGCTGTTTCTCTTGTTCAGAAAGGAATTGCCTGTCACTTCATGGCTTGACTGTCAACTTCCAGGATCAGTTTCAGGATATTTACTCACTGTGTAAGGCACTAGTGAGTTAAAAGAGACTGCACCGTTTGTAGGACACCATTCCTCTAGATCCTACTAAATTCTATGGCAGGCTCATTCCTAGTTCTGTGTCTCTGACTAGTACCCTTTCTAAATAAATAGGTGTCTGGTCAAGGCAAACACAGCCAACAAGGCCTCTGGTGGTTCTGTCTTAGGGCCAGACTGAGGGAAAGACCATTCAGACTATTATGTTGAGGAGGACTTCACTGATCCTACAGGAAAGGCAAAAAACTGCAATGACATCATTTGGAATGTATTTTCTGCTTTCACCCATGTTGTTAAGATCAAGGTACCTGGGACCCCAATCTCCAACTTTCCTGCTTTGGCTGCCACTCAGAGACCAGGGACCGCCCTAAACACCTTCCTCCGGCCAGAAAAATCTTATCCTGCTGCCATCAGCAGGGCAGCTAATGTGGTAACACAATGTACCTCTGGAAGTCAGACTACTTATAGTGTACATGCCATGCAGTTCTTGCAGTAGCCTAACCTGCTTCCTGTTCCAATGTGTGCAGGTACAGAGTTCACATTTTAAGGAGGTGAAGGGGTGTCACATGACCTGCGACCTTGTGGCTGTTGGTCCTGCACTCTACACTTGAGCCATTACAGCAGTTTTATTAGCATTCTCATGTTTGTGTCAAATGTAAGCTATCCTTCTTCTCAGATTACTGATACACATTACTTATTGGTTATAGCAGTGGTCCCAAGTAGGGATGGGTGAAAATGTTCGCCTCAGACTGAAATCAGCGAATAATGGCATTACCGCTTGGTGAATAATTTCCCACGAAAAGTACTGTTTTTCCACTTTTTTGCCTAGCTCATTCCATTGAAATCAATGGGAACACTGAATTTACACACAGAGCAAATATTATTTTATTTTCCAAAGGCATAGTATAAAAGGGGCATGAGGGTGCCTGTGTTGGTGGGGTGTGGAGAAAGAATCAGCTAAAAAGGGAATTTTTTGGGGGGGTTGTTTACTGAGATTGGGGGCAGTTAAGAAAAAAATAAATACTAAATGCAATTGAAAAGCCCCCTCATAAGACATGGCATAAAAGGGGTCTAAGGAGGGTGCCTGTGTTGTAGGTGGTGTCTGGGTTGAACATAGAATTTGTTGTGGGGGGGTCATGACTGGTAATGGGGGACAGTTAATAAAAAAAATAAATAAAATAAGAAATTTGGCTGTAAAGTGATGGAGACAGGAACCCCCTGACAGAAGCTGCCATTGGGTTAGACTGATACTTGACATGATAGAGTATTTTGTAGAGGATGATTTGTTAGATTTGTTGTCAGAGGCCCAAACCCTAAGAAAACATTGATTTGTAGAACTTAGACTTATTAGAGTCACAAGCCCTGAAGAAACATTGATTTGTAGGACTTAGACTTGTTTAGCACAAGCACTAAGGAGACATTGATTTGTAGATCTTAGGCTTGTAAAAAAACACCAAAAAAATTTTATTTTTTGTAGGATATGTTTTTTTTATTTTTATTTTTTGTATTTTTTTCTTAAAGCACAAGCCCTGAGAAAAAAAAAATACCCTACTTGCCTGGTGTCAGCAGGTCATGTCCTGTTGGCCAGTGGCCACTAGCCATTGTCAAATACCCTGATGTAGATGCAGAATTTGCTGCTGCTGCTGAGTTGTTTAAGAAGCAGGATGATTAGGTAGCTCAAACGGAATGGGATTAACAACAGCAGTAACATGGATGATGGATAATGAAGGTTCCACTTGCCACGACTAGCTCCAGTGATACGCCTGAGGCAGTAGCAGCACAATAAGTAGCCCAAAGTATATGTGGAGAAAAGAAGAAGTTGGCCAATAATTCTTCTTCACCTGCCCCTCCACCAAAATCATGGGTGTGTTGTTACTAGGATAGAAATATTTATCTTGAGAGCAGGAACAATGCCTCTCATGTGCAACTGTAATGTGCATAGAGGGTGTGGTAAATAACACCTGAGGGCACAACTGTATCCAAACACCACGACACAAGTACTGCTGCTGTCACTATACCCCTTGTCCACACACCGCTAAGGACACGTGACAACTTGCTGACAATTTAATAGTAGTGATGAACCCTTCCTGCTACCATATTAGCATATCTTGCAGGATGGAACCTTCTCAGATGCCGCTTGATGTCCTGTTTGTGATTCTCCTCCATCACACTGCCATGTGTGGTCAGTGCACCACACAGTGTGCAATGGGTGGACACAAACTGACACATCATAATATCTACAGAATGGCTATCATTTGATGGGGGAGGTAATGACGAACGAGGTGGATTAGCAGAAGACGTAGTTACCCTAGAGAAAGAAGGTGATGGCGAACTAGTTGTTTTGCTCATTATTGAACTATTCTCCTTCCTCTTTGATCTCTGCCTTGCCTCTTGTAGCCTTTCTGGAGAGTCAGGGAGTACAGCAACAGCAGTGCCCAATTTCTGTGGTGAATGTTTGGCTTTACCATGTTTGACATAAATGTCATGGTGTCTGTGTTTCATGCGTGTTATCAGGGCAATTGGGCCAAGGTGTGTTCCCTCCTTGCCCTTTCTCACTGACTTGTCACAAATTGTGCACAGTGCCGTTGGTGTGACTGTACTGTACCTGCCCCACACCCATGACCTCAGGGCATAAGGATAGGGAACAGTTGGAAAAGAATGGCCTCTTTCTTCTTTTCCTCCACATTCACCTTCACTGTCTGGGGCAGAAGATGATGTTGCTGTTGTTACTACCTCAGAATCAGAACTGCAAATAGGACTAGGAGTATTGCTGCTGCTGGCAAGTGGAACCTGTCCTAGTCCTGCATCACTTGTTGACCCATTCCCACTGTGTCCAAGGTGGCCTGTGGCACAGTAGACTGCTCCTCAGAATCCTGCTGTCCTTGCAACTCAGCAGCAGGAATTAGAGCAGTTGCAAATTCTGCAGATTCCAAAAGCTCACTGCTGGTGGTAATGCCCATCGTCATCCCTGTCTCATTCCTTCTCAGTTTGGGCTAAGAAGGCCATCAATGTCTCTTCCACCCCAGCTTCTCCACCATCATCATCACCACCACCACTAGTCCCTAGGTGCTGCTGCTGCTAAATTACAGACATCTTAATGCTGGTTGGATGAGGTGAAGAGCAATGTGACAGAGGGTCCCCTAATGTCACACTTTCCATTTCTTGGTAACCCAAAGAAGGCAGAGTGGCAGCAGTAGCAGCAGGCACAGACAGCTGATATGTGCTCCTGGGGGTGGTGGTATTATTGCTGCACCTGTTATCTACCACCAGTTCTGACTTCTTCAGGATCACCTGGACACTGTTGTGAAGGGAATGGGGCTCCCAGGGCCAGAGGAATGGTGTGTGCTCCCTTGACCACTAGTCTAAATGCTTTCAAATGCTTCCCCTAACACTAGTCCCACCGGCTGCTTCACCATTACTGTTACTACTAATAACACCAAACACATCTAGTTCAGCCCCTCACAATCCTCACAATCATTAGTAATATGATGATTACCCCCTCCTTCACTCCAAACACTAACAAGCTGCTGGACCTTCTTAGTAGTAGTACTAGCACTTGCAGGACTGCTTGGGGATGGCAAGTGTGACTTAGGGTTCCCTGCTGTCACACTTGTCATCATCTTCTCTTCCCCCCGCCTGAGTATTACAAGACACACTAGCAGCAGGTTCAGCACTGGCAGCAGGCACAGCACTGGTGGCAGCAGGGGCAGCACTTCTGACAGCAGGTACAGTACTGGTGGAAGCAGGTTCAGCACTGACAGCAGGCACAACACTGGTGGAAGCAGGGGAAGCACATCTGACAGTAGGCGCAGTACTGGTGGCAGCAGGTTCAGCACTGGCAGCAGGCACAGCACCGGTGGCAGAAGGGGCAGCATATCTGACAGCACACATAGCACAAGTGGCAGCACATCTGACAGCAGACGCTGCAATAGTGGTAGCAGCAGCAGGGGCAGCACGTCTGACACAGCACTAGTGGCAGCAGAGGCAGAACATCTGGCAGTAGGTACAGCAATGGTGGCAGCAGGGGCAGCATGACTGGCAGCAGGCACAGGCAGCTGACCTGTCCTGCTCTCATTGCTACCCTCTTCTTCCTCCCTTGACATTAATTTCCCCCAGAACCCTAGGGGTGGTTTAGGTGGACTGGACAGTATTAGTTCAGTTGTGCTCACTTCTTCCTCCTCAGACTCAGTGGACACATAAGGGTCCTTCCAGTTTCTACTTTTATTATTTTTAAAGTTTCTCATAGTGATATCAGTCACTAGACGCCTCTACTGCCTCAATTTTCCAAACAATTCACAGCAGAACAGCACAGCACGTCTACCTCGCTCTGTAGCTGCTTCTATTGTGTTCCACTTCTTGAAATATGTCACGTTTTTATAGCGAAAAAGTGAAAAACACGTAAATCAGTGGGTGGAAACTTTCTAGCCATTGAAAAAATGGCAAAGAATTTTGGCCAATAGGCGAAAAATGCAAATGCTGGTTTTAAAGCTGATTTTCTTGCGAAAAGGTAGACAACAATGTGGTTTTCACAGAATATCTCACGGGAACATGGCGAGACCTTTCACCCACCCCTAATCCCAAGTCTACTAGATGGTAGCAACCCTTCTTCACATCCCTCTTCCTCCTCCTCCTCATCTGTGCTATTATTAATACATTTGGCCTGGCTTTCTCTGACATGGGTTTTGGATCCTGAGTGAAGTGTCTCCCTAGTGTGGACTTCATGGACTGAGGGGTTCCTGAGGGGTTGCTACCATCTTTTGAAAGCAGCAGCAGGCATATTACAAGCTTTTACCTCTTGAATGCTAGAGGGGTCTCCAGAGCATAGCTTTGCAATGATTTGGAAACCGCCCTAGTATTCAAAAGTATTCTAATATTCTAGTATTTTTAAATGAATAGGAATGTTGTGAATTGTATACCTATGATACATTTTATATTCTCCAGAATTGCACTTTTTTTTGCTTCTAGCATAAGAACAAAAGAGGCTGATGTATTAACACTTTCAGTACTTTGCAATAAGTTGGATATCCCTCTGCCACTCAAAGGGATACAGGCTTAAAGGAGCAGTAAGTTTTTTTTATGATAACATCTACGTTGTAGAACTTTTTCTGCTGAGTAAAACAAGGATATTCTAACTATTGTTGTTTTATTCAACATTTATAATCATTCAAATAATCAGAAAGTGAATTTATTGTGAGTTTGCTTCCATGACAGCATGACTCAGCAGTTTGTACTTATTCTATGGAGAACTGTAAGTCACTGACTTTCTCCTCCATTAGAATGTAACAGAATAAATAATTGTAATCTGGCCACTAGAGAGCATTGCTATTGTAAAAAAACACAGGTTTAAACTGTAATACTGCTGTAAATATGCATCTCTCAGCAGTGGGAGTACCCTTATTTTACTCAACGGGAAAAAAACATTTATTTTTTTCATGAAAAAGTTTACTGCTTTAAGAAGAACTGGAAGAATTTTGGAGCAAACCAACTATACCATAGTGGACCAATAAACATTCTGATCATAGGGAAACTGGCAAATGTATAATTATCCGCTATGGCAGATCAGTTTAATCCACAATAGCTCCAGTCTGACTTTGTACATCAGTTTTAATATCAGTAAAACTCAAATTGTCCAATTCACTCAGTTATCTCTCAGCAGAAATGGTACAAACAGATAAATTAGAGATGTCAAATTGCTTCCATAGGCTTCGTACTATCTTTGATATGAAAGAAGGTCAAAGATCAAAAAGGGTTTGACGTTTTATAGCAGGTAGGGCTGTCACAATTTAAGTTTAGATTTTTTCTCTCATGAAATTCAGTAGAATGCTTGGCAGATTCAAAAGGTCTGCATTTTATTAGTATCTGCTTATTTATACAGTGTTGTCATGATGTAGTCCTTAGTGCTGCAGAATGAGAAAACAAACCACACTAAAATCTATGACAATACATAATAACAGTGATGGTCCTGTTCGCCAACGATTATATATCACCCTCCTTCACATTCAGAATACATTGTTTATTCCAAACTTCTTCTATACTCCACCTCTTAAATTCCCTTTGGCCACTGCCTCTGTTACAGGACTGCAGGTGATCTGAAAGACTTTGTTCATTTAATGATGTGAGTAACTGCTTATTACCCAAACAAACCACTTACAGGAAATATAGGGTAAAGTAACTGATGAAGAACAGATGCCACTTTAAAAACGCATGTGGGAGATTCTTTTGCTAATAAAATTCTAGCCAAGCTGAGCCAGATGGCCCTATGTTTAAATCTACTGTAGGTGCGTTATACACAAGAGAAATTTCTTTAAGTGTATTTGTATATTGCCATTCAGAAAAGGTTGTAACAAGTGGCAAAAACATGAGAATTATTCCAGTTTTTTGATAATGTTTAAAATTGTTAAATTATACACATTTTGTAAACAAAGAGGATTCAGAAGCTCTTCTTTTCATGTACAGGTTTTAATTTAATAAGTTATTAGAACCTGTGTATTCAGACATTTAATGATTTTCCATATCTTCCTTTAGAATTTTTTTTTTCTCTTAATACCTTCAAGACAGATAGGTGTGCAACATGTTGCTACTCAATTTGCTGTGCACCCTCTGGTCTTCAAGGTCATATGTTTGTTTGTTTTTTTGTTTTTTTAAACCTATTATTTATTGTGCTATATCTTTTTTCCATTTTGGATTTTTATCACTATACTAGCAAAAGGGGCACGGCATTGCCCGTGGGGATTAAGTCGTTTGACTGGTATTGAACGAGTTGATTGACAATGGTTTGGGTACGTCTGCAGCAGCGAAAGGGTGAAATGTTTGAAAGGAATGAAGTATATCCTATATAATAATTCGCTAAAACGTGTGTAATGATGCAGTCATGTGCAGTAGAGACTGCTGCGTGTGCTACAGTCATGCGCAGTAGATACTGCCCGTGACGATGCTGATACAGAGCGGGAAGCTCCGAAGGAGCGTCCCGCTCTGTATCAGCAATGGTGCGGGCAGTCTCTACTGAGCATGACTGCACCACGACCGGCTGGAACTGGATCAGCCGCAGCATGGGCAGTCTCTACTGTACATGACTGCCCCGCAACCAACTGGCAGTGGCACTGTGGCCTGTGTAACGGGCTCTTCAACTAGTATATATATATATATATATATATATATATATATATATATATACAGTAGAATGTGTTGGATACCTCTTTGGTACTGAAGGGATTTAAAGCGGAACTTTCAGCTTTATAGTATTGCCCCTCAATACATTAGTAATATAGCGATAGGCAAAGTAATAGCTGTATTATTATGAATAAATCTATGTTATTGAAGTAATCCACCTTCTTCTGCAGGCATCCAGCAGACAACAGTGCAGACATCTTAGAGGGAAGTTGCCTCTGAGTTTGCTCTGTCTGTCCGGTGCACATAACATAAGTTGCTGCCTGTGCAGGCGCACAGAGCTTCTCTTGTAAGCTCTGTGCCCTGGATGCCTGCCAAAGAAGGAAGATTACTTCAATAACGTAGATTTATTCACCATAATAGAACTATTACTTTGCCTATCATTATATTACTAATGTATTGGGGGGCAATATCATAAAGCTGAAAGTTTTGCTTTAAAGAAACCAAAGAAAATGGGCAATGTATTGGGCTCCTTCAGTGCCAAACAAGTATCCAACACATTCTACTGCATGCCTCTCAAACACCTAACCCTTTCAGTGCTGCAAACATAGCCAAGCCATTGGCACTGGTTTGACTGCGCAGGTAATAAAACAATGACTTTGTAAATATGTGGTTTGTTGAATTTTCAGTCCTTACACCTGTGAGGTCCAAAAAGATGTGCAAAGCACTGTTACACGTGTTCATCAGGTACCGTGAGTGTGTGTGTGAGCATGTGCAGATATGTGTGCGCACATGAGTGTGTGTGTGTGAGCATGTGAGTGTGTGCACGAATGAGTGTGTGTGTGAGCATGCAAGTGCATGTGTGAGCTCACTGTGGTAAAAGCATTGTGTACAGGGGCACATTGTAGGGGAATACCAGCCCAGACATTTTTTTAAAGTAGCCCACTAGCTGGTGTTTATATATATACATGCAGCCTCCAGCACTGACGTCCCTATCGACGCCCCATTGAAAGCGAAGGCTGTCACAGAGAGTGCCTGTGCCAGTGGCAACACAGACCTCTCCTTCAAAATATCGTGGGACGGTGAGGTGAGATCCTCTGATCCGGGGCCAGCCCAAAACATTGTGCTGCCTGGGTCCAAAGATGAAATGCTGCCCCCACCACCAAAACCATGCCCACCTGGAGATGCACATGTTGGCCAACTCTATCCATGTAAGGGTCTTAAACCCTTAATTGCCAAAGATGTGTGCAAATCCTCTAATACTATTACAAATACAGTGTAAAGGGCACTGTCTATAGACCTCCAGCTATACAAGATAAGGCAGCTATGAACCCACTGTGATCCTGGAGTGAATGATCACACACAGAGAAACAAAAAACAGAAAAAAGCTCTAATCTCAAAAAATATAATAAAATCTATATAGATAGTAAATTATAGTGTAGAGATGTTGAGAGTACAAAACAATTTATTAAACACAATAAAAAAACAGGTATAACTGTATTGTACACTTTTTTCTTCTTCTTATGCATAAGACCAGTGGTTAGGAATCCCCAGGCCGTCACCCACCTCCCGCAACCCTGCAGGCCCTGGTTGGGCTTTGAATCCGGTCCTGCCATCACCGGGCTATAGAAAACTGCTGGCAGAGGCTGCTCCTCCACAGACACAGACTCCCGTCCCGTCGCAGCCATACTGGTCCGGAAGGCCACTCCCGCGATGCAGCCGTGGCGGGTCCTGTACCATAGAAGTGTATCAGTTCGCAATCCAGTTGGCTGCTGAGGCTCCCCCTGCTAACCTCACAGCCCAGGGGCAGGGGAACATGCGAGCCCAGCATACAGGAGGATGGATGGAGGAAGGATACTCCACAGCAGCGCAGTCCAGGCACTGTCATCAAGGCAGACCCTTAAGTGCCATCCCCCCACCGGCCCATGATCTAGCGGCCCACCGGGGGATGCCCAATCCCCCGATAGGACAATCCGCCCATGATTGTGTATAACTAAAGACAGTGGCACTGAAAGTTCGTTCTTAACCTATTGAGTGCAAGAAGGGTGGGCAAACCAATGCAAAGCAAGGGTTGAATGTGATCTCCAATGCATTGCTCTTTGGGCTACAAGCACCATCTTCCACTCTGCCACATCATACCTCATGTCCTGCATACCTCTGAGCCTGAGCAGTGCAGGCAGACACAGCAGGTCCTCTCCTTCCCCGCACAGACTGGATGAGGCTGAAGCCCCTTTCCTAAGCCACCTCCTCCACGTGTCTGTGTGGCCAGGTCCCGCTGGTTGAGAAGTGGCAGCCATGTGTTCGCATACCCATCCACCACTCAAAGGGTTAATACACTTACTGCAGGCAGCTCCTACACAACTAATAACCCTGATTAGTGCTGTACTCGCCAGTCCTGCTCTGTTTGTCACCCGCTAGACCTAGTCCAGCCACTCAGATATAAGGCAGCACTCTGACTACTATCTCTTTGGGTTTAGCGGGTGACAGACAGAGCAGGACCGTCGAGTACAGCATTAATCAGGGTTATTAGTTGTGTAAGAGCTGCCTGCAGTCAGTGTATTAAACCTTTGAGTGGCGGATGGGTACATGTGGCAGTATACTGCCCCAACTCCTCTTAGTCATTTCCCATTGCCTCTCATGTGACGCTGCTTACCTCCTTTGTCCCTGCCTCATGCTGCACTCTTACTCCTCTCAGCGGAAGACTCCGACAGGCAAACCAGAGAGGAGACTAAGAAGTGTGTGGGATGTGGAACACGGATCTCAGTCTCCTCTCTGGTCCGCCTGTCAGCCTCTTGCTCTGAGAGGAGTAAGAGCATAGCATGGGGCAGGGACAAAGGAGGTAAGCGGCGACACATGAGAGGCAAGGGAAAAGAGTAAGTGGCATTGTCGTCGGGACCTGGGCTTTCAGTGTGCACTGCGTCAATGTAAAGTAGCCTGCACTTGTTATAGTAGTGAGAGTCAGTTTATTGGTTTCCCTGGTGCTGTGCTTATTCTTACTTCCTGTCTGTCTGAAGAAGTTGAACCCGATAGTTTTTCTAGTAGGAGTAGAAAGCAGAGGGAAGGGGTATGTCAGTGGTGGGGTTGTGTTTTGTTCAGTAACTTTTGAGCACTTGCAGACGTTAATTTGTTATGGGAGTGTAAAGTGATGACGGCGCAAGTCCTTGCAGGTGGGTAAACAGGCGGCATAAAAGGTTAAATAATCATAGCGAAGTTTGTTCTGGGATGCGAATCGCATTCCTGTGGCAGTGTAAGGGTTAAGTCAGATCCTGCCATGTGGGCAGCAGTCGAGATCACAGCCCTTACTTCCATCTGAGTGGTGATGTATATGAAATGCGACCTTAAATCCATGTAGAGAATAATGGAGCTCTGATATCAGCAGGAGAGTACCAGTGGAGGGACATGCACAGCTGTGGGAGCGGACTGATGGTGGAATAGGTAGCTCAGGCTCAAATGTAGTTCCAGGCATGTACAAAGGGTTGTGAGTACTGCATTTTTCTTTGTGTTTGGGGTACGTGTGAGTGGTGGCTGCCATGTTTGTCAGTGTGTTGAGCCGGATACTGGGGACGGGCCAACTCCTTGCAGTGATTCCTCTGCTACCCCTGTGAAAATCACGTCCCTTTGTATCCGCCCAAGGGTGTGTGTGGCCGGAGATGAATAAAGTGCTAAGCCCCACATGCACTCCCCATCCCTTAAATAAATAACACACATGACACAGACTGATTGTGGCAAATAGAAGTCATTTATTATTATTCCTACCATTTACAGCCTAATGGTGCTATGCACCAACCCCAAATGCGGCATTCCCCAAGCCAAAGGCCGGTAACCAAGCCACGCCTGCACTTGGCCACCGTCGCAGCCGGACCTCGCAACACCGTAACCCAACCGCGTCCGGCTGCCCGTACTGTTGGAGCCCTTTGCTCCGCACCCCCTTCTCCTTGCGCATACCTGGCACTAGCCACCTTTTCTCTTGCCCTTCAGCACGCCTGACCACAAAGTCAGTGCCTGCTGCTGTACCGTAACCCAACCTGGTGGCTAGGCCTGCGCCCTTCCTGCCATCGCCGAGCCTGACCACAAAGTCAGTTCCCAGCTAGGCCCTCACAAAAACCGTAACCTTCTGGGTGCTTTCTCCTCCCCTCTGGCTCAGGGAATGCCGCATTGCTGCCACCCAAAAGTCGGCAGAAAATACCTTTTCCGCCGCCTTTTACCGCCATTCCATTTGCCCCTTCTCAATTGTATCCTGCAAACCTGAATTAAATATATCCAACCCTATGTCCGAGAGGTGCACTCCATCCTCTCTGTACAAATCCTTGCAACTATAATGCAACTCTGTATGTGATAATGCAAACCCCCCCAGAGAACACACGAACTTCTCCATGGCTCTGTTTACCCTATGCCTAATGCGCTCAATGGCCTTTATGGGGTGCGAACCTCGCCAAACCAACCTGGGGACAATGCTGGACCATACCACAGTAGCTTCCGGCCATTGCGCCTGCACACCTCCTATCGCCTTCTGCAATGCAAAGACCAAGTCTAATGATTTTAATGTGGTCAAGTCATTGCCCCCAGTATGTATTATGATGAGGTCCTGCTTACCCCATCGACTCTGCGCAGTCTTGATCAATAATGACCAGTCTCTCAGCCTCATCCCCCTTCTCCCGAGCCAGTGAATGTTCGCGCGCTCTCTAGGCAGGGTCAGCCGCTTGCCGTAACTTCTAACTTCCGCCCTCTTTTCTGCCCAGTGTACAAATGAGTGCCCCATTATCAGAACCGACGCTCTCCGACGTCGCTCTGCAATTACAAAATTTTCCTATTACTCCTCAATCCATAACTGGCCTAATGTACTTCCTATAGACCCCTGATTTCCACCTTCCCATCCTCTTAATCTCCTCCCCACTCAAGCCATCTCTAGCCCCCCTCAGTAGCTGCCCCAATCCTAAATGAATGAGATCCAAACAGACTAGGATCACATCCTATCTTTTTTAATGCCCTTCTTAATACCGCCCTGAACTGGAACATCGTGAGTGGCCGCCCATCCCTATGTACCAAAAACAAATTACCCCCTGCCGGCCGCACTGCCATATACTCCTTGACTGCCGCTACCGGGCATGTCAAGTCCCCAACCGCCCTCAGTGACAGCCACTTGCCCTTTGCCCCCTGGTCCGTTTTAGACCTATGAATGCAACATAACACTGCCTTATCTGCACACTGCACTAGTCTATGTAGAAGGCCCTGCCCCTCCACTTTACCCGAGGGTGCCACCAATTCCCCTAATCTAAATGCCCCCGCAAATGCCAGCGTAAACGCCGTCCTATACAACACTGCTTCAAACTGATCCTGCCAAACTACTCCGCACACGCCCACCAAACCAGCCAGCCTGCTCCTAGTTATAGGCTTAACCAATTCCTACCTCCCCCAACCTCTCAATATCCTGGACACAACAAAATCCTTGGGGGGGTCACCCCGCCCCTTTATCTTGGAAAAAAATGCTATCGCTGCCAATGCCCTCTGCATGCTAGACTTAGATCGCCCCTCCACATACCATGCCTCCATATACTCCAACAATTTTCCCTTGTCCCCTGCCATATTTCCTTGAGCACCGCCCCCAAAACTTACCCACGCTTGCCACTCTCGCCTGTACGCCTGCCAGGATTTTGACGCCAAAGATCTCTCAATCAACTTGTCTAAAACTCTTCTCCCCACTGCCAAAATTCAGAGTGGAAATTAGAACCTGTCCTCTCCGCCCCCGGAGCCAACATAAAAAAAAACGCCCCATCTGCCCCCTAGATAACGCATCCGCAATTCCATTATCCACCCCTGGCACATGCAGAGCCCTAAACTGTATATTATGCCTCATGCAAATCAACACCAGTCTCCTCAACAATCATATTACAGGCAAAGATCCTGACGATAGATTATTAACCGCGTGTACCACACTCATATTATCAGACCAGAACCTTACTGCCCTATTTCTTAGCTTCTGCCACCACAATTCCAAAGCTACCACAATGGGAAATAGTTCCAAAAACGCCATATTCCTAGTCAGCCCATTCTGAGCCCAATGCGGCGGCCACTGCTGCGCACACCAGCTTCCCTCAAAGTATGCCCCAAAGCCTACTGCCCCTGCCGCATCCGTGAACAACTGCAACTCCTCGTTCATTTGCTCAGGCTTCCTCAACAGACAGACCCCATTAAAGTCCTGCAAGAACCTGTCCCACACCTCCAGATCTGCCCTCAACTGCCTTGTCAATCTAACCTTAAAATGACGTTTTGACACCCCCGCCGTTGCCCTCTCCAGTCTCCTATTAAACACCCTGCCCATAGGAATCACCCTACACGCGAAATTCAAAACCCCTAGCAACTCCTGCACCTTACCCAGTTCCAGTTTCTTTGCCTCCCTAGCCTGCTGCACCAACTGCCTGGCTTTGATCACCTTATCCATTGGGAGCCTACACTTCTCTTCCTCTGTATCAATCTCAATACCTAGAAATGATAACCTAGTACAAGGCCAAACAGTCTTATCCTCTGCTACCGGCACCCCTAATTCCCCCAGTAGTACTAACAATTCTCTCAACAATCCTAGGCACCTTCCTGACCCAGGCTCCCCTATCAGCAAAAAATCATCCAAATAATGCACTACTGTTCCCGCCCTGCTTCTCCTGACCAAGGCCCAGTGTATGAACGAGCTAAAAGCCTCAAAATATGCACATGATACTGCACAACCCATGGGCAAGCACTTATCCACGTAAAACTTCCCTTTCACACAGCAACCTGTATACTTAAAACTACTTGGATGCAGTGGTAACAACCTAAATGCCGATTCTACATCCACCTTTGCCAACATGGCACCCGGCCCTACGCCTTTCACAATCTCCAGAGCCTCATCAAAAGACTGATACTGCACACTACACAATTCCTTTTCCAACGCATCATTTACTGATCCTCCCTCCGGATATGATAAATGCTGAATAAGCCTAAACTTTCCTACCTCTTTCTTAGGTACCACTCCCACTGGAGAAATCACTAGCCCCTCAATTGGGCAGCTGTCAAATGGACCTGCCATCCTACCCAGACCTACCTCTTTGTCAATCTTTTCCTGCAGCACATCTGCATGCGTATATGCAGACTTTAAATTCCTCCCTTTGCCGCCCTTCAACAATTCCTCCTTTACCGGAATAACAAAACCTTCTACAAAACCTCTCAACAGCCAATCTGCCCTAGCCCTGTCAGGATACTCCTGCAACATGCTAGCCAACTTACCTACCTGCACTGGCGACTTCGCCAGTGCCAAGCTTACGAAAAGGCTGCTTACTCTCCACCTTCCCCCCTTGTCTACAATCCATCACTGTGTGTGTACCCCCACATGCCTTACACGCATGCCTGAATTTGCAAGCAAACCCCCTAGTACACTTTTTCTCATTATAAGCCCAGCATACCGCTTTCACCCCAGACCCCTGCGCCGCCCCTTGCTTAGTATACGCCACCGTCTGCCCTGACACCTTCCTATTAACTGCCCCCATTACCACATTCATCCATATATCCATATCTTTTTGTCCAAAACTTAACGTCTTACATTCGGCCATCTTAGTCCTGAATTCCCTGTCATAATCTAACCATACAGAACCACCATGCTTAGTGCACAAACCCACTATTAAATCATTATATTTCCACAGATTCTGCGCCTCCTCAGGCTTGAACTCTAAATAAATACTGGCAAACACTGAGAAATCCCTCACCCACTGCAGAATCCCTTTATATCCTTTGTTCCCCCCTTTTTCATCCTTACCCCCCCTTCTCCTGCTTCTCCCTCACCGCCTCCCTAGTTAGTTCAAATACACAGACATACTTCCCAGCCCCTATCTTCTGTTGAACCTTTTCTTTCACATGCGCATGCAAAGATGTAATTGCACACGCGTATGTATCCCCTGCTGTAGCTAGCTTAACACGCTTCCTAATCCCCTTTGTTCCCTTCCTTTCCTTTGACACCTTAACACCCTTCACACATTTTCTCATGAATTTTAAAACCACACCTTCTTTAGAGTCATCGTCTGATGAATCAGATGAATCTGACTCCTCAGAGGATGAATCCTCCCCCCCTTTGACATTGTATCAACAATTAAAGTGGACTCACCATTGCCGCCATTGACCACCTCCTGCTGACCTCCATTCACTGCAGGCTCCTTCGTCTGCTCCAGCTTGTCCTCTTGAAACTGTTCTCTCCTGTCCGCTGTCTCCTGCCCCTCCAGTGCCTGTACTGGACCAGAAGACACGACATTACCAACATGCACATCACCTGGTTTACTCCTAACCCCCACACCCTGACTGTCTATGCCCCCCCTTTCTATCCCCCCCTAGACTGAACCTAACCTCCTGGATAAGCCAGGGGGTTCCCCTCCCCCCTCATTCCCCAAGAACCCGGCCCCCCAAAACCCCAACCCCCATTCCCTCCTGGACCAAAGTTCCCCCAGGGAGCTCCATAAGGGCCAAAGCCCCATGGGCCCATCTGAGGGTGCTGTGGCCAACCCTGCCAGGGGACATTACCCCCCTCCATGGTCCCCCCTCACTCTGCTGCCATGAACCCCCCCCTCCCCAAACCCACCACCCATCTGAGATCTTCCCTCCCCCCCACCTAGAGCACCCCCCTTGGCACATAGCACCCCATGGTCCCCCACTCTCAACCCCCTGCCTGCCGCTTCCCATCCCCTGCCCCCCCTACTGTCATCCCCACACTCACTGTTCAGCAGGCGCCGCTTGGCTGGTGCCGCCATATCCGCGGCACCCCTCTTGCCCAAGGAGCGGGCGCCCGATACCATGCATCCCCCCCTTTCCCCGGATGCTGCCCGGCGCTCTGCGCATGCGCCGGCAGCATCCATACAAGAACCGGAAGTCGCGGCTGACGCGACATCCGGTTCCTGTACTTCCGCGGCTGCGTCGTGAGGAGAGGACAGGGGCATCATCTCCTCCTCCGAGACAGCCGCATACTCATCACCCGACCCCGAATCCGGGGCGGTGATGCGGCCATCCTCTCCCCCCCTCCCCTGCCTAGCCCACCAGTCCCTGGCCACATCAGGGCCAGAGCCCACGGGGAAAGCATCCCCTTCCAACACCCGCTGAACCACAGCGGGGGCCCTGGCCAAACAATCCGGGGCAGAAGCAGAGAGGGACGCGGGCGCAGAGGGGAGGACAGGAGGAGGACAATGAACGGGGGACAGCACAGAACACCCCACAGACGGGGCAGCAGAGCAAGGGAGAGAAGAAGAAACAGAAGGGGACGGACGCTAGCGCCACGGCCTGGAGACCAGGGCCGCCTTACCTGCCGCCAAGGGCTCTTGGCGGTATCGTTTAGGCAGTGAGATCCGGCGTTGGGGCAGCATCTTCTTCTTCTGCTCCATACTCAGCTCCAGTACAGCACCTGAAAGACACAAGCGAACAGGTTAGTAGCAAATGTGAGGCCAGCCTAGCTGGCCTCACCTATATACACCTCCACCTGGCAGGTGTGAAAAATCCCGCCCCCCTCCTTTCCTGCCAGCTGCGGAGGGACCAGCATGACTCATCTTTTGTTCCCCTCTCCCTCTGCATGCTGGCCCCCCCCGCAGCCGCCATTTTGCCCTGCCTGGGGGCGAGCACCTTAATGACTCTCACTCCCAGTCAGTCGCTCACTTGTACGAATCTGGCACTGTGCCTGCCTTCTCCGTTTATTAATACAAATCTATATATCTAACTATATATCTAGCTATCAGAGCATGGCAGACACACCCAAAGCACACAACGCAAACACAGACAATACACACAATATACACAAAACACACACAATACATACAACAAACACATAATACGCACACAATATTCACAATATTCATAAAACACAATGCATACAATGAACACAATATACAAAACACACAATATGCATACACAATGCACATGCACAATACACACACAATAGATACACACAATACGCACAATACTCACAACATTATATATGCACTACACGCAATACATACACAATACACACATACAATACATGCAATATACACACACAATATATACACATACACTACATACACACACAGACATAATACACACACACAATACAAAAATACAAACACAATATACACAATACAAAAAAAGCACACAATATGTACACAATAAACCACACCACATTCAGAGTTTGCGCAATATACATAAAACATACACATGCATACTACACACACGTGCACAACACACACATGCACACATTACACACACACAAACACTATATAAACACACTATACACAATATACACACACGCACAATATACACCACTACAAACATATACACACATGCTCACACACTCACACTCGCTGCTGGAGAGTTGTGCAAAACATTGATTTGCAATACATGGCACACCTTTTTATTTTTTTAGATGAAAGGGTTAAACATTGAAAATTAAACAAGCCAGACGTTAAAAACTTTGCCTCCTTTCAGGGGAGGTGGCTTACACTAGGTAAAAGGGGCGGGAGGGGAATACTTTATCATTCAATTACTATTGAACTACAACTCTGACAGTATTGAAATAACATTCTCTATGGCTCAAATACTATGAAGATTAATTGGAGCTGCTGTTTTTGTGAAACATTACTATCCCTTTAAATTTAACAAATGGTTACATTTTTAAATATTTAATCCCTCCATTGCTGGACCAGTTGGAATGCATTGATTGTAATACATTACCAACAGATCTGGCAATGGAGAGCTTAATGGTGGACCCTGTTAGAATAGTGAGGGCTGTACACTGAATTTTTTTTGCCAGTTAAGACTTGTGGGTGTGTGGGAAGGGTGCATGTATATTAATTAGGACACTGTGAGGGCTTTGGTCATTGCAGCCTTTGGAACTCTGAGCTGCTGAGTCTGGGAAGGCATATCCAGCCAGAAAAAGGAGCCTTGCAAAGGCCATTGTGTTACTAATAGCAAAATTGCCATCTGCAATGCTGTTTTGAACTAGTTTTATTTACATGCCAAATTGGAACATTAGCATACATACTAGCCAGAATGGAATAGCAGAAAGAAAAATGCTCAAAAAGCCCTTTTCCTACTGTTTTACCAAACACGTTTCCATTTAAATGGAACAAAATCTCTGTATACATCTTTAAAATATGTTCATGTGTAAGAAAGACTGTATCACAGTAATTAGGGCTGTCTATGATAAATGTGTTTAATTCTTTTAAATATATTTTCATAGCCGGGAACTCTCCGATTTTGCCCTGGAGACTCTGATTTGCTCCTTTATTACCGGGTCTCCGGGGCAGAGGCTGATTCATCCATTTCTCCCCCTTCTCTCCCATTTCTTCTCCTTCCCCAGAGTATTCCTTGAAACAAACCAATAAATGATGTGAGAGACTCTAAGCACAATGGCCTGTTCTTTGGCTCATCACTGCTCAAGAGCATCCCATTTTAGCTCTCTAGTGCCATTACAGAGGAGAAAGTTCCACATACATATTAGACTAATCCCACCCATAAGGGCAGTCCAGTACCGAAATGGTGAGCAAGTCTCCTCTGCACAGAAAAACCAGCTAACCCCAGATGTACATTTCAGACTTATTTGAGCCTCGTCAATGAGGTGCAGCTAGCTTCCCTAGGCACTGAGAGCAAGGGGTCCACGTCTGGATTACCCTTTACACTTAGGGAGAGACCCTGTTTCGTAGAATAAGGCCGAAACGTACGTCTGGGGGTAGCTGTTTTTTTCCGCACAGAGGAGACTTGCCCATCATTTTGGTACTGGTACTGGTATGGGCGGGATTAGTCTAATATGTATGTGGAAATTTCTCCTCTGTAATGGCACTAGAGAGCTAAAATGTGATGCTCTTGAGCGGTGACTAGCCGGATAACAGGCCATTGTGCTTTTGTTCGTACTCAGAGCCTCTCACATCATTTTTGGCTTGTTTTTGAGAAACGCTTGGGGTCTCTCCCTATGTGTAAAGGGTAATCCAGACATGGACCCCTTGCTCTCACTGCCTAGGGAATCCAGCTGCACCTCACTAATGAGGCCCAAATAAGGCTGAAATGTATGTCTGGGGTTATCTGGCTTTTCTGCACAGAGGAGACTTGCCTATCATTTTGGTGCTGGACTGCCCTTATGGGCGGGATTAGTCTAATATGTATGTGGAAGTTTCTCCTCTGTAATGGCACTAGCGAGCTAAAATGTGATGCTCTTGAGCGGTGACTAGCCGGAGAACAGGCCATTGTGCTTTTGTTTGTGCTCAGAGCCTCTCACATAATTTTTTGCTTGTTTTGGAGAAACGCTTGGGGTCTCTCCCTAAGTGTAAAAGGTTAATCCAGACGTGGACCACTTGCTCTCAGTGCCTAGGGAAGCCAGCTGCACCTCACTGACGAGGCCCAAATAAGGCAGAAACGTATGTCTGGGGTTAGCTGGTTTTTCCGCGCAGAGGAGACTTGCCCATCATTTTGGTACTGGACTGTCCTTATGGGTGGGATTAGTCTAATATGTATGTGAAGATTTTTCCTCTGTAATGGCACTAGAGAGCTAAAATGTGATACTCTTGAGCGGTGACTAGCCGAAGAACAGGCCATTGTGCTTTTGTTCATGCTCAGAGCCTCTCACATCATTTATTGGCTTGTTTCTATGAAACACTTAGGGTCTCTCCCTAAGTGTAAAGGGTAATCTAGACGTGGACCCCTTGCTGTCAGTGCCAAAGGAAGCCAGCTGCACCTCACTGACAAGGCCCAAATAAGGCTGAAATGTACGTCTGGGGTTAGGTGTTTTTTTCTGTGCAGAGGGGACTTGCCCATCATTTTGGTACCGGACTGCCCTTATGGGTGGGATTAGTCTAATATGTATGTGAAGATTTTTTCTCTGTAATGGCACTAGAGAGCTAAAATGTGATGCTCTTGAGCGGTGACGAGCCGGAGAACAGGCCATTGTGCTTTTGTTCGTACTCAGAGCCTCTCACATCATTTTTGGCTTGTTTTCCAGAGTATTCCTTGCAAGTCTCTGAAGCCCCACCCCCTTTTTGATGCAAATCTCATCATATATCTCCCACAGCGGCACCAAAGGAGTCCCCCTCCGTGGATATCAAAATGAAAAGTTCCCAGGTATATTTTTCAATATTTTCTATATTTGCATGTGTATTATGTCTGTATTTGTATGGGTGTATGTTTTTCTGTGTGGTTATGTGTAAGATGTGTATTTCTATTACAGGCAGCATTCAAACTATGTCACGTTTATGATTGATTAATAAATAAAAAATGGTCTTATATACACTTGCATATGCCTTTCAGGGGGGAGAAGGATTATCACCTCATCATTTCCAAAGACGCTAAAAACTTTAATCTTTAATTTTACATGTCACTTTTGGCACAATGCAAGAAAGGTTTGCATTGGATAAAGGCATTTTTGTGCGCAGATAGATTTTGCGCATGTTGTAATCCAGGAAGCTAAATACCGAACGCTTCTTAAATTGCACATAAAATATTCAATTTAAAGACAGCAGTACACAGACGTATAAATTCATTCGCAATAGCAGTTCTTGAATTAGGCGCATTCGCTATTCCACTCACACAGATTCGTTAATAATAGCCACGCCCACAAAAAATAAATATACGCAGCCGTTCACTAATCTTGAATTTTCATGCGCAATTCAATAAAATCATGCGTAAACCTATTCCCTAGTGATTTTCACACAGGAAATAGCGATTGCGCACGTTTCATGCATCTCGCCATTGGTGCTTTACACCTTGTATGCTAGAGGTGTCTCCAGTGCATAAAGGACAAATTTTGTGCACTGTGTCTATATACAAAACTCCTTACACCAAAAATGTCTCCTTTGCACCATTTGTGCCCAAGGGCACTCAGTGTGGAGGGTATGGATACTTGTTTTACACCTTTTAATAGGGCAGAAAATCAGCTATAAATCTTGCCATTTACCTGTGCATACAATAGCAGTAGTGGTAATGGCTTGTGTATAGGTTTAGGTGTAGGATTTTCAGAAAATGGACTGCATTAACAGATTTATACATCTCCCTGACTGTGCTGGAAACTTTCATGAAAACAAGGGGTTACTGTAGTTTATGAAAGGGAGCTCCTGGTTGATTAGACGTTTTGGTAATTACATTCCAGTAAGATGATACCACTAAACAAATCAATGTAGGACTGAAGTTTCTTTTTTGGGGTGGATTCTGTAATTCCCATATCTGGAAATCAGATCTCACTTCAGTATTCCAGCTCCCTTCTTAATCAGATTTTGCCTCGGGGACAACTGGCGGATGTTCATACATACCACCATTTAATCATGATGGGAGCATATGCTTTGTGTTACAGGCTCAAAAGGATTGACCGCAATAAAGGGTCTGCTGCAATGCTGTGGCTACGACCTTCTTTCTTTGGCCCATGCTCATCATTTCAATTTGGATTAAAAGCCACAATACCCTCTGCTCTGTTTTAAAGAGGAGGCCATACTGGATGGGATTCTAACTGAGTTTAACTGGATTGTCCCTGTTTCCAAGTTCTCAATATTCATGGATACATTTAATATGCATTGAGCCCAGAACTATTTTTTTGATGCAAAATATATATATATATATATTTATTTTTTTTATTTTATTTTTTTTTTTACAAAAAATCAAAAACAGGATTTTTATGAACTAGTAAATTGGGTATGAGAACTGTTGGAAGTTTGAAGAGATTAGACTGAAACATTTGCTTTCAAGCTGAAAAAAGCACTATTTTTATATGTTTCACATAATTTAGTAGTAGTTACAATGACTATTGTTTGCAGATTAGAGATTTCAATTAGGGTGTATATCTTAGGGGACAAGTAGCCATGAGAAGGACTAGGTGTTGTACTTCCTAAAATTTTGAGTGTTATGTGTAGCTTTTGATCTTTCACTTCCCAGTTGGGTTTTATGCTTGCTGCATGTCTAAAGATAAGGATAACAACTGTAGAAGTAACCTTGACTTGATAAATGTTATGTTAAAGGGAGACTAATGTTTCATTACTAAAGTACAATCAAGTCTTCTTTTTATATTTTTATAACAATGTGTAGCAGTATAACCTTCTAAAACTTTGCAGTTTTACCTTTATTCTATAATAAAGTTTTCCCCTCCTACCCCTTTTACTTACCTCAAGCAGTCTCCCCTCAGATCTGGAATCCAGTCCCAGGACCGGACAGATAGTAGTGAGGAACAATCTTCTTTCAGTATAAAGAAAAACCTGTCCTCCTTAGTCAAGGGGGCAGGGTTTTCCTTATACTGAAGGAAAGATGATTGTCCCTCACTGCGATGTAGTAACTAAACATTACAATCCATTTAAACAATAATTTTCCCATTTGCTAGTACCTCTGTGAGAATGAAGTTGGTAGGGAGCAATGATGTGGTGTTATGCAGTATTAATTATAATAGCGGATTTGTGGTTTAGAGCCTACTTGGTTTCCATACTTGTGATTTGCTTTAAGAACAATAGGTATAATAGTGCTCCAAACCCAAGTCCACCATTTAAAATATATATGTATATAAAGTCAATAATCAGATTTCACTCACAACTTGCAGCTTCTTGTAGTGGTGTCCACAGTGACACCTTCACACGTGTTTGTGTATATGAAAATAAAAGAAAGGAACAAGAGCGCAAAGAATCTGAGAGCAGCTGTAGTTAAAAATTAAAATCATTCAACAGAGTTGCACTTACTGATTACTTTCTTGTCAGTTTGCCCCAATCGGATAACTTTGATGTATTCCCAAGATGATGTGGATAATAGAGATTGCCTCCGTATTGAGTCTCAGCCGACCACAAGTATCCCATTCTTGCTGTTCACTCGATAGCATACACTGCATATCCAGATTTAAAGTGACATGGCCGGGACCTAGGTCGTAGTAAACCCTGATGGAAGCAGAAAGAAACACACTTCCTCTAAGTGGACACTTCTTCCAAAGGAATCCCCACCTAAGTCTCTACTGAAATGCACTCGCCGGATAATAACAAGTGGTCAGCTGTGGTAAATGCTGGATACAATATACGATGGGATCAGATGCAAATGAAAGTAATAAAATGTATTGAAGATAAAAATGGATTATTCCACAAATAAAATACACAAATAGTGTCATATAATAACTCCCTATGCGTTTCGTGAGTGCTCTTGCTTCGTCATGGGATGATAATAATTGTTTTGCATCTTTTTTATATATTTAACTTAATATGGCTTCTAGCGGTATCCGGTAAACACATCCAGTGACCGATCTTAGCCTCACTTTAAAGACAAAGTCTGGAGGCACCAAGCCTCTCCCTCAGAGCCGGTACCAATCCAGACCTCACTCGAAAGTGAATAACTCAGTCCAAGGCATATAACAGATAGAGAGAAACCTATCGCATCATTTAAATGCCATATTAACCCATCAAGTGCCAGATGGACATACAGCAAAATGTTCTATCTGGCCATCTGGAGGTGAAAAGTGGAAATACACTAATATCTCATTCTCCACAATGTGCACAGAGAGAACTACGGTCTGAATTCAGAGCGTCCAGCTCCGTATCAGCCGCGGCGTGGGCAGTTTCTACTGCACATGACTACAGAGGTGGCAATGTGTAAAGAATGATGTATTTCAGTAATGAATCACTGAAAATGTCCACTATGTGATCGATAAACATAACATTATAAAAACAAATAAAAATAATTAATAAAGTTAATTAATACAATGAATACAAATAATTTTCATGTTGTATTGTATGTGTGTGTGTGTGTGTGTGTGTGTGTGAAACACTAGCCAGCTTTTGAAAAATCCTAAGAATTTTGAATCAGCACTGTCCATTCGCTTCAGTGTGCTGCAAGACTTTCCAGACACAGACATTTCAAACCACTATGAAAAAGTTGTTGCGACTATAGTAGACACTGCCCTTGTACCTGCTGTGAAACAAGAAAAGCCAACCAGATTATCAAAAGAAACAGTTGTGATGAAAAAACAAGAAATTAAGCAAAATGCCAATATTAGAAACAGGGTAAAATATGTAGAAACTAGTTTTAAAGCCTGTGTACACAGTCCAGCACTGGCGGTGCTGCAGTCTTGCGTAGTACTGACTGCCCGCGCAGTGGCTGATATGGAGTGAGGTGCTACGAATTCAGACCACAGTCCTCTCTGCACACCTTCATGCGCAGAGAGGACTAAGATCTGAATTTGGAGCTCCCCGCTCCGTATCAACTACGGCGTGGGCAGTCAGTACTGCGCATGACTGCAGCTCCTGCAGCCGTGTCTACTGCGCATTACGGCTTCTGACAAACATCCTTAGCGAATTATAATATAGGATGTGCAAGACCATAAGGAATCACATAAAAGAAGAAACCTGAACGTTTATTGTTGAGCTCATCAAAAGGACACTGGAAGAAAATCAAGGGCTGAGGAAAGCAAAACATAAGATGGCTACACATAGGAGCCAAATGTTTGCATTAAAGCTTAAATATAGTACAAAAGCGAAAATTAAACAACAAATACTAAAACGAAAAGAAATGTATTCAAATCTTTATAAGGAAGAAGGACAACAACTGAATGCAGTGCCAGAGGCTTAATCTGTGCCAGAAGTTTTGGTGGAAATCACTGTAATCACTCACAGTCAAAACAATAACTCACAAAAAACATTAATTCATTGTATGTCGGTGCCTCTAAAATGAATCTCCTCCTTAGAATGACTGCATTTTTGTGGGGGAATGTCCTGGAGGGGGTTAAAGGCATGATTTGTTCAAATTGTTGTCATAATGAAAGTTGGTGATAAAAGAAAGACAGTATTTTTAGAAGTAAATCAGCCACGTTTTAAAATGTGTCATAAAGAATTAAAATGGTCAGTAAAATTAGCTTGATGGATTTGCCCTTAGAAATTCTACATTAAAATGTCTAATTTTGTCTTTAATATTGTCAAATAAATACCTTTTACAAATTGAGACAATAACACCATACTACTGCTTCTCACATCAATATACTAATAGTACTTTACATTGTCTTCTCCAAATTTTGTAAGAGTGGGCCAGTTTTATATAATTATTTTATTTGAATGCATTTGTTCAAATGTCAGTCCAGAGAAGGAGAAGTCTTCTCCATTGGAACAAATGACGAACAAATCTCATCTGTCAACAACAATTTTCAACATCATTCTAAAAGAAAGAAGAAAGAAATTCATTTTCACCAAACAACGACAATTTTTATCCCAATTATTCGGATGAAACAAATTTATTTTGCTGTGCGGAAGTCTAATCCATAGATGCTAGAACCCCTTCCTCTGCACTCCCTAAGGCAGAGGATCTGTAAAAATATCAATATGGGTTCTGAAGCCCCTATATGAGCACCTGGAAGGAATCACTGGGACACTTTCCACCCCAACACCCACCAGTATCGTATGTGTGTGTATATGATATAAACATACACTGACCATGATGTTGGAGGTTTAGTAGTGTCCATAACAAGCTGGCTCCCCACATCAGTAACTTACAAAAATAGAACGAAAAAATGGTCAATCCCTGTTTAATTTTTTCAACACTCCAGTTGGCTGGGAGGTGAATTATTTATGGCCCAGAATGTGCCATGTATGTAACCTCACCTCCCATGCAATCACAGAAAAGGGAAAAGGGATCATGCACGATATACATAACCAAATTCTCTAGTCTCTAATTGGATTGATGTCACATATTATGCATATGTGACTCCTTCCCCCTAATCCAGGATTGGCTGGGAGATGAGGTTTCTCCTTGGCACATTCTGCGCCAACTTCCAGCCAATAAGAGTGTGAGATACTTTTTAACAGGGACTGTCCATGTAGCCAATCCCTGTATTTTTTCATCACAGTTGCCTGATTAGGTCAATGATGTGGAAGTCTGTGGAGTATGGACCTTCAAAATCATGTTAAGTATGTTGTAAACAAATACATACAACATATCTGGATGGGGTCCCTTCCAGGCTTTATCTATAATTAATATGGGGGCTCCAAAACCCACATTTTCTTTTTGCACATTCCTGCACTGAAAAATAATATGGGGTGACTGGACACCATTTGATTTCACTCATAAACCTTTCCAAAGCTAGTGCAGCTAATTGTAGCTGCCATGACAACAGAGAAATGAATCATGTAGTTGAATAAAGGATTGGGGTTGGTGATTTTTTATTGCTGATGGTTAACCCCTCCATTGCTATTGCAGTGAGATTGATGCAGTCTGGCAACTGATGGGTTTACCATTTCTGTGTATGTAGTGTTTGAGGGTGGCGGGTGTTTGTTTATCTATAACGAATTAGATAATGAGCAGAAGTGTATAGTACCCTAAGAGGCCAATTATATGTGTGAAATTAAGGAATATAAATTTGAATTGACACTGCAAGTATGGTCGGTATCTGATACATCAGCAAGCATGTTAGATCTATATAACTCAATCTAGGCAGTATTATCACTGTGGCCACAATATGCCAACAGTTGGAGATACCTGAATAGAGACACAAGTTGCAGGAAAAGGAGTATATAAACAGGACCGCAAGTTTGGCCTTGATGACAAGTGGAGAGAAATCAAAGGCCAATCAACAAATCTTGATCATTTGAGAGAGATCAAAGGCTGATGGACCAATCACGAGTGACTGCTAATGAAGTAGCTTTAAAGGCAATGAGTCTTATGTATTACCATTTCCTTTAAGTCATAATAATAAAGGGTGAAATAAGACTATAAGTCTGTTTTTTTTTAAGGCTTGCAATCCAGAAGAATTTTGACTGCATGTGGCCTGTGGTAGGTTATGGTTTTTCCCTATATATATATCTATATATATATATATATATATATATATATATATATATATATATATTGCAATGTGGGACGGCGTTGCCCATCAGGATATATATAGGAATTAATGCACACACGGATGCAAGACAAACACACACAGAGACACACACGCAAATGCACACGCATGCAGTGAGATGTATAAAGAGCGACACAGTCATACACACATACATGCAATGCACAACATGCAGACACATAGAGTGTGATACAGACATTCAACACACACAGTGAGGAACACACAGAGACACACACACAGAAGTGAGTCATAAGGGGGTGTCCTTGTAATGAGTTTGTGTTTGTACTTATGCCTCCACTGTGGCATTCATTCATATAGTTGAAATGCATGTGTTAATTGCACATACTATGGTGGGAGGTGGATCGTGCTGGCTTCCGGGGTGTGATTGAGTGTGAGTGAGTGTGTGCGAGTGTGAGTGGCATTCATTCATGTAGTTGAAATGCATGTGGTAATTGCACATACTATGGTAGAAGGTGGATCGTGCTGGCTCCCGGGGTGTGAGTGAGTGTGAGTAAGACTATGGTGGAAGGTGGATTGTGCTGGCTCCCGGGTGTGAGTGAATGTGAGTGAGTATGTGTGAGTGCGAAAGTGAGTGATTGCATGTGAGTGATTGCGTGTGAGTGATTGCATGTGAGTGATTGCATGAGTGTGTTAGTAAGTGTGTGTGATTGAGAGTGTGTGACTGTGAGAGAGTGTGAGGGTGTGTGAGTGAGAGGGTATATGAGAGTGAGAGAGGGTGAGTGAGAGAGTGTGAGTGTGTGATTAAGTGTGTGATTGAGAGTGTGAGTGAGAGTGTGAGAGAATAAGTGTGTGTGATTGAGTGTGAGTGAGAGTGTGTGAGTGAGAGTGTGTGAGTTGTGTGTGAGAGTGTGTGTGTGATTGAGTGTGTGTGTGAGTGAGAGTGTGTGAGTGTTAGAGAGTGTGAGTGTGTGAATTATTGTGAATGTGTATGATTGAGTGAGAGTGTGTGATTGTGTGTGTGTGTGTGTTTTTTGTCTGATGTGTTTGTGTCTGTGGTGTAGGAGCGAGTGGCAGCCATTTTGTTTTTTCAGTTACTTGGATAGTGGTGGGCAGGCCATCTCCCTGCATGATTTAAATCACTCCCCCATTGAATCAATGGAAGCAGTAACTCCTCCTTACTTAACCCCTTGAGTGCCAGAGGGGTACGCAACACATTGCTTTGCAATTCGTTGCGTACCCCTCTGGCACTCAAAGGGTTAAGTTGATGTAACATAGCGATATAACACATGGTGGCTCTTCAGCTGAGGCAGCGTAGCAATATGCTGAGGGAACAAATAGAAAGTGGTGTTTGAGGCTTGCCCTCTGTAACATACAGCAAAGCATCTCTCTCCCTTTAAGGAGAAAGGGCGGGAATCAGGAAGCAGGAAGGTTTAGGAGTGACAGTTGAAAACAGATAGGTAGTGAGGTTGACTGAAGAGATGAAAAGAGTTAAATAAAAGAGTTGCTATTAAGTTTATCCCTGAGTTTGTATTTTATGGAAACATTACACCCTTGTACTGAAACAGAGTGTATGGAGGGTTACAATAATCTGTGGGAGGTGAAACAGCGTGTTTGTGGGGTCATAATCCTGAGTGAGAGTGTGTGTGTGGACCGGGAGAAGTTATTGATATCCCCTACTTCAGGAGAAAGTTGCAGCTATATATTTTTTTGTCAGTTGGATAGTGGGGGGCGGGCCAACTACCTGTATGATAAACATGCCCCTATTGAATCACCCAATCGAGCAGTAAAATCCCCATTGAATCACCCAATAGAAGTTGTGTCTCCTAATGAGACGTAAATTATGTAATGAGGCATTCTGTTCAATGTGTGTTTGTTTTCTGAGGAGACATAAATTATGTTGTGTGTGAGGTACCATAAATTATGCAACGAGGCTTATTCTTATATATATATATATATATATATATATATATATATATATATATATATATTGATTTTCTATGTTTTATACTTTACATTTTGTGTTTTTATTATTTTTGGACATTTATTGTTCTAGATTATATTATTATTATACATGGAGGTGAGTAGTTGGTCTCAGTTATCTATGATACTATGAATACGAGAGTATCATCTTTGTGCCTGGGGACACATTGTATTTATCATTTCATCGGCTAGTAACCCCTTCCTTTTTTGGTTATATATAGTTTTGATCCTGTCAATTAGTGAAACGTGGGTCTGCTGAAAGGAGTTTTTCAGTATTATATAAATTTCCTTCTGTGGGATGCTTGTAGTGTTTATGGTGTTGATATATATCCCAGTTGCAAATAATTTATATTTTATGTTTTTCAGTTTTACACGATAAGGTCAATGTATATGTCCATATAGTACAGAGTTGGATACTAAGTATTGCTTTTCCATATTTGTGCAGTCAGTAGTCTGGGGAAACGTTGTGTTACGTACATTTTGGAACACTATTAACCATACGTGCTAGAAACAGATGAGAAAATCTTACTATGTAACTCTCAGCGCTGTTTGTGGAATACTATTTATATTGGGTGTTAGAACACAGATAAATCTGATGACTATTGGGTGATGTGTCTATTTTATATATTTGTACATTTAAGGAATCTATGGTAGCTATGTTTTTTTATGAGTAAAATTAAACTATATTTTTTAAATAAGGTGTGTGGATCTATAAGCTCCAACATAGTGCTGTATCCTATTTTGTTTCCTGCAGAAATTCCACCAGGAAAGCCATTTCCTCAAACTTATTCCCTCATCATGGGGTATGCTGCGAGGTTTAAGGTCTGTATGTGTGCTCATACATGATGATGATGTGTTTATAAGCTCCTTGGGGCAGGGTCCATTTCCCAGTGTATGATTCCCTTGCTGTACTTTCCCCCACAAAAATTGCAATGATTGCACATAAGCACTGTGTACATGTATGGCGCTATATAAATAAAGATACATACATACATGTGTGTGCTTTTATGATGACATATGCATAAAGAAGTGAATGCTGGGAGGAGAAACCTATTGAAAACAATGGCCTTCACCTTCCAGCATCAAAAATGATTACACATTTTTCCAAAATTCCATTCCCCTGTGACTTCAAAATACATTGAAATGTTTCAGCTCTCGCTACAGTAAAAAACCCATTACTAATTCATTAATAATGTGCATATTAATTTGCTGATGGCCTATTTTCCCTCCTGACCCATGCCTTAAGGAGCTTCCTTAGCAATAAATTGCTAACTCAACAAATATCACTCATGGATCTCCATTGCCCTTCTCAATATTAGCCTGCAGCTGTTTACAAAGGTTTTGAAGAATGGATTAATACCTTCCTCACAGGCTTGATAGACCTGGGCCAAGCTGGTTTCTTCCCAGACAGGGGGACCAGAGACAACGCAATCAGATTAGTCAACATGATCCAAACAGCTAAATCTTCTTCTGCTGTTCTCATGTTTATGTCTGTAGATGCAGAGAAAGCTTTCAAGAGTCAACTGGGATTTCCCTTTTCAGACTTTTTCAAGTCATCAATTCCCTTCCAACTTAACTGAGTTATTCAAGATCTTTTACTTCAGTCTGTCTGCAGGGTCAGCGTCAACATAACCTGCCCTTCTCCAGGGATGGGAGAAAAGTAACTTTTTCTCCCAAGGGGGATTTCTGTAGAATTTGAAAGATTCTTCTCCTTTCTGTGGATGTTATTGTGGGAAGGAAAAGGAATAAGAAAATCTGTATGTTTAAAGATCTACTGGAGATGTCAAGGTCACAAGCCAGAATAATTCAGGTTCCATGCAAATTAATATCTGAATTTTCTAGTCCTTTGTTACAAATGTAGCTAGCAGGGTTGAACAGAAAAGGTACAAACATTCTGAAATGATAGAAAAGTTACAACATTCTTAACATGCATGTAACCATTACCAACTCTTCCCACTAGTCAATGAATGAGTGTCAGGGTTTTTAATGGAATAAACTCTGTACTTAATGCAGTTTGTTTGCATTACACAAATGCATCTTCTTACTGGGACTTTTCTCTCAGGGACAGGTGTTGGGATCCTCTAAACTAGATCCCCACCTAAATAGGATAGCATTTCTAGAAACCTTGGATCTGATATCCATTTTCCTCAAGATTTTTCTGAATAACAATCTGAACTCTCCCTTAAATCACTGTCTATTAAATAAATCTTCATGTTATTTCATGTCTTTGCCATAAAAAACAAAACAAAATAAACTTATAATACCATTCCTTTCATGGACAACCACAGCATTCAATTTTGGGCACAATATATAATATTATAATGAAAACCTTTACTTTTAGATTTTTATTGCAAACACAAGACATGATTTTGAGGATGTGAATGGCCTAAGGCCCTGCAATCAGTAGGTTAAAACAAAATATTTAATTAAAGCTAAATATGTTTAAAGGCAGGGTTACTATTTTGCATTAAAATGTGTTTCTTTTTTCTGTAACGTATGACGCAAGGTCAGTATTTTAGCTAATACAATATGGTTTTCATTGGTTGGTATGTGACTTGAAAGGTTCATAATACAATTCCAGCAATTGATTTTGTGTAGAATTCTGTTTTTTGTCAAGTTTACTGATTTGTTGTTGATAACAATATTCTGCTGATCTGTTAAGTATGCAATATTCAATTAATATATTCTGTATGCATTCTTAGAAAAATGATATCAAGTGTGTGGGTTTCTTTTTTATTGTTATTTGTTTTAAAAATAAAAACTTCAATAAGGTGGTTGTACTGCCTCTCGGATATGCAGGTACATAGCTTATATGCATATTGTCTATTGTAAGTGGTCAGAGTTAAGTTCATGAGGTAAAGACCTTTATAGATAAAGCTTTGTTTGTCTTTTTCTTATTATTCAATTAGGAAGAAAACTCACTGCAATAGCCAGCTGTTTATTAATCTGAGGAACATCAGCCCACATGTATAAAAAACAAACAACACAGAAAAACATTTTTATTGTGCAGAAAAACCAAATAATATCTAGACTGAGCACAAAATGTATCTTGAAGAACAAGCTGGAACATGCACAGTAAGTCCATTATACCTTACGTGGAAAGGACCAATAAATATGGCTACAGTTTTGTATGACTAGCAAACAACAACCTAAAAACTGGAACCAAGCATATAGCTGCATATAAAAAATAAATATGGAATAGGGAGAAATTTATGATAAAGGAAAGCATTTTGGAAAGCCAAGGTACAAATTACAGGGGACTCAGATATCTTTAAAAGTTTTCAGTGGTTCTATCCACAACATATCAATCCATCAAGGACTTCTGCATACATGTGCACTTCCCTCTGAGTGCTGGTGGAGAGTATTAAACACACTCTCACTCAACCCCAGTAATTATAGCACAAACGCACCCTTTCACTTTATGCTCACCAAAAACAATTCATTAAATTTGTATGCATTTTTTACTTGCCTTGGCAAATTACATAGAAACTAACCCTGGCCCTCAAACACATTGCATACACAGAATACTGACCAAAATGGATGAACTAATGCATGGCGTTATGAGTACAAGTGGAAAATCCTTATTTTCACTTTATCCTGGCTAAGTCATAAAATACCTGATACTGCTATTTCCACTGAAGGATTCTCATGCTTTAGGAAAGACCAAGGAAAGTGAGGAGGAGGCGTAATCATATACACATGAGAGTCCTTAAATTTTATACTTTTAGATTGCTCTTATAATTCTAATTTTTATGAACACATTGCTGGCAAAATTGTTCTTCCCTTCTCAAAACAAATCATAATTCTTGGCATCTACTGGCCACCTAATACACCAGCACAGCCCCTTTCAAACATAAAGTTCCACCTCAATCAGACTGACACTCAAAACAAGAAAAGCAAGCTGTTGGTTCTTGGAGACATTAATATTAATTGGCTTAACTCCATTAATTGAAGATTCTGTTCATTGTTTAAGACATTGAACATATCACAGCTAATCTCCTTCTCTTCTCTTAAAACATACAACCATACCCTAGACTGGATTCTTTTATCTTGCCCAAGCAGAATCTAAGATCCAGGCGTACTAGAAAATTTGTTTAGCGATCACTCCATACTCTACTTTCTTTGTAAAATAAAGCCAATGAATTCATGTCCCAAAGTCACTAACTAGATCATTAAGAAAATTTAATTTACATTTTTTAAAATAAATTATTTAAGAAATTGCCTATGGTATAAAATACACCTAATATCTGATTTAGACTCAGCAACTGATTTTTTTAACTCAGAATTCTTACAGGTCTATAATATCCGTGCCCCACTAAGAAAGATCAGGGTAAGGGGGGGCCACCTACTCTGTATCTCGGCTGACCTGCTTGAGTTATTGTAACGGTTTGTTTGACACACAGACACAGTAGGTTTGGATAAAACACAGTTTTATTCAGCAATCAGCAATACAATAACCCTCACAGGTCCTGTAGTATATTTTCAGTATAATACAGACACAAGACAGGTTACATTTACATATGCCTACACAGGTCCAATATAAACATAGAGTCCATAACACTATATACTGACAGAGGTCAGGCAGAATTTGAAGGAATCCCAGTGTATCAGTACTCCATGGGTTAATGGCCTTCAGCAAGTGTAAACAGTCCCATGTGAGATAAAGTCTGTTAAGAAGCTCACCTAGGATAGAGAGCTTAAATACGAGTAACGCCCAGTTATAGGTTAGCAGACAATGGAGAACTGCCGGAGCAGTAACGGAGAGAAGACCACGTGATCACTGCCGTAGCAGTAACGGAGACTGAGAGACGTGGGCACTGCCGTAGCAGTAACGGAGCCCAGGCAACTTGTACTCTGCCCTAGCAGTAAACGGAGACTAAGCCACTTGCACTCTGCTGTAGCAGTAAACGGAGACTAACCCACTTGTACTCTGCCATAGCAGTAACGGAGACTAGTCCACTTGTACTCTGCCATAGCAGTAAACGGAGGCTAGGCCACTTGCACTCCGCCGTAGCAGTAATGGATACTAGGCTACTTGTATTCTGCCGTAGCAGTAAACGGAGACTAGGCCACTTGCACTCTGCCGTAGCAGTAACAGAGACTAAGTGACAGTAATGGAATGAGCAACTGAGCAACTCGCCCTGAGATGGAAACCAACCGGGATTGACTCAAATGACAAGCAAATAGGAATGTTGCCGAGGCGACACAGAGGCAACCGGAGCAGGAACATCAGCCAAGCCGGGTCAGTACAAGGAGCAGGAACGTCAACCAAGCCGGGTTGGTACACGGAGCAGGAACGTCAGCCAAGCCGGGTCGATACACAGAGCAGGAACGTCAGCCAAGCCGGGTCTGTGCACAGGAGCAGGAGAAGCAGAATGGTCAGGCAGTCCAGGTCAGTTCACAGGCAGGAGACGAGAGGCAGAGAAGTCAGGCAGGCTGGGTCGATACACTGAGAACAACTGAGATCAGGAACAAGCGCTGGTACTGGAACACCACGAAAGGGCACCGGAGAGGTGCCAGAACCCAGTATATAAAGGCCATACTGGGCAGGACAAGCACAGTATAGCCAATAGGAGTAGAGCAGGAGTGTAGACTGACAGAATGTCGCAAAAAGAGCATGGGCACCATGATAGTTATACAGTTTCAAGATGCCTTATGGACAAAATTTAAACAAACTGGCTCCTCTTATTATCCCATTAAATAGAGACAATTGCAGAATACTTGTACCAAGCAAACAAAATTAGCCAAAGCTCAATATTTTACTGGAAACTTTATGTTACAGGCGTGAGGCTTCAAGCATGCAGCAGGCCTCTGTTTTATGTGTTTGCTTCCTGTAGTCTCCTCCTACCATATTCCTACTTCCTCCTTCTGAGCGGCTCCTCCTACTTCCTGTGGAGGGGTTTAAAAGGCAGACTGAGGCCTGACTCAGTTGCCCTTGCTTTGGTTTTATACTGTGGTAGTCACCGCTATCGTATACACAGTCTGGCTGTGCGAACTGCTCTGTGTATGACCTGTTTCTGGCTACAAACCCGTTCTGTGAATGACCCAGTTTGGCTGCAAACCCGCTTTGTGTATGACCCTGTTTGGCTACGAACCCATTCTTTGTATAACCCAGTTTGGCTGCGAACCTGCTCTGTGTATGACTCGTTGCTGTGTACGTACTCATAGGTACGAACACACTGGCTGGTCTATATTACTGTTGCCCTGTTTAATAGCCACAGTGTGTGTACCTGGGCTCCCGTTTCCTGACCCGTGCGTAAGAGGGTTCTGTAACCTACTATATGTCCAAGCCTGTGGGTCCCGAATCTGACTACAGAGTGAGTCAGAGGGTTCAGTAACCTACTGTGTATATAGCCTGAGGGTCCTGTATCTGACTGCTGCTTGAGTCAGTGGGTTCAGTACCTGTGTCCTATAGCCTAGGAGTTCCCACCGGGCAGCAGGTGTGGTTCTGAGGGTTCTTGTGTTGCACACTCTGATCCAGAGGGTTCTTACTAGTCTGCAGATGCATACCTGATACTCATTCTTACTACCGTTACTAGGCGCTTCTCTTCGGTTCCTGAGCATCCTGGTTTCCTGTTCTTCGGATCAAGATTGCAGTTCCAGTTGCTGCTGTATCACTTGTTCTTGTATGTGAGACTACCATTGGCTTTGGCTTAGTCTCCAGCAGGGTGGTCTAGGACCCAGCCTATTATTTCTGGTAATAGTGCTTGCTGACTAGTACCCTCTGCTTGTCTATTGCCTATTCTTTTGTTTGTTGTTTTCAATAAACTCTATTAACTATACTGTACAGACTCTGAGCCTCCTTAGTATCCGTGACACTTTAACAGTAACATATCAAAACCTGTCATCTTTTGGAAAGTTATTATAAACATCTACAACCCCACTAACCATTCTCACCCATCAACTATAATAATAGTAAAATAAACAATACAGTGCCCCATAGTAATAACTATTGCATTCAACAGTTACTTTGTTGGATGTGTCACCGCCCCGATTACAGAAAAAAGGTAGTTCTGAAGTAGAAACATGCATGGAACAGCCTCTGTCACCTACAGCCTGGTCCAGTGATACTAATGATCACCTCCTCAACCAAAAAATGAAATCGCAATCTGGCCCTGTCTAACTACCAGCAATGTTATTAAAGCTCCGTGCCTCGGTTACTACCCAACCTATTGCATCCTTAATTAATGCCTCCCTGTCATCCGGTATATGCGCAAAGCTCGAAAATGGCTAGAGTTGTACCTATCCACAAAAGTTGGGATAAAAATTTGGTATCAAATTACAGACCAATATCCCTGCTCCCCACATTGGCTAAAATCCAAGAGAAATGTGTCCGTGTGCAACTATATAAGTATTACGACTGGCCAGTTTTAAATTCAAGTTCAACCCTCTTCAGTCAGGTTACGTTGGGTTAAGGTCACAGTGTTGACAGGCACATTTAATGGTGGTAAGAGTAGATTCCTAATGTATCCATATGTAACCCATAATAGTAAAATTATCCAGTCTAATATCACTGGTGAATATTCCATATCAAATCCTTTCAATTGTGAGTCCACTTATGTTATACTAACAGAAATGTCACAGAGTTGCCTGGGGTGAGTAACATACAATCTATTCGTACAGACTACAGAATCAGTGTATCTGTCTCTCTTTCACTCTCACTCTCTGTTTCTTTGGTCTATTTGCTCTCTCTGTTTCTGTCCCTCTTTTTCTTTCTGTTTGTATTGTTCTCAGTATCTTATTTAGTCTGTCTCTGTTGGTCCTTTTTCCTGTATGTTTCTTTCTGTTTTCCTTTCTCTCTTTCTGTCTATCTATTTGTGTCTCAATCAATCTCTTTTTCAGTCTGTATTTGTCTCTGTCTCCTACCATATTTCAGTCTGTTTCTGTCATTGTATCTCTGTCTGTCACTCTCTTTCAGTTGGTTGCTTTCCCCGAGTCTATCCCTCTCTCTTTTAGTCATTATTTTAATCTTTTCCATTCAGTCTATTTCTTTCATTCTGTCTCTCTATCTCTCTAAGTCCATCTATCTCTCTTTCAATCAGTCTCACTCTATATATCTCATTTAGGGCTCGATTCAAATGTTGGCGTTAAAACCAACGTGAAGAAAAAAACTGCCTTCGCTCGTTAAGCAAGACCAGGTAACGTGAGATTCAAATCTTCCTTACCTAGAAAGCCTAACGAGCGATAACCAACAAAATACACGTTAATCTTAAACCTGCGTCGCATAGAAAATCTTACCTAAAAACACACGATAAAAATGTTACCTAGCACCACAGCCAATCACAGCACTGCAAAGTATCAAGTTCAGTCAGAAAATCCAAAACCCACGTCTCCAGTTCTGAACAGCTTTCTCTGTGCTTCCCTACCCAGCCACTAGGGGAACACAAAGAAGGCTTTCAGCACCATGGACAGCTTTCAATGCCATAGGGATGTGCACTGCTCACCCCTGTGGCATTCAAAGGGTTAAAATCAATAAAACTAGTACACCAAGCACTACACAATGCCCCCTTCTACATCCCCCCCCCTTAGTATGTCACATATATTGCATATATGGGACATACTAACCCCATCCACATCCACCTCATGGACTTCCATGTAGTGGACAAATCTGCCTTTTATTCCACAATTAACCCTTTGAGTACCAGAGAGGTAGGAAAGCATTGCTTAGCATGTTTCCTACCCCTCTGGTACCCAAAGGGTTAATAGGCAACGTATGGACTACATACCTTGCCTATATATATATATGTGTGTGTTTGTGTGTGTTTTAAACTTTTTTTTAATTAAAATAGTATTATTAGACAGTTTAACTTACATCTCATTCATTGTTAACCCCCTACCTCCTGTGTCCCATTGCTATTAGTACTTTTGCTCCACTCTTCTTCAAACTGAGAGTGGAGCAAAAGTACTAAAAGCAAAGGGACACAGTAAGTATGGCATCATTAATGGTTGAGATCTAAGTTAACCCTTTGAGTGCCAGAGTGGTTCGCAACGCATTGTCAGTATATCACTTTCTCTCAGTGTCACTTTTTTCCAGTTTGTTTTAGCCTTTCAGTCTCTCTCTCTCTTTCTTTCAGTCTCACTTTCAGTCTCTATTGTTTGCCTGTCTCTTTGAGCCTGTCTCTCTCTTAGTCTGCCTCTTTCTGCCTTTCAGTCTGTATCTGTTGCCCCTGCCCTGGGGAGTGGGCCCAAAGTTCTCTCCAGTGGCTCTGATACAACTAGCTTGGTGAGTGGGATTGCACAACTCACCAGCCCCGGTGATACCCCTGCCCTGGGGAGTAGGAATAGTGTCCTCTCCAGAGGCTCCATTGCTCCTGCCCTGGGGAGTGGGACCAGTGTCCTCTCCAGTGGATCTGTTGCCCCTGCCCTGGAGAGTGGGTATAGCATCCTCTCCAGTGACTCCATTGCTTCTGCCCTGGAGAGTGGGACCAGTGTCCTCTCCAGTGGCTCCATTGCCCCTGCCCTGGGGAGTGGAGCAAGTTTCCACCCTAGAGGATCTGTTGCCCCTGCCCTGGGGAGTGGGGCCGAAGTTTTCTCCAGTGGCTCTGATACACCTAGCATGGTGAGAGGGATTGAGCAACTCCCCAGCCCCGGTGATACCCCTGCCCTGGGGAGTGGAAAAAGTGTCCTCCCCAGCGGATCTGTTGCCCCTACCCTGGAGAGTGGGAACAGTGTCACCTCCAGTGGCTCTGTTGCTCCTACCCTAGGGAGTGGGATCAGCATCCTCCCCAGCAGCTTTGTTGCCCCTGCCCTGGGGAATGGGACCAGCGTCCTCCCTAGGAGCTCTGTTGCCCTTACCCTGGTGACGGGAAGCGATTTCTTCACCACTGGGGGTGGGTCAAATGCAAACGCCATCCTGCTTTTTGGCCCTGACCTGGTGAGGGGGGCCGCCGACTGGGTGGAGGCCGGGCACCCAGATCCTTGGCGTTGGGAGAGGGGCCACAGGAACCGGCATTCCCCTGGCTCTCTCATTAATTATGGGGTCCCAGTGTCTTACCAGACTCCCGCAAGCAAAGCCGCTGGACCCCGAGCCAGTAAGAACTGACACTGGCTATTCCTGGGCAGCTAGACCCCTAAACCCGCTTAGGCCACAATGCCGATGGACTGTCTCATCAGGAGGACTGTTATCCTTTCACATTCCCAGGACAAGGGGCTACTGTTTACCAGCCCAGGACAAGGGGCTACGTTTCGTTAGCCCGGGACAAGGGGCTACATTTTGTTAGCCCAGAATAGGGATCTGCTTGTTACCAGCCCAGGACAAGGGGCTGGCCAAACCTTTGGCGCCAGACTGCCAAAGGCTTGGGACTGGAAGGGGGGAGTTGTAACGGATCCCTAGACCGTTACATAGAGGTCTTGGAAGGCCTCCCAAGAACCCCTTCCCTAAAGTCTGAATTTCACTGAGAAAAGAGCCGGCTGCGGGACTAAAGGGAAAAGCTGCCATTAGTAGGCAGGGTGCTGATTGGCCATCACTCTGGGTGACGTGTTTAAAAGCCCAACCTAGACAATGTATGGGAGAAAGTAGGCTGCCTTCTGATTGGCCACCTACAGTACTGAACAGAGTAGGCGGCTTCCAGATTGGTTACCTACTCTCCCATGTTGAAAAGTTAATTATGTTAGACCCGGGTAATTCCATCTCCTAGGGATAACAATTGCCCGGGTCCTGATTGGTTGTTTGTCGCTTGTCACTCCAATTCCTATGGGCTAGGAATTGGAGTGGCAAGACTGAATTAGGGAAAGTGCCTTTTTCTGTGTACAGTCCCCTGGTTTCCATTGTCCTTATGTTTACACATCAATTGTCCCCTTTGTTTTACTGTATACCTTGCAATTGTACCATTGTGTCCCAGTGTTCCCCTTTGTATCCTGCAGTATTGATGTGAGTATATGTGTATAAAAAGAGCTGACTTTTGCAATAAAGGTGAGAAGTCGTTTTAGATTTGAACTGTGTTCTATGTCTTCATTCCTGGATGGTCCCCTTTGATCCCCATTCAGGAGACCAGAGTTCCAGTTGCCAGCTTTCCAGCGATTCAGCATTTCCAGCTTACTTGATCCAGCATTTTCAGCATACTTGACCAGCATTTCCAGTGTTCCAGCTTTCAGCATTCCAGCCAGTTACCGTGATCCAGCCTTTTGTACTCCAGCTATCAGCCTGCTTCATCCAGCTACCCACCTTGTTGCTGGCATCAAGTTCCAGTATTTCCAGGGGATGTCTCCAGTATTCCAGCTACAGTGATCCCATTTCCTTGTGGTGCAGTTACCAGACCAGCTACCCAACTTGTGGCCAACCTCAGGCGAGAGAACCCGGCACAATGGCCCTGTGCAGCAGGTGACCAGGGTTTCCGTTACAAGAAGAAATATTCAATATATTTGATCGTGGGTAAAGGTGAAATGTCACTGTTCATGTGTTGCCGGGCTCTTCTTTACTTCAAATCCACAGGGGACATGCTGCTTTTCCCATAGGTTGTTGGATAAACCCTTTCGTTCACGTGCAGCACTCGAAGAATAAACACAAGAAGACAAGGGGACAGCGCAAAGTCCCTCCAAGTGTGATCTAAATAAATGCCAAACACTATAAGTGACTTGCCCAGTTAGTATTGGTTCTCTAGCACAGTATTGATTTTAAGTACTAACATTATAATATATGTATTATATTTTTTAATAAACATACTTCCTTCTATATACAAGGCAGTTTTGTTAAGGTTTACTTGTACCCCTGGCCAGACAGCACCTATAAATTTATAAGCTCCTTAAAAGATATGGTCCTATTATTCCAAGAAGATCTGGGATACGGATTCGAGGGAGAGGTAAGCTGTGACATAAGGCAGGTCAAGAGAAAATTACATTGGATTCCGACCAGGACTGGAGGTCAAATCCAGTCAAAGCCTACATCCTAGATGCAGAACAGGCCTCCGCAAAGAGTGAGTACCCATATTGAAGGGGGACAAGGGAAAAAGTCACTTATAGCGTTTGGCATATGTTTGGATCACACTTAGAGGGACTTTGAGCTGTCCGCTTATCTTTTTTGTGTTTGTCACTGACTGGATCCAGGATGGAGATTATTAAATATTAATACATAACATCCCCTCTCACACAGGGGGTGGGACACAGATGTAGGTGGGGTGCCCCAGTAATAATAACCTTCATCATACCCCATATATGATAAGAGCAGAAGAACACTGAAACCTTTCCACATTCCAAATGCAAACGTATGGAGAATTTACCATACTCCATACCTCTCCCAACCAGAAAAAAAATTTAGTATTACCTGTTAAATCATTTTCTCTTAGTCCATATAGCTTATAGGTAACTCTGGGAAGGTGACAGTCCCTTTAAGTAGGCAGGAACAATTCTGAGAAAGAATGAAGGGGTGGAGCCTTCCTCTCCTTCTTAGCCTGCCACTAGCTAGCCCCCTTTCCAGTTAGATTTGAGACACTAACCTATCTAGCTAGATAGCAAGAAGGAAACAAGGAAAACTCCTGTGAGCATGAACCCAAAGGGACTCCCACAACCAGTCACAGGAGAACCAAGCATGGTCCCTTGACAGGGTGGGAGACCTGTAAGCTATATGGACTAAGAGAAAAGAATTTAACAGGTAAGACTAAAATCCTCTTTTCTCTGTCGTCCAACATAGCTTACAGGTAAATCTGGGATGTACCAATATTGAGCTTACCAGAGGTGGGAAAGAAGGCAAGGACCAGTGCCCCAGTCCCCATGATACCAGAGCTACATGCACTGATCAGGACATAGAATAGCCCAATTAACAAAGTGTCAACAGACATTGAACTATAAAACAGCACACCGGTAACTGTGAACACAGCACTCTGAACAAGAGCCAATAGGGCTCAGCATTTAAATATCTCTTAAGACACAGGAAACAATGTCCTAGACAGGCAGCGCTGCCTCCAGGACTATCCGGCCAAAGCTGGCTTCAGGTGAAGACAGAACATCAACAGGGCAGTGTTTGGCAAAGGTGTGCACAAACGACCAGGTGGCCGCCTTGCACAGCTGATCAGCAGAAGCCTGATTCTTATAGGCCCAGGAGGCCCCAGTAGACCTGGTGAAATGAGCTGTAAAATGAAAAAGGAACAGGTTCTTCCTGAGTTCATAGGCCTTACAAATGGTAGCCTTGATCCAAGATGCCATAATCACCGTGCATGCAGCCTTACCCGCCCTGGGACTCTCAGAGATGACAAAAAGTGCATCAGTCTGACGGACAGACGCAGTGCGGTGCCCATAGAACTTCAGGTAGCGCACCACATCCAACAAGCAGAGATCCCTCTACTTGTCAGATCTATGGTCAGGACAAAAAGAAGGCACAACAATCTCCTGAGTAATGTGGAACTCAGAAGCCACCTTAGGAAAAAATTCCTGGGAGGTACGAAGAACCGCCTTGTCCTTGTGAAATACCAGAAAAGGCGGTTTTTAAGACAAGGCCTGCAATTCAGCGACAATGCAAACAGAAACGATTGCCAAAAGTCATCTTCCAAGTCAGGACTGAAGAGGAATGGTAGCCAAGGACACAAAAGGAGTCCGCTGCAAGACACCCAGAACCAGATTAAGGTCCCACTGAGGAGTGGGACGCTTAAAGGCAGGGAAAAAATGAGCAACACCCTGAAAGAAGACCTTGACTTCCGGAATAACAGCAATGCATCTCTGAAAAAAGACAGAGAGAGCTGAAGTCTGAACCTTCAAGGAACTCAGGCTAAGGCCCTGTAACGGTTTGTAAGACACTCAGACCAGGAGGTTAGAATAAAACACAGTTTTATTGAAAAGGGAACAAGGACCACTGCCCACTAGAGGCTAAATTAGCAATGACAGGTAAATGGATATAGATAATGGATGCCCTCTCAGGCACAATATAGTGTAGGAGCATAAACTGTCACAATGCAGGCCAAATAAGAAACAGTAGTGACACAAGGGTTAAAGTCTTAGGTAGGTAATCAGTCTCTGTTGTGGTGTGTTTAGACAATGCCCAGTAGATGGTAAGAGCAGCAAGAGACTGTGGTGCAAGGTGTGAAAGCACCTTAGCATTGAGACAGAACTGACACACTCCAAGGACTGGCAATGAGCGGGATACCCAACACTCTGCAAGAGCTGAATAGAACTAGAGCCAAAAGCACCCTTCCGGTGCGGTAATGGAGTCACAAACACTGCAAGAGCTGAATGGAACCAGAGCCAGTAGCACCCTTCCAGTGCTGTAACGGAGTCACAAACACTGCAAGAGCTGAATGGAACCAGAGCCAATAGCACCCTTCTGGTGCGGTAATGGAGTCACAAACACTGCAAGAGCTGAATGGAACCAGAGCCAATAGCACCCTTCCAGTGCTGTAACGGAGTCACGAACACTGCACAAGCTGAATAATACCAGAGCCAATAGCACCCTTCTGGTGCGGTAACGGAACCCTGTACACTGCGAGAGCAGAAGGAATTGCCCAACAGCACCACTCGGTGCAACAACTGCTATACTGTGCGAGTAAGGTGTATAAGCGGAAGCACAGTTAACGGAGGCCACAAATACTATGCAAGTGTAATGGAAGGCTCGGTATAATGGAGGCCACAGTGCCCAGCAAGTGTTAACGGACAGGCTCAGTATTGGAGGCAACAGTGCTCAGCAAGTGTTAACGGACAGGCTCATATCAGAGGCCACAGTGCTCAGCAAGTGTTAACAGACAGGCTCAGTATCGGAGGCCAGAGTGCTCAGCAAGTGTTAACGGACAGGCTCAGTATCAAAGGCCACAAGCTCTGCAAGGGTTAACTGGATGCTCAGTCTGCACAGCACTGCACACCAAAGTTCAAAATGTCACCAGGCGACATAGAATCAGGATCTTCAGCAGGAACACTCTCAGGACGACAGGATAACCGGAATCAGGTCACGGAGCAGGAACGTCAGCCAAGCCAGGTCAATCACGGAGCAGGAACGTCAGCCAAGCACGGTCAATCACAGAGCAGGAACCAGTAAGAATAGTCAGATGGGCCAAATCGGTACACAGGAACGCAGGAACACAGCAACGGTAGCACTGGTACAGGAACACTACGAAAGGGCACCTGACAGTTGCCAGAGGCCCGGTATATGAAGGCCACACTGGGACGGCTTAAACAAGCTCTGCCAATGGGAGCGCACCACAGCAGAGAGTGACAGAGAGATCACGGGAACCGTGATAGGCCCTTGTTCACTCCATCCTGTAAAAAGGAGAGGACAGTCAGCAGATCAATCTCCTTTGAAGACAGATCCCACCAAGAGTGAAAGAATCCGATGGTAAGCTTTCAATGAAACAAGCTTCTGAGCCTGAATCATGGTGACTACCACCTCAGGAGGAAAACCTATCTTCCTCAAAATAGAGGAATCTATCGCCAAGCCGTCAAACCCAGATGCTCCACATTCTCCTTCCACAGGTAACCTTGCAGGAGGAAGTCCTGTCTGCGTGGAAGCTGAAATGGTTCGCACACAGGTCCAGTAGCTCCGCAAACCATGGTTGCTGGGGCCATTAAGGAACCACTAGGAAGACCGGAGTCATCTCCGTCCAGAGGTTCCTTAGCACCCTGGGAAGCAGGGGAATAGGAGGGAAAATGTAAGTCAGGGGAAAACCGCCAAGGAATCATCAGATCATCCACTGCTACCACCAGAGGATCTGACCAGCGGTAGCAAAACATCCAAACCTTCCTGTTGTGTCTGGTGGCCATCAGGTTGATCCACGGAAGTCCCCACCTCTGAACAATGAGGTCGAACACCTCCTAGTGAAGCTCCCATTCTCCGTTGTCCACAGCGTGTTGACTTAGAAAGTTGGCAAAGACGTTGTCTAAGCCTGGAATATGTATAGCGGAAATGGCAGGAACATGTACTCTGGCCCAGGTTAAAATAGCCTTGACCTCCAACCAAGCTGCAAGACTTCAGGTGCCACCTTGCTAGTTGATGTAAGCCACGGCCTTGGCATTGTCGGACTGGACATGAACTGGACATCCCATGAGATGCATGGAATATCACCCGGAGTTCCAGAACGTTGATTGGTTGGACAGACTCCTTCGCTGACCAACCACCCTGGACATTCAGGTGACCCAGGACCACTCCCCAACTGGATAGGTTGGCATCTGTCATCACCGGGGTCCAGAATGGAGGTTAGGGAGATTCAGCCACCAAGGAAGACTCAGTCCCACATGCAAGGAAAGAGAAACAGACAGTTTCAAGAGATCTGGGTCCCCCTTGCAATCTTGGATTACAAGCCTCTGTAGTTCCCTAGCGTGACCCATCACAAAAGTTACCACCTCTATGGTGGAAATCAACTTCCCTACCAGAGAAGTTAATATCTTGGCTTGAATGGACTCTCAAGCCAAAACTGAGGAAATCTTGTTGATGATCTGTTGAACAACATCCTCCATCAGAAAGACCATGCCTTGCAAGGTGTCAAATAGAAGACCCAGAAAGACCAATCTCTGAGATGGGATCGGGTCCGACTTGTCCATGTTCAGAACCCACCCGTGATGGGTGAGAGTGTGAATGCAGTCCGGCACCTGCTGCTGGAGGAGTTCTCTGGACAGGGCATTCAAGAGCAAGTCATCCATGTATGGAGTTACCCGAATTCCCCTCTCGTGCATGACAGAAATCAGAGCACCCAAGACACGAATAAACACCTGTGGGGCTGTGGTCAGACCAAAAGGGAAAGCCGAGAACTGGAAGTGCCCCATGTCGCAAGCGAACCTGAGGCACCGCCGGCTCACCAGATGAATAGCGATATGCAGGTAGGCATCCTGCAAATCCAAGGAGGCAGGAATCCCCCAGGACACATCGCTGCAATGACTGACTACAAGGACTCTTGGAGGTAATGAGTTTGGACCACAAAGGAATTGGGATCCTGGAGGACCAGAATAGGATGGCAGCTGCCATCTTTCTTGGAGAGCACAAATAGGTTGGAATAGAAGCCCAAACCTGTTTCGGGTTCAGGAACCTGTTCTAGAAGGTTCTGGACAGTCCCATGGAAAAAACAAAGCCTTCCCAGTTCCTGCACCCTTCGGAAACCACCAGCAAAACCCACGGATCCACAGCAATGTCTGTGGAAATGCTGAAAAGAAAAAGCTCCACAGACAGACACCCACAGGGGCATGCGGACCAAGGTTCAGCTAGTCCTGCTGAGGGAGGTTAGGCTCGGTGGAGGAGCTGCTTGATCTCCAGTGCTGTGGAGGCATAGGGATAGAACACAGCTCCTGAGATAGCACCTGGTCAGATCTCTGTATTTCATCAGGACAAGCATGAAAAAGACAGTGCCTTCGTGCCTGAGGTTTGCGCTTAGGGGCCAAGGAAAACCAAGCACACTGGCCCCCAGTAACCTCGCCAGTGATGTCCTTTAGTTCAGGGCCAAAAAGGGATGTACTCTGGAAGGGAAGAGAAACCAGAGATTGCCTAAAGGTCAGGTCAGCAGACCAGAACTTAAGCCACAGAGAGTGCCTAGCAGCCACAGAAAAGGCAGAGGACTTGGCCTCAAGCCTAACAGCATCAGATACGGCATCAGTAAGATAGCGCTGAGCCACAAAGATATTATCCAAAAGCATCAAAATGTAAGCTTTAGGGGCACCCATATGGACAGCATCAGACAGCTGGTCAGTCCAAACAGTCTATTAACCCATGCAGAAGCCAACGTGGGCCGCAAGGATGCACCTATGGCAGCGAATGCAGCCTGTAAAATATCGTCAAGCTCCCTATCGGCCAAATCAGTGAGAGTAGAAGGATCCAGTGCAAGTGATGCAGGGGAAGGAGAAAGACTGGCAATATAGGCATCAACCTTAGGAGATGTAGCCCACTGAGCCAAGGCACGTTAGAAAATGGATAGAGCTTAGTCTGTCTGACAGAGACAAATGCTTGACAGGGGTCTTCCACTCAGCAAGTATTATCTGGTCAATAGTGGGGTGAGGCAGAAAAACAGTGCCAAACTTCTTGCAACTTTGAAAGACAGCAGAAATAGGCTGAGGCTCCGAAGTAATAGGAACGTTAATGGTGTTCAAAACCACCTCAGCAGAGGGTTCAGGGTCAATGTCAATGGAGGCACCACCAAAGTGGAAAGAAGCCCCAAGTTAACACACAGAATCCTCTGAAATTTACAGCGACTGCTCCTCAGAGGAATCAAACAAGTCAGGAATGCCAGGTGCCATAGGGGCCACATGCCTGAGGGAAGTCGGGGGCTTCCAAGTCTGAAGAACCACGTGAAGAAGAAGAGGAAACTGTGCCATAGAGGACCTTAAGTCCTTGACCCAAATTGGCTCTTGTTCATGGCTAGAAGGCCCTGGCGTAGACTCAGGGGCCACAGTATATAAAGGGTATAAGTGTCCTGAATACTCCATTTTGCATGAGGAAAAATAATCAGTGGGGGTCATAGATGCCCCAGAAACATCAACCCTAGGTCCAGTCCCAAGCTCCAACAGTTCTGACATCCTGACAGATGATAAGGTGTCTGATAGAACAAGGAATAACCCAATACTGTGCCCCAGATTAAAGAAATGACCCCAGAAAAGTCTAAAATACACTTATCTGACAAGCGAAGGCTTAACCTGAGGAAGAGGGTAGAAGGATCCAAGCCCTGCGTAGGATACTCATGAAAGGAAGGAAAGAAAAAATGACGACTGAACTGTAATCCAATCAGAAAACAACCAATGAACCGGGAGTTTATGGAAAATGTTGTTTCCTTTCAGAGTACCCTAAAAACAGCACTAGAAGCCCCCAGAGGATGTGCACCAGAGTGTAGGGCAATGGCAGACAAGAAGAATGAGCCACCTCTGAACTCGGTAAGTGGAGCAGTTGCAGAGATATGTCCCACATGAAACTGTCCCATAGAGATCAATGGAGCATTGCTGCCATGCGGTAAAGCGCGCTCAAATAAATTAATTTTTACAAAAGTGTCCCAAAAGTTGTAAAACGCATAGAGAACAGATGAACATTAATAGAAAACACTGACCCCCAAGGGAAATGTGTAAAAATGTCCCCCAAATCACCCAACATGGTAGGGCAGGGGTTAAAGTACCACAGAAAACCCAAATGCTCAAAGTAGACAGAAGATAAAACCCAAATGAGTGCAGGAGTATACATGTAGGAACTCCTAAAGGAGTCCCATGTGTGGAGGGGGAACAGTGGGACAAGTGGAATATGGCTCAAAGGGTTGCTCACCTTTTTCTGCAGGTCTTCAACCTTCAGATTACCACTGAGAGAGAAGCCTCAGTGGGCTTCTCCAAGGGAAAAGACATAGCACGCAAGGTTTTTCCCCAGGGCTGGAAGGTCCAAAAACAACACTTGATAACTGAGCAATCCACCACTGGGAAGACAGTAATAGTAACCTGCCTAATGGGGGATTTCTACACCCCATATCTATCAAGAAAACAACAAAAGAAACTAAAAATAAGCAGAACTATTCTCTGTTGCCTTTCTCTTCAAGGAACAAATCTAACTGGAGAGGAGGCTAGCTAGTGGCCAGCTAAGGAGGAGAGGAAGGCTCCACCCCTGCATTCTTTTTCAGAATTGTTCCTGCTTACTTAAAGGGGCTGTCGCCTTCCCAGAGCTACCTGTAAGCTATATTGAATGACAGAGAAAACAGGTTTGAAATGGGAAGGGTTTTGGTGCTCCTAGTTGGTAATTAAGGACATGCCTTGCAAATAAAGCAGAGCTCATGCTATACTGAAAATAATAAGAAATTCAGCTTTAGATATCACTGAGTTTTAATTTCAGCAATGACATGCATACCATTTGAGAGTACTACCTTGTTTGTCGTCCATAAAGTAACAAATAACAGAGGACACCTGGCTCCATATCTATATCAATATGGTATCGGCATACAACTTACAGGTTTCTCTGTATTCATTAAAGTTTAAAAGGTACTATATGCATGCAATTGCTTCAGATACAGTTATACAATTGGTGCTAATGATCATTTGTAATGAGTATAAAATATCATATGAATCATACAATAGCAGCAAAATATGTTGGTTAAATTCTCATTGGTCTTTAACCTTTCACATTCAGGAGTTGTTTAATTCTTTACTGTATTAATATTCACCAGTATGGTAGAGAAGCTATTCCTTTTAGACCAGAGGTTCTCAACCCATGTCCTCAGTGGCCACTAACAGGCCAGAACTTAGGAATTTCCCTGCTAGAACACAAGTGTGTTGAGCAGAGGCTCAGTCGTATTGATTAACTCATCTGTGCTCTTAACCCCTTAACGACCATTGACGGTCATAGTACGTCAAGGGTCGATCTGACTGAACGACCCATGACGTACTATGACTGTCATGGAATTCCGGGCTCCCCCCGCGGCTGCACACCATTCAGGGAGTCCAGAAGCGGACGGAGCAAAAAAAAAAAAAAAAACGCTCCGTGGTCCTTAACTGACCGTGCCATACCGATCGGCCGGTCGTTAAGGGGTTAAAAGGAAATTCTAAAATCCTGGCCTGTTAGTAGCCACTGAGGGCACATGTTGAGAACCACTGTTTTAGACCATGTTCTTCCCTATAAACTAATATGAAATGAAATTGAAAAACAAACCTTTAATTGTGGTAAGATCACTGATATACATTTAGTAGTCTGTATGAGCCTATTCTAATCTCTCTGCAACCATTATGGTTACAATACTCTTTCATGAACAGATTCAAACCCTGCAATCTATATGGATGGGTAAGAATAATCATCTATGGTTTGATTGTCAGCTGCTGACCTTGTTTAAGAATATGAAACAATTTTGCTTTATGTGTCAAAGAAGAAAATATCCCATAGGAAATTTCAATGTGCTGGTCTACCTACTCATTTCCCTTTTTATATGACTTCACACCCTATCAATAGGATATCTGAAACCATATGTTGGGGCAAGATTAAAGGAAGTGGGTGTAGTTGTCAGAAATACTTAAATGGATATAGAAATGTTAACTGTGGTTCTGTTCCCAAGATAATGAATAAAACTTGCTTTCATAAAATGAATTTATAAAACCATTCGCCAAATAATTAAAGTTTTAAACCTTTGTTTTATTCCCCCTGGAAGTCATCCTGGTTCCCAAGTAATACATTTTAACTTAAAATCAGAGACAAATGGAAAAACAAAAGCTGTAAAACTTACTGACAGAAAAACCCATTCAATTTTGAATTTCTCTTCTATGTCCCAAAAGGGCAATTGCTGTATTCAATAACTCTCACTTCTATCAATGCTAATTCTCTGTTTTACCTCTTATAATCCCTCCCCTAAAAACTTTTATGTCACATCTTGATTAAAATAGATATATTATGTAGGAATAAAACGTATCATATAATATTACACAAATATTACAAAATCTTCCCATATTTTATTTATATTAAAATGACATACAAACTGAGAAGCACTGTTGTTTTTATTACCTACTTTTCTGTCCATCTGTCTGTACCTATTTTTATCACGGTTAGAAATAAAACATATTGCACTAACAGAGGTGTGATTTTGTATGTATCAATGAAGAGCAGATATCAGAGGAATGCTGCTCACCTTTGTCAAGATTGCCTTCAGGTTAAGTATAATAGGATCCTACCATATGTGGCAAGCAATCAATATCCAAGGCCACCTTGTAGAAGATCTGCCCTTCGCAGCTAAAACATGTTCAAGTTAAGAGAAGTCAAGCTCTCTCATCTTGACTTCCAACATGCAATTCCAGTAGATTCTCCAACAGTAAAAACAACATCATTCACATACATGGGAAGGAATGTGTAGATGATATATAATGTATTTTTATTTTTTTTGTTTTTGTTTTTTGGAAAAATGGTGCTGGTACAAAGTGTCTTTGGGTATCCTCTCAAAAAACCCTAGTCCTACATAAAATGCTTGTAATGTTCTCGTTTTGTAGCGCTTAACAAAATAAATTATATGGCACAAATCCTATCTCTCAAACCTTTATGGTTTGAGAGATATTCGCATATAAAGTTCCCCCCTCCCTCCCCTTCTTCTGACTTCAGCGTCTAGCGGACAGCAGGAGATCCCGGTCCGGGGACCAGCCGGCGGCTCTGCAGCAGAGCCAAAATCGCGTTATTTAAAAAGAATTACATACATACAAAGTGTGCCTGGTATGCAAGCACACTTTGTAGACCGTTCCAATGAAGTAGTTCTTTTTAAATAATGTGATTTCGGCTCTGCTGAAGAGCCTCCTCGAGTGGGCCGACTCGAATCTCCTGCTGTCAGCTGTAGGACAAGGGAAACATTACATGCAAATATCTCTCAAACCATAAAAGTTTGAGAGAGAGGATTTGTGCCCATAATTTATGTTTTTAAACGCTACAAAACAAGAATGTTTTTATGGGACATTACTGTCCCTTTAATAGCTTTATATGCCAGTAGGTATATACAAAGAGGTAAATTTCATCATAGTTCATACAAGCATGAATGCAGTGGTTGGTAGTAACTGTTATAAATGCTATTAAAGCTTTCAAATATACCCAGTGGTCAAACCATATGGTAACAGAGGAGTAAGATGCATGTTAACCCCATCTCTCTCAGACTAAATTAACCCTTTGTTATAACTGCTGCACTTCATTTTCTGGGTTCTTGGGTGTGGTTTAGTAATATTATTTGGGTGGCACTGATCCCTAATCCCAAACCCCACGATTTTGAGGATGGGTACAAATCTGTAATAGATTTACTATGTATCAAATCAAATACTCAGTTATGCTACCAGTAGAGTATTTTTTAATACAATTTAATGACACTTGTTGAGGTTTGAGGTTCAGTGGGGAGTGATCAGGGCTGAAACAAATAATGACATCATACACATAGAAACACACACACACATACAAATGTATGCACACTCACACAAACACAAGGATACAAAAGAACACGTATAAACTACACACGCACATGAACACATTCACACACAAGGAAAAAAGTACGCACGCACACAAACACACACATTCACAAACAAATAAACACATGTATGCAGTCTTAGTTACTTCCTTTACAGAGTTCCAGACCCATACATTCATTTAACTTATGAGTTGTCAGATGAACCAAACTGAGGAAAAATGTTGAAGTGGCAGCCCTGTCTTTTTCCTTTCTCCTGGGCTGGGGGCTGTGTTCACTCCCCCCTTTCCCAGTGCTCCTGGGGGAGGGGGGCCATCTCCTGGTGGCAAGGGAGAGGGCCTGGGGGGGTGGCAGGAAGGAAGAGGAGGATCTAGTTGTATGAAAAGCTGTGTTTCTAAATAGGTGCAGTAATTTACCTTTTGTTTTCAAGCCAGCACCTTTTGTTTCAGCAAGCAAACATAAAGAGGCCTACTAGAGCAACTGGACCACCCAGGTGTTACCAGGATGATTTTTGCTCAGCAGAACCTCACCAGGCATCTAATTGGCCTTCCAGGACCAGAACCACAGCTCCCATGGCAAGGGAAGTACAGACCACTTACCCCCAAGCCTCCTCCTCACTTCCCTTGTCTCCCCCTCCAACTCTCCTACCCCCCTTTAACCCTGCTTCCGCCTTCTCTGCCCCTATTCCCCATCCTTCCCTGGTTTTGCTATCTTTTCCACCCTCTGCTCCTCCATCCACACCTAATCCTCCTCCTGTTGCATCTTGTTCCCACACCCACCATTCCCTTTAGTCTTACCAATCCCTGTCTTCTCCTCCCCCATTATTTACCCCTTCTAAATCTGTCTATCCAAGCCTGGTTGTGGAGGAACATCCTCACCCCTTTTCCCTAACTCGCCTTTCCAACACCAATCCCCTTATGATAACCCCTGGTTGCTCCCTCCCCCACCACATTCATACCCATTTCCCAGTGCCAGGAAGAGACAGAATCCCTCAGGACTGCATCCAGCCTCTTCCTCTGTGCCCTCTCGTGCTGTAATGGTATCCTCCCACATCCACATCTCTTCCAGTAGGCGGGGGGCAGGACTTCCTGTGGACCGCCGCAGGACATCGTGTGGGGTTCATAGATAGCTATTGCCCCCTAGGCAGGAGCAAGTTGGGCCCATAGATTCTGGCCGCACCCAAGCACAACATCATCACTTTTCCACCCCTGCACGCACACCTCAGCCACACTTACTTTCCCTATCACAAAGCACACAGCAACACACGCCCACCCCTTCTATCAGCCAGCTCACCCTGGGCACCAACAGTCACCCGCATTCTCTCCCTATTAATGCAAGACAAGGGTGTCATATATCTGGAGAACCCCCCTTGGAACACATGGAAGCCACAACTAACTCCCACTCCGGTACACCTCTGGGGGTGGGGATACACAGCTCCAGGCTTTGTTATGGACAACTATTAAGGCCATTGGGGGCATACAGGAGTCTCAACTTCAGGAAGGCTCTGTGGTCATGCAAGGGGGAGGATGGCTCCTCCCAGCCAGGGTGGGGGGATGGACAAAATAATAGGCAAGACACTGATGCTCTTTCTGTTCCCAGACGTCCACTGGGCACGGGGATAGTTGGCGAAGAATCAACATGCCATCAGCAGACAGGGGATTCACGCAGGAAAAGAGGACGTCACCCCCAAAGGGGACAGAGTACAGCAGCACAAGAACCATATGCATCAGGTGAGCCTAATAATGTCTATGCATATGATGAAGATGACTGTTACAGTAGCATTGTCTCAGAGGCATTTACTAGCATCACTGACTCAGACTCTGATTCTGTACACTCAGACGCTGACTCAGACACCAACAACAAAGTTGAGGGTCTGGTCAAGAAGTATTTAAAGAAGCTAGGGGGAAGAGGGACTAACCTCCCTAATAATGGGATGTTAGAGCAGTCAGTAGGCAAGAGGTTTAAGTTTGCGGGGGCTGGGGACATTTACATGTGCATTCTATCTACCCTGTTTGCTCACATTCCCAACAAGGTGCGTAGGCAGGTCTTAGCCAGGAAGTATGTGGACTTGTTTAAATTGACGTGCTGGGCGGTAGAGGATAAGGAGGATGGGGTTAAGAAGGAAGCAGGAAGCAAGACCAAGCATATTATGGATTGGATCAAAGGCTTCACAGCATATGCCACTTTCTATATGGTCCATAATCCAGCGCAGGCTTTGAACTTGTTTAAATACCATGTTTTAATTGTTGACATTCATACAGCTTTTGGTGGAAGTGCATGGGATGATTAAGACTACGCCTTTCGCCAGAAGATGGCACATAGTAAGGTCCTTAATTTTGGTAGCAGGGACATGGACCTGTGGTCAAAGCTAGTCATACACACGGAGGGGGGGCTTATATCCCTAACCGAGGGCTGCAAAAAACACCTTCCAAGGACAGCGCAAGTGAGACCATTGTTTTGCGTACAATGCAGATACCTGCAAGAAAGGATTTGCTTGTAGGTACAGGCATGTTTTGCGAAATGCAGGGGTTCCCCCAGTCACCATCTGTGGAAAAGAGCAGTCGAAGGAAGGGGGACACTCCTTTCAAGACTCACTTGGGAAAGGCCCATCAACCCTAAACCTAGAGCAGTTAAGGGAAGTCCTTCAGGGCTATCCAGCTAGACACGAGGCACAGTTTTTGTTGGAGGGGTTTGAATGGCATTTTAAAGTTCCATTTGAGGGTTTAGTGGGGGGGGAGCAGCAACTTCGCAATTTGAGCTTACCAGAGTAATACCCAGACACAGTGCAAAAGAAGCTCCAGAAGGAGAAGCAGGGCACATTGCTAGCCCATTTCAGTTTCCCCCATTGCACAACCTCACAGTCTCCCCCCTGGGTGTGATCCCCTAGAAGGAACATGGTAAGTTCCATTTGATACAACACCTATCATACCCCAAAAGTCACTCAGTGAACGATGCCATAGATAGTCATGTTTGCATGGTGCAACACCAGTCATTTGATGAAGCATTGCAGAAGGTAATTCAAATGGGACCCTGAGCCCTTATGGCTAAAGCAGATGTGGAATCTGCCTTTAGGCTTTTACCACTACACCCAGACAGTTTTAGATTTATAGGTTGTCACTTTCAGGGCACTTATTACATGGACATATGTCTGCCTATGGGTTGCTCTATTTCATGTGCATACTTTGAGACATTCAGTTCCTTCCTGCACTGGTTGAAAGAGCAGCAGGGGTTGGGTAGATTGCACATTACTTAGACAACTTTCTCCTTGTGGGTCCACAGGAGGTTTCAGTATGTCAGCAGCTTTTGGAACAGACGAAGGTCACTTTCCAAAATCTTGGGGTCCCAATTGTACAGGATAAGACAGTAGGTCCCACGTCATGCCTCACCTTCCTGGGTATTGAGATTGACTCAGTAGCTAGGGAGGTCAGGTTGCCACATGACAAAGTCAAGTAGGTATAAGCGCAGGTGGGGAGGGCGCTGCGGGTGGGAAAATTGACACTGACAGTGCAGTCACTTCTGGGCACTCTGAATTTTGCCTCTAGAGTCATTCCCATGGGAAGGATTTTCAGCAGGTGCTGGGAAAGGGCTACAGTTAAGGTGAGGAAGCCCTTCCATTACAATAGAATCACTAGACAGCTGAAGGAGGACTTACGAGTGTGGAACACCTTCCTACAGGATTTCAATGATTTAAAGCTGTGGTGAGCAGCCCCTGCAGATAATTCTGATTTGGGGTTGTTCACAGATGCAGCCAGGGCAATAGGGTTCGGAGCATGCTTAGGGAAGGAGTGGTGTGCGAGCCGCTGGCCAGAAGAATGGCAGCAGCGGGGTTTCACAAAAAACCTTACCATTCTGGAGTTTTTCCCTATAGTGATAGCTACTGAAGTCTGGCAGGAGCGTTTTGCCAATCATGCAGTTATTTTCTGGACAGACAACATGAGGTCATGCATGCCATTAATAATCTATCATCTCATTCCCTGCCAGTGCTCACTTTGCTGCGTCACTTGGTGTTGTTATGTATGCAGCGTACTATACATTTCAAGGCTAGGCACATTCCAGGGGCAGACAACTGTGTAGCAGATGCATTATCTAGGGTGAAGTAGGAAATATTCTGTAACTTGTATACTTGTACCAGATGCTAATACTGTTGGTTGTGTTTGTCCACCACATATGTGGCAGTTGGTGATGAAGATCTAGATCAGCTGATCAGAACCTCCTTGGCTCCTAAGACTTGGGCAGCATAAAGTAGGGTATTCTCTTCTTGGAGTTTGCACGGGAAAGGGGAGCAAATAGCGATAGTGATAGGCAGGCTTGCATACTCATATACATTAGCCACATGAGAAAGGGGGGGTGCATCCAAAGCTAAGGTGGCCACAACTCTGGCTGGAATATCCTTTTTCTCACAACTTAGAGGGATAAGGAATGTCACAGATGGGCTTGTTGTCCACCATATAATGAAGGGGTGGGGGAAGTCAGCCGGTCCTACCCCTGACAAGAGGAGACCCATAGATGCGGAACGGTTAACAGCTATAATAAAAGTACTACCTAGGATTTTCAGCTCCCCTTTTGAGGCTTCCTTGTTTAAATGTGCCTTTGTGGTGGCCTTCTGTGGGGCAGAGTTGGTGGCACCAGCAAGTGGAGCCATGGGAAGGGGGTTGCAGGCGGGGCATGTTGAGTTATTGGAACGGGGGTGCATTGCCTGTTGCAGACTTCAAAAACTGATCAGGAAGGCAAAGGCAGTTGGTGCGCATGCTCCCCAGAAGGGATGCTGCCTGCCCTAGGGGAGGGTCATTTTGAAAGCATGCAGGCGGCTCCTCACTGTCATTTTTTCAGTTCAGAATGGTGCTATACAGAGCTCTAGCCTTGATCGGTTTAGACCCAGCAGTGTATGGTACTCACTCATTTACAATTGGTGCAACAACCGCAGCCATGGCTCAAGGTAGCTCCCCAGGAAATAATTGGTTTAGGAAGATGGAAATCTGGGGCCTACAAAAGAAACGTATGCCCACTTGACGCTGATTAATTAACATGTCAAATTTTATCTCCCTTTTACAGCTAGCAGATCTACCTGGTAAAACCTTCTTGTTGGGGTACTCCTATATGCTTTGGGCAGAGAAGAAAGCAGCCGCATCGGAGGGAGGCAGACAGCTTGGAATCCCACAGGAACTCATGCAGGTTTTCTGGCTGGTGAAACTTGGCATGGCATGGGGGCAGGTGTGGGATCTGTGGCTGGTGGCAGTGGGCATGTGGGGCCATTTGCAGGACGTGGTGATCCATGGAGGTAGTAACGACCTAGCCAAGATATCAGCGGTGGCCCTATTCCACATGATAAAGTATACATGCCATAGGATCTTGGATACCTGCCCCAGTGTTAGGCTTATCTGGTCAGAAGTAGTGCCCAGGCTGTCATGGCGGGGGCACATTCATCCCGCACCACTGACAAAGCTTGACATAAGATGATCTTGGCAATAGCCATATTTTGCCTTCCTGTGGGGGGGTACACCATCATGCATAATAAGATTCTTCAAAGGTCAGGGGGCTTGTACAGGGGAGATGGCATGCACCTATATAGTGAGGGTATAGAGTTGTTTACCAGTGCATTAGGTGCAGCCTTAGGGGTTAGTATGGGATCACAGCAATAGTGTGGGGTGCAGAAGGTCACCTTAGAGGCCCTTCTTCGTGTGGAGGCTTGTGGGTCCCGCAGGCCGCCTCAGTGTAGCTTAGCCTCAGAATGTACAGTTTCCAGAGGGCCTGGCTGACAGGAAGCTGGGTCCCGCCCTATGAAAGTTCCGGTTGTCTTTGGGGCTGGCTGCACAGCGGCCCCTCAGTAGCAGGGCAGGCTAATGCTGTGGGGCCATGCCGGATGTTGGTCTGGTGGGCCTGCATTAGAGGGGGGAGGATCCTCCAAGGGTAAATAGGTCAAACCCATTTTAATAAAGCTGTGATCTCTTTATTCCCACCAATTACTGTGTCTGTTTGTTTCTTTGAAATTGGTTGTGCTATAGGGTCTGGGGGAGTTGGGGTTTATTGGTTGGGGAAAAAAGGTGGGTAGTGATGCCTAGCCGCCTGAGGGGGCATAATGCCCACGAAAGGACATTAAGATGGCTGTCAGCCCTGTCTTTTTTCTTTCTCCTGGACTGGGGGCTGTGCTCCCTCGTCCCTTTCCCAGGGCTCCTGGAGGGGGGGGGGAGGGGGCCAATCACCTGGGGGCAAGGGAGAGGGCCTGGGGGGGGTGGGATGGAGAGGAGGGTCTAGTTGTATGAAAAGCTGTGTTTCTAAGTAGGTGCAGTAATTTACCTTTTGTTTTCCCTCCCAGCCCTTCAAACTGCCCCTGCTACAGTGGATTGGAGCAGCGTAGCAGCAGCTACAGAATAGGTCACGCTTAGGTCACAAGATTGTCTGGCACAGAATATAGTTCATCTTAGGCCCATAATACGGGTCTCCCAGGCCGCCTCAGTGTGGCTTAGCCACAGAAGGTGCAGTTTCCAGAGGGCCTGGCTGACAGGGAGCCGGGTCCCGCCCTATGAAACTTCTGGTTGCCTTTGGGGCTGGCTGCACTGCGGCCCTCAGTAGCAGGGCGAGCTAATGCTGTGGGGCACTGAGGTAAGGGGAGGGCTTGGGGAAAGTGTTGGTGTAGACCAGCATCCACAGGCCCTCACAGTTTGAAAGCAGTGGACATCATGGAGGTCCAGGGTAGGCCTTGAGTGCCTGAGAATCCCCTACATACCTCCATGGTGGTGGACAGCTGGGCATGTGGGTTCAAGCTGTCAGGGCTGGACATGGCGTCCATGCCGGATGTTGGCCTGGTGGACCCGCATTAGAAGGGGGAGGGTCCTCCATGGGTAATTAGGTTAAATCCATTTTAATAAAGCTGTGATCTCTTTATTCCCACCAATTACTGTGTCTGTGTGTTTCTTTGAAATTGGTTGTGCTATAGGGTTTGGGGGGGTTGGGTTTTGTTGGTTGGGGAAAAAAGGAGGGTAGTGATGCCTAGCCATCTTAATGTCCCAGAGTTGTCCAGGGTGAGTAACATACTACTATTCACAGACAACCCAGAGTGTCAGTCTTTGGTCTGTCTCAATCTGTTTCTATTCTCACCTGTTGTGCAGTTAGTTTGCTCCACTTTTCTTTATTCTTTAGCACATTAGCCATAGTTATATTTTCAATAAACACATTGTATAGTGAAAATAAAAAAAAAACACCAGATTTGTCCAATACTTGCTGATCTTATGAATAAAATAATACACATTTCACCAAATGTCCCTCTTTATGAGGCATAGTCCCTCTTTGAGACTAAAATCCCTGGGTCCCTCTTTCCCACCCTGGTGCCCCTCTTTTTAGGAGATCAGACTGTGTGGTGTGTATATAAGTGTATCACATCGCTCCACAGAAATAAAATACATTAATGTTTGTTCAATACGTGTGTTCATACATTAGTATGTGTAAAAAAATACTATGACCTTGCTCCAAATCACTTATTCAGAGGTGTAAATTAGTTATGAACTAACACACAAATTCTCAATAATGTGCCACCCACCAGAAAAGCTCCCAGCAACACCGCCAAAAACAAAAGTGTCCCTCTTTAGCCATTTGGAATGTTGATAGCAGGGGAGGGCTGGCCTGGGGGGCAGGGGGGCAATTGCCCTCTGGGCCAGTCATATGTCTGGGCTGGTGGGCCACACCCACTTGTTGCTGCAAATGTAGCTACACTAGTGATACCACAGAGCTTACAATTGAAATGGAGCTACAGTCCAAGTGAAGCTACACTAGTAACATAACCGATTTCTCTTGTAAGCTCTATGGTATCACTAATGTAGCTTTACTTAAATTGTAAGCTCTGTCGTTGCACCAGTGTAACCCCATTTCAGTTGTAAGCTTCATGGTATTGCCTTATTTCACAACACTAACCCTTTGAGTGCCAGAGGGGTATGCCCCTCTGGCACTCAAAGGGTTAATGGCAATTTTAAAATGTAATAAAAGGGGGTGGGCTGAGACAGTGGGCTGGAATGATAGTAGAATTGGGCCTCTTGATTATAGTTGCCCTCCAGGCCACAAGTTGCCAGCCCTCCCCTGGTTGGTAGGTATGATAATGAATACACTTATACTAGAGCACTCCTAAATGTGTACCTGCCCACCAGGTGCAATTGAACACAAACACACCGTTGTACTCCTGTGAACATACATTTATCATACATAAACATATATATAAATGCATATATACAAAAACCAGTGCAGTCACACATACCTAGATGAACAGTACCCCTGTAAAGGCTGGCTTCACAATGCCATGTACAATAAGTCACAGATACTAAGCTCGGCTCATGAGCTTGCAAGTGTATGCAAAAAGCTCACTGGGACTATGCAGTCGTGCCCAGTGTACAATCTCTTTTTGCTCACAAATGCCATACACAGAGAAAAAATATTCTGAAGCATATCATACAGGTACTACCAAAATGACAGTCCACCCACAAAATGCAAGATAATTATTCTCTGCACCAGAGAAACAGCTAAGCCCAGATATATGTTTTGGCCTTATTGAGCCTCATCAATGAGGTTCAGCTGAGTCCTCTACTCTCTTGTGAGCAAGGGGTCCACATCTGGATTCCCCCATTACCCTTAGGGTGCCATGAAATGCCAGACAATTATTTTCGGCACAATGGAAACAGCTAACCCCCAGACATTTCAGGCTTAATTGGTCCTCATCGGTGATCCCTTTAAGCACTCATGAGCGAGGGGGTCAACATCTGGATTCTCACATTACCCTTAAGGTGACCAACCCTAAGAGCAATTTGCATATACAGAGTAGAAGTCTGAGATGCTCAAGTCAGCTCATAAGCTTGCAAGGGTATGCAAAAAAGTTCACTGGCACCATGCCCTCACACCCAGAGTGCAATCTCTTTTAGCTCATAAATGCAATACACAAAGAAGAATTATTATGAAGCATATCATACAGGTCCTACCAAAATGACAGTACAGTCACGAAAGGGCAGACAATTCTTCAATGTACAAGGGATACAGCTTACCTCACACATGTTTCAGACTTATGGGCCTTATCAGTGAGGTGCAGCTGATCCCGCTAGGCAAATTTGAGCAAGGGGGCCACATCTGGATTCCCCGATTACCCTTAGCGTGACCAACCCTAAGAGCAATTTGCATATACAGAGAAATAGTCAGAGATGCAAAACTCTGCTTATGAGCTTGTAAGAGTATGCAAAAATCTCACTGGGACTGTGTCCTTGCTCCCAGGGTGCAATATCTTATAGCTCACAAACACCACACACAGAGAAGAAATATATCACACAGTTCCTGCCAAAATGACAGCCCAGACATGTAATGACAGACAATGTTTCTCTGAACAATGGAAACAGCTAATCCAAGTCATACCTTTCAACCTTATTGGGGCTCATTGGTGATTTGCAGCTGATCCTTCTACATGCTTCTGAGCAAGGGGTCCAAGTCCGGATTCCCTCATTACCCTTAGGGTGACAAACCCTAAGAGCAATTTGTATACAGAGAAGAAGTCAGAGATGCTCAACATGCCTCATGAGCTTGCAAGGGTATACAAAAAAAAAAAGCTCACTGGCACCATATCCTTGCACTCAGGGTGCAATCTCTTTTAGCTCATAAATGCCATATACAGTACAGAGAAGACATATTCTGAAGCATATCATACAGGTCATGCCAAAATGACAGTCCAGACACAAAATGCCAAACAATTTTTCTATGAACAAGGAAAACACCTAGCGCCAAACATACATTACTACCTTATTATACCTCATCCGAAAGTTACAGCCAATCCCTCTAGGCATTTGTGAGCATGGGGTCCATGTTTGGATTCCCCCATTACCTTTAGGGTGACCAACCCTAAGAGCAATTTGCATTTACAGAGAAGAAGTCAGAGATGCAAAACTCTGCTCATGAGCATGCTAGAGTATGCAAAAAGCTCACTGGGACTGTGTCCTCGCAACCACAAGACAATCCCTTTTAGCTCACAAACACAAAAAAAATAAATATTCTGAAGAATATCATACAGGTCATTAGTGATGAGCGAGCATGCTCGGCCGAAGCTCGGTTCGGCTCGAGCATCGCTCTGCTCGGCACATGGCGGTACTCGTACGAGTACCGCATGTGCTCGCCCGCCATGTTCGGGTCTCCTCCCCGCACATTTCGCGGCTGCAGCGCAGCCAATAAACGTGCGGGGAGGCTCTGACATCAGTGTAATGCCAGCAGCCATGTTGGCTGCTGGCATTACACTGATTGGCTGGCCAGAACCCGTGATCGGGTGCTGTATAGCACCTGACCAGCGAGTTTGGCTCAGTCTTAGCCAGGGAGAGATGAGGATAGGAAGGGAAAGTCAGTGTAGGGAGAAGAAAAGTGTGTTTCAACAACAAAAAGACCCAAAAGTCCTTTTTAGGACTATTGTGTGTGGGGGCAGCAGTTTATTTTGTTTTGGGGGGCAGAGTTTAAAAAAAAAACGTCACATATTCCGTTCACTGTGCCTAGCCGCAGATTAGCAGCACATTCTGTTTAGTGTGCAAAGTTGCAGATTAGCAGAACATTCTGTTTAGTGTGCAAAGTTGCAGATTAGCAGCACATTCTTTTAGTGTGCAAAGTTGCAGATTAGCAGCACATTCTGTTTAGTGTGCAAAGTTGCAGATTAGCAGCACATTCTTTTTAGTGTGCAAAGTTGCAGATTAGCAGCACATTCTGTTTAGTGTGCAAAGTGTAAAAAATAAAAGTCACATATTCCATTCACTGTGCCTAGCCGCAGATAAGCAGCACATTCTGTTTAGTGTGCAAAGTTGCAGATTAGCAGCACATTCTGTTTAGTGTGCAAAGTTGCAGATTAGCAGCACATTCTGTTTAGTGTGCAAAGTGTAAAAAATAAAAGTCACATATTCCATTCACTGTGCCTAGCCGCAGATAAGCAGCACATTATGTTTAGTGTGCAAAGTTGCAGATTAGCAGCACATTCTGTTTAGTGTGCAAAGTGTAAAAAATAAAAGTCACATATTCCGTTCACTATGCCTAGCCGCAGATAAGCAGCACATTCTGTTTAGTGTGCAAAGTTGCAGATTAGCAGCACATTCTGTTTAGTGTGCAAAGTGTAAAAAATAAACGTCACATATTCCGTTCACTGTGCCTAGCCGCAGATTAGCAGCACATTCTGTTTAGTGTGCAAAGTTGCAGATTAGCAGCACATTCTGTTTAGTGTGCAAAGTGTAAAAAATAAAAGTCACATATTCCATTCACTGTGCCTAGCCGCAGATAAGCAGCACATTCTGTTTAGTGTGCAAAGTTGCAGATTAGCAGCACATTCTGTTTAGTGTGCAAAGTGTAAAAAATAAACGTCACATATTCCGTTCACTGTGCCTAGCCGCAGATTAGCAGCACATTCTGTTTAGTGTGGAAAGTTGCAGATTAGCAGCACATTCTGTTTAGTGTGCAAAGTGTAAAAAATAAAAGTCACATATTCCATTCACTGTGCCTAGCCGCAGATAAGCAGCACATTCTGTTTAGTGTGCAAAGTTGCAGATTAGCAGCACATTCTGTTTAGTGTGCAAAGTGTAAAAAATAAAAGTCACATATTCCATTCACTGTGCCTAGCCGCAGATAAGCAGCACATTCTGTTTAGTGTGCAAAGTTGCAGATTAGCAGCACATTCTGTTTAGTGTGCAAAGTGTAAAAAATAAGTCACATATTCCATTCACTGTGCCTAGCCGCAGATAAGCAGCACATTCTGTTTAGTGTGCAAAGTTGCAGATTAGTAGCACATTCTGTTTAGTGTGCAAAGTGTAAAAAATAAAAGTCACATATTCCATTCACTGTGCCTAGCCGCAGATAAGCAGCACATTCTGTTTAGTGTGCAAAGTTGCAGATTAGCAGCACATTCTGTTTAGTGTGCAAAGTGTAAAAAATAAAAGTCACATATTCCATTCACTGTGCCTAGCCGCAGATAAGCAGCACATTCTGTTTAGTGTGCAAAGTTGCAGATTAGCAGCACATTCTGTTTAGTGTGCAAAGTGTAAAAAATAAAAGTCACATATTCCATTCACTGTGCCTAGCCGCAGATAAGCAGCACATTCTGTTTAGTGTGCAAAGTTGCAGATTAGCAGCACATTCTGTTTAGTGTGCAAAGTGTAAAAAATAAAAGTCACATATTCCATTCACTGTGCCTAGCTGCAGATAAGCAGCACATTCTGTTTAGTGTGCAAAGTTGCAGATTAGCAGCACATTCTGTTTAGTGTGGAAAGTTGCAGATTAGCAGCACATTCTGTTTAGTGTGCAAAGTGTAAAAAATAAAAGTCACATATTCCATTCACTGTGCCTAGCCGCAGATAAGCAGCACATTCTGTTTAGTGTGCAAAGTTGCAGATTAGCAGCACATTCTGTTTAGTGTGCAAAGTGTAAAAAATAAAAGTCACATATTCCATTCACTGTGCCTAGCTGCAGATAAGCAGCACATTCTGTTTAGTGTGCAAAGTTGCAGATTAGCAGCACATTCTGTTTAGTGTGGAAAGTTGCAGATTAGCAGCACATTCTGTTTAGTGTGCAAAGTGTAAAAAATAAAAGTCACATATTCCATTCACTGTGCCTAGCCGCAGATAAGCAGCACATTCTGTTTAGTGTGCAAAGTTTCAGATTAGCAGCACATATTCCGTGTAATATGAAGAAGGCGGGTAAAAAGGGACGGGGAAGTGGACGTGATCCTGATCGTTCAGGGCGCGGGTCAGGACGCGTAGAAACTGTGCCTGGTGCCAGAGCACAAGAAAGAAAGACATCCACCATACCTAGCTTCATGTCTCAGTTTACAGGGCGTCGCAGGACATCACTCTCGAGGTCAGACCACTGCGAAAAGGTGGTCGGTTGGATTTCAGGTGATACTGCTTCCAGTCGGTTAAGCACCACCCTGTCTTCCACCAAGTCCACTCTCAGTAGCCAAGAGTCTGGTCAACATAATCCTCACCCTGATCATCCTTCCTCCCACCATAGAGGGTCTGGTCAAAGAAGTGATCCCACACTGGGATATAGTGAGGAGCTCGTCTCATCACCAATCCTTCATTTGAACCTCTCTCCAAGCACGCTTGCAGAGGAACATGAAATCTTGTGCCCTGATTCACAATCTCTAGAGGGTACCCAATCACAAGAAGATGACAGAGGGGAACGGCATTTAAGGTCAAAGGAAGTGGATGATGATGATGATGAGACACAGTTGCCATCAAATCAACCACTATTACTGTCTCAAGACCTTGATGAGGAGGATGATATACAGTTGTCAATGACTGAGTATGTGGTGGGATCAAGAAATGAGGAGGATGATCAGAGTGAGGAAGTGGAGGAGGACTTGGTGGACGATGAGGTGACTGACCCCACCTGGGAAGGTGGAGAGCCGAGCGATGACAGCAGTCCTGAGGGTGAGCCATCTGCAGCACCGCAACAGGCTGGAAGAGGCAGTGGTGTGGCTACAGAAAGAAGGCGGACCGCACCAAACCGGCCCGCAAATGTTCCACGGAGCACCCCCTTGCGTAAATCTCCCTTGCCAAAGGGTAGGTGTTCCGCGGTATGGCGTTTTTTTAAGGAAAGTGCGGACGACAAAAAAATTGTAGTTTGCACCCTGTGCCACACCAGAATGAGCCGAGGCATGAACACTAGAAACCTCACCACCACCAGCATGATCCGACACATGGCATCCAAGCACCGTAATAAGTGGGAGGAACACCCGGATCGCCAATCTGTGTCTGCAGGCCACACCACTGCCTCCTCTTCCCCTGTTTTCGGTGCCGGCCAATCGCCTGTCGAAGGCGCAGGCCCGCATACCTCCCGCCCTGCACCTGTACCATCTGAAGCACCATCAGCGACCACATCCACTTCCCTGTCCCAGCGCAGCGTCCAAATGTCGTTACCCCAGGCATTTGAGCGCAAGCGAAAATACCCAGCCACCCACCCACAGGCCATAGCACTAACCTCACACCTTTCCAAATTACTGGCCATCGAAATGCTGCCATTTAGGCTTGTGGAGACTGAGTCCTTCCGCAGCCTGATGGCAGCAGCTGTCCCTCCGTACGCAGTCCCCAGCCGCCACTACTTTTCCCAGTGTGCCGTCCCCGCCTTACACCACCATGTGTCCCGTAACATCACCCGTGCCCTGACCAACGCAGTTACTGGGAAGGTCCACTTAACGACTGACACATGGACAAGTGCTTGTGGCCAGGGACGCTACATTTCCCTGACGGCACACTGGGTGAATGTCGTGGAGGCTGGGAGCGACTCGGACCCTGGGATGGTGGTGCTACCCACGCCGAGGATTGCGGGCCCTACCTCCATCAGGGTTTCCGCCAGCACCTACGTTATTGGCTCCTCCTCCTCCGTTTCCACCTCCGAATTCTCTGCGCGCAGCGCCACTCACCCATCAGCCGGTAGCTGGAAGCAGTGTAGCACTGCAGTGGGGAAGCGTCAACAGGCCGTGCTGAAGCTGATCTGCCTTGGGGACAAACAGCACACGGCCTCAGAGCTGTTGCAGGGGATTAGTCACCAGACCGAGCAGTGGCTCTCGCCACTCAACCTGCAACCAGGCATGGTTGTGTGTGATAATGGGCGTAACTTGGTGGCGGCTTTGGAGCTCGGCAAGCTCACACACGTACCATGCCTAGCGCATGTATTTAATTTAGTGGTTCAGCGATTTCTAAAAACCTACCCCAATTTGCATGATCTCTTGACCAAGGTGCGCCGCGTGTGTGCACATTTCCGTAAGTCATCAACAGCTTCAGCCGGCCTGTTGAAGCTGCAGCAGCGCTTACAATTGCCAGCTCACCAGCTGCTGTGTGACGTGAGCACGCGCTGGAACTCCACCTTCCACATGTTGGCCCGGCTTTGTGAGCAGCAAAGGGCAGTAGTGGAGTACCAGCTGTTACACGGTCGTCGCCTCTCCGTTCAACTTCCTCTAATCAGAAGTGAGGAGTGGGAATGGATGTCAGACCTCTGTGAGGTTTTACGCAATTTTGAGGAATCGACACAGATGGTGAGCGGCGATAACGCTATTATCAGTGTAACCATCCCACTTCTGTGTCTACTGAAACGCTCGCTGCTCACAATTAAAACCGACGCTTTGCATGTGGAAATGGGGGAGGAAGAGCTTACACAAGGTTATAGCCAGAGCACCCTCACTTCGTCTTCTCAGCGACAATTGGAGGAGGCGGAGGAGGAGGAGGAGGAAGACACGGTTGCCTCCGCTACAGAGGGTAGCCATGGAACTTTAGTTCCATCTCTTCAGCGTGGGTGGGCAGAAGAGGAGGAAGAGGATGAGGAGATTGAGAGTCATCCTCCTGGTGAGGACAGCGAAATCTTGCCTGTTGGTACTCTGGCACACATGGCTGACTTTATGTTAGGCTGCCTTTCCCGTGATCCACGCGTTATACGCATTTTAGACAACACGGATTACTGGGTGTTCACCCTTCTGGACCCCCGCTACAAAGAGAATTTCTCATCTCTCATTCCTCCGGTGGAGAGGACAAGCAAAATGGTGCAATACCAGAAGGTTCTTGTCGAAAAATTGCTCCACAATTTTCCATCTGACAACGCTGGCGGCAGAGTACGTGCTACCTTGGCCAACCGAGAAGTGGAGAAAAGAGGAGCACACAGCAGTTCCGAGAAAGGCAGGGCAACACTCTCCAAGGTGTGGGACACCTTCATGACACCCCGCCAGCACCCTCACCCTGATGCGCAGCCTAGTGTCACAAGGAGGGAAAAGTTTTGGAAGATGGTGAAGGAGTACATAGCAGACCGTGTCAGCGTCCTCAATGATCCCTCTGTGCCTTACAACTACTGGGTGTCCAAGCTGGACACGTGGTATGAACTGGCACTCTACGCCTTGGAGGTGCTGGCCTGCCCTGCCGCCAGCGTTCTGTCTGAGCGGGTATTTAGTGCTGCTGGTGGCATCATAACAGATAAGCGTATCCGCCTTTCCACCGACAATGCTGATAGGTTGACACTTATAAAAATGAACAAGGCCTGGATTTCCCCTGACTTCTCCACTCCACTGGAGGAAAACCCCGGGTGAACATAAAGTCACTTTAAATATGTTATTTACAATGATGGGAATACTCTGTATTCCCATTCACCCCTTCCACCCAAAAAATGGGTATATGGTTGACTCTCTTCCATATACCCTGGGATATAATTTTTATATAGGGCCAGCTCACCAGCGGGCCCTGTGATATAATTTTTATATAGGGCCAGCTCACCAGCGGGCGCTGTTTGACAATTTTTGTATAGGTCAGCTCACCAGCGGGCCTTCTCATATAATGTTTTATTGGGTCAGCTCTCTAGCGGGCCCTCTCATATAATGTTTTATAGCGTCAGCTCACTAGCGGGCCTTCGCATATACTGTTTAGGATGGTCAGCTCCGCAGCAGACCCTCACCCATAATGTTTTAGATGGTCGGCTCAGCGCACGTTTCCCTCTTAATCATGGCCCCAGTTCCGAAAAATCGATGAAATTTTTTGCAGAATTTGCAGATGATATACAAGTAAATATACAGCAAATACTGTTTGGTAAAAATTTTTCGCCTAAATTCGTTTTTATCGTCCTTTTTGTGTGTTTTACGGTCAGTCTGTAAAAATGGCGTACTACGGGCGAAACATCGTTCCCAGCAGCGACGTTGGAGTCCAAGATGCATCCAGACATCCTCCCTATGCTGTCCCTGAACCATTTCTGTGGTGTTTCCATCATTTTCTGCCCTTTTCCTATGGACCAGGCACCCTCCCCTCATCAGAGCAGGGGGTGCCTGGTGTAATGCTCGAGTCCTCCCATTGACTTCAATGGGGCTCGGGTGCTCGGCCGAGCACTCGAGCCTCCGGGGGTGCTCGGCCAGAGCACCCGAACACCTGAGCATTGGGGTGCTCGATCATCACTACAGGTCATGCCAAAATGACAGTTCAACCACAAAATGGCAGACAATTTTTCTCAGAACAAGGGAAACAACTAACCTTAGATGCTCTTATCAGCATTATCAGTGCTCATCTGTGAGACACAGTGGATCCCTCTAAGCACGTGTGAGCAAGGGTTCCACGTTTGGATTCCCTCATTACGTTTAGAGTGACCAACCCTAAGAGCAATTTGTATATACACAGAAGAAGTCAGAAATGCTCAACTCAACTCATGAGCTTACAAGGATATGCAAAAAACCTCACTGGGACTCTGTACTCATGCCCAGAGTGCAACCTCTCTTAGCTCACAAATACCATACACAGAGAAGCAATATTCTGAAGCATATCATACAGGTCCTACCAAAATAACAGTCCAGCCATGAAATGCCAGACAATTCTTTTCTGAACATGGGAAACAGCTAACCCCAGATGTACGTTTCAGCCTTATTGGGCCTCATCAGTGAGGTGCAGCTGATCCCTCAATTCAATCGTGGGCAAGGGGTCCACATCTGGATTCCCCCATTACCTTTAGGTTGACAAACTCTAAGAGCAATTTGCATATACATAGAAGTGAGAGATGCTCTACTCAGCTCATGAGCTTGCAAGTGTATGCAAAAAGCTCACTGGGATTATGTCCTCGCATCCAGAGTGCAATCTCTTTTAGCTCACGAATGCCATACACAGATAAGAAATATTCTGAAGCATATCATACAGGTCCTGACTAGTGATGAGCGAGCACCCCAATGCTCGGGTGTTCGGGTGCTCTGACCGAGCACCCCCTGAGGCTCGAGTGCTCGGCCGAACACCCGAGCCCCATTGAAGTCAATGGGAGGACTCGAGCATTACACCAGGCACCCCCTGCTCTGATGAGGGGAGGGTGCCTGGTCCATAGGAAAAGGGCAGAAAATGATGGAAACACCACAGAAATGGTTCAGGGACAGCATAGGGAGGATGTCTGGATGCATCTTGGACTCCAACATCGCTGCTGGGAACGATCTTTCGCCCGTAGTACGCCATTTTTACAGACTGACCATAAAACACACAAAAAGGAAAATAAAAACGACTTTAGGCGAAAAATTGTTACCAAACAATATTTGCTGTATATTTACTTGTATATCATCTGCAAATTATCCCAAAAATTTCCTTGATTTTCGGAAGTGAGGCCATGATTAAGAGGGAAACGTGCGCAGAGGCAAATTCTCCCCAAAATTTCCTTGATTTTCAGAACTGAGGCCATGATTAAGAGGGAAACGTGCACAGAGGCAAATTCTCCCAAAAATTTCCTTGATTTTATTGAACTGAGGCCATGATTAAGAGGGAAACGTGCGCTGAGCCGACCATCTAAAACATTATGGGTGAGGGTCTGCTGCAGAGCTGACCATCCTAAACATTATATGCGAAGGCCCGCTAGTGAGCTGACGCTATAAAACATTATATGAGAGGGCTCGCTAGAGAGCTGACCCAATAAAACATTATATGAGAAGGCCCGCTGGTGAGCTGACCTATATAAAAATTGGCAAACAGGGCCCGCTGGTGAGCTGGCCCTATATAAAAATTATATCACAGGGCCCGCTGGTGAGCTGGCCCTATATAAAAATTATAGCACAGGGCATATGGAAGAGGAGGAGGAGGATGAGAAGATTAAGAGTCAACCATATACCCGTTTTTTGGGTGGAAGGGGTGAATGGGAATACAGAGTATTCACATCATTGTAAATAACATATATAAAGTGAGTTTATGTTCCCCCGGGGCTTTCCTCCAGTGGAGTGGAGAAGTCAGGGGAAATCCAGGCCTTGTTCATTTTTATAAGTGTCAACCTATCAGCATTGTCGGTGGAAAGGCGGATACGCTTATCTGTTATGATGCCACCAGCAGCACTAAATACCCGCTCAGACAGAACGCTGGCGGCAGGGCAGGCCAGCACCTCCAAGGCGTAGAGTGCCAGTTCATACCACGTGTCCAGCTTGGACACCCAGTAGTTGTAAGGCACAGAGGGATCATTGAGGACGCTGACACGGTCTGCTACGTACTCCTTCACCATCTTCCAAAACTTTTCCCTCCTTGTGACACTAGGCTGCGCATCAGGGTGAGGGTGCTGGCGGGGTGTCATGAAGGTGTCCCACGCCTTGGAGAGTGTTGCCCTGCCTTTCTCGGAACTGCTGTGTGCTCCCCTTTTCTCCCCTTCTCGGTTGGCCAAGGTAGCACGTACTCTGCCGCCAGCGTTGTCAGATGGAAAATTTTGGAGCAATTTTTCGACAAGAACCTTCTGGTATTGCAACATTTTGCTTGTCCTCTCCACCGGAGGAATGAGAGATGAGAAATTCTCTTTGTAGCGGGGGTCCAGAAGGGTGAACACCCAGTAATCCGTGTTGTCTAAAATGCGTACAACGCGTGGGTCACGGGAAAGGCAGCCTAACATAAAGTCAGCCATGTGTGCCAGAGTACCAACAGTCAAGATTTCGCTGTCCTCACCAGGAGGATGACTCTCAATCTCCTCATCCTCTTCCTCCTCTTCTGCCCACCCACGCTGAAGAGATGGAACTAAAGTTCCATGGCTACCCTCTGTAGCGGAGGCAACCGTGTCTTCCTCCTCCTCCTCCTCCTCCTCCTCCGCCTCCTCCAATTGTCGCTGAGAAGACGATGTGAGGGTGCTCTGGCTATCACCTTGTGTAAGCTCTTCCTCCCCCATTTCCACCTCTTCCACATGCAAAGCGTCGGTTTTAATTGTGAGCAGCGAGCGTTTCAGTAGACACAGAAGTGGGATGGTTACACTGATAATAGCGTTATCGCCGCTCACCATCTGTGTCGATTCCTCAAAATTGCGTAAAACCTCACAGAGGTCTGACATCCATTCCCACTCCTCACTTCTGATTACAGGAAGTTGAACGGAGAGGCGACGACCGTGTAACAGCTGGTACTCCACTACTGCCCTCTGCTGCTCACAAAGCCGGGCCAACATGTGGAAGGTGGAGTTCCAGCGCGTGCTCACGTCACACAGCAGCCGGTGAGCTGGCAATTGTAAGCGCTGCTGCAGCTTCAACAGGCCGGCTGAAGCTGTTGATGACTTACGGAAATGTGCACACACGCGGCGCACCTTGGTCAAGAGATCATGCACATCGGGGTAGGTTTTTAGAAATCGCTGCACCACTAAATTAAATACATGCGCTAGGCATGGTACGTGTGTGAGCTTGCCGAGCTCCAAAGCCGCCACCAAGTTACGCCCATTATCACACACAACCATGCCTGGTTGCAGGTTGAGTGGCGAGAGCCACTGCTCGGTCTGGTGACTAATCCCCTGCAACAGCTCTGAGGCCGTGTGCTGTTTGTCCCCAAGGCAGATCAGCTTCAGCACGGCCTGTTGACGCTTCCCCACTGCAGTGCTACACTGCTTCCAGCTACTGGCTGATGGGGGAGTGGCGGTGTGTGTAGAGAATTCGGAGGTGGAAACGGAGGAGGAGGAGCCAATAACGTAGGTGCTGGTGGAAACCCTGATGGAGGTAGGGCCCGCAATCCTCGGCGTGGGTAGCACCCGTGCCATCCCAGGGTCCGAGTCGCTCCCAGCCTCCACGACATTCACCCAGTGTGCCGTCAGGGAAATGTAGCGTCCCTGGCCACAAGCACTTGTCCATGTGTCAGTCGTTAAGTGGACCTTCCCAGTAACTGCGTTGGTCAGGGCACGGGTGATGTTATGGGACACATGGTGGTGTAATGCGGGGATGGCACACCGGGAAAAGTAGTGGCGGCTGGGGACCGCGTACCGAGGGACAGCTGCTGCCATCAGGCTGCGGAAGGACTCAGTGTCCACAAGCCTAAATGGCAGCATTTCGATGGCCAGTAATTTGGAAAGGTGTGAGGTTAGTGCTATGGCCTGTGGGTGGGTGGCTGGGTACTTTCTCTTGCGCTCAAATGCCTGGGGTAACGACATTTGGACGCTGTGCTGGGACAGGGAAGTGGATGTGGTCGCTGATGGTGCTTCAGATGCTACAGGTGCAGGGCGGGAGGTATGCGGGCCTGCGCCTTCGACAGGCGATTGGCCGGCACCGAAAACAGGGGAAGAGGAGGCAGTGGTGTGGCCTGCAGACACAGATGGGCGATCCAGGCGTTCCTCCCACTTACTACGGTGCTTGGATGCCATGTGTCGGATCATGCTGGTGGTGGTGAGGTTTCTAGTGTTCATGCCTCGGCTCATTCTGGTGTGGCACAGGTTGCAAACTACAATTCTTTTGTCGTCCGCACTTTCCTTAAAAAAACGCCATACCGCGGAACACCTACCCCTTGGCAAGGTAGATTTACGCAAGGGGGTGCTCCGTGGAACATTTGCGGGCCGGTTTGGTGCGGTCCGCCTTCTTTCTGTAGCCACACCACTGCCTCTTCCAGCCTGTTGCGGTGCTGCAGATGGCTCACCCTCAGGACTGCTGTCATCGCTCGGCTCTACACCTTCCCAGGTGGGGTCAGTCACCTCATCGTCCACCAAGTCCTCCTCCACTTCCTCACTCTGATCATCCTCCTCAAGTCTTGATCCCACCACATACTCAGTCATTGACAACTGTATAACATTCTCCTCAACAAGGTCTTGAGACGGAAATAGTGGTTGATTTAATGGCAACTGTGTCTCATCATCATCATCATCATCATCCACTACTTCCTTTGACCTTAAATGCCGTTCACATCTGTCATCTTCTTGTGATTGGGTAGCCTCTAGAGGTTGTGAATCAGGGCACAAGATGTCATGTTCCTCTGCAAGCGTGCTTGGAGAGAGGGTCAAATGAAGGATTGGTGATGAGACGAGCTCCTCACTATATCCCAGTGTGGGATCACTTCTTTGACCAGACCGTGTATGGTGGGAGGAAGGATGATCAGAGTGAGGATTATGTTGACCAGACTCTTGGCTACTGAGAGTGGACTTGGTGGAAGACAGGGTGGTGCTTAACCGACTGGATGCAGTATCAGCTGTCATCCAACCGACCACCTGTTCGCAGTGGTCGGACCTCGAGAGTGATGTCCTGCGACGCCCTGTAAAATTACACATGAAGCTAGGTATGGTGGATGTCTTTCTTTCTTGTGCTCTGGCACCAGGCACAGTTTCTCCGCGTCCTGACCCGCGCCCTGAACTTTCAGGATCACGTCCACTTCCCCGTCCCTTTTTACCCGCCTTCTTCATCTTACACAGAATATGTGACTTTAATATTTGAGTTTGAAAACTTAACAGTATTTCTTACTATTCTGCAAATCTGCAGAGTACACAGAATAGGCTGTTAAACGGCGGTGAAACACACTGAATGGAATATGTGAGTTTAATATTTGAGTTTGAAAACTTAACAGTATTTCTTATTATTCTGCAACTGTACAGAGTACACAGAATAGGCTGTTAAACGGCGGTGAAACACACTGAATGGAATATGTGACTTTAATATTTGAGTTTGAAAACTTAACAGTATTTCTTATTATTCTGCAACTGTACAGAGTACACAGAATAGGCTGTTAAACGGCGGTGAAACACACTGAATGGAATATGTGACTTTAATATTTGAGTTTGAAAACTTAACAGTATTTCTTATTATTCTGCAACTGTACAGAGTACACAGAATAGGCTGTTAAACGGCGGTGAAACACACTGAATGGAATATGTGACTTTAATATTTGAGTTTGAAAACTTAACAGTATTTCTTATTATTCTGCAACTGTACAGAGTACACAGAATAGGCTGTTAAACGGCGGTGAAACACACTGAATGGAATATGTGACTTTAATATTTGAGTTTGAAAACTTAACAGTATTTCTTATTATTCTGCAACTGTACAGAGTACACAGAATAGGCTGCTAAACTGCGGTGAAACACACTGAATGGAATATGTGACTTTAATATTTGAGTTTGAAAACTTAACAGTATTTCTTATTATTCTGCAACTCTGCAGAGTACACAGAATAGGCTGCTAAACTGCGGTGAAACACACTGAATGGAATATGTGAGTTTAATATTTGAGTTTGAAAACTTAACAGTATTTCTTATTATTCTGCAACTGTACAGAGTACACAGAATAGGCTGTTAAACGGCGGTGAAACACACTGAATGGAATATGTGACTTTAATATTTGAGTTTGAAAACTTAACAGTATTTCTTATTATTCTGCAACTGTACAGAGTACACAGAATAGGCTGCTAAACGGCGGTGAAACACACTGAATGGAATATGTGACTTTAATATTTGAGTTTGAAAACTTAACAGTATTTCTTATTATTCTGCAACTGTACAGAGTACACAGAATAGGCTGCTAAACTGCGGTGAAACACACTGAATGGAATATGTGACTTTAATATTTGAGTTTGAAAACTTAACAGTATTTCTTATTATTCTGCAACTCTGCAGAGTACACAGAATAGGCTGCTAAACTGCGGTGAAACACACTGAATGGAATATGTGAGTTTAATATTTGAGTTTGAAAACTTAACAGTATTTCTTATTATTCTGCAACTGTACAGAGTACACAGAATAGGCTGTTAAACGGCGGTGAAACACACTGAATGGAATATGTGACTTTAATATTTGAGTTTGAAAACTTAACAGTATTTCTTATTATTCTGCAACTGTACAGAGTACACAGAATAGGCTGTTAAACGGCGGTGAAACACACTGAATGGAATATGTGACTTTAATATTTGAGTTTGAAAACTTAACAGTATTTCTTATTATTCTGCAACTGTACAGAGTACACAGAATAGGCTGCTAAACTGCGGTGAAACACACTGAATGGAATATGTGACTTTAATATTTGAGTTTGAAAACTTAACAGTATTTCTTATTATTCTGCAACTGTACAGAGTACACAGAATAGGCTGCTAAACTGCGGTGAAACACACTGAATGGAATATGTGAGTTTAATATTTGAGTTTGAAAACTTAACAGTATTTCTTACTATTCTGCAACTGTACAGAGTACACAGAATAGGCTGTTAAACGGCGGTGAAACACACTGAATGGAATATGTGACTTTAATATTTGAGTTTGAAAACTTAACAGTATTTCTTATTATTCTGCAACTGTACAGAGTACACAGAATAGGCTGTTAAACGGCGGTGAAACACACTGAATGGAATATGTGACTTTAATATTTGAGTTTGAAAACTTAACAGTATTTCTTATTATTCTGCAACTGTACAGAGTACACAGAATAGGCTGTTAAACGGCGGTGAAACACACTGAATGGAATATGTGACTTTAATATTTGAGTTTGAAAACTTAACAGTTTTTCTTATTATTCTGCAACTGTACAGAGTACACAGAATAGGCTGTTAAACGGCGGTGAAACACACTGAATGGAATATGTGACTTTAATATTTGAGTTTGAAAACTTAACAGTATTTCTTATTATTCTGCAACTGTACAGAGTACACAGAATAGGCTGTTAAACGGCGGTGAAACACACTGAATGGAATATGTGACTTTAATATTTGAGTTTGAAAACTTAACAGTATTTCTTATTATTCTGCAACTGTACAGAGTACACAGAATAGGCTGTTAAACGGCGGTGAAACACACTGAATGGAATATGTGACTTTAATATTTGAGTTTGAAAACTTAACAGTATTTCTTATTATTCTGCAACTGTACAGAGTACACAGAATAGGCTGTTAAACGGCGGTGAAACACACTGAATGGAATATGTGACTTTAATATTTGAGTTTGAAAACTTAACAGTATTTCTTATTATTCTGCAACTGTACAGAGTACACAGAATAGGCTGTTAAACGGCGGTGAAACACACTGAATGGAATATGTGACTTTAATATTTGAGTTTGAAAACTTAACAGTATTTCTTATTATTCTGCAACTGTACAGAGTACACAGAATAGGCTGTTAAACGGCGGTGAAACACACTGAATGGAATATGTGACTTTAATATTTGAGTTTGAAAACTTAACAGTATTTCTTATTATTCTGCAACTGTACAGAGTACACAGAATAGGCTGTTAAACGGCGGTGAAACACACTGAATGGAATATGTGACTTTAATATTTGAGTTTGAAAACTTAACAGTATTTCTTATTATTCTGCAACTCTGCAGAGTACACAGAAAAGGCTGCTAAACTGCGGTGAAACACACTGAATGGAATATGTGACTTTAATATTTGAGTTTGAAAACTTAACAGTATTTCTTATTATTCTGCAACTCTGCACAGTACACAGAATAGGCTGCTAAACGGCGGTGAAACACACTGAATGGAATATGTGACTTTGATATTTTAGTTTGAAGACTTAACAGTATTTCTTCCTATTCTGCAACTCTGCACAGTACACAGAATAGGCTGCTAAACTGCGGCGAAGCACACTGAATGGAATATGTGACTTTGATATTTTAGTTTGAAGACTTAACAGTATTTCTTATTATTCTGCAACTCTGCACAGTACACAGAATAGGCTGCTAAACGGCGGTGAAACACACTGAATGGAATATGTGACTTTGATATTTTAGTTTGAAGACTTAACAGTATTTCTTCCTATTCTGCAACTCTGCACAGTACACAGAATGTGCTGCTAAACTGCGGCGAAGCACACTGAATGGAATATGTGACTTTGATATTTTAGTTTGAAGACTTAACAGTATTTCTTCCTATTCTGCAACTCTGCACAGTACTCAGAATGTGCTGCTAAACTGCGGCGACGCACACTGAATGGAATACGTGACTTTGATATTTTAGTTTGAAGACTTAACAGAATGTGCTCTAATCTGCAACTTTGCACACTAAACAGAATGTGCTCTAATCTGCAACTTTGCACACTAAACAGAATGTGCTCTAATCTGCAACTTTGCACACTAAACAGAATGTGCTCTAATCTGCAACTGTGCACACTAAACAGAATGTGCTCTAATCTGCAACTTTTCACACTAAACAGAATATTTTTTTTTTTTTTTTTTTTGTTTTTTTCCCCCCACACACAATATAACCTGCTGCCCCCACACACAGTAGTCCTAAAAAGGACTTTTGGTTCTTTTTTGTCACAATTTTTTTTTTCCTCCCTACACTGCCTTTCCCTTCCTATCCTCAGCTCTCCCTGGCTCAGACTGAGCCGAACTCGATGGTCAGGTGCTATACAGCACCTGACCACGGGTTGTGGCCAGCCAATCAGTGTAATGCCAGCAGCCAACATGGCTGCTGGCATTACACCGATGTCAGAGCCTCCCTGCACGTTTATTGGCTGCGCAGCAGCCGCAAAACGTGCGGGGAGGAGACCCGAACATGGCGGGCGAGCACATGCGGTACTCGTACGAGTACCGCCATGTGCCGAGCAGAGCGATGCTCGAGCCGATCCGAGCATCGGCCGAGCATGCTCGCTCAACACTAGTCCTGACAAAATGATAGCTCAGCCATAAAATGCTAGACAATTCTTCAGTAAACAAAGGAACCAGCTAACTTCAGTAGCATTTTTCAGCTTTATTGGGCCTCATCGGTGAGGTGCAGCTGATCTCGCTATTCACTTGTGAGAAAGAGGTCCACATCTGGATTCTCCCATTACCTTTACGGTGGAAAACCCTAAGAGCAATTTGCATATACATAGAAGTCAGAGATGCTCAACTCAACTCATGAACTTACAAGGGGTGTGCAAAAAGCTCACTGGGACTATGTCCTCGTGTCCAGGGTGCAATATCTTTTAGCTCACAAATACCATACACAGAGAAGAAATATTCTGAAGCATATCTTACAGGTCCTGCCAAAATGACAGTCCAGCTACAAAATACCAGACAATTCTTCTCTGAACAAGGGGGGAAGAAAGAGAAAGAGAAAGAGAAAGAGAAAGAGAAAGAGAAAGAGAAAGAGAAAGAGAAAAAACTTACCCCAGATATAAGTTTCAGCTTTATTGGACATCATCATTGAAGTACAGATGATCCCTTTAGGCACTTATGAGTGAGGGGTCCACGTCTGGATTCTCGCATTACCCTTAGGGTGACCAAACCTAAGAGCAATTTGTATATAGAGAGAAGAGGTCAGAAATGCTCAACTCAACTCATGAGCTTACAAGGATATGAAAAAAGCTCACTGGGACTCTCTTTTAGCTCACAAATACCATACACAGAGAAGCAATATTCTGAAGCATATCATACAGGTCCTACCAATATAACAGTCCAGCCATGAAATGCCAGACAATTCTTCTCTGAACATGAGAAACAGCTAACCCCAGATGTAGGTTTCATCCTTATTGGGCCTCATCGATGAGATGCAGCTGATCCCTCAATCCAATTGTGGGCAAGGGGTCCACATCTGGATTCCCCCTTTACCCTTAGGATGACAAACTCTAAGAGCAATTTGCATATACATAGAAGAAGTCAGAGATGCGCTACTTAGCTCATGAGCTGGGATTATGTCCTCGCGCCCAGAGTGCAACCTCTTTTAGCTTACGAATGCCATACACAGAGAAGAAATATTCTGAAGCAAATCATACAGGTCCTGAAAAATGATAGCCCAGCCATGAAATGCTAGACAATTTCTTTTGTAAACAAGAGAACCAGCTAACCCCAATAGTATTTTTCAGCTTTATTGGGCCTCATCTGTGAGGTGCAACTGATCCCTCTATTCAGTTGTGAGCAAGAGGTCCACATCTGGATTCTCCCATTAGCCTTACGGTGCTCAACTCAACTCATGAGGTTACAAGGAGTGTGCAAAAAGCTCACTGGGACTATGCCCTCACATATAAGGTGCAATATCTTTGAGCTCACAAATACCATACACGGAAAAGAAATATATATATATATATTATATATATATATATATATATATATATATATATATATATATATATATATTCATATCATAAAGGTCCTAGCAAAATAACAGCCCAGCCATAAAATGCCAGACAGTTCTTCTCTGAACAAGAGGAACAACGAACCCCGGCTATATTTCAGCTCTATTGGGTATTATCAGTGAGGTGCAGATGATCTCTTTAGGCACTTCTGAGCGAGGGGGTCCACGTCTGGAGTCTCACATTACTCTTAGGGTGACCAACGCTAAAAGCAATTTGCATATACAGAGAAGAAGTCAGATATGCTCTACTCAGCTCATAAGCTTATAAGGGTATGCAAAAAAAAAAAAAGCTCACTGGTACAATGTCCTCACACCCAGGGTGTAATCTCTTTTAACTCATAAATGCCATACACAAAGAAGAAATATTCTGAAGCATATCATACAGGCCCTGACAAAATGGGACAAGGGAAACAAGTAACCCCAGACATACTTTTCCGCCATAATGAGCTTTATCAGTGAGATGCAGCTGATCCTTCTATGCACTTCTGAGCAAGGGGCCCATATCTGGATTCTCCCATTACTATTAGGGTGACCAACCCTAAAAGCAATTTGCATATACAGTGGAGGTGTCAGAGATACTCAACTCAGCTCAGCTCATGAGCTAGCAAGGGTATGCAGAAAGCTCACTGAGACTATGTCCTTGCACCCAGGATGCAATTTCTTTCACCTCACAAATGCCATACACTGAGAAGAAGTATTCTGAAGCATATCATACAAATCCTGCCAAGATAACAGTATAGCCATGAAATGCCAGACAATTCTTTTCTGAACAAGGGAAATAGCTAATCCCAGACTTACATTTCAGTTTTATTGGGGCTCGCCAGTGAGGTACAGATAATCCTTCCAAACCCTTGTGAGCAAGGGGTCTAGGTCTGGATTCCCCCATTACCATTAGTGTGACCAACCCTAAGATCAATTTGCTTATACAGAGAAACGTCATGAGCGTACAATGGTATTCAAAAAGCTCACTGGGACTATGTCCTTGCACCCAGGGTGCAATCTTTTTTAGCTCACAAATGCCATACATAGAGAAGAAAAATATCATATAGAACCTGCCAAAATGACAGTCCAAGCCAAAAAATGATGTGAGAGGCTCTGAGCATGAACAAAAGCACAATGGCCTGTTCTTCAACTAGTCACTGCTCAAGAGCATCACATTTTAGCTCTCTAATGCCATTACAGAGGAGAAATCTCCACATACATATTAGACTAATCCCGCCCATTAGGACAGTACAGTACCAAAACGATGGGCAAGTCCCCTCTGCATGGAAAAACCAGCTAATCCCCAGTCATACATTTCTGCCTTATTTTTGCCTTGTCAGTGAGGTACAGCTGGCTTCCCTAGGCACTAAGAGCAAGGGGTCCACGTCTGGATTACCCTTTACACTTAGGGAGATACCCTAAGTGTTTTGCAGATACAAGCCAAAAAATGATGCAAGAGGCTCTGAGCACGAACAAAAGCACAATGGCCTGCTCTCCGGCTAGTCACCGCTCAAGAGCATCACATTTTAGCTCTCTAGTGCCATTACAGAGAAGAAATTTCCACATACATATTAGACTAATCCCGCCCATAAGTACAGTACAGTAACAAAACAATGTGCAAGTCCCCTCTGCATGGAAAAACCAGCTAATCCCCAGTCATACGTTTCTGCCTTATTTTTCCCTTGTCAGTGAGGTGCAGCTGGCTTCCCTAGGCACCAAGAGCAAGGGGTCCACGTCTGGATTACCCTTTACACTTAGGGAGAGACCCTAAGTGTTTTGCAGATACAAGCCAAAAATGATGTGAAAGGCTCTGAGCACGAACAAAAGCACAATGGCCTGTTCTCTGGCTAGTCACCACTCAAGAGCATCACATTTTCGCTCTCTAGTGCCATTGCAGTGGAGAAATCTCCACATACATATTAGACTAATCCCGCCCATAAGGACAGTCCAGTACAAAAAATGATGGACAAGTCATCTCTGCACAGAAAAACCCAACTAACCCCAGGCATACATTTCAGCTTTATTTGGGCCTCATCAGTGAAGTGCAGCTGGCTTCCTTAGGCACTGAGAGCAAGGGGTCCACATCTGGATTACCCTTTACACTTAGAGAGAGACCCTAAGTGTTTCTCAGATACAAGCCACAAGATGATGTGAGAGGCTCTGAGCATGAACAAAAGCACAATGGCCTGTCCTCTGGCTAGTCACCGCTCAAGAGCATCACATTTTAGCTCTCTAGTACCATTCCAGAGGAGAAACCTCCACAAACATATTAGACTAATCCTGCCCATCAGGACAGTCCAGTACCAAAATAATGGCCAAGTCCCCTCTGCACAAAAAAAAACCAACTAACCCCAGACATACATTTTTGCCTTATTTGGGCCTCATCAGTGAGGTGCAGCTGGCTTCCCTAGGCACTGAGAGCAAGGGGTCCGTGTCTGGATTACCCTTTACACTTAGGGAGATACCCTAAGTGTTTCTCAGATACAAGCCAAAAAATGATGCGAGAGGCTCTGAGCACGAACAAAAACACAATGGCCTGCTCTCCGGCTAGTCACCACTCAAGAGCATCACATTTTAGCTCTATAGTGCCATTACAGAGGAGAAATCTCCACATACATATTAGACTAATCCCGCCCATAAGTACAGTACAGTACAGTACAGTACAGTACAGTAACAAAACAACGGGCAAGTCCCCTCTGCACGGAAAAAAACAGCTACTCCCCAGACGTATGTTTCGGCCTTATTTGGGCCTCGTCAGTGAGGTGCAGCTGGCTTCCCTAGACACTGAGAGCAAGGAGTCCATGTCTGGATTACCCTTTACACTTAGGGAGAGACCCTAAGTGTTTTGCAGATACAAGCCAAAAGATGTGAGAGGCTCTGAGCACAAACAAAAGCACAATGGCCTGTTCTCCGGCTAGTCACCACTCAAGAGCATCACATTTTAGCTCTCTAGTGCCATTACAGAGGAGAAATCTCCACATACATATTAGACTAATCCTGCCCATAAGGACAGTGCAGTACAAAAATGATGAGCAAGTCCCATCTGCACAGAAAAATCCAACTAACCCCAGACATACATTTCAGCTTTATTTGGGCCTCATCAGTGAGGTGCAGCTGGCTTCCCTAGTCACTGAAAGCAAGGGGTCCACATCTGGATTACCATTTACACTTAGGGAGAGAACCTAAGTGTTTCGCAGATACAAGCCAAAAATGATGTTAGAGGCTCTGAAAACAAACAAAAGCACAATCCTGTTCTCCGGCTAGTCGCCGCTCAAGACCATCACATTTTAGCTCTCTAGTGCCATTGCAGAGGAGAAATCACCACATGCATATTAGACTAATCCCGCCCATAAGGACGGTACAGTACAAAATGATGGGCAAGTGCCCACTGCACAGAAAACCAGCTAACCCCAGACATACGTTTAAGCCTTATTTGGGCCTCATCAGTGAAGTGCAGCTGGCTTCCCTAGGCACTGTGAACAAGGGGTCCATGTCTGGATTACCCTTTACACTTAGGGAGAGACCCTAAGGGTTTTGCAGACACAAGCCAAAAAAATTAAGTGAGAGGGTCTGAGCACAACCAAAAGAACAATGGCCTGTTTTCCAGCTAGTCACAGCTCAAGAGCATCACATTTTAGCTCTCTAGTGCCATTATAGAGGAGAAATCTCACATATACATATTAGACTAATCCCACCCATAAGGACAGTCCAGTACCAAAATGATGGGCAAGTCCCCTCTGCACAGAAAAACCAACTAACCCCAGGCATACATTTTGGCTTTACTTGGGCCTCGTCAGTGAGGTGCAGCTGGCTTCCCTAGGCACTGAGAGCAAGGGGTACACATCTGGATTACCCTTTACACTTAGGGAGAGACCCTAAGTGTTTTGCAGATACAAGCCAAAAAATGATGTGAGAGGCTCTGTGCACAAACAAAAGCACAATGGCCTGTTCTCCAGCTAGTCAACGCTCAAGAGCATCACATTTTAGCTCTCTCGTGCCATTGCAGAGGAGAAACCTCCACATACATATTAGACTAATCCCGCCCATAAGGAGTGTCCAGTACCAAAATGATGGGTAAGTCCCCTCTGCACAGAAAACCCAGACATACATGTCAGCCTTATTTGGGCCTCGTCAGTGAGGTGCAGCTGGTTTCCCTAGGCACTGAGAGCAAGGGGTCCACGTCTGGATTACCCTTTATACTTTGGGAGAAACCCTAAGTGTTTTGCAGATACAAGCAAAAAAATGAAGTGAGAGGCTCTGAGCACAAACAAAAGCACAATGGCCTGTTCTCCGGCTAGTCACCACTCAAGAGCATCACATTTTACCTCTCTAGTGCCATTACAGAGGAGAAATATCCACATACATATTAGACTAATCCCGCCCATAAGTACAGTACAGTACAGTACAGTACAGTAACAAAACAATGGGCAAGTCCCCTCTGCACGGAAAAAAACAGCTACTCCCCAGAGTAAATATCGGCCTTATTTGGGCCTCGTCAGTGAGGTGCAGCTGTTTTCCCTAGACACTGAGAGCAAGGAGTCCATGTCTGGATTACCCTTTACACTTAGGGAGAGACCCTAAGTGTTTTGCAGATACAAGCCAAAAAATGATGTGAAAGGCTCTGAGCACGAACAAAAGCACAATGGCCTGTTCTCTGGCTAGTCACCACTCAAGAGCATCACATTTTAGCTCTCTAGTGCCATTGCAGAGAAGAAATCTCCACATACATATTAGACTAATCCCGCCCATAAGGACAGTGCAGTACAAAAATGATGAGCAAGTCCCCTCTGCACAGAAAAATCCAACTAACACCAGACATACATTTCAGCTTTATTTGGGCCTCATCAGTGAGGTGCAGCTGGCTTCCCTAGGCACTGAAAGCAAGGGGTCCACATCTGGATTACCATTTACACTTAGGGAGAGAACCTAAGTGTTCCACAGATACAAGCCAAAAAATGATGTGAGAGGCTCTGAGCACAAACAAAAGCACAATGGCCTGTTCTCCCACTAGTCACCGCTCAAGAGCATCACATTTTAGCTCTCTGGTGCCATTGCAGAGAAGAAATCACCACATACATATTAGACTAATCCCACCCATAAGGACAGCCCAGTACAAAATGATGGTCAATCCCCACTGCTCGGAAAAACCAGCTAACCCCAGACATATGTTTAAGCCTTATTTGGCCTCATCAGTAAAGTGCAGCTAGCATCCCTAGGCACTGTGAGCAAGGGGTTCATGTCTGGATTACCCTTTACACTTAGGGAGAGACCCTAAGGTTTTTGCAGACACAAGCCAAAAGAATGAAGTGAGAGGCTCTGAGCACGAACAAAAGCACAATGGCCTGTTCTCTGGCTAGTCACCGCTCAAGAGCATCACATTTTAGCTCTCTAGTGCCACTACAGAGGAGAAATCTCCACATACATATTAGACTAATCCCACCCATAAGGAGAGTCCAGTACCAAAATGATGGGCAAGTCCTAAAAAAAACAGCTAATCCTCAGACATACGTTTCAGCCTTATTTGGGCCTCATCAGTGAGGTGCAGCTAGTTTCCCTAGGCACTGAGAGCAATACTATCCCTTTAAATGAAAGCATGCCATTAAAATTATTATATTTGTAAAGGCCACCACAGAAGGTGGATGATGATGACACACCACTTACTAATGTCACTAGAAGGCAATGTAATTATCATGTTACAGTGTCTCCAATACATAAAAAAGCTTTCTAGCATCAAATCATTTACACTTCTATGTATGTTACATTAACCCTTTGAGTGCCAGAGGGGTGTCCAATGCAATGCATTAGATCCCTCTCTGGGACCCAAAGGGTTAATCCAAACACACACTTGGTACTGAAAGGGTTACCATCTCACTTTACTTACCCCTCAGCACACTGTCCATGATTGCACAGTGTATCCAGCAATACAAGTGATCTATTTCTAGTAGGACTGGTTCCACTCTCTCTTGCTGTGCGAGCCCTGCCCTTGGATTACACCAGGAAGACAGGACAGGCATGTGAAGATAGATGACAGTACCACACACAGGTACTGAAGGGCTCCACTGCCATTTAATGTATTTTACATGCACCTTTATGGATCTCCCTAACATTAACACACTGAGAGGTGCTCTACTGTGGCCATTAGGAATGTAGTGGAATAAACATTTTAAGCCATTTATTACTACATTAATAGGTTGCTTTTAGAGGCCAGGATGAGAGTGGCAGGACACTGACCTGGAAATAGGCTGCCTTTTCCTTTAACAAATCATCAAGCAGGTTTATGATTGATCACCTACTAGTGAATTGCAAACGGTAGAGGGAGAGACAGCTGGGTCAGGAGAGAAAATCGGGTGGGGGGGCATCTGAGAGGTGGAGCGATAGTGGAGAAAGAGGAGCCTGAACTGCTATGGAAGAGGGCCAGTGGGCACAATATAATAAACAGAAGGGCACAATATGTGAATACTAGGCATAGACAGGTAACCCGACACCAGTGATGCATTGTGTAACTGAAAACATGTAGTGGAATTGCAAAATCATATCTTAACCCCTTAAGGACCAGAGGGGCATGCAATACCTCTCTTGTCTTTAAGGGGATAAACCTTACAGCCCCAGATCAGTATGCAAATGCGGCTTTGCTCTGTACAACCAGTAGATGTGCACCCTAGGCCGTCGCCTACCTTGCCTATAGGTGCCACCGGCCCTGTGTATTTCTTTGAGTCTTTGCCTCTTTCTTTAAAGGGATAGTAATGTTTCACAAAAACAGCAGCTCCAATTAATCTTCATAGTATTTAGGCCATGGAGAGTGTTATTTCAATACTGTCAGAGTTGTAGTTCAAGAGTAATTGAATGATAAAGTTTCCCCCTCCCGTCCCTTTTACCTAGTGTAAGCCACCTCCCTTCAGATGTGGAATCTGGTCTCTCGACCAGACAGCTCACAGCAATGGACAATCTCCTTACAGTGAGAACAATGAAAGCCCTGTCCCCATTGACAGGTTTTTCAGGTTTTTCCCTTATCTTAATTGAAGATTGTCCCTTTCTGCAATCCACTTTGACACCACCCTGCTGCTATGAGCTTAGCATTGTTACATCAGTAAAAGGGACAGGAGGGGGATACTTTATCATTCAATTACTCTTGAACTACAACTCTGACAGTATTGAAATAACACTCGCTATGGCCCAAATACAATAAAGATTAATTTGTAGCTGCTTTTATTATGAAACATTACTATGCCTTTAAGTATGTGTGTCTCTTTCAGTCTGTGTGTCTGTCTTTCAAAGAGTCTCTTTTTCTTTCAGTTTTTTCTCTTTCAGTTTCTCTCTCACTCTCTGTTTCATGCTTTAAGTCTGTCACCCTCAGTTTGTCTTTCAATCTCTCTTTCAGTCTTACAGTCTCTTTGGGTCTGTGTATCTTTTCTCTTTCTCATTGCATCTCTTTCAGTCTGTCTCCCTCACAGTTTCTTCCCCTTTTCAGTTTGTCTGTCAGTCTGTCTCTGTCCTTCTCTTTTTCAGTTTGTGTTTCTTTTGGTCTCTCTCTCTCTCTCTCTTTCTCCTAGACCATGTCTCTTTTTCAGGTCTGTCTGCCTATCTCATACCTCCCAACATTTCAAATTGCCAAAGAGGGACACTTGTGTTTTATGGGGTGTTGCTGGGGGGATGGCTGGTGGGTGGAGCATTACCGAGAACTTTTAGGCTATTTCACGACCTATTGACACCTCCATGTGTAACCCTATACATGATTTAGAACAAGACTAAAGTGATGTTTAAACAAACAATAATGTGAGTTTTATTGCTGTACAGCAGTATGATACAGTTACATACACACCTCACCAGTCTGATCTCCTAAAAAGAGGGACATCATGGTGGGAAAGAGGGACAGAGGGATTTGGGTCTAAAAGGGGGACTGTCCCTCCTAAACAGGGACACTTGGGAGGTATGCTATCTCACTCTCTCTCTCTCTTTCATCCAATCTGTCTCTGTCTTTCATTCTATCTTTTCTCTCTCCCACTTTCTTTCTCTATCTCTGTCATTTTTTCAAACCTGCATAAAACATTTGCATATTACTGTATATATTTATTATGCATATACCACAGACAAGAGGGAATAAATAAAAAGTATATTTGTAACAATGATTAATTTGTAAATCCAATATAAGGAGCAGAGTATAATTACATATATGTTTGCAATAATAAAAGTTACATACCAATCAGTATTGAGTATTGTCTACCCTCTACACGTCATTACGCACTCTGTGCTAGAACATCACATCTAAGATATATACTCTACCAGTATCACTACTTCATTATAGCATCTTTCTACCCTGAAGGAACTACCTCATTCAGATCAAAAATCATCCTTAAAGGGATAGTAACACTTTGTTTTAACTTTATTTTATTTTGTAGACATTAAAAAAACATGAAGAACGATATAAGTCTTATCTCTCAAACCTTTATGGTTTATGAGATATTCACAAGCAAAGTTTCCCTTCCCTCCCCTTTTTCCTAGTGTAAGCCATCTCTTCTCAGATGTGACTCTGGTTGTATGACCAGACAGATAACAGCAGGGGACAATTTTCTTTGTATGAAAACAATGAAAGCCCTTCCCCCCTTGACAAGTTTTTCAGCTTTTTCCCTTATCTTAATTGAAGATTGTCCCTCTCTGCAGTCTACCTGGGCACCTCCCTTCTGATCTGGTTGAACAGGGGGGGATACTTTGTGAATATCTCTTAAACCATAAAGGTTTGAGAGATAAGACTTATATCATTCTTCATGTTTTTTTAATGCCTACAAAATAAAATAAAGTTAAAACGAAGTATTACTATCCCTTTAAGCATGCAGAAAAGCATCTAATACCTTGTAGTTAATATGTTATCCAAAACCCAAGGATTTTCTGTAAGCATAAGATATGAAGGCTTGCTAGACACTCTGTGTTTAAAATGTCCTTGAATTTTGCATAACATAATATGCTAAGTTGTTCTTATGAATATGCCCTTGCTAAAAGCATTTCTAACACATTCTGCAAATGAACTTTAAACACACAATGGTTATAGGAAAATTGTATTATCAAACAATAATTATGCCATTATCCATTGAATGCCACATGCTTTAATAATTGCTCATGACACTGTGACTTCATTTAAAGGGATAGTAATGTTTCATAATAAAAGCAGCTCTAATTAATCATCATAGTATTTGGACTTTGGAGAGTGTTATTTCAATTCTGTCAGAGTTGTAGTTCCAGAGTAATTCACTGACAAAGTGTCCCCCTCCCACCCCTTTTACTGATGTCACACTTTTCAGCTAGAGCAGAAGGGAGGTGCCCAGGTAGACTGCAGAGAGGGACAATCTTCAATTAAGATAAGGGAAAAACCTGAAAAGCTTGTCAAGGGGGGCAGGGCTTTCATTGTTTTCACTGTAAGAAGCTTGTCCCCTTCTGTTATCTGTCTGGTCTTACAATTAGATTCCACATCTGAGAAGAGATGGCTTACACCAGGTAAAAGGGGAGGGAGGGGAAACTTTGCTTGTGAATATCTCATAAACCATAAAGGTTTGAGAGATAAGACTTATATCATTCTTCATGTTTTTTTAATGCCTACAAAATAAAATAAAGTTAAAACGAAGTATTACTATCCCTTTAAAGCTATGGGAAGACCCTAAATTTGACATCTCGGAATAGTCCAACTGTATTAATAAGAGGAGAAAGCTAGCAGGCTGCCAGAATTATCAGCTTCTGCCACACATACACTCCAGGGTGAACAAACACACCCAGGTGCGGCAGTAAGGAGGACATATTCATATCAATTCCATACTGCCTTCCCAGGACATACAGGGGGTTTGTGATTTTGACAGGACTGGTCTTAGTCCCCTTCGCTACTCCTGTCAAAATCTCAGCAAGGAGTTGGCCCACCCTCACACGTCTGACTCTCCTCACTCCACCAACACACACCTCATATAACTATACAACCTTCAACATATTTTTCAGCTCCACCAACACACACACACATGCCATAACTATACAACCCTCAAGTAATTATTATTAAATCACCACAAAAAAACATGGCCCAATGTCATTCAATCACGCCCCTCCAAAAAAATACATGATCCACTATTCTCGCTCCACTATACGTGACCTTGCACATACATTAACGCATTATAGCCATCCTTACAAAGCTACCTCTTTCCTCTCTTCTTCCCCATACCTCAACAAATCACATCTACTGGTGTATAATTCTACACATTACCATTCTGTACCACCTTCACAGCCTCTCAATATTTCCCATAACCACCCTCATCATTCCCGTGCCTGCCTTCATTTACCCTCGGTCACTCAAACACTTCATACAGGAACTGGCAAAATACTTGGTCTGCAGCACTTGAAAGGAGATGTTGATTTTGTTTTTCAGTTATAATTTTCTTTTCTTTTGGGGGGACAGACTGTGATAAGATAGGGTGGACAAATCTAAATAAATAAATAATAAAAATAATTAAAAAAAACAATATATAAGGTGATAGGCAGCTAACTGGGAACTTGAAGTGAGCTTTGTGACTGAGGCAGACTTGATAGACAGCAGACGACATTGAGAATTTTGTTGAAGGCTAAGGCAACATACAAGGGGCAGGGGGAAGGAAAAAGGTGGAACAGTGCAAGGACGTGGGAGTAAAGTGGTAGTTCAAAAACTGACTGCAGCCATGGCTGCTGCATGTACAATAAATTACGCTGATCCCTCTCACACCAAAAGTTCCACCACCAGTGCCAATACAAAGAAAAAATTTAAGAACACAAGTCGTATTCTAATATTGATGATGGCAATGGTATAATGGAAGAAATTGTAGCTGTTGAACCAACTGCTGCATCTGACAGTGAGAAAAACAAACACCAAAAACACCTGTCCTCAAAGTAGTAGCAAACTTTGCAAAAGTAAAAAGACATTGTCTGACACCTCTGAAAGCTTAGAGAAATATAAGGGTAGTGGGCAAGAAGTGCAAAGTGCTGCTGATGCTAAGGATGACATAATGATGACTGATGATAATGATGATGATGATGATGCAGATCTAGAATATATCCCTCCAGCATTCTCGTCTTGTTCAGATACACATGAAATTGAGAGTGAGAAAGAGATAATGATATGGTCAGAAAGTTATCAGAAAGGCAAAGGCTCAATCTTCCACCACTGAAAAGAAGCATTGTGTCTGTCTGCAAACTGTTTGAGAAAACCATTGGTAACTCTGACCCTGGTCAAGCAAAGATGGCAAAACGTACATCCTGTCAGTCATCGTCATCCTCATCATTATCATCACAGCGTCCAAGTCCAAATCCCACTCAGTCACACACAATTGTGTTGAATAACCATCAGCAACAACAACAGTAACATAGGTTATTAACATCCACAACCTTAGCTATGATGAGTGCCTCTGCACTTTTGACACCTTGTAGTAGTATCAGGAAAACTACAGCAACATCTAGCCCCAGTAGTAGTAGCAGCCTCTCAGGAACCCCTCAGATCATGAAGTCCACAGTATGGAAATATTTCTCTCAGTATCCCAAAACTATGCCAGAGAATGCAGGTCAAATGTATTAACAACAGCACAGATGAGGCGAAGGAGAGATGTGAAGAAGGGTTGCTACAGTCTATCAGACTTAGGACCACTGCTATATAGGGTTGAGCGAGCATGCTCGGCCGATGCTCGGATCGGCTCGAGCATCGCTCTGCTCGGCACATGGCGGTACTCGTACGAGTACCGCATGTGCTCGCCCGCCATGTTCGGGTCTCCTCCCCGCACGTTTTGCGGCTGCTGCGCAGCCAATAAACGTGCAGGGAGGCTCTGACATCGGTGTAATGCCAGCAGCCATGTTGGCTGCTGGCATTACACTGATTGGCTGGCCAGAACCCGTGGTCGGGTGCTGTATAGCACCTGACCAGCGAGTTCGGCTCAGTCTTAGCCAGGGAGAGCTGAGGATAGGAAGGGAAAGTCAGTGTAGGGAGGAAAAAAAGCAAAATTGTGAAAAAAAAGAACCAAAAGTCCTTTTTAGGACTACTGTGTGTGGGGGCAGCAGGTTATTTTGTGTGTGTGGGGGGGGGGGGGGGGAATATATTCTGTTTAGTGTGCAAAGTTGCAGATTAGAGCACATTCTGTTTAGTGTGCACAGTCGCAGATTAGAGCACATTCTGTTTAGTGTGCAAAGTTGCAGATTAGAGCACATTCTGTTTAGTGTGCAAAGTTGCAGATTAGAGCACATTCTGTTTAGTGTGCAAAGTTGCAGATTAGAGCACATTCTGTTAAGTCTTCAAACTAAAATATCAAAGTCACATATTCCATTCAGTGTGCGTCGCCGCAGTTTAGCAGCACATTCTGTGTACTGTGCAGAGTTGCAGAATAGGAAGAAATACTGTTAAGTCTTCAAACTAAAATATCAAAGTCACATATTCCATTCAGTGTGCTTCGCCGCAGTTTAGCAGCACATTCTGTGTACTGTGCAGAGTTGCAGAATAGGAAGAAATACTGTTAAGTCTTCAAACTAAAATATCAAAGTCACATATTCCATTCAGTGTGCTTCGCCGCAGTTTAGCAGCACATTCTGTGTACTGTGCAGAGTTGCAGAATAGGAAGAAATACTGTTAAGTCTTCAAACTAAAATATCAAAGTCACATATTCCATTCAGTGTGCTTCGCCGCAGTGTAGCAGCACATTCTGTGTACTGTGCAGAGTTGCAGAATAGGAAGAAATACTGTTAAGTCTTCAAACTAAAATATCAAAGTCACATATTCCATTCAGTGTGCTTCGCCGCAGTGTAGCAGCACATTCTGTGTACTGTGCAGAGTTGCAGAATAGGAAGAAATACTGTTAAGTCTTCAAACTAAAATATCAAAGTCACATATTCCATTCAGTGTGTGTCACCGCAGTTTAGCAGCCTATTCTGTGTACTCTGCACAGTTGCAGAATAGGAAGAAATACTGTTAAGTTTTCAAACTCAAATATTAAAGTCACATATTCCATTCAGTGTGTGTCACCGCAGTTTAGCAGCCTATTCTGTGTACTCTGCACAGTTGCAGAATAGGAAGAAATACTGTTAAGTTTTCAAACTCAAATATTAAAGTCACATATTCCATTCAGTGTGTGTCACCGCAGTTTAGCAGCCTATTCTGTGTACTCTGCACAGTTGCAGAATAGGAAGAAATACTGTTAAGTTTTCAAACTCAAATATTAAAGTCACATATTCCATTCAGTGTGTGTCACCGCAGTTTAGCAGCCTATTCTGTGTACTCTGCACAGTTGCAGAATAGGAAGAAATACTGTTAAGTTTTCAAACTCAAATATTAAAGTCACATATTCCATTCAGTGTGTGTCACCGCAGTTTAGCAGCCTATTCTGTGTACTCTGCACAGTTGCAGAATAGGAAGAAATACTGTTAAGTTTTCAAACTCAAATATTAAAGTCACATATTCCATTCAGTGTGTGTCACCGCAGTTTAGCAGCCTATTCTGTGTACTCTGCACAGTTGCAGAATAGGAAGAAATACTGTTAAGTTTTCAAACTCAAATATTAAAGTCACATATTCCATTCAGTGTGTGTCACCGCAGTTTAGCAGCCTATTCTGTGTACTCTGCACAGTTGCAGAATAGGAAGAAATACTGTTAAGTTTTCAAACTCAAATATCAAACTCACATATTCCATTCAGTGTGTGTCACCGCAGTTTAGCAGCCTATTCTGTGTACTCTGCACAGTTGCAGAATAGGAAGAAATACTGTTAAGTTTTCAAACTCAAATATTAAAGTCACATATTCCATTCAGTGTGTGTCACCGCAGTTTAGCAGCCTATTCTGTGTACTCTGCACAGTTGCAGAATAGGAAGAAATACTGTTAAGTTTTCAAACTCAAATATTAAAGTCACATATTCCATTCAGTGTGTGTCACCGCAGTTTAGCAGCCTATTCTGTGTACTCTGCACAGTTGCAGAATAGGAAGAAATACTGTTAAGTTTTCAAACTCAAATATTAAAGTCACATATTCCATTCAGTGTGTGTCACCGCAGTTTAGCAGCCTATTCTGTGTACTCTGCACAGTTGCAGAATAGGAAGAAATACTGTTAAGTTTTCAAACTCAAATATTAAAGTCACATATTCCATTCAGTGTGTGTCACCGCAGTTTAGCAGCCTATTCTGTGTACTCTGCACAGTTGCAGAATAGGAAGAAATACTGTTAAGTTTTCAAACTCAAATATTAAAGTCACATATTCCATTCAGTGTGTGTCACCGCAGTTTAGCAGCCTATTCTGTGTACTCTGCACAGTTGCAGAATAGGAAGAAATACTGTTAAGTTTTCAAACTCAAATATTAAAGTCACATATTCCATTCAGTGTGTGTCACCGCAGTTTAGCAGCCTATTCTGTGTACTCTGCACAGTTGCAGAATAGGAAGAAATACTGTTAAGTTTTCAAACTCAAATATCAAACTCACATATTCCATTCAGTGTGTGTCACCGCAGTTTAGCAGCCTATTCTGTGTACTCTGCACAGTTGCAGAATAGGAAGAAATACTGTTAAGTTTTCAAACTCAAATATTAAAGTCACATATTCCATTCAGTGTGTGTCACCGCAGTTTAGCAGCCTATTCTGTGTACTCTGCACAGTTGCAGAATAGGAAGAAATACTGTTAAGTTTTCAAACTCAAATATTAAAGTCACATATTCCATTCAGTGTGTGTCACCGCAGTTTAGCAGCCTATTCTGTGTACTCTGCACAGTTGCAGAATAGGAAGAAATACTGTTAAGTTTTCAAACTCAAATATTAAAGTCACATATTCCATTCAGTGTGTGTCACCGCAGTTTAGCAGCCTATTCTGTGTACTCTGCACAGTTGCAGAATAGGAAGAAATACTGTTAAGTTTTCAAACTCAAATATTAAAGTCACATATTCCATTCAGTGTGTGTCACCGCAGTTTAGCAGCCTATTCTGTGTACTCTGCACAGTTGCAGAATAGGAAGAAATACTGTTAAGTTTTCAAACTCAAATATTAAAGTCACATATTCCATTCAGTGTGTGTCACCGCAGTTTAGCAGCCTATTCTGTGTACTCTGCACAGTTGCAGAATAGGAAGAAATACTGTTAAGTTTTCAAACTCAAATATTAAAGTCACATATTCCATTCAGTGTGTGTCACCGCAGTTTAGCAGCCTATTCTGTGTACTCTGCACAGTTGCAGAATAGGAAGAAATACTGTTAAGTTTTCAAACTCAAATATTAAAGTCACATATTCCATTCAGTGTGTGTCACCGCAGTTTAGCAGCCTATTCTGTGTACTCTGCACAGTTGCAGAATAGGAAGAAATACTGTTAAGTTTTCAAACTCAAATATCAAACTCACATATTCCATTCAGTGTGTGTCACCGCAGTTTAGCAGCCTATTCTGTGTACTCTGCACAGTTGCAGAATAGGAAGAAATACTGTTAAGTTTTCAAACTCAAATATTAAAGTCACATATTCCATTCAGTGTGTGTCACCGCAGTTTAGCAGCCTATTCTGTGTACTCTGCACAGTTGCAGAATAGGAAGAAATACTGTTAAGTTTTCAAACTCAAATATTAAAGTCACATATTCCATTCAGTGTGTGTCACCGCAGTTTAGCAGCCTATTCTGTGTACTCTGCACAGTTGCAGAATAGGAAGAAATACTGTTAAGTTTTCAAACTCAAATATTAAAGTCACATATTCCATTCAGTGTGTGTCACCGCAGTTTAGCAGCCTATTCTGTGTACTCTGCACAGTTGCAGAATAGGAAGAAATACTGTTAAGTTTTCAAACTCAAATATCAAAGTCACATATTCCATTCTGTGTTCGTCACCGCAGTTTAGCAGCCTATTCTGTGTACTCTGCACAGTTGCAGAATAGGAAGAAATACTGTTAAGTTTTCAAACTCAAATATTAAAGTCACATATTCCATTCAGTGTGTGTCACCGCAGTTTAGCAGCCTATTCTGTGTACTCTGCACAGTTGCAGAATAGGAAGAAATACTGTTAAGTTTTCAAACTCAAATATTAAAGTCACATATTCCGTGTAAGATGAAGAAGGCGGGTAAAAAGGGACGGGGAAGTGGACGTGATCCTGATAGTTCAGGGCGCGGGTCAGGACGCGGAGAAACTGTGCCTGGTGCCAGAGCACAAGAAAGAAAGACATCCACCATACCTAGCTTCATGTCTAATTTTACAGGGCGTCGCAGGACATCACTCTCGAGGTCCGACCACTGCGAACAGGTGGTCGGTTGGATGACAGCTGATACTGCTTCGAGTCGGTTAAGCACCACCCTGTCTTCCACCAAGTCCACTCTCAGTAGCCAAGAGTCTGGTCAACATAATCCTCACTCTGATCATCCTTCCTCCCACCATACACGGTCTGGTCAAAGAAGTGATCCCACACTGGGATATAGTGAGGAGCTCGTCTCATCACCAATCCTTCATTTGACCCTCTCTCCAAGCACGCTTGCAGAGGAACATGACATCTTGTGCCCTGATTCACAACCTCTAGAGGGTACCCAATCACAAGAAGATGACAGATGTGAACGGCATTTAAGGTCAAAGGAAGTAGTGGATGATGATGATGATGATGAGACACAGTTGCCATTAAATCAACCACTATTTCCGTCTCAAGACCTTGTTGAGGAGAATGTTATACAGTTGTCAATGACTGAGTATGTGGTGGGATCAAGACATGAGGAGGATGATCAGAGTGAGGAAGTGGAGGAGGACTTGGTGGACGATGAGGTGACTGACCCCACCTGGGAAGGTGGAGAGCCGAGCGATGACAGCAGTCCTGAGGGTGAGCCATCTGCAGCACCGCAACAGGCTGGAAGAGGCAGTGGTGTGGCTACAGAAAGAAGGCGGACCGCACCAAACCGGCCCGCAAATGTTCCACGGAGCACCCCCTTGCGTAAATCTACCTTGCCAAAGGGTAGGTGTTCCGCGGTATGGCGTTTTTTTAAGGAAAGTGCGGACGACAAAAGAATTGTAGTTTGCAACCTGTGCCACACCAGAATGAGCCGAGGCATGAACACTAGAAACCTCACCACCACCAGCATGATCCGACACATGGCATCCAAGCACCGTAGTAAGTGGGAGGAACGCCTGGATCGCCCATCTGTGTCTGCAGGCCAAACCACTGCCTCCTCTTCCCCTGTTTTCGGTGCCGGCCAATCGCCTGTCGAAGGCGCAGGCCCGCATACCTCCCGCCCTGCACCTGTACCATCTGAAGCACCATCAGCGACCACATCCACTTCCCTGTCCCAGCACAGCGTCCAAATGTCGTTACCCCAGGCATTTGAGCGCAAGAGAAAATACCCAGCCACCCACCCACAGGCCATAGCACTAACCTCACACCTTTCCAAATTACTGGCCATCGAAATGCTGCCATTTAGGCTTGTGGACACTGAGTCCTTCCGCAGCCTGATGGCAGCAGCTGTCCCTCGGTACGCGGTCCCCAGCCGCCACTACTTTTCCCTGTGTGCCATCCCCGCATTACACCACCATGTGTCCCGTAACATCACCCGTGCCCTGACCAACGCAGTTACTGGGAAGGTCCACTTAACGACTGACACATGGACAAGTGCTTGTGGCCAGGGACGCTACATTTCCCTGACGGCACACTGGGTGAATGTCGTGGAGGCTGGGAGCGACTCGGACCCTGGGATGGCACGGGTGCTACCCACGCCGAGGATTGCGGGCCCTACCTCCATCAGGGTTTCCGCCAGCACCTACGTTATTGGCTCCTCCTCCTCCGTTTCCACCTCCGAATTCTCTACACGCAGCGCCACTCCCCCATCAGCCAGTAGCTGGAAGCAGTGTAGCACTGCAGTGGGGAAGCGTCAACAGGCCGTGCTGAAGCTGATCTGCCTTGGGGACAAACAGCACACGGCCTCAGAGCTGTTGCAGGGGATTAGTCACCAGACCGAGCAGTGGCTCTCGCCACTCAACCTGCAACCAGGCATGGTTGTGTGTGATAATGGGCGTAACTTGGTGGCGGCTTTGGAGCTCGGCAAGCTCACACACGTACCATGCCTAGCGCATGTATTTAATTTAGTGGTTCAGCGATTTCTAAAAACCTACCCCAATGTGCATGATCTCTTGACCAAGGTGCGCCGCGTGTGTGCACATTTCCGTAAGTCATCTACAGCTTCGGCCGGCCTGTTGAAGCTGCAGCAGCGCTTACAATTGCCAGCTCACCGGCTGCTGTGTGACGTGAGCACGCGCTGGAACTCCACCTTCCACATGTTGGCCCGGCTTTGTGAGCAGCAGAGGGCAGTAGTGGAGTACCAGCTGTTACACGGTCGTCGCCTCTCCGTTCAACTTCCTGTAATCAGAAGTGAGGAGTGGGAATGGATGTCAGACCTCTGCGAGGTTTTACGCAATTTTGAGGAATCGACACAGATGGTGAGCGGAGATAACGCTATTATCAGTGTAACCATCCCACTTCTGTGTCTACTGAAACGCTCGCTGCTCACAATTAAAACCGACGCTTTGCATGTGGAAGAGGTGGAAATGGGGGAGGAAGAGCTTACACAAGGTGATAGCCAGAGCACCCTCACTTCCTCTTCTCAGCGACAATTGGAGGAGGCGGAGGAGGAGGAGGAGGAGGAGGAGGAGGAAGACACGGTTGCCTCCGCTACAGAGGGTAGCCATGGAACTTTAGTTTCATCTCTTCAGCGTGGGTGGGCAGAAGAGGAGGAAGAGGATGAGGATATTGAGAGTCATCCTCCTGGTGAGGACAGCGAAATCTTGACTGTTGGTACTCTGGCACACATGGCTGACTTTATGTTAGGCTGCCTTTCCCGTGACCCACGCGTTGTACGCATTTTAGACAACACGGATTACTGGGTGTTCACCCTTCTGGACCCCCGCTACAAAGAGAATTTCTCATCTCTCATTCCTCCGGTGGAGAGGACAAGCAAAATGGTGCAATACCAGAAGGTTCTTGTCGAAAAATTGCTCCAAAATTTTCCATCTGACAACGCTGGCGGCAGAGTACGTGCTACCTTGGCCAACCGAGAAGGGGAGAAAAGGGGAGCACACAGCAGTTCCGACAAAGGCAGGGCAACACTCTCCAAGGCGTGGGACACCTTCATGACACCCCGCCAGCACCCTCACCCTGATGCGCAGCCTAGTGTCACAAGGAGGGAAAAGTTTTGGAAGATGGTGAAGGAGTACGTAGCAGACCGTGTCAGCGTCCTCAATGATCCCTCTGTGCCTTACAACTACTGGGTGTCCAAGCTGGACACGTGGTATGAACTGGCACTCTACGCCTTGGAGGTGCTGGCCTGCCCTGCCGCCAGCGTTCTGTCTGAGCGGGTATTTAGTGCTGCTGGTGGCATCATAACAGATAAGCGTATCCGCCTTTCCACCGACAATGCTGATAGGTTGACACTTATAAAAATGAACAAGGCCTGGATTTCCCCTGACTTCTCCACTCCACTGGAGGAAAGCCCCGGGGGAACATAAACTCACTTTATATATGTTATTTACAATGATGGGAATACTCTGTATTCCCATTCACCCCTTCCACCCAAAAAACGGGTATATGGTTGACTCTTAATCTTCTCATCCTCCTCCTCCTCTTCCATATGCCCTGTGCTATAATTTTTATATAGGGCCAGCTCACCAGCGGGCCCTGTGATATAATTTTTATATAGGGCCAGCTCACCAGCGGGCCCTGTTTGACAATTTTTATATAGGTCAGCTCACCAGCGGGCCTTCTCATATAATGTTTTATTGGGTCAGCTCTCTAGCGGGCCCTCTCATATAATGTTTTATAGCGTCAGCTCACTAGCGGGCCTTCGCATATAATGTTTTATAGCGTCAGCTCACTAGCAGGCCTTCGCATATAATGTTTTATAGCGTCAGCTCACTAGCTGGCCTTCGCATATAATGTTTAGGATGGTCAGCTCTGCAGCAGACCCTCACCCATAATGTTTTAGATGGTCAGCTCAGCGCACGTTTCCCTCTTAATCATGGCCTCAGTTCAATAAAATCAAGGAAATTTTTGGGAGAATTTGCCTCTGCGCACGTTTCCCTCTTAATCATGGCCTCAGTTCAGAAAATCAAGGAAATTTTTGGGAGAATTTGCCTCTGCGCACGTTTCCCTCTTAATCATGGCCTCACTTCAGAAAATCAAGGAAATTTTTGGGAGAATTTGCAGATGATATACAAGTAAATATACAGCAAATATTGTTTGGTAACAATTTTCGCCTAAAGTCGTTTTTATTTTCCTTTTTGTGTGTTTTACGGTCAGTCTGTAAAAATGGCGTACTACGGGCGAAAGATCGTTCCCAGCAGCGATGTTGGAGTCCAAGATGCATCCAGACATCCTCCCTATGCTGTCCCTGAACCATTTCTGTGGTGTTTCCATCCTTTTCTGCCCTTTTCCTATGGACCAGGCACCCTCCCCTCATCAGAGCAGGGGGTGCCTGGTGTAATGCTCGAGTCCTCCCATTGACTTCAATGGGGCTCGGGTGCTCGGCCGAGCACTCGAGCCTCAGGGGGTGCTCGGTCAGAGCACCCGAACACCCGAGCATTGGGGTGCTCGCTCATCACTACTGCTATAACCAAAAATGAATGTGTATCAGTAATCTTAGAAGAAGGATATTTGGCGGATCCCCTCTGTATCCCCAAAAAAGCCCAAAATAATACATATATATCTACACAAATGTGAAAAAATTGATAAATAATAAATATCACCTGGATTTATGAGCCCTAAGCAGTCTGAACTGGTACAAGCAGAACTTAAAATTCTTAAAGGTCAAAGCCGTCAATAGAATATAATTTAGCGGGCAGGTGTTCAATGGTCCACAATTTTGGCTTTTCTTCCGTCCCTAAGGACCTGATGTTTCGTGTAGGTCCTGTAGTTGGACTATCAAATGCCTTAGCGGACAGAGACCTCTTAGATAATGGACTCAGTACAGTTCAGTTGTTTTCGGTGTGGGTCCTGTGAATGGACTAGTGTAGTGAACACATCCCGTTGCTTGAATCTTTGAGCTTGATGTCCAGAAAGAAATGTATTTCCAAGATGAATATGTATATTGTGGGGCAAAACTTCTTCAGGGATAGGTAACAAACATTTCTTCAGTGTAGCTCCATTTATATTTTGTGCCTTAGATTTTAATTGGTCAGTGTTTTAAGTCATCAGCTGTGTAACACAGGTGTGAAAAAAACATACAAACCTGCTGTTTTAATGTAAGGTAACAACATTAACTCCTTGGATCTGCTAATAAAATCAATAAAGGAATCTTATAGACTATACATATATATTTATTTCTGCCATAATTTTCAATATAGTAGCACGGATCATCACCCAAATAAATTCCAAAATTACATATAATAGTGACAGTGATGGGTGGAAGGTGCTCACATAGATCATTAAAAACAGTATTGATGTTATAATTCATAATAATTATATTCAATATGGTGATTCATATTATTTACATATTAAAGCAGCTGCACTGGGGGGGCAGCTTTGGCCCCAGCTACTCCAACCTCTTCATGGGTCATTGGGAAATGACCCATGTCTGGGGGGTGGGGTTGGGGGCAAGGCTGGTCCATTATGGTCGATTTATAGATGACCTTCTGTTAGTCTCCTAACTAAGCAGATTTAAATGCAAGTTTTCGAGACCTAAGGTCTTGAAAGCTTGCATTTAAATCTGCTTAGTTAGCCAATAAAAGGTATCAAAAACTATATTTGTCTTCTGTTAGTCTGGCATACAAGAATTTGAGAATGTTATTATAGGATTAAATTGTAATGATAAAGGCTTAACATTTACATACAGTATCAGTGTTGAAGATCTACATTTTTGGATTTCACACTTACACATATAGGTGATAATATTGTTACTAAAACATATTTTAAATCTACCAGTATCAACAACTGTCTTCATTATAATAGTTGTCATCATGTTAATTGGAAGACTAGTATTCCCAAGGGGCAGTTCCATCGACTGGGGCGCAATTGTAACCTTGACAGTGACTTTGAGTCTCAGTCTAGGGAGCTACATAACACATTTATAGATGGGGTTATCCCAGAGAGTTGGTGAAACATACTAGGAAGTTGCTTAGAGGACAGGAACTCTCTTCTATATCCTATAAAAAAAGAAATGAATAAAAACAATAAAAAAAATATAGTACAGTTCAATACTACATATAATAGTTGACATAAATATATCCAAAAAGTAATAAATAGGCATTGGCCCATATTACTTGAGGATCCCATTTTAAGAGATCATTTGTCAGACAAACCTAAAATAATTTACACTAAAAATAAAAATGTAAAAAACATATTTTCTAAAAAGAAATTTAAAAATGAATTGAAGAATCCTATATAATAATTTGCTAAATCGTGTGTAATGCCGCAACATGCGCAGTAGACACTGCTGCGCGTGCTGTAGTCATGCGCAGTAGAGAATGCCCTCGTCGTGGCTGATACAGAGCTGGGCGCTCCAAAGGATCGTCCAGCTCTGTATCAGCCGTGGCGTGGGCAGCCTCCACTGCACGTGACTGCCCCGCGACTGGGTGGCAGTGGCACTTTGGCCTGTGTAACGGGCTGTTCAACTAGTAGTAATAATATTTTTTTTAAACAGATGGGAATATATCTCTGTGGACTATCAGGATGCTTTACCTGTCAATTCATTGCACATAACACCAAAGAGTTTATAGATGGACAAGTAAAAAACAATTCTATCAAAAATTACATTAATTGTAATTCCAGTTTTGTAATACATAGTATTAAGTTTCCGTGCAACAAACTATACATAGGTCGTACGAAACAGAGACTCAAAGATAGATTTCTTGAGCACAGATGAGCCATTTTAACATCCGATAAAAAGTATCCTTTAACTTTACATTACAAGGAATTTCACAACAAATCAATGGATGAAACAGTTGTCACTCCAATACAACATTAACCAATTGGCAGTGGTGTAGGGGAAAGGTTTTGCAGGTTATGCCAGTAGGAGACCTATTGGATCTAATATTGTGATACTTTGGCCCCAGGGGGCACAATGAGAAATAAGATGTGTCTACTTATATCTGATCTATGTGAGCACCTCCCACCCATCACTGCCACAATTATATGTAATTTGGGAATTTATTTAGATACAAATATATTTTTCTATTCTTTGGGTGTTGTCATTTTTTTAGTTAAGTTTTTATTGTTGATTTTCCATTTTAACATTTTTTTATTAAAAAAAGTCTTATTCTTTTACATTTTTTAATTATTTATTAGTTCACATTTTTTTCTTTATATTTATATTTATTTTTATTATTCATTTACTATTCTTATCCAGTAGGTCCAGTTGAAGCCATCGGTTTGTGCAATTTGGGTGATAATCCATGCTACTATATTGAAAATGATGGTAGAAGTAAATATATATGCATAGTCTATAATATTCTCTTATTGATTTTATTGGCAGATCCAAGGAGTTATGTTGTTACCTTATATTAAAACAGCAGGTTTGTATGTTTTTTTTTCACACCTGAGTTAAAACTTTGACCAATTAAAATCTAAGTTGCAAAATATAAATGGCGCTACACTGAATAAATGCTTGTTACCTATCCTTGAAGAAGTGTTGCCCCAGATATGAAACATGTAGGATTGAAATAACACTCTCCAAAGTCCAAATGCTATGATGATTAATTAGAGCTGCTTTTATTATAAAACCGGAAGCCGGAACTGTGGACTACAGAACACCTGGCAGATAAATTATATTGACGACTTTGACCTTTAAGAGTTTGAACTTCTGCTTGTATCGGTTTGGACTACTTTGAACTCAAAAATCTGGGTGATATTTATCAATGTTTTCAGTTTTTTATTTTTCAGTGAATTCACAATTTATTTTATCTATAAATATATATATATATATATATATATATATATATATATATATATATATCTATATTAGACACTTTTTGGGATACAGAGGGGATCCTTCAAATATTTTATACACTGTATTCTTACTTATACATGTTATAATAAATTGTTATTTTGATATTTACAGAAGTACTAGTGCTCTCCTTTAAGTGTTATTTTCTATTGTTTTATGTATTGGTTCTGCACCAGTAGAGCTTTAGGATTGTAGCGACAGTTATTTTCTGTTTTTTATATCTATGGTACTTGAGAACTCAGAGTAATAGAGGCGCCGTTTTCATCCAATACATGGTTGTGGTCTAATATATATATATATATATATATATATATATACAGGGCTTATAAGTCCTTTGCTACTAGCCAAACCTGAAAAGTTACTCGCCACTGGAAGCCAAAACATACCCACCAGGGGTGAATTTCTACTTGCCAGGGCTAAATTTTTACTCGCCATTGGCTAGTAGCAAGTGGAAATTTTGAGCTGTGTATATATATATATACATCACACCATGCCAGTCCCCCACCACTATTACCATACACATCTGCCACATTGTATGTTGTACTCTTGACATCATCATGAATATGTGCCATTATCGCTTGAACACTAACACATTTTTCAAGGCATACTTACATGTAGGACTCCCAGGTTTGACTTTCAGATACTTATTTCTCCACTGCAGCAGAAAAATGTGTTGGAATTGGCAAAAAAGCAGGAAAACATTTGCGACAAAAGCAAAAAGTAGTCCGGTTTTTGCAAAGTCACGCAGGAAATGTTTCTCACTTTTCGCCCACAATCGATTAACAAAATTGGAATGGCAAGCATTTGGAAAACATAGTAACATTTTGTTTAAGGAAATTTGCCACTCTTCCTGAAGTGAAGAATTTTTGACCTAAGTTTCCTCCCAGTTCTTACATATGGCTGTGAGACATGGAAACTGAATACCAAAGGTTTATGACATCACTGAAATAGCTAAGTGCCTAAAATGGAAATGGGCAGGTCACATAGCAAGGTTAGATAGACTAAGCAAATTTTGGAATGGATTCCATTGACATTAAATGCCCAAGACAAAGACAAAAGACAATAAAGGTTTATGAAATTACCAAATTAGTTAGTACACAGTGGCAACATGAAGCACAAGAACAAATTCTTGGAAACTTGCTAAGGAGACCTTGATCTTGCAGTGGATCAACAATGGCTGAATATGATGATGCTATAAATCTTATAATTATTTTCCTGCTAAGTAAACATTTACTCCCTCAGCAGGGAGACTTTTCATTCAAGGCTATCAGACCCAACACTTTTTTTTAAATTAAAACTGCAATTATTGTTGTTCTTATTACTTACTATGGAGAGCCACAGTCTCTGACTCAAGCTCTCCCATAGTGTGCAATATATAAAAAAGTCTAGCTTTATTGCTTTAATAAAGGAAACATTTAAGTTGAGTTAAAGTGATAGTAATGTTTCACAAAAACAGCAGCTCCAATTAATCTTCACAGTATTTGAGCCATAGAGAGTGTTATTTCATTACTGTGAGTGTTGTAGTCCAAGAGTAATTGAATGATAAAGTTTCCCCCTCCCGCCCCTTTTACCTAGTGTTAGCCCCCACTCCTCAGATGTGGAATCCAGTCCATAGACCAGACAGCTCACATCAAGGGTCAATATTCTTACTATGAGAACAATTAAAACCCTGCCCCCTTGTCAGGTTTTTCAGCTTTTTCCCTTATCTTAATTGAAGATTGGCCCTCTCTGCAATCTACCTGGACACTCCCTGCTGCTCTAAGCTGAACAGTGTGACATCAGTAGAAGGGGCGGGAGGGGGATATTTTAATCATTCAATTACTCTTGAACTACGACTCTGACAGAATTGAAATAACACTCTCAAAGGCCCAAATACTATGAAGATTAATTAGAGCTGCTTTTATTATGAAACATTACTATTAGTGTTGAGCGAGCATGCTCGGCCGATGCTCGGATCGGCTCGAGCATCGCTCTGCTCGGCACATGGCGGTACTCGTACGAGTACCGCATGTGCTCGCCCGCCATGTTCGGGTCTCCTCCCCGCACGTTTTGCGGCTGCTGCGCAGCCAATAAACGTGCAGGGAGGCTCTGACATCGGTGTAATGCCAGCAGCCATGTTGGCTGCTGGCATTACACTGATTGGCTGGCCACAACCCGTGGTCAGGTGCTGTATAGCACCTGACCATCGAGTTCGGCTCAGTCTGAGCCAGGGAGAGCTGAGGATAGGAAGGGAAAGGCAGTGTAGGGAGGAAAAAAACAAAAATTGTGAAAAAAAAAGAACCAAAAGTCCTTTTTAGGACTACTGTGTGTGGGGGCAGCAGGTTATTTGGTGTGGGGGGAAAAAAACAAAAAAAAAAAAAAAAAAATATATATATTCTGTTTAGTGTGCAAAGTTGCAGATTAGAGCACATTCTGTTTAGTGTGCACAGTTGCAGATTAGAGCACATTCTGTTTAGTGTGCAAAGTTGCAGATTAGAGCACATTCTGTTTAGTGTGCAAAGTTGCAGATTAGAGCACATTCTGTTTAGTGTGCAAAGTTGCAGATTAGAGCACATTCTGTTAAGTCTTCAAACTAAAATATCAAAGTCACGTATTCCATTCAGTGTGCGTCGCCGCAGTTTAGCAGCACATTCTGAGTACTGTGCAGAGTTGCAGAATAGGAAGAAATACTGTTAAGTCTTCAAACTAAAATATCAAAGTCACATATTCCATTCAGTGTGCTTCGCCGCAGTTTAGCAGCACATTCTGTGTACTGTGCAGAGTTGCAGAATAGGAAGAAATACTGTTAAGTCTTCAAACTCAAATATCAAAGTCACATATTCCATTCAGTGTGCTTCGCCGCAGTTTAGCAGCACATTCTGTGTACTGTGCAGAGTTGCAGAATAGGAAGAAATACTGTTAAGTCTTCAAACTAAAATATCAAAGTCACATATTCCATTCAGTGTGCTTCGCCGCAGTGTAGCAGCACATTCTGTGTACTGTGCAGAGTTGCAGAATAGGAAGAAATACTGTTAAGTCTTCAAACTAAAATATCAAAGTCACATATTCCATTCAGTGTGCTTCGCCGCAGTTTAGCAGCACATTCTGTGTACTGTGCAGAGTTGCAGAATAGGAAGAAATACTGTTAAGTCTTCAAACTAAAATATCAAAGTCACATATTCCATTCAGTGTGCTTCGCCGCAGTGTAGCAGCACATTCTGTGTACTGTGCAGAGTTGCAGAATAGGAAGAAATACTGTTAAGTCTTCAAACTAAAATATCAAAGTCACATATTCCATTCAGTGTCTTTCACCGCCGTTTAACAGCCTATTCTGTGTACTCTGTACAGTTCCAGAATTATAAGAAATACTGTTAAGTTTTCAAACTCAAATATTAAAGTCACATATTCCATTCAGTGTGCTTCGCCGCAGTGTAGCAGCACATTCTGTGTACTGTGCAGAGTTGCAGAATAGGAAGAAATACTGTTAAGTCTTCAAACTCAAATATTAAAGTCACATATTCCATTCAGTGTCTTTCACCGCCGTTTAACAGCCTATTCTGTGTACTCTGTACAGTTCCAGAATTATAAGAAATACTGTTAAGTTTTCAAACTCAAATATTAAAGTCACATATTCCATTCAGTGTGTTTCAACGCCGTTTAACAGCCTATTCTGTGTACTCTGCAGAGTTGCAGAATTATAAGAAATACTGTTAAGTTTTCAAACTCAAATATTAAAGTCACATATTCCATTCAGTGTCTTTCACCGCCGTTTAACAGCCTATTCTGTGTACTCTGTACAGTTCCAGAATTATAAGAAATACTGTTAAGTTTTCAAACTCAAATATTAAAGTCACATATTCCATTCAGTGTGTTTCAACGCCGTTTAACAGCCTATTCTGTGTACTCTGCAGAGTTGCAGAATAGTAAGAAATACTGTTAAGTTTTCAAACTCAAATATTAAAGTCACATATTCCATTCAGTGTGTGTCACCGCAGTTTAGCAGCCTATTCTGTGTACTCTGCAGAGTTGCAGAATAGTAAGAAATACTGTTAATTTTTCAAACTCAAATATTAAAGTCACATATTCCATTCAGTGTCTTTCACCGCCGTTTAACAGCCTATTCTGTGTACTCTGTACAGTTCCAGAATTATAAGAAATACTGTTAAGTTTTCAAACTCAAATATTAAAGTCACATATTCCATTCAGTGTCTTTCACCGCCGTTTAACAGCCTATTCTGTGTACTCTGTACAGTTCCAGAATTATAAGAAATACTGTTAAGTTTTCAAACTCAAATATTAAAGTCACATATTCCATTCAGTGTGTTTCAACGCCGTTTAACAGCCTATTCTATGTACTCTGCAGAGTTGCAGAATTATAAGAAATACTGTTAAGTTTTCAAACTCAAATATTAAAGTCACATATTCCATTCAGTGTCTTTCACCGCCGTTTAACAGCCTATTCTGTGTACTCTGTACAGTTCCAGAATTATAAGAAATACTGTTAAGTTTTCAAACTCAAATATTAAAGTCACATATTCCATTCAGTGTGTTTCAACGCCGTTTAACAGCCTATTCTGTGTACTCTGCAGAGTTGCAGAATAGTAAGAAATACTGTTAAGTTTTCAAACTCAAATATTAAAGTCACATATTCCATTCAGTGTGTGTCACCGCAGTTTAGCAGCCTATTCTGTGTACTCTGCAGAGTTGCAGAATAGTAAGAAATACTGTTAATTTTTCAAACTCAAATATTAAAGTCACATATTCCATTCAGTGTCTTTCACCGCCGTTTAACAGCCTATTCTGTGTACTCTGTACAGTTCCAGAATTATAAGAAATACTGTTAAGTTTTCAAACTCAAATATTAAAGTCACATATTCCATTCAGTGTGTTTCAACGCCGTTTAACAGCCTATTCTGTGTACTCTGCAGAGTTGCAGAATTATAAGAAATACTGTTAAGTTTTCAAACTCAAATATTAAAGTCACATATTCCATTCAGTGTGTGTCACCGCAGTTTAGCAGCCTATTCTGTGTACTCTGCAGAGTTGCAGAATAGTAAGAAATACTGTTAATTTTTCAAACTCAAATATTAAAGTCACTTATTCCATTCAGTGTGTGTCACCGCAGTTTAGCAGCCTATTCTGTGTACTCTGCAGAGTTGCAGAATAGTAAGAAATACTGTTAAGTTTTCAAACTCATATATATTAAAGTCATATATATCGTGTAAGATGAAGAAGGCGGGTAAAAAGGGACGGGGAAGTGGACGTGATCCTGAAAGTTCAGGGCGCGGGTCAGGACGCGGAGAAACTGTGCCTGGTGCCAGAGCACAAGAAAGAAAGACATCCACCATACCTAGCTTCATGTCTGATTTCACAGGGCGTCGCAGGACATCACTCTCGAGGTCCGACCAGTGCGAACAGGTGGTCGGTTGGATGACAGCTGATACTGCTTCCAGTCGGTTAAGCACCACCCTGTCTTCCACCAAGTCCACTCTCAGTAGCCAAGAGTCTGGTCAACATAATCCTCACTCTGATCATCCTTCCTCCCACCATACACGGTCTGGTCAAAGAAGTGATCCCACACTGGGATATAGTGATGAGCTCGTCTCATCACCAATCCTTCATTTGACCCTCTCTCCAAGCACGCTTGCAGAGGAACATGACATCTTGTGCCCTGATTCACAACCTCTAGAGGCTACCCAATCACAAGAAGATGACAGATGTGAACGGCATTTAAGGTCAAAGGAAGTAGTGGATGATGATGATGATGATGATGAGACACAGTTGCCATTAAATCAACCACTATTTCCGTCTCAAGACCTTGTTGAGGAGAATGTTATACAGTTGTCAATGACTGAGTATGTGGTGGGATCAAGACTTGAGGAGGATGATCAGAGTGAGGAAGTGGAGGAGGACTTGGTGGACGATGAGGTGACTGACCCCACCTGGGAAGGTGTAGAGCCGAGCGATGACAGCAGTCCTGAGGGTGAGCCATCTGCAGCACCGCAACAGGCTGGAAGAGGCAGTGGTGTGGCTACAGAAAGAAGGCGGACCGCACCAAACCGGCCCGCAAATGTTCCACGGAGCACCCCCTTGCGTAAATCTACCTTGCCAAGGGGTAGGTGTTCCGCGGTATGGCGTTTTTTTAAGGAAAGTGCGGACGACAAAAGAATTGTAGTTTGCAACCTGTGCCACACCAGAATGAGCCGAGGCATGAACACTAGAAACCTCACCACCACCAGCATGATCCGACACATGGCATCCAAGCACCGTAGTAAGTGGGAGGAACGCCTGGATCGCCCATCTGTGTCTGCAGGCCACACCACTGCCTCCTCTTCCCCTGTTTTCGGTGCCGGCCAATCGCCTGTCGAAGGCGCAGACCCGCATACCTCCCGCCCTACACCTGTACCATCTGAAGCACCATCAGCGACCACATCCACTTCCCTGTCCCAGCACAGCGTCCAAATGTCGTTACCCCAGGCATTTGAGCGCAAGAGAAAGTACCCAGCCACCCACCCACAGGCCATAGCACTAACCTCACACCTTTCAAAATTACTGGCCATCGAAATGCTGCCATTTAGGCTTGTGGACACTGAGTCCTTCCGCAGCCTGATGGCAGCAGCTGTCCCTCGGTACGCGGTCCCCAGCCGCCACTACTTTTCCCTGTGTGCCATCCCCGCATTACACCACCATGTGTCCCGTAACATCACCCGTGCCCTGACCAACGCAGTTACTGGGAAGGTCCACTTAACGACTGACACATGGACAAGTGCTTGTGGCCAGGGACGCTACATTTCCCTGACGGCACACTGGGTGAATGTCGTGGAGGCTGGGAGCGACTCGGACCCTGGGATGGCACGGGTGCTACCCACGCCGAGGATTGCGGGCCCTACCTCCATCAGGGTTTCCACCAGCACCTACGTTATTGGCTCCTCCTCCTCCGTTTCCACCTCCGAATTCTCTACACACACCGCCACTCCCCCATCAGCCAGTAGCTGGAAGCAGTGTAGCACTGCAGTGGGGAAGCGTCAACAGGCCGTGCTGAAGCTGATCTGCCTTGGGGACAAACAGCACACGGCCTCAGAGCTGTTGCAGGGGATTAGTCACCAGACCGAGCAGTGGCTCTCGCCACTCAACCTGCAACCAGGCATGGTTGTGTGTGATAATGGGCGTAACTTGGTGGCGGCTTTGGAGCTCGGCAAGCTCACACACGTACCATGCCTAGCGCATGTATTTAATTTAGTGGTGCAGCGATTTCTAAAAACCTACCCCAATGTGCATGATCTCTTGACCAAGGTGCGCCGCGTGTGTGCACATTTCCGTAAGTCATCTACAGCTTCGGCCGGCCTGTTGAAGCTGCAGCAGCGCTTACAATTGCCAGCTCACCGGCTGCTGTGTGACGTGAGCACGCGCTGGAACTCCACCTTCCACATGTTGGCCCGGCTTTGTGAGCAGCAGAGGGCAGTAGTGGAGTACCAGCTGTTACACGGTCGTCGCCTCTCCGTTCAACTTCCTGTAATCAGAAGTGAGGAGTGGGAATGGATGTCAGACCTCTGCGAGGTTTTACGCAATTTTGAGGAATCGACACAGATGGTGAGCGGCGATAACGCTATTATCAGTGTAACCATCCCACTTCTGTGTCTACTGAAACGCTCGCTGCTCACAATTAAAACCGACGCTTTGCATGTGGAAGAGGTGGAAATGGGGGAGGAAGAGCTTACACAAGGTGATAGCCAGAGCACCCTCACTTCGTCTTCTCAGCGACAATTGGAGGAGGCGGAGGAGGAGGAGGAGGAGGAGGAGGAGGAGGAAGACACGGTTGCCTCCGCTACAGAGGGTAGCCATGGAACTTTAGTTCCATCTCTTCAGCGTGGGTGGGCAGAAGAGGAGGAAGAGGATGAGGATATTGAGAGTCAGCCTCCTGGTGAGGACAGCGAAATCTTGACTGTTGGTACTCTGGCACACATGGCTGACTTTATGTTAGGCTGCCTTTCCCGTGACCCACGCGTTGTACGCATTTTAGACAACACGGATTACTGGGTGTTCACCCTTCTGGACCCCCGCTACAAAGAGAATTTCTCATCTCTCATTCCTCCGGTGGAGAGGACAAGCAAAATGGTGCAATACCAGAAGGTTCTTGTCGAAAAATTGCTCCAAAATTTTCCATCTGACAACGCTGGCGGCAGAGTACGTGCTACCTTGGCCAACCGAGAAGGGGAGAAAAGGGGAGCACACAGCAGTTCCGACAAAGGCAGGGCAACACTCTCCAAGGCGTGGGACACCTTCATGACACCCCGCCAGCACCCTCACCCTGATGCGCAGCCTAGTGTCACAAGGAGGGAAAAGTTTTGGAAGATGGTGAAGGAGTACGTAGCAGACCGTGTCAGCGTCCTCAATGATCCCTCTGTGCCTTACAACTACTGGGTGTCCAAGCTGGACACGTGGTATGAACTGGCACTCTACGCCTTGGAGGTGCTGGCCTGCCCTGCCGCCAGCGTTCTGTCTGAGCGGGTATTTAGTGCTGCTGGTGGCATCATAACAGATAAGCGTATCCGCCTTTCCACCGACAATGCTGATAGGTTGACACTTATAAAAATGAACAAGGCCTGGATTTCCCCTGACTTCTCCACTCCACTGGAGGAAAGCCCCGGGGGAACATAAACTCACTTTATATATGTTATTTACAATGATGGGAATACTCTGTATTCCCATTCACCCCTTCCACCCCAAAAACGGGTATATGGTTGACTCTTAATCTTCTCATCCTCCTCCTCCTCTTCCATATGCCCTGGGATATAATTTTTATATAGGGCCAGCTCACCAGCGTGCCCTGGGATATAATTTTTATATAGGGCCAGCTCACCAGCGGGCCCTGTGATATAATTTTTATATAGGGCCAGCTCACCAGCGGGCCCTGTTTGCCAATTTTTATATAGGTCAGCTCACCAGCGGGCCTTCTCATATAATGTTTTATTGGGTCAGCTCTCTAGCGGGCCCTCTCATATAATGTTTTATAGCGTCAGCTCACTAGCGGGCCTTCGCATATAATGTTTAGGATGGTCAGCTCTGCAGCAGACCCTCACCCATAATGTTTTAGATGGTCAGCTCAGCGCACGTTTCCCTCTTAATCATGGCCTCAGTTCTGAAAATCAAGGAAATTTTTGGGAGAATTTGCCTCTGCGCACGTTTCCCTCTTAATCATGGCCTCAGTTCTGAAAATCAAGGAAATTTTTGGGATAATTTGCCTCTGCGCACGTTTCCCTCTTAATCATGGCCTCAGTTCTGAAAATCAAGGAAATTTTTGGGAGAATTTGCCTCTGCGCACGTTTCCCTCTTAATCATGGCCTCAGTTCTGAAAATCAAGGAAATTTTTGGGATAATTTGCCTCTGCGCACGTTTCCCTCTTAATCATGGCCTCAGTTCTGAAAATCAAGGAAATTTTTGGGAGAATTTGCCTCTGCGCACGTTTCCCTCTTAATCATGGCCTCAGTTCTGAAAATCAAGGAAATTTTTGGGATAATTTGCCTCTGCGCACGTTTCCCTCTTAATCATGGCCTCACTTCAGAAAATCGATGAAATTTTTGGGAGAATTTGCAGATGATATACAAGTAAATATACAGCAAATACTGTTTGGTAACAATTTTTCGCCTAAAGTCGTTTTTATTTTCCTTTTTGTGTGTTTTACGGTCAGTCTGTAAAAATGGCGTACTACGGGCGAAAGATCGTTCCCAGCAGCGATGTTGGAGTCCAAGGTGCATCCAGACATCCTCCCTATGCTGTCCCTGAACCATTTCTGTAGTGTTTCCATCTTTTTCTGCCCTTTTCCTATGGACCAGGCACCCTCCCCTCATCAGAGCAGGGGGTGCCTGGTGTAATGCTCGAGTCCTCCCATTGACTTCAATGGGGCTCGGGTGCTCGGCCGAGCACTCGAGCCTCAGGGGGTGCTCGGTCAGAGCACCCGAACATCCGAGCATTGGGGTGCTCGCTCATCACTAATTACTATCCCTTTAAATTTCTCTCTGCAGTGGGAGTAGGCATACTTTACTCAGCAGAAAAGCATTGTAGCATATATTTTCATGAAAAAGTGTAGTGCTCTTTTAACAACTACATATTCTTGTAACTTATCCCATAAGCTCAGTGACAAATGGTAGAGAACTTTGCAATAGCTACTCACCAGGAACAGAAAAACCAAAAGGAAAAACAGACATATGTCAGTGTTGTATAAAAATAACCACAATGAAAAGGTCAATAAGTTTTACATGGAAGACAGCTTTCTAACGTGTTTCCTTCCCAAGAGAGGATCTCAATCTGTCTCGTCAGTTCAAAGTATTGATTGATTGTGCAGAGAAACATTCTTGGAAGTGCAAGCAGCTCCTAGTGTATAACATTTAAGATCCGATTTCTGGCCAATTGCAATATGCAATATTAGTTTTATCTTCCCAGATTTTCCCAGAGATTTTTAGTATCCAACATAAATAAAATATTTTGTTTTAGTAGTGTACTATAGATGTGGTAAGATTATGATGATATAGTCATTTTAATGCAGGACACCTCTTAAAATCCCACTCTGCAGGACTGCACAGGAACCAGTGCAGCCCTGCAGTTAGGGTTACCACCCAGCCGGTATTTTATCGGCAGGCCGGTAAAAAATTGGCTTCTGTCCAATGTTAAGTCTATGGACAGAATGCCATGGCTGGTATTTTTGGGAAGAAAAGGTGGCAACCCTACCTGCAGTGTATTTTTTTCGTAAGCGTCCTTGCATTAAAATGGTGATCAGCATACCTGGGAACTCTCCGGATTTGCCCCGGAGACTCCGGTTCTGACAGAGCTTTACCGGGTCTCCGGGGCAGAGGCTGATTCCTCCGGATATGGGGAGTTTCTATTGAAACTCTGCCACCTGCTTTTTCTCCTGCTGTTCCTCCTTCCCCAGCCTTCTGTGTGACACCTTTAATCCCTGCCCCCCCCACTTGCATCAAGCCCCGCCCCTTTTTGACACAATTAGCGTCATTATTGTCACCCCCTGCTGAACAGAGGACTCGCCTCTGGGTAGCCCTCAATTGGAAGTTCCCAGGTATAGTGATCAAATCAAATAAGGTAAAATGGATTAAGGCTAGGAATGGGTGAAAGCTTTCACCCCAAAAATCATGATAAATCAAGAATTATTTCTACGTAAACACTTGAAATGAACTACTATTACCGGTATATACATTTAAATAACATGTACTTCACGCTAGTATCTAAAAATTATCTATGTGATTCATGCACCTAATATACAGTCTTACATATGTTCTGTGGGAGCAGTCATTCCTGACTTTTCCAGGACTCCCTCGCTTTATTACACAGCAATCTCAACAGGAGTCTTGGAATTGATAATGCTTTATTGTATTTAAATGGCCCAAGATAAAATAACACTTTCTCAATACAAACGTTGTGGATACAACTGTTAATAAATTAATCACATTAACGCTTGTCTAATTTCAAACTGCACAAAAAAAAAATTAACCAAGTGGTGTTTAGATAGGATCATTTACTTATTAATTAATCATTCACATTTAAAATTGGACTTTAGGGAGTTATCATAAGATATTAAATATTTTTACAGATGATAACAGAAAATACATAATACGTAAAATTATATTCCCAATTTCATTTTTTTTGTTTTAATGTGCTTTTAATGCAGGATGTTTATGAAAATATACTGCAGGACTTCTGAGAAACCAGTGTACCACTTTAGTGTGCGTTTTTAATAGGCATCCTGCATTAATATAAAATATCTTGGTCACATTAGCTTAGGTGGCTCTACCTGACAAAGGTAAAGAGGCTGATTTTCTAAGAAGGAGTATAATTCTGGGGCACACCATACACATAAAAATGCTCATTGATTTAAATTGAACGTTTAATCCCTTGAAAGTTGGTGAGGTCCCAATAAATCACAGGGATCAATAACACATTTAAATCAATGTCAATCTGAGAAACATTTATTTGTACTCTATTTTGTAGTTTTGTCACATAATTGCTCCAGTTATCTTTACTGCATTAGCATTGTTATGTTTCTACCAAATTGTGAACTAAAACAAAGGTCTGTGTTAAATGAAATGATCAAAATAATGGAAACTAAAAACTGAAAGATCTGAAAGCATCTGTTATTTTCTGCTTGCGCAGATTCTTATCAAAAAGAGGTGTAAGTATAACATTTATACACTAGAGGGAGCAAAGCTAGCTAAAACTGAAGGGACAAGCTAGGCCCTCTTAGTATTCATGAGAATGACTCAATGGCCTCACAGTGTTTGTTGCAATTGCAAGCTTGAGGTTGTGAATTGTACAAGGCGTATATGTCTTAATTATTCTGCAGTAGATATGAGATGCTGCTCTTGGGTGGCACTGGCACATGTGTCCACCAGAACGAAATGTAGATCAAAATTATTAGCCAGAATATTTAGATGGTCCAGCTGTTAGCAATCTAACTAGTTAAAGGAAAATCATTTTCAAATCATGATAGGATTTAAGGGCAAACCAGTTGGGAGTTTCCAGAGGCACAGAACATGCTCCCCAAACTTTTTTGACTTATCAATCAGATATCCAAAGTATGAATATTAATAATGATACGTTTGCTGTTGTATATCTGACTATTGGGAGGTGTGGAAAACTAGCAGGTCTCCAGGGGGAAAATGCACTAAGGTTTGAAACAATGATGAAATGTGTCTGGCGATGTGTGGAGATCTCTTCACCATGGAGAAGAGTACATTCTTCACCATATGCAATAACAATTATATAAGCAAGGGGAGGGGGAGACTAGCATGTGAGGTTGGAGTAATGTTGGCTATGTGTTAGAGGAACGAAAATGGAGGGCATGCTCTCAAACTTAGCAGTAAAAACAACACCCTCCCTTAACACTTTGAATGCCATTGGGATGTGCAAGTTGTTGCTCTGCAATGTCCTGCACACCCCTGTTCCAACAAACACAATCCCCTGCCTCACTTAACAGCTGATTCAAATGCTCACAGAACCTGCAGATTAACTATTACATGTAACAGCTGATCTGCCAGTTCTGCCTTCTGCCTTTACATGGACCTGCTGATCGACTGTTTGAAGTCCATAGAAGACTATCCACCCATCAGCTAATTCATGTAAATAGAAGACTGCTACAATCTGCAAGGCAAATGCAAGGCAAACACAAGGCAAACAGAGGCTGATGTACTGGAGCATTTCTTGACTAAATTAACTGCACCTTGGGATGAAATTGACATTCTCAATTATTTAAAATAGGCTTTTAATGGGCTAGTATTACTTAAAATGTAAAAATCAATATATTGTTGGGTTTATCCTCCTGAGTAAAGTACCTTTGTTTTACTCAAGTGGGTAAACCATACAATATATATATATATATATATATATATATATATATATATATATATATATATATATTTTACATCTTAAGTGTTATTATCCTTTTAATCCCCAGAGTGCTAATGCATTACGGCATACAGGCTTGGACAGCTGTTCCTCTGTGTCAAGCCTTTACACTGTACCACCAAATTGCATTCATAGTAACACAGTAACATAGTAATTTAAGTTGAAAAAAGACTTGCGTCCATCTAGTTAAACCCGTTTCCTATTCCTGTATACCATCGTTGATCCAAAAGAAGGCAAAAAAAAAACCCTCAATACAGCAATTTCAAATTATGCCTTGAATGGGGGAAAAAAAAATCCTTCTTGATTCCAAATGGCAATCAGATTTCTCCATGGATCAACAAGCACTAATTAAATATTAATCCCAGTACTAAAATACATAGCCCTCTATGTTCTAATCTTTTAAAAAAGTATCCAGGCCCTTTTTAAAGGCATTTAAAATATTTGATAGCACCATCTCCTCAGGCAGTGAATTCCATACCTTTATTTTCCTTACCGTAAAGAATTCCTTCCACTGTTGTAGATGAAGTCTCCTTTCCTCAAGTCTAAGCGGGTGACCCCTTGTCCTTTTTACTGTTCTGTTAATGAGCAGGGCCGGCGCTTGCATAAGGCAGTTTAGGCAGCCGCCTTAGGGCGCCGCAGCGGAGGGGTGCCAAAATGGTGAGAATTTTTTGGGTTTTTTTGTTTTCCATTTCTTTATATGTACCATGAAGCTCCCCTGGGGCTGGCCGGGACTGCCTGCTTCTTAACCCTTTGAGCGCCAGAGCGCTTGCAAAACAATGCATTCCGTACTCCTCTGGTGCTCAAAGGGTTAAAAAATTAAATGTATCCACAAGCCACAAGGTGACAGAAAGTTGGAACCGCCGGGCCACGTCTAGTGAGTGGGGGCAGGCCAGGTGTAGACCCAGTGACGAGAACTGCTTCTGCTGTGCACCGGGTAGGCCGTCCGGCGGCAGCACCTAACTTAACTGCAGTGGAGACGAGAGAGCTGATCTGAGCTGGAGGCCAGCGGGAGCAGAGTCAGTCAGCAGAAGCCAGTCGTGCCGGCCAGTCGCCAAACATGGTGAGGTCACAGGGAAGAGGGGAAAACAGGCAAAATGGTCAATCAAGATGGGGAGAAAGGCAAAAGAGGGATCATTCAAATCAAGAGGGGTAAAGAGAGGTAAGGGGGAGAAGGGGTATAGAGATGCAAGGGGGGAAAGGCAAAAGGGGGATCATTCAAATCAAGAGGGGGTAAAGAGAGGCAGGGGGAGGCAAAAGGGGGATCATTCAAATCAAGAGGGAGTAAAGAGAGGCAAGGGGGGGAGGCAAAAGGGGATCATTCAAATCAAAAGGGGGTAAAGAGAGGCAAGGGAGGCAAAAGGGGATCATTCAAATCAAGAGGGGGTAAAGAGAGGCAAGAGGGAAAGGCAAAACGGGGATCATTGAAATCAAGAGGGGGTAAAGAGAGGCAAGAGGGGAGGCAAAAGGGGGATCATTCAAATCAAAAGGGGGTAAAAGAGGCAAGGGGGGAAGGCAAAAGGGGGATCATTCAAATCAAGAGAGGGTAAAGAGAGGCAAGGGAGGAAAGGCAAAAAGGGATAATTCAAATCAAGAGGGGGTAAATAGGCAAGGGGGAGGCAAAAGGGGGATCATTCAAATCAAGAGGGGGTAAAGAGAGGCAAGGGGGGAAGGCAAAAGGGGATCATTCAAATCAAGAGGGGGTAAAGAGAGGCAAGGGAGGCAAAAGGGGATCATTCAAATCAAGAGGGGGTAAAGAGAGGCAAGAGGGAAAGGCAAAACGGGGATCATTCAAATCAAGAGGGGGTAAAGAGAGGCAAGAGGGGAGGCAAAAGGGGGATCATTCAAATCAAAAGGGGGTAAAAAGAGGCAAGGGGGAAGGCAAAAGGGGGATCATTCAAGTCAAGAGAGGGTAAAGAGAGGCAAGGGAGGAAAGGCAAAAAGGGATCATTCAAATCAAGAGGGGGTAAAGAGGCAAGGGGGAGGCAAAAGGGGGATCATTCAAATCAAGAGGGGGTAACGAGAGGCAAGGGGGAGGCAAAAGAGGGATCATTCAAATCAAGAGGGGGTAAAGAGAGGCAAGGGGGAGGCAAAAGAGGGATCATTCAAATCAAGAAGGGGTAAAGAGAGGTAACTTGGCAAGAGGGGGCATCAAGAGCAGGTGAAAGAGGCAGAGGGGCCAAGAGGTGGAAAAAAAGAGGCAAATTGAGGGGGAATCATGAGGCAAAAGGAGGGGAATCAGGAGAGGGAGAATGAGGCAAAAGGGTGGGATCAATAGTCAAGGAGGGGGAGGACGAAAGGGGGAATCAAGAGGTGGTATGTATGTGTATATATATATATATATATATATATATATATATATATATATATATAAATTAAATCAACCAGCACCTGCAGGGTTAAGTTCAAATAAATCAGTGTTTAATGTGGTGTGTCAATGTTTGAGCGCAGTCTTGTGCACTTTCATCAGCACATGGTTGCACTCAAACATTGACACACCACATAAAACACTGTTTTATTTGAACTTAACCGTGCGAGTGCTGGTTGATATCATATTTTTGGTACACTTATGAGGATTCCACTCAACTTCAGCACCCAGATTGTCTGTTTAAAAGGGATGTATCACCTTACCAAATGCTTCCCTTAATCCGTTTGTTTTAGATATTGTAACAATGCTGTGTTGTTTTTTAAAAAATGCTATAGAAATGCAGTTTGAGAGATTTCTTTTTCCCCCTTGACGTCTTCTCCTCATTCTGACCGGCAAGACTCTTGCCGATCAGAATACAGGAGAGATCCTTCTCCACGCTGGTCTGTCTGTAAACTGCAGCACTCTCATTGGCTAGATATCAATCTCTGCCAATAAAAGTGCTGCAGCTTACAGACAGACCAGCATGGAGGAGGATCTCTCCTGTATTCTCATTGGCAAGCGTCTTGACGATCAGAATGAGGAGAAGACGTCAAGGGGGAAAAGAAATCTCTCAAACTGTTTTTTATAGCGTTTAAAAAAAACAAAAAAAACACAGCATTGTTACAATATCTAAAACAAACAGATTAAGGGAAACTTTTGGTAAGGTGATACATCCCCTTTAAGTGAGAGTGCTGCCCTATATATATATAATCTCTTTACTGCTCTGGTGGTAGCATATAACTCTGTATTGTCTTATGGTGACATCTAACTGTATTGCTCTGGTGGTGGCATATAACTCTTTTTATTGCTCTGGTGGTAACATATAACTCTGTGTTGCTGTGCTGGTGACATATAACTGTATTACTCTGGTGTGACATATAACTGTATTGTTCTGGTGGTGACATAGGGCACACAGGGGCTCACAGTGCAACCCCGGCTTCATCAACTTGCAACACTGAGTGGTTCTGCCTCTTTTGTGGCTCCGCCCTCACAGACTCACAACTATGGGCAGTATTTTTTGAGGAAAAGGTGGCAAACCTAGGGGGGGGGGTGGCGGTGGCAGTGGCGGGGCATCAAAATGCACTTTAGCCTGTGTAGACAAAAATCCTTGCACCAGCCCTGCTTTGGAGAGCCCTTTGTATGGGCCATGAACATATTTATATAGTGTTATCATATCCCCTCTAAGACGCCGTTTCTCTAGTGTGTACAAGTTTAACTTTTCTTGCCTTTCTTCATAACTAAAACTTTCCTCTTACTAGTTTTGTAGCCCTCCTCTGCACTTTCTCTAGTTCCATAATGTCCTTTTTCAGAAAGGGTGCCCAGAATTGAACAGCATATTCTAGGTGGGGTCTTACCATGGACCTGTAAAGAGGCATTATAATATCTTCCTCCCTTGAGTCAATACCCCTTTTAATACATGACAATCTCTTATTGGCCTTTGTAGCTGGCAGCTGGCACTGCAGGCTACTGCTGAGCCTATTGTCTACCATTACTCCCAAATCCTTTTCATTAATAGAGTTCCCCAAAGAAACACCATTTAAGCTATATGTTGCATTTTTATTATTATAACCAAAATGCATAACTCTACACTTGTCTATATTGAATCTCATTTGCCATTTGCCTGCCCAGTTACCCAATTTGTCCAAATCCTCTTGTAATGAAGACACATCCAGTTCAGACTTCATTACTCTACTTAATTTTGTGTCATCAGCAAACACTGATACATGGCTCCCTATGCCCTCTGGGAGATCATTAATAAACAAATTAAAAAGAAGAGGACCCAGGACTGATCCCTGAAGTACTCCACTTTTTTCCAATTGGAGAATTTCCCATTTACTACCACTCTTAGCATTCTATCTTTCAGCCAATTTCCAATCCATGCACAGGTGTTTGCCCCTAAGCCTATTTCATTCACTTAATACAATAACCTATTGTGTGGAACCGTATCAAATGCCTTGGCAAAGTCTAAATAGATGACATCAATCGCCGCTCCCAAATATATATTTTTATTCACTTTTTCATAAAATGCAATCAAGTTAGTTTGACAAGACCTGTCTTTCACAAAGCCATATTGGCTCCTGCTAATGATATTCCTGTTCAAGATGAATTCTTGAATATATTCCCTTAGCAACGCTTCAAACAGTTTCTCCACCATAGATGTCAAGCTTACAGGTCTGTAATTTCCCAGGTGGGATTTTGATCCCTTTTTAAATATGGTCACCACATCTGCTTTATGCCAGTCCGTGGGCACCATACCTGAAACAAAAGAATCCCTGAAAATCAAAAATATTGGTCTGGCCAGGGCCTGGCTTAGCTCTTTAAGTACCTGTGGGTGTATACCATCCAGCCCCAAGGCTTTGTCTACCTTAACACCATTCAATTGTTTTAACACTTTTTCTTGTGTTAGCCAATCCCATGCTTGCTGTGACTGTTCTGTAAAAGTAGTTTGCAAGTTCTTGTCCATCGGGTCTTCCTTGGTAAAAACAGAAGAAAATACATTATTTAAATTATTTGCTCTCTCTCTGTCCCCCACTGATCATCTCACCTGTTTCAGATAACAAAGACCCAACATTATCTGACTTAAATTTTTTGCCATTAATGTATTTAAAGAATTTTGTTGGGTTGCTCCTGCTCTCCTTAGCAATATGTTTTTCTTTCTCTAGTCTAGCTAATTTAATTGCCTTTTTACAGGTTTTGTTAGCATTTTTGTATTTTGCAAATGCCTCTGCTGATCCCTCAGCTTTATAATGTTTAAATGCCGCTTTCTTGTTATTTATTTCATGAATTACTTTACTGGTTAGCCACAATGGTTTATATTTACTTCTTTTGAATTTGTTTCCAAAAGGGATACATTTATATGTATATTTTTGCAAAGTTATTTTGAAGGCATTCCACTTACCTTCTGTGTTTTTTACCAAATTGCTGTTTGCTGGATGTTACAGATAAGTTCTTCATTGTCAGTTATTATCAGATCCAGACACGCATCCCTCTGGTTGAGGTCTGCACTAGTCGAGACCAAAAATTGGCATTCAACAAGTTCAGAAACTTACTGCTTTTAGCAGAATTAGTTGTTCCATTTTTCCAGTCTGTTTCTGGATAACTAAAATCCCCCATAATAAGAGTTCTCCCTATTTGAGAAACCTTTTCTATTTACATTAATAGCTGTGATTCTTCAAGGTCACCAATGCTTGGTGGTTTATAACAAATACCCACTAATATTTTCTGGGCAGTTTTACCCCCATTAACTATTTCAACCCACAGGGATTCCACATGTTCACTACTGTCATCACATATATCTTCCCGCAAATGAGGCAATAATGCTGGTTTGATATACAGACAGACCCCACCACCTCTTTTGTTTGACCTATCTTTTCTAAACAACATGTAGCCCTCACCCAGTTCTAGGATGATATCATTGGTCACCTCAGTGCCATCCTTCGAGTCCTTCTCCTGACTGACACTCTCCTATGCCTTTTTGATACTAATCTCCCTTCGGCATCCACCGCAACCCACTCTCTAAATTCCTCCTTCTACAGCTTCTAAACAGCTAAATGTCTCATACCCTCTCTGTGGAAATCTAACTCTCCCACTCTATCCCACTATGGACACAAAAAGTTACATTCTTTTACTATATGCAGCATCTTCATGATCTCTCCACTAACACTCTTGACCTTTTTGACTCCAAATGGCAACCCTGCATTAATTACTCCAATCGGCTCCCACTACCTGTCGCATAGAATTCTTCGAGGATCCATGACCTTTAACATTACTAAACCCTCTCCATCCTATCCCCCCTTCCCATTTACCCTCTCCCTTAAACCTTCCCTTCCCCACACCCTCCATTTCTCCAGCTCCCACCTTTTCTTTCCTTTTATCTAGACCATACTCCTTTCTATTTCTCCTCATACTCTTCTTCCTCTTCTACTCTGCTCTGTTTCCCTTTTTCTGCTCCTCCTTCTTAGTTTCTCGACTGCACTGCTCTGTCAGATTAGCTACAATATACAAAATTAAAAAGAGCTAAGAATAGTACCTAGAACTATCTTTTTAGATATAGGAATACATTATTTTTAAATAGAAGTGTATACTCTATAGTGTAACATCTCTTTACATTTTGTTTTCTCTTCTCTCTCTCTGGTTTCTGTTTGTTAGCTTAAAACAAACATATGAAGAGTTTAGCTGGCCTCAGGACAATAGGGAGACCCAGGTGTGCTATACAGTGAAACCTGATTAAAGTTTATGATAGCAAAACAAATGCCCTCCCCCAGATTATAGTTTAAGCTAGACCTGAGAAAAGTAAACCTTAAGAGAACATAGCTAGCAGGGTCAGAAGTTCAATTTAACCTTATGATTGATTAAATGAATTGAACATTTATACACATATATGTATATGCGTGTGTATAAATATATGTGTATAGATGTGGGTGCATGTGTATATGTGTATACTATCCATATTTAACCAGGGGTATACACATCTATGCTGATATCCGTTTAGTTCAAATAGATCACTGTCTATTATGTTTCAAATGTTAGATCTGGATGTGATCTTAGGATCATTATACATAAACGTATTCTCTAAATTCACAATATAGCAATGCTCAGAATCTAGTCTAATATATCATAGTAGATCACACTTAAATAGATTAGACAAGAATTGTTTATTTGTTTATTTATCCCAAATAAAAATATATAACAGATGAAATATATGTGTCCAACTACCAAGAATTATGATATATGTATAAGTACAGGGCTCAAAATATAAGATATACTTATTAAAGGGCACATATTTTAAATGATTATATATATATATATATATATATATATATATATATATATATATATGTGTGTGTGTGTGTGTGTGTGTGTGTGTGGAGATAGATAGATAGATAGATAGATAGATAGATAGATACACACTACACATTATTTTTTTCCCTGGTGATTGATTAAAATATTTGGAATGAAATCATTGTTAAATGTGTGGGCTAGGGGGACGCCACCTGCTGGACCATATGGTGAACAAAGGTAACCAAACCACAGCCTAATAAAAATTAACTAAGGAGGTGTCTCAGGTAACCAAGACCAGGACACATATTCACCACATCTTGTGGGAGTACTTTACATGTGGGAATGATAGATAAAAAGGTGTTCCAAAAGCCAAGGAGGGAATGCCCAGGAGATCCCCAAGAGAGGCCTGATCCCAGATTCTCAAGAGCCAGGAAGAGAGAAAAGGAAAAGTGACTCTACCAAACCTGTACTTCAGACAGCAGTTTCAGATCTGCCTAAAAACTGGTAAATGGTGTCTCTCTTAACTTTATCTATTTAATTTGTTTTATTTCCTGCATTCTTATATGGTAAATCAAATTATTATATTGCCTTAAATTTTAAGGATAGAGTATATTTTAGTAATGTTATATTTTCTAACTGCAGACAGAAAATACTGACATAGCTATAATTGCAAATTATACTACTTCCTTTATTGTAGAATAATCAATAAATCATACAGTATATTATCCTACACATGCTATGCAGAGGTATCAAGTAGATAAATTAAGATAAGACTATATGAATGATTCTAGACAGATATTTATTGACTTTGGGTAAAGTTTAGATATCTGGTGAAGTATTCGGGTTTAAGGTAGAGATATAGTGTTGAAAGAGAGTTGGTTACACTGATTCATTGGATTGTGGTATTGGTGTCACTGTATGGCCCTAGGGAAATGTCCCTTAGACTGTGTCTATATTGTGGTGTATTGATTCAGATTGGGTATTGTTCTTTTTGTCACCCCTGCAAATCTCTTACAAAGACTGTAATTGCATTTAATTACTGTTGATCCAAGGTGTTGTTTTAGTGTTTTTTAAATTCAATCAATGTATTATTATTGTATTATTTCTATAATTAGTGTGTTAATAAATGTATATATTTTATTAACCAAGTGCATTATTATATTACATGATCGCCTTGACAAAGTGCTTGGGAGGGACTGATTTTATGAATGGTTATTGGTCATCCTTAGTGGCATCTAATCATTCATAATTAAAAAACCCTGACAGCTCTATCCCCACTCTTTTTGAGTTTGACTCAAATTTTGTTACTTGTTTATGTACAGTTATGATTGGCTAAATTACACAGCTTAGATCAGTCTTCGACATATGGAAACTGTTTAAACTACTAAAGACAATTATGCCCCTCAGTTGTGTATAAATGCAGCTACTTACTCCCATTACTCTACAAGCATCTTATACTGTGTTACTATTGCTTATTACTGGAAGCCTGACTTCCCTGTTTGTGACTGCTCTGTATTGTTGTATACTATTAAAAGTCGTGTTTATGACTTGTTTTTGTAATCTTATACAATCTTTCAAAAAAGCTTTTGAAAAAAAATAAAATTAAAAAACAAACAACTTTATCTTGATGAAAGATAAGATGCAGTGAAGTACAAGATATTGCACTGAGTTCTGAAACTCCTATTGCAGATACAATCACCGTGAGGAAGACTGTTTTGAAGGTGCTATCTCTGATAGAGGCAGATGACAAAGGCTCAGATGGAGAAGATTGAAGAGCCTCTAACACTACATTTAAGTTCCATAGTGGAATGGTATGTCTATATGGGGGAACTATCCTGTAGACCCCTTGAACAAATGTATGAATTTCAGGAAAAATAAGTAATTTTTCTCTGGAAGAGAACTGAAAGAGCTGAAACTTGAACTTTCAGTCAATTAGCCCATAAACTTTTATCTAGACCTGTGCTCTAAAAGAGATGGTAGATGGAAAGAAGAGGTATCTAGATCTTCCCTAGCACAGAAAGAAAAATGGATTCTCCAAACACAGTGATTTATTCTGGCAGACACCGGTTTGCGATTCCTGAGCATGGCTTGAATTACTGGAGAACTGAAACCTTTGTTCTTCAAGATTTGGGTCTCAAGTTCCACACCGTCAAAGTGAGGTTAAGTAACTTGTGGTGGAGAATTGGTTCTTGAGAGATGAGGTCTGGAATCGGAGGTAGACGCCATGGCTCTCTGTCAATGACTTGACTTTGAGGTGGTGAAACCAAGATCTCCTGGGCCAAAGGGGAGCTTTGAGAATGGTGTGCACCTTCTCTTCCTTTATTTTGTGGATATCACAGTCTCCCTAAGGAGGCCTTAGATATCCTATGCATCCTTCCTCTGTGGTGTGTCGGCCGGCATGATTGCAATTACTTCCACAATGCTGACATCATGAAACAGGCACTGACACTGACGCCTGTTTATGGGTCTATCCTGTTTTGCCTAAATGGGTCCCACCTTCTTCTGCTCCTTTATTAACCTCCTTGGGCCTAGGAGTCATTGCCCTTACATGGTGTTTCTTCTAGTTCTTCTTGCGCTCTGTTGTGACCTGTGCCTATCTGAGAATCGACTCCGTGCATGACCCCGACTTGTCTGACTACCCACACCAGTTCTGACCTGTGGCTCTGGCTGACTAACTCGCTCCGTGTATGACCCTGGCTTGTCTGACTATCCACACTGGTTCTGACCCGTGGCTCTGGTTGACTAACTCGCTCCGTGTATGACCTCGGCTTGTCTGACTACCCACTCCGGTTCTGACCAGTGGCTCCGACTGACTAGCTAGCTCCTTGTAGTCTCCGGTTTGTCTGACCTCTGGCTCTGGCTTCTTCTTGCTCCGTGTAGTCCCCGGTTTATTTGACCTCTGGCTCTGGCTACTAACTTGCTCAGTGTAGTCCCCGGCTTGTCTGACCTGTGGCTCTGGCTGCTACTCGCTCCGTGCTCTCCTAGCTTGCTTGACCTGTAGTCTCTGTGTTCCATGGCTTTGTCCTGCTCTCTCTCCCTGTTGCCTCCGGTCCCGAGACCAAAGTGGGACTTACGCATATTAGCCGCTTCTGTCACGGGACTGCAGACAAATAAATACTCTGACAGGTACAGGTAGAATAAAATAAAGATTTTATTGAAATTCAAGCAGTAAATAATAAACACACTTCCCCATCCTTCCAGGGTCAGGTGTGGGGACAGCGCAAGGTCCATTACAGGAACAGCACTGAACGTAGCCAGACCATCTCCAGATGATGCGAACCAGGATGTAAGCACAATAGCCAACAGCAAGTGATAAGACACACAAGCAGGGAGCAAGGAAAGGTTCAAGTAACCTTGAACGCTAGGATACTATGAACGTCTTAGAATGCTAGGACCTACGGGCAAAACGAATGGCCAGAGCTGCAGATATGTGGGCTGAGGTCATACACAAAACAGGTAATCAGACAGAGCCAGGGTAGCACATAGCGGTAGTCAGCCAGGCCAAGGGTCATACACGGAGTGGTTAGTCAGACAAGCCGGATCGAGCACGGACTCGGTAGTCAGACAAGGCCAGAGGTTCAGACACTAATCCGGTAGTCAGACAAAGCCACGGGTTGTACACAAATCAGAAAGACAGCCAGAAACGGTTCGCAACAGAGAACAATAACGCTCGGAAACACCACAAAAGGGCAATTAGGCTATGGCTGAACGTGGCTTATAAGGCCTCCTAGGAAGGAGGAGTTACAACGCTAAGGTGAGCATGGCCTATAAAAATATCGAGCGCATAATGACGCGCAAGCAACCAGAATGAGCCACCAGCCACTACAGGAATGATCAGGTTGCCAAGGCCCGAATCACGGCAGCATGATGTTTCTTACTGGCGTTCCACTCGAGCCTCTTTCCTAGGCTCTGTAGCTCGGAGTAGTGCAGTGAGAGAAAGGAGCCTGGGTCCAATCATCCTGTGTCTGGGGTTGTGTGGGCTAATACTTTATTGCTGTATATTTCAAATAAAGGTGGTTATGTTTTATCTTTGTGCCTGTCCTTCTTTGCCTGAATACCATGACAGTGGAGTATTCTGGGAATCATAGCTAGTGGAGGTAAGACACTAGTCTGTAATTCCAAGGAATCATTAGGGCATCCATTGCTATTCCTTGTAGATCCCTTGCTCTTGAACAGAATATTGGTAGTTTTGTTTCTTTTTTTGATGCTATCATTTCTATTTCTGGAATTCCCCATAGGTGTGTTATCTGAAGGAATATTTCCTGATTTAGTTCCCATTCTCCTGATTCTACAGTCTGACAACAGAGGTAATCTGTCTTCCAATTCTTCACTCCTGGAATGTAAATGGCTAACAATCCTGGAACATGATTCTCTGCCCAGAGAAGATTTTCTCTACTTCCATCCAAGCAGTTTTGCTCTGTATTCCTCCTAAATGATTTATGTAAGCTACTGCTGTGGCTTTGTCTGAAGCCAAATAAGAATATTCTTCAGAATTGAAGTCCATGCCAATAAGGCATTGTAGATTGCATACTACTCCAGAATGTGTATGGGTAGATGCAGAGCCGGATCATGGGCAAGGCGACCTAGGCACCTGTCTAGGGCCCAGTGACTTGTGGGGGCCCTCTGGCCAAAGCCCAGCCAATAACTGTGCATGCTACTTCTTCCCTCCCTGCATGCATGTCCACAGTCTGTCACAGCCAGAAGCTTTCTCGCTCACTGGCCAAAAACTGTGCTCCATCCCACTGGCGCACTGCTGGTCCGGTGAGAGGGGGCAGGAGCAGGAACATGCTTGGTGAGGTTGTTTTTTTTTTTTTAGCCAAGTGTATTAACTATTTATGTGGTTGTGCGCTGGTGTGTGGTCTCCAGTAGTTGGTGGCCACAGATGAATGAGTATACTCTGAAGTCCAATAAAGTGCTAGCATAGACAACAATGAAAAAATAAAAAGCTGGCATTGTATTAGTCTGCTCTTACCTCCAACCTCGTTCATACTTCATACAGATGTGGTATGTGGCAGTGCGGGAGCTGAATGAACCTCCCGCTCCTCCTGCAGGTCAGTTGTAATGTTAAAGGGGTATATATATTAAGTGTAATAGCGGCCAGATTTAAAAGCAGCCAGGTTCATGTCGCACACTCTAATGGAGTGCGACATTTCAAACAGATATCCCCTGACACAGGGTATCGGTGCTGGCATCGGCTGCATTTGCGCGAGTACGAGTAGCGTGCAAATGCCGGTATCGGCACCGATACCGATACCAGTATCAGTATGGGTGCAACCCTAAGTCATATACTTATTTCTGTCTCTCACTGTTCAAATAAACCTACCATTAAAATTATAGACTGATCATTTCTTTGTTAGTGGACAAACGTACAAAATCAGCAGGGGATCAAATAATTTTTTCCCTCATTGTACATTCGAATAATACTATATTTTTGTTATAGATTTTTTTATATATATATATATAGTTATTATCCCAATAAAGGTTTTTGGACCCTATGCACCTAAATAAGGTGTAAAGGTCAACCCCTCACTCACTATATTGCTTTAAATCATTGTGTTGTCACCAATAAAAGTTCCATACAGTCTATGTGGGAATGGGAGTCTGCACATATTCTGTATAGGGGTGGACTGGCACTGCCGGAACAACAAATACATTTTTAAACAAAAAAGTGTGAATAACTACTTGAATGTGCAACCTGTCTGGTGTGACAATTAGATCCAGAATAAGCGAAAATACTGAGAGGCAGGAGAAGCCTCCAAGAAACGTGAATTGAACTAAGAAGGAGAGATAACCTTTGGGGTTACAAATAATAATAACAGCATACTACTCTTAGAGGATATTGTTGAGCTGCCCCCCCTTCCTTTTATTTGTTTTCTCTCTATAGAGTGACGTGGGTAGTGACTTGTGAAACCCACACAGGACAGCAGCATCATATCCATCTTCTAAGTAAGAAACTACACCTACAGACTGAGTGCTAACAAAACAACTTATCTATTCATATATTTAATTTCTATATTTTCAATGTTCAGGGAGCTATTAATTCTTTGTTCTTTGAATGGGATATGGACACTGTAACTTATACCTAGGTGGCAGTCTCCATTCATTTATCAGCAATGTTATTTATTCCTGTGTTCTCGATTAGGTTGAGTGCCGTGGGAATTGTTCCTAGGGGGCAGACTCAGTTCATGTCCTTAGACTGAGTTCCCTAGCCATCTCAGAATGGGGCATTGTTAAATAGGTATATTAATTATGTTTGTTGGACCTGGGGACTCACTGTGAATACTTAAGCATCATATGTATGTGTTTTCCTGTTCATTTTTGTTGTGAGGTCCGATTTATCAAGTTTATGGACTGATCACCAGAGCTTCAGTGACAGGTCGGGCCGGTGACCCCATTAACATGGATCGAAACGTTGACCTGCAATAAACATTGCACCTGTTGTATCAATAAAAGACCTGTGAGTGCGGATTTTAGCATTACTTTGGCATTAATGTTGATTGTGCACCCATGCATTTACCTTTAAATATATTGTATATATATTTTATTCATCCCTTATGTTTTATATTTGTATTTTATCATAGTTATTGACAACATAAGAATCCAGAAAGGATTGTGGCAAGAGTGTGGGGGGGCCCAATCTGGGTTCCTGCCTAGGTATCACAGTGCCTGTGATTCCTGTCACTCTCATCTATGGCAGACACTGATTTGCTGAGTTGGTTTGGCCCGCCCCCTGGTGACCTTTTTATACCTGGCTATCACATCTGTCAGATGCCCTTTCGTGGTGTTTCTGAGCCAGTTATACTGTTGCTGTGTTCCTGTGTTCCGGATTCCTGTGTACCGATTCGGCTTGTCCTGACTATTCTCCAGTGTTCCTGCTTGTGTATGATCTGGCCCGTCTGACTACCACCCTTGGATCCTGACCCGGTTTGGCTGACGTTCCTGCTTGTGTATGACCCGGCTTGTATGACTACCTCCTACGTGCTCCGACCCTGCCTGGCTGACTTCCTGCTCCGAAGATCGACTTCCAGCTTGTTCCAGTGACCTGCGTTCCAGTTGTCGCCGCCGCGACATTATTATCTGCTGTTCCAGTCTTTGTATGGCTGCCTTGCCTGGTGTTACCCCGATCAGTGCAGTGTTTCTACCTGTGCAGAGCTGTGTGTTTGTACGCCTCACTCATACGGCAGAGCCTTGCTGTACCGCTGAAAAGCCTTGAGTAAACGTGCTTTTTAACCCTAGCAGTGCTGCCTTGGTCCCACTCTCTCTACTCCAGTGTGAGCCTCGTTCACGGTGATACTCCTGCTGAGTTGGCCGCTCTCCGTCGGCAACTCTGTACATCCTAGCAGAGTATTCACATCCGTTAGGCCGGTTGGGCGCTTTAGGCTCTCTCTCTCTCATTGCAAATACTGGGCGATTCCGTTATACCGAGTGGTGGCAGGCAAAGGCTTCAGCGCTAGCAAATCCGGTAACTACGCCCATGGGGCTATTGGCTCTTGCACGTCATATCCCAGTGTCCGGTTGAGTCTGAGGAGGCTTGGGAGCTCTTGCATTGCAGGCCGGTTCCAGCTACGCCCGTGGGGGCTAATTTCACTCGCACTAGCAGAACAGTTCCAGTAGGTACGCCCGAGGGGGCTAAGTGGATTCCTGTTCTGCTTTTTACTGAACACCGTGGCGAGGCAGTCCTGTATCCAGTCTATGGTGAATGTTGTCTCCAGCACAGCTTAATAACACCCAGGGCGTGCCAAACATCCACATCTGAGACTGACCGTTATCAAGGACTTAACCCTCTGTGGTTATATTCCATTCTACTGCTTTGCATTTGTACATGTAATCCGTTTGTGCATTTACATTTGTATCTATCAGACATCATTGCTGGTGTATATCAATCGCCACTAGAGGGCGGACCTTTGCCTTACCTTACTCTAAATAAATTGTGTTTTTATTTCACACACTGGTCTGAGAGTCTTTAAAAACCGTTACACTAGGGCCCCAGTCCTCCACAGTCCACCTGCCATGGACCTCTAGGTGACCCAGAAATGCATTCCAGCCATTGTGAACAGAGTCCATTCTGGTATAACAAAGGGTTTCCCCCTGTTCCAGGTTGCACCGGGGCAACCACCACTGAAGGTCCATGCAGACCTCTGGAGAAAGGGAGATCTGCCGATCCAAATGTGCCTGATTCCATAACAATGCTGGAGGACATGTTTCTGAAATTCTCTGGTATGTTTCTGAGAGTAAGGCAAGGTCTCTAGTGTTGACACCAATCTGACCAACGCTCTCATGTACTCCCTGATCATGGCCAAGGGCCACCCCAGGGCCTGAGACACCTCCAGCATCACCTTAAGGCTCTTCTCCTCTGGTAAGAAGACTTTTCCCAGATGGATTTCGATCCTCATTTGCAGAAACACCAGCTCATTGGAAGGCACCAGAGATGAATTTAGCATGTTCGTGATCCATCCATGGTAGACCAGCAATCGAGAACAGTCTTGAACTTGCTGAGCCAAGAGCTCCTCTGAGTGAGCCATGACCTCCTCTGACTGAGCCATGTCTCCAGATAGGGAGTCATGGAAATGCCCTGGGTTTGGATGAAGGCCATTAAGGCCCCCCATGGCTCTGGTGAACACTTGGGATAGAGAAGCCAGGCCGTTGGCAGAGCTGTGAACTGGTAATGATCCGAGCCACAGACAAATTGCAAATAGCACTGTCTGTCTGGGGGAATAGGGATAAGTTAGTATGCATCCTGAAAGTCTAGGGACTCAAGATACTCCCCTGGGCGCATTGCTGTGATGACAGAACTCAAGGATTATACATTGAAGAGTGTAGTCCCCACAAAATTGTTGAGATATTTGATGTCCTAGATGGGACAACAGCCACTGTCCTTCTTCGGAACCACAAACAGGTTGGAATAAAAACCTGAACTGCGCACTTGGAGAGGTACTGGAATCAGAAGCTTCTTTGCCAGCAGTGAATCCACTGCCTCAAGAAACTGCCATGCCTTGTCCGACTCTTTTGGCACCTTTGACAAAAAGAAATGAGATATGGTGGAAGGGATCCAAAATCTATGCGATACTCTTCTGAGAATACCTGCAAACCCCACTGGTCCGTGAAAGAGGACTTCCATGGGTCTCGAACAAGGTAGAGACGCCCCCTACTGGCACTAATGTACCAGGTTTCACGGTAATCAGGTAAAGAAGGACAGACACAAAGATAAAATATAAACACCTTCATTTTAAATCTACAACAATAAGGTCTTAGCCCACAATAAGGTCTTAGCCCACACAACCCCAGACACAGGATAACTGGACCCAGGCTCCTTTTCCAGAGCTGCACACTGTGCTGTGCACTGCACTACTGCGAGCTACCAAGACTAGGAAAGAGGCCTGAGTAGAGTCCCACTTCAGTCTTGCGACCAGAGGCAACAGGGGGCAAGAGCAGGCCAGAACCATGGAACACGGAGACTACAGGTCAGGCAAGTTAGGAGTGCACGGAGTGAGCAGGCAGCCAGAGTCACAGGTCAGACAAGCCAGGGAGTACACGGAGCGGGTTAGTAGCCAGAGCCAGAGGTCAGACAAACCGGGGACTACAAGCAGCAAGTTAGACAGTCAGAGCCACAGGTCAGAACCGATGCGGGTAGTCAGACAAGCTGGGGTCATACATGGAGCTGATTCTCAGATAGGCACGGGTCACAACGGAGTGTAAAAAGAACTAGCAGAAACACCACATAAGGGCAATGACTAGCCCCAAGGAGTTTAATAAAGGAGCAGAAGAAGAAGGTGGGATCCAATTAGGCAAAAAAGAATAGGCCCATAAACAGACGTCTGTGCCAGTGCCTGTTTCATGACGTAAGCTATGTGGAAGTAACAGCAATCATGCCGGCCGACACACCACAGAGGAAGGGAGCACAGGATAACTTAGGCCTGTAAGGGAGACTGTGATACCAGGATTCTGCAAGTCTTGCGGAAGATTGGTTGACAGCCTTAGCCTTTGGAGCTGCTGGCTTGGGCTGCCACTGCTGTCTGGGCTCAGCAAAGTAGCACACATGTAAGGCCAGCAAACCTTGCAGCCTGTGCGCTTCTGTTTGGTGAGGGGAACATAAAAAGGTTTGCTTGCCACATGTGGATGTTTGGTGGGCATCAGAGGCAACAAGGTGCTCTTGCCCCCAGAAGCATCACTAATGATCTGCTTTTGCTCAGGTCCAAACAAGGACTTGCCCTGAAAAGTGACTTCTTAGAAGACTGATCCACAGACCAGATCTTAAGCCACAATGTACGTTGCGCAGCAACAGAAAAGACTGAGGCCTTAGCAGATAAGCTAACCACCTCAAAATACCCTCAGAAACAGAAGTGTTAGCCTCCTTAATGTTGGTCAAAAGAACAAACTGATCCTTCTTAGAAACTTCAGCAAGGACAGCTTCCATAAGCTGTTTCACTCACATGGCAACAGCCCCGTTAACCCAAGCAGAGGCAAAAAAAAGGCCACAGTGCCACTCCAGTGGCTGCAAAATTGGCCCTGAGAATAGAATCCAGCTATTTATCTGCTGGGACTTTCAGAACTGCGACATCTGCCAAAGGCAGGGTGGTAGATTTGGCTAACCTGGAAACTGGGGGATCCACAGTAGGAGGAGAGGCCCGCTGTACCAAAGCTGCCTCTGAAAATACTGCTTAGAAAACCTTTTGGTGATAGCCGCTTGTCTGTGGTCCTCCACTTACCCAGAAGGATATGATAAAGAGTGGCATTTTGGGGGAATTACAGTAGAAGATTTCAACATTTGTTGAGGAAGACCCCTCATCAGAGGTGTCAGAGACTAGAAGCATCTCTAAAACAGTTCTGATGAGTCCCTTATCCGAAGGAAGGGTGTCAGTCTCAAAATAGTCCCCATAGGAGTAGGAAGAGTCCATATCTTCATATTCCCCTTCTTTATCTTCCCCTTCTGACATTTCCTCCTCTGAGGAAACACCTAGAACCTGAAGGACACTCTGAGAGATAGGGGTTACATATTTAAAGGTAGTTGGGGGGCTTCCAGGTTTGAAGGACCCCTTGAAGGGAGAAAGGAATTTGGACCACTGTGGACAGCAGTGTTTTGACTCAAGCTGGCTCTTGATCAGTGCTGGAGGGTCCCAGTGGGGTAGTAGAGGCAACAGTACAAGAGGGTCAGAGAGATCTGGAGTACTCTCTAGGGAGCCCCGTTTGACATGAGGGACAGTAAGCAAGTGGTGTAAGGGATGCACTTGAGTCCTTAGATTTAGATTTACTCCCATGAATCCGACATCCTGACAAGAAAAGTGTCCCGGACTAGACTAAAACAACCAGTAATAATTCCCTCAACAATTATTCACCCTAGAATGCCCCCAAAAATCACTTATCTGGCAGGTGAAGGGTTAATCTGGAGAAGGAGAGCAAGGAGAGTCTGCCTCTGCGTAGGATAAGCAAGAGAGAAGTAAAATGGCGACTGCAAAACTGATAGCCAATTGGAAGAATGCCCTCGAAACTGGCATTCTGGGAAATGTATTCTTCTCTGTTGGTAACACCCACCCTCTGGCCATGGAATTACCATGGGTTCCCAAGACACTCAGGATATGAACCGGATGAAGTTGCATGAGGAGGCAAGAAGAAATAGCCCACTCTGATTTCTGTATTTTAAACAGGTACAGAGATATATCCCAATGAAATTCACCCATGGAACTCAATGAAGTAAAGATGCCGGTGGCACGGAACCCATTCTTAAAGGGGCCATGGCACAAAAACGGACAAATGGATCATCAGGGATCATGAGGGTAGCACCCAAAACAGCCAACTAGATGGAAAGATCAAGGAAAGGGCCCCAACATGGAGAGAACAGCAAAGGAGTTAACTATTCCAAATGCAGCTATCCTTGCTCCATAACTCAGGGAATGTACTGTATATATATAATAAAGATACCCAACATGAGTACAGCAGCCCAAGACAAAGAGGTACAAGGCAGGAACAATGTGGTCCGAAGCACTCACTGTTACTCACCACTCTTCTTTCTTTAGGTTACCATTGTGAAAGGAAGCAGAGCACCAGTCAGACTCTGCTGGGAGAGAAAACTTGGGCTGCAAGATTCCTTCCACAGGGCTGCAAGGGTCCACACTAGTGATGAGCGAGCACCCCAATGCTCGGGTGTTCGGGTGCTCTGACCGAGCACCCCCGGAGGCTCGAGTGCTCGGCCGAGCACCCGAGCCCCATTGAAGTCAATGGGAGGACTCGAGCATTACACCAGGCACCCCCTGCTCTGATGAGGGGAGGGTGCCTGGTCCATAGGAAAAGGGCAGAAAATGATGGAAACACCACAGAAATGGTTCAGGGACAGCATAGGGAGGATGTCTGGATGCATCTTGGACTCCAACATCGCTGCTGGGAACGATCTTTCGCCCGTAGTACGCCATTTTTACAGACTGACCGTAAAACACACAAAAAGGCAGATAAAAACGACTATAGGCGAAAAATTGTTACCAAACAGTATTTGCTGTATATTTACTTGTATATCATCTGCAAATTCTGCAAAAAATTTCATCGATTTTTCTGAACTGAGGCCATGATTAAGAGGGAAACGTGCGCAGAAGCAAATTCTCCCAAAAATGTCCTTGATTTTTCTGAACTGAGGCCATGATTAAGAGGGAAACGTGCGCAAAGGCAAATTCTCCCAAAAATTTCCTTGATTTTTCTGAACTGGGGCCATGATTAAGAGGGAAACGTGCGCTGAGCCGACCATCTAAAACATTATGGGTGAGGGTCTGCTGCGGAGCTGACCATCCTAAACATTATATGCGAAGGCCCGCTAGTGAGCTGACGCTATAAAACATTATATGAGAGGGCCCGCTAGAGAGCTGACCCAATAAAACATTATATGAGAAGGCCCGCTGGTGAGCTGACCTATACAAAAATTGTCAAACTGCGCCCGCTGGTGAGCTGGCCCTATATAAAAATTATATCACTGGGCCAGCTGGGGAGCTGGCCCTATATAAAAATTATATCACTGGGCATATGGAAGAGAGTCAACCATATACCCGTTTTTTGGGTGGAAGGGGTGAATGGGAATACAGAGTATTCCCATCATTGTAAATAACATATATAAAGTGAGTTTATGTTCCCCCGGGGCTTTCCTCCAGTGGAGTGGAGAAGTCAGGGGAAATCCAGGCCTTGTTCATTTTTATAAGTGTCAACCTATCAGCATTTTCGGTGGAAAGGCGGATACGCTTATCTGTTATGATGCCACCAGCAGCACTAAATACCCCCTCAGACAGAACGCTGGCGGCAGGGCAGGCCAGCACCTCCAAGGCGTAGAGTGCCAGTTCATACCACGTGTCCAGCTTGGACACCCAGTAGTTGTAAGGCACAGAGGGATCATTGAGGACGCTGACACGGTCTGCTACGTACTCCTTCACCATCTTCCAAAACTTTTGCCTCCTTGTGACACTAGGCTGCGCATCAGGGTGAGGGTGCTGGCGGGGTGTCATGAAGGTGTCCCACGCCTTGGAGAGTGTTGCCCTGCCTTTGTCGGAACTGCTGTGTGCTCCCCTTTTCTCCCCTTCTCGGTTGGCCAAGGTAGCACGTACTCTGCCGCCAGCGTTGTCAGATGGAAAATTTTGGAGCAATTTTTCGACAAGAACCTTCTGGTATTGCACCATTTTGCTTGTCCTCTCCACCGGAGGAATGAGAGATGAGAAATTCTCTTTGTAGCGGGGGTCCAGAAGGGTGAACACCCAGTAATCCGTGTTGTCTAAAATGCGTATAACGCGTGGGTCACGGGAAAGGCAGCCTAAAGTCAGCCATGTGTGCCAGAGTACCAACAGGCAAGATTTCGCTGTCCTCACCAGGAGGATGACTCTCAATCTCCTCATCCTCTTCCTCCTCTTCTGCCCACCCACGCTGAAGAGATGGAACTAAAGTTCCATGGCTACCCTCTGTAGCGGAGGCAACCGTGTCTTCCTCCTCCTCCTCCTCCTCCTCCGCCTCCTCCAATTGTCGCTGAGAAGACGAAGTGAGGGTGCTCTGGCTATCACCTTGTGTAAGCTCTTCCTCCCGCATTTCCACCTCTTCCACATGCAAAGCGTCAGTTTTAATTGTGAGCAGCGAGCGTTTCAGTAGACACAGAAGTGGGATGGTTACACTGATAATAGCGTTATCGCCGCTCACCATCTGTGTCGATTCCTCAAAATTGCGTAAAACCTCACAGAGGTCTGACATCCATTCCCACTCCTCACTTCTGATTACAGGAAGTTGAACGGAGAGGCGACGACCGTGTAACAGCTGGTACTCCACTACTGCCCTCTGCTGCTCACAAAGCCGGGCCAACATGTGGAAGGTGGAGTTCCAGCGCATGCTCACGTCACACAGCAGCCGGTGAGCTGCCAATTGTAAGCGCTGCTGCAGCTTCAACAGGCCGGCTGAAGCTGTTGATGACTTACGGAAATGTGCACACACGCGGCGCACCTTGGTCAAGAGATCATGCAAATTGGGGTAGGTTTTTAGAAATCGCTGAACCACTAAATTAAATACATGCTCTAGGCATGGTACGTGTGTGAGCTTGCCGAGCTCCAAAGCCGCCACCAAGTTACGCCCATTATCACACACAACCATGCCTGGTTGCAGGTTGAGTGGCGAGAGCCATTGCTCGGTCTGGTGACTAATCCCCTGCAACAGCTCTGAGGCCGTGTGCTGTTTGTCCCCAAGGCAGATCAGCTTCAGCACGGCCTGTTGACGCTTCCCCACTGCAGTGCTACACTGCTTCCAGCTACTGGCTGATGGGTGAGTGGCGCTGCGCGCAGAGAATTCGGAGGTGGAAACGGAGGAGGAGGAGCCAATAACGTAGGTGCTGGCAGAAACCCTGATGGAGGTAGGGCCCGCAATCCTCGGCGTGGGTAGCACCTGTGCCATCCCAGGGTCCGAGTCGCTCCCAGCCTCCACGACATTCACCCAGTGTGCCGTCAGGGAAATGTAGCGTCCCTGGCCACAAGCACTTGTCCATGTGTCAGTCGTTAAGTGGACCTTCCCAGTAACTGCGTTGGTCAGGGCACGGGTGATGTTACGGGACACATGGTGGTGTAAGGCGGGGACGGCACACCGGGAAAAGTAGTGGCGGCTGGGGACTGCGTACCGAGGGACAGCTGCTGCCATCAGGCTGCGGAAGGACTCAGTCTCCACAAGCCTAAATGGCAGCATTTCGATGGCCAGTAATTTGGAAAGGTGTGAGGTTAGTGCTATGGCCTGTGGGTGGGTGGCTGGGTATTTTCGCTTGCGCTCAAATGCCTGGGGTAACGACATTTGGACGCTGTGCTGGGACAGGGAAGTGGATGTGGTCGCTGATGGTGCTTCAGATGGTACAGGTGCAGGGCGGGAGGTATGCGGGCCTGCGCCTTCGACAGGCGATTGGCCGGCACCGAAAACAGGGGAAGAGGAGGCAGTGGTGTGGCCTGCAGACACAGATTGGCGATCTGGGCGTTCCTCCCACTTATTACGGTGCTTGGATGCCATGTGTCGCATCATGCTGGTGGTGGTGAGGTTTCTAGTGTTCATGCCTCGGCTCATTCTGGTGTTGCACAGGTTGCAAACTACAATTCTTTTGTCGTCCGCACTTTCCTTAAAAAAACGCCATACCGCGGAACACCTACCCCTTGGCAAGGGAGATTTACGCAAGGGGGTGCTCCGTGGAACATTTGCGGGCCGGTTTGGTGCGGTCCGCCTTCTTTCTGTAGCCACACCACTGCCTCTTCCAGCCTGTTGCGGTGCTGCAGATGGCTCACCCTCAGGACTGCTGTCATCGCTCGGCTCTACACCTTCCCAGGTGGGGTCAGTCACCTCATCGTCCACCAAGTCCTCCTCCACTTCCTCACTCTGATCATCCTCCTCATGTCTTGATCCCACCACATACTCAGTCATTGACAACTGTATATCATCCTCCTCATCAAGGTCTTGAGACAGTAATAGTGGTTGATTTAATGGCAACTGTGTCTCATCATCATCATCATCCACTTCCTTTGACCTTAAATGCCGTTCACCTCTGTCATCTTCTTGTGATTGGGTACCCTCTAGAGGTTGTGAATCAGGGCACAAGATGTCATGTTCCTCTGCAAGCGTGCTTGGAGAGAGGTTCAAATTAAGGATTGGTGATGAGACGAGCTCCTCACTATATCCCAGTGTGGGATCACTTCTTTGACCAGATCCTCTATGGTGGGAGGAAGGATGATCAGAGTGAGGATTATGTTGACCAGACTCTTGGCTACTGAGAGTGGACTTGGTGGAAGACAGGGTGGTGCTTAACCGACTGGAAGCAGTATCAGCTGACATCCAACCGACCACCTGTTCGCAGTGGTCGGACCTCGAGAGTGATGTCCTGCGACGCCCTGTAAACTGAGACATGAAGCTAGGTATGGTGGATGTCTTTCTGTCTTGTGCTCTGGCACCAGGCGCAGTTTCTACGCGTCCTGACCCGCGCCCTGAACTATCAGGATCACGTCCACTTCCCCGTCCCTTTTTACCCGCCTTCTTCATATTACACGGAATATGTGCTGCAAATCTGCAACTTTGCACAGTAAACAGAATGTGCTTCTTAACTGCGGCTACGCGCAGTGAATGGAATATGTGACTTTGATATTTTACAGTTTGAACACTTAACAGAATGTTTTCCTATTCTGAAACTTTGCACAGTAAACAGAATTTGCTTCTTAACTGCGGCTACGCACAGTGAATGGAATATGTGACTTTGATATTTTACAGTTTGAACACTTAACAGAATGTTTTCCTATTCTGAAACTTTGCACAGTAAACAGAATTTGCTTCTTAACTGCGGCTACGCACAGTGAATGGAATATGTGACTTTGATATTTTACAGTTTGAACACTTAACAGAATGTTTTCCTATTCTGAAACTTTGCACAGTAAACAGAATTTGCTTCTTAACTGCGGCTACGCACAGTGAATGGAATATGTGACTTTGATATTTTACAGTTTGAACACTTAACAGAATGTTCTCCTATTCTGAAACTTTGCACAGTAAACAGAATGTGCTTCTTAACTGCGGCTACGCACAGTGAATGGAATATGTGACATTGATATTTTACAGTTTGAACACTTAACAGAATGTTCTCCTATTCTGAAACTTTGCACAGTAAACAGAATGTGCTGCTAATCTGCAACTTTGCACACTAAACAGAATGTGCTCTAATCTGCAACTTTGCACACTAAAAAGAATGTGCTGCTAATCTGCAACTTTGCACACTGAACAGAATGTGCTCTAATCTGCAACTTTGCACACTAAACAGAATGTGCTGCTAATCTGCGGCTAGGCACAGTGAACAGAATATATGAAGATTTTTTTTTTTATATCTCTGCCCCCCCACACAAAATAAACTGCTGCCCCCACACACAGTAGTCCTAAAAAGGACTTTTGGGTCTTTTTTTTTTTTTAAATAGCTTTTCTTCTCCCTACACTGACTTTCCCTTCCTATCCTCATCTCTCCCTGGCTAAGACTGAGCCGAACTCGCTGGTCAGGTGCTATACAGCACCCGATCACGGGTTCTGGCCAGCCAATCAGTGTAATGCCAGCAGCCAACATGGCTGCTGGCATTACACTGATGTCAGAGCCTCCCTGCACGTTTATTGGCTGCGCAGCAGCCGCGAAACGTGCGGGGAGGAGACCCGAACATGGCGGGCGAGCACATGCGGTACTCGTACGAGTACCGCCATGTGCCGAGCAGAGCGATGCTCGAGCCGAACCGAGCTTCGGCCGAGCATGCTCGCTCAACACTAGTCCACACAACACCTGTACACTGGTCAGTCAACTAAATTACAGGGGAATACCAGTGATGGTAACCAGCCTAATGGGGGAATTTTGACAACTACATATCTAACAGAAAAATAATAAAAAAATCTAAAAACTAAGAGTGTATCTGCCACATCCATTCACTACAGGGGATACATTCTTACTGGGAGTTACAGACAAGGGAAGAGATTAAGCTGGAGGAGTGGCTGGGAGTCTCCACCTACAGGACTCTGTCTTTGAGATGTGTCCTTCCCTCCAGTGGAGGGACTCAATCTCTATGGTACCTATGTTACACATTGGACATAAGAGAAATACAAGAAAGGGACTGTAGTGCATGAAAAATCCCAGGAGGTCACCTATTTCAAATGCTGAATACTCCTCATTAGAACCAACAATCATATCAAGGTCAAAGTCGCTTAGACCATGCATCATACCCATTCTAATGTATGGGTTAACAACAACTAAACATCTTGACCATGTGTGCATGCTATATATATATTGGGTAGCAGCCACTTGATTCGCTGTTTGGCTATTTGCATTAACGTCAGGTGTTTCTAATAAAGTTCCCATATACTGATATGGAGTAATCTGACAGCCTGGATTTTGACCTTACTACAGACTTAAATGATAATGATTTGTAGGTGATTTTTATGCAAGCATCATTTGCTAAAATCTTATGTGAGGTGGCTGAATAAGAGCAGTCAGTGTTTAGTAAAAAAAAACAAATTAGAGATTGTGTTAGCCTCAGAGAGGTAATATAATTTCTATGAAATCTGACACTAACAAAGCCATTGAACCTTAGTGTGTAATCCAAAGTTTTATCATGATACACGTGAATATAATGAGCTCTCCTTAAAGGGGAAAAAAAAGAGTCACTAAAAGACTCTTTGGCCACCAACAGGCCAGGATTTAATGATTTCCCAGTTTAAGCACATGTAAGTCAGTCAAATTGAAAGAGCCACTGATTAATTCAACCGTGCTTAATTAAGAAAATTGTTAAATCCTGGTCTTTCTGTGGCTCTTGAGCACTGAACTTGGACAGCCCTGTCTTAGGACTTACCCTCTCTCTCTCTACCTGTTTGCTGTGTAGATCACGGGGATCAGCAAAGCTGGTAATGTCAGTTCCTAACTTGGAACCCATGGGAGCTTTATCTTCTCACCATAGCAGCCCCAAGTTAAAAAGAGAAAGCTCCCATGAATGCCAAGTAAGGTATAGACCAGAGCTCAACAAACCCCAGATGCTAGGTTGCCATCCGGTTTTAACTTCAATGCAGACATTTTTTTTTTTATTTAAAAATTAATCAGATCTTGTTGTGGTGGCTTAAGGACTCCTCCTGAGGTCCCCACCAGCTACTAATCTCCCAGCCATAGCACTGGGAGATCAATGCAGGTGTCGAATAGGAGCAAGACTCTCCCCTACTTTCCCTCCTACCTGAATTTCTGAGTAGGAATGGGTGGGATCAGGCAAGCCTTCTCACCTCACCAGAGCCTGGTGACAAGAGGAGGCTTCCCTGATCCCACCCCCTCGTACCCAGAAGTTTGATAAGGAGTGAAAGCAGGGGAGAGTCTTGCTCCTCGTCATTGCCTGCATTGACCTTCCAGTGCTATTGGCTGGGAGATCAGTAGCTGGAGGGGTTCTCAGAAGTCCCTCCCCCAATGAGGTTGATTAATTTTTAAATTAACCCTTTGAATGCCAGATGGGTGCGAAACACATTGCTTTGAAGTGCATTGTGTAACCCTCTGACATTCAAAGGGTTAAAAACTGAGAGCTCACTTTGGAGGCTATAAGGGCAAAAAAAATAATAAAAGAATAAATAAAATACCAACCCTAGCCTTTCCCCATGGCAGTCATACACACTTTGATACCCCACCAGCCTTGTCTCCTTGCCCACTGATAGCCACAGATCCCTATGTATTCTGTCCAACCACCCCACCAGCCTTGTTCCCTTATCCACTGGTAGCCACAGATCTCCACTGAGACTGTCTGATCTCCCCCTCATTGTTGCTCCCTTGCCGACTGATAGCCACAGATACACATGGAGACTGTCTGACCCCTCCAACCTTGTTCCTTTGTTCACTGTAGCCACAGATGCCCACATACCCTCAACAACTCCCTAACATGGCTCCCCTGCCCCGGAAGCCACAGATTCCGTATATATACACTGTCTGAAACCCCACCCCCACCACCACCAGTCTGGTTCCTCACTGGAACCACACGTTACTCTGACAGTCCAGCCTTGTTCCATTGGTAGTCAAAGAAAAACAAGTAAACAAACTCTTTGTCTGCTTCTCCTTTTTTTCCACTACGCCCCAAGGGAAGGTTCTCCTATGATGTAGAGTCTGGCTCCTACGTTTTTGGTGTGGCTCCTAGAGTCAAACCCAGGGCCGGCGCTAGCATAAGGCAGTTTAGTCAGCCGCCTTAGGGCTCCGCAGCGGAGGGGCGCCAAAATTGTGAGAATTTTTGGGGGTTTTTTGTTTTCCATTTCTTTATATGTACCATAAAGCTCCCCTGGGGCTGGCTGGGGCTGCCTGCTTCTTAACCCTTTGAGCGCCAGACAGCTTGCAAAGCAATGCATTCCGTACCCCTCTGGTATTCAAAGGGTTAAAAAACATGCTCCAGTCCAATTAAATGTATTCACAAGCTGCAAGGTGACAGGAAGTTGGAACCGCCTGGCCACATCTAGTGAGTGGGGGCAGGCCAGGTGTAGACCCAGTGACGAGCACTGCTTCTGCTGTGCACCGGGTAGGCCGTCCGACAGCAGCATCTAACTTAACTGCAGTGGAGACGAGAGAGCTGATCTGAGCTGGAGGCCAGCGGGAGCAGAGTCAGTCAGCAGAAGCAAGTCGTGCCGGCCAGTCGCCAAACATGGTGAGGTCACAGGGAAGAGGGGAAAACAGTCAAAATGGTCAATCAAGATGGGGAGAAAGGCAAAAGGGGGATCATTCAAATCAAGAGGGGTAAAGGGAGGTAAGGGGGAGAAGGGGTATAGAGAGGCAAGGGGTGAAAGGCAAAAGGGGGATCATTCAAATCAAGAGGGGGTAAAGAGAGGCAGGGGGAGGCAAAAGGGGGATCATTCAAATCAAGAGGGGGTAAAGAGAGGCAAGGGGGGGAAGGCAAAAGGGGGATCATTCAAATCAAGAGGGGGTAAAGAGAGGCAAGGGGGGAAAGGCAAATGGGATCATTCAAATCAAGAGGGGGTAAAGAGAGGCAAGGGGGGGCAAAAGGGGATCATTCAAATCAAGAGGGGGTAAAGAGAGGCAAGGGGGAAAGGCAAAATGGGGATCATTCAAATCAAGAGGGGGTAAAGAGAGGCAAGGGGGGAGGCAAAAGGGTGATCATTCAAATCAAGAGGGGGTAAAAAGAGGCAGGGGGAAGGCAAAAGGGGGATCATTCAAATCAAGAGAGGGTAAAGAGAGGCAAGGAAGGAAAGGCAAAAGGGGATCATTCAAATCAAGAGGGGTTAAAGAGGTAAGGGGGAGGCAAAAGGATCATTCAAATCAAGAGGGGGTAAAGAGAGGCAAGGGGGAGACAAAAGGGGATCATTCAAATCAAGAGGGGGTAAAGAGAGGCAAGGGGGAGGAAGGCAAAAGGGGGATCATTCAAATCAAGAGGGGGTAAAGAGAGGCAAGGGGAAGGCAAAAGGGGGATTATTCAAATCAAGAGGGGGTAAAGAGGCAAGGGGGTAGAAGGCAAAAGGGGGGTCATTCAAATCAAGAGGGGTTAAAGAGAGACAAGGGGGAAGCAAAAGGGCGATCATTCAAATCAATAGGGGGTAAAGAGAGGCAAGGGGGGAAGGCAAAAGGGGGATCATTCAAATAAAGAGGGTGTAAAGAGGCAAGGGGGGCAAAAGGGATCATTCAAATCAAGAGAGGGTAAAGAGAGGCAAGGGGAGAAAGGCAAAAGGGGATCATTCAAATCAAGAGGGGGTAAAGAGAGGCAAGGGGGGAAGGCAAAAGGGGATCATTCAAATCAAGAGGGGGTAAAGAGAGGCAAGGGGGGAGGCAAAAGGGGGATCATTCAAATCAAGAGGGGGTAAAGAGAGGGAAGGGGGAGGCAAAAGGGGATCATTCAAATCAAGAGGGGATAAAAATTGACAAGGGGGGAAGGCAAAAGTGGGATCATTCAAATCAAGAGAGGGTAAAGAGAGGCAAGGGAGGAAAGGCAAAAGGGGATCATTCAAATCAAGAGGGGGTAAAGAGAGGCAAGGGGGAGGAAGGCAAACAGGGGATCATTCAAATCAAGAGGGGGTAAAGAGAGGCAAGGGGGAGGAAGGCAAAAGGGGGATCATTCAAATCAAGAGGGGGTAAAGAGGCAAGGAGGGAGAAGGCAAAAGGGGGATCATTCAAATCAAGAGGGGTTAAAGAGAGGCAAGGGGGAGGCAAAAGGGGGATCATTCAAATCAAGAGGGGGTAAAGAGAGGCAAGGGGGTAAAGGCAAAAGGGGGATCATTCAAATCAAGAGGGGGTAAAGAGGCAAGGGGGGCAAAAGGGATCATTCAAATCAAGAGGGGGTAAAGAGAGGCAAGGGGGGATGGAAAAGGGGGATCATTCAAATCAAGAGGGGGTAAAGAGAGGCAAGGGGGAGGAAGGCAAAAGGGGGATCATTCAAATCAAGAGGGGGTAAAGAGAGGCAAGGGGGAAGGCAAAAGGGGGATCATTCAAATCAAGAGGGGGTAAAGAGAGGCAAGGGGGAAAGGCAAAATGGGATCATTCAAATCAAGACGGGGTAAAGAGAAGCAAGGGGGAAAGGCAAAAGGGGGTCATTCAAATCAAGAGGGGGTAAAGAGAGGCAAGGGGGGAGCAAAAGGGGGATCATTCAAATCAAGAGGGGGTAAAGAGAGGCAAGGGGGGAGGCAAAAGGGTGATCATTCAAATCAAGAGGGGGTAAAAAGAGGCAAGGGGGAAGGCAAAAGGGGATCATTCAAATCAAGAGGGGGTAAAGAGAGGGAAGGGGGAGGCAAAAGGGATCATTCAAATCAAGAGGGGATAAAAATGTCAAGGGGGGAAGGCAAAAGGGGGATCATTCAAATCAAGAGAGGGTAAAGAGAGGCAAGGGAGGAAAGGCAAAAGGGGATCATTCAAATCAAGAGGGGGTAAAGAGAGGCAAGGGGGAGGAAGGCAAACAGGGGATCATTCAAATTAAGAGGGGGTAAAGAGGCAAGGGGGGAGAAGGCAAAAGAGGGATCATTCAAATCAAGAGGGGTTAAAGAGAGGCAAGGAGGAGGCAAAAGGGGGATCATTCAAATCAAGAGGGGGTAAAGAGAGGCAAGGGGGGAGCAAAAGGGGGATCATTCAAATCAAGAGGGGGTAAAGAGAGGCAAGGGGGAGGCAAAAGGGTGATCATTCAAATCAAGAGGGGGTAAAAAGAGGCAAGGGGGAAGGCAAAAGGGGGATCATTCAAATCAAGAGAGGGTAAAGAGAGGCAAGGGAGGAAAGGCAAAAGGGGATCATTCAAATCAAGAGGGGGTAAAGAGGCAAGGGGGAGTCAAAAGGGGGATCATTCAAATCAAGAGGGGGTAAAGACGCAAGGGGGAGAAGGCAAAAGGGGGTCATTCAAATCAAGAGGGGTTAAAGAGAGATAAGGGGGAAGCAAAAGGGGGGTCATTCAAATCAATAGGGGTAAAGAGAGGCAAGGGGGGAAGGCAAAATGGGGATCATTCAAATCAAGAGGGTGTAAAGAGGCAAGGGGGGCAAAAAGGATCATTCAAATCAAGAGGGGGTAAAGAGAGGCAAGGGGGAGGAAGGCAAAAGGGGGATCATTGAAATCAAGAGGGGGTAAAGAGAGGCAAGGGGGAAGGCAAAAGGGGGGTCATTCAAATCAAGAGGGGGTAAAGAGGCAAGGGGGGAGAAGGCAAAAGGGGGTCATTCAAATCAAGAGGGGTTAAAGAGAGACAAGGGGGAAGCAAAAGGGGGATCATTCAAATCAATAGGGGGTAAAGAGAGGCAAGGGGGGAAGGCAAAAGGGGGATCATTCAAATCAAGAGGGTGTAAAGAGGTAAGGGGGGCAAAAGGGATCATTCAAATCAAGAGAGGGTAAAGAGAGGCAAGGGGGAGAAAGGCAAAAGGGGGATCATTCAAATCAAGAGGGGGTAAAGAGAGGCAAGGGGGAAGGAAAAAGGGGATCATTCAAATCAAGAGGAGGTAAAGAGAGCCAAGGGGGGAAGGCAAAAGGGGGATAATTCAAATCAAGAGAGGGTAAAAAATGGCAAGGGGGGGAAGGCAAAAGGGGGATCATTCAAATCAAGAGAGGGTAAAGAGAGGCAAGGGAGGAAAGGCAAAAGGGGATCATTCAAATCAAGAGGGGGTAAAAAAAGGCAAGGGGGAGGAAGGCAAAAGGGGGATCATTCAAATCAAGAGGGGGTAAAGAGGCAAGGGGGGAGAATGCAAAAGGGGGATCATTCAAATCAAGAGCGGTTAAAGAGAGGCAAGGGGGATGCAAAAGGGGGATCATTCAAATCAAGAGGGGGTAAAGAGAGGCAAGGGGGGAAAGTCAAAAGGGGATCATTCAAATCAAGAGGGGGTAAAGAGGCAAGGGGGCAAAAGGGATCATTCAAATCAAGAGGGGGTAAAGAGAGGCAAGGGGGGAGGCAAAAGGGGGATCATTCAAATCAAGAGGGGGTAAAGAGAGGCAAGGGGGAAAGGCAAAATGGGATCATTCAAATCAAGAGGGGGTAAAGAGAGGCAAGGGGGGAAAGGCAAAAGGGGGGTCATTCAAATCAAGAGGGGGTAAAGAGAGGCAAGGGGGATGCAAAAGGGGGATCATTCAAATCAAGAGGGGGTAAAGATAGGCAAGGGGGAGGAAGGCAAAAGGGGGATCATTCATATCAAGAGGGGGTAAAGAGAGGCAAGGGGGAAGGCAAAAGGGGGATCATTCAAATCAAGAGGGGGTAAAGAGGCAAGGGGGTAGAAGGCAAAAGGGGGATCATTCAAATCAAGAGGGGTTAAAGAGAGGCAAGGGGTAGGCAAAAGGGGATCATTCAAATCAAGAGGGGGTAAAGAAAGGCAAGGGGGGGAAGGAAAAAGGGGGATCATTCAAATCAAGAGGGGGTAAAGAGGCAAGGGGGGCAAAAGGGATCATTCAAATCAAGAGGGGGTAAAGAGAGGCAAGGGGGAGAAAGGCAAAAGGGGGATCATTCAAATCAAGAGGAGGTAAAGAGAGGCAAGGGGGAGGAAGGCAAAAGAGAGATCATTCAAATCAAGAGGGGGTAAAGAGAGGCAAGGGGGAGCAAAAGGGGGATCATTCAAATCAAGAGGGGGTAAAGAGAGGCAAGGGGGAAGGCAAAAGGGGGATCATTAAAATCAAGAGGGGGTAAAGAGGCAAGGGGGGGGAGAAGGCAAAAGGGGATCATTCAAATCAAGAGGGGTTTAAGAGAGGCAAGGGGGAAGGCAAAAGGGGGATCATTCAAATCAAGAGGGGGTAAAGAGAGGTAACTTGGCAAGAGGGGGCATCAAGAGCAGGTGAAAGAGGCAGAGGGGGTCAAGAGGTGGAAAAAAAGAGGCAAATTGAGGGGGAATCATGAGGCAAAAGGAGGGGGATCAGGAGAGGGAGAATGAGGCAAAAGGGTGGGATCAATAGTCAAGGAGGGGGAGGACGAGAGGGGGAATCAAGAGGGGGTATGTATGTATATATATATATATATATATATATATATATATATATATATATAAATTAAATCAACCAGCACCTGCAGGGTTAAGTTCAAATAAATCAGTGTTAATGTGGTGTGTCAATGTTTGAGAGCAGCCATGTGCACTTTCATCAGCACATGGCTGCACTCAAACATTGACACACCACATAAAACACTGTTTTATTTGAACTTAACCGTGCGAATGCTGGTTGATATCATATTTTTGGTACACTTATGAGGATTCCACTCAACTTCAGCACCCAGATTGTCTGTTTAAAGGGGATGTATCACCTTACCAAACATTTCTCTTAATCTGTTTGTTTTAGATATTGTAACAATGCTGTGTTGTTTTTTAAAAAATGCTATAGAAATGCAGTGTGAGAGATTTCTTTTACCCCCTTGACGTTTTCTCCTCATTCTGACCAGCAAGACTCTTGCCGATCAGAATACAGGAGAGATCCTTCTCCACTCTGGTCTGTCTGTAAACTGCAGCACTCTCATTGGCTAGATATCAATCTCTGCCAATGAAAGTGCTGCAGCTTACAGACAGACCAGCATGGAGGAGGATCTCTCCTGTATTCTCATCGGCAAGCGTCTTGACGATCAGAATGAGGAGAAGACGTCAAGGGGGAAAAGAAATCTCTCAAACTGCATTTCTATAGCGTTTAAAAAAAAAACAAAAAAACACAGCATTGTTACAATATCTAAAACAAACAGATTAAGGGAAACTTTTGGTAAGGTGATACATCCCCTTTAAGTGAGAGTGCTGCCCTATATATATATATAAACTCTTTATTGCTCTGGTGGTAGCATATAACTCTGTATTGTCTTATGGTGACATCTAACTGTATTGCTCTGGTGGTGGCATATAACTCTTTTTATTGCTCTGGCGGTAACATATAACTCTGTGTTGCTGTGCTGGTGACATATAACTGTATTACTCTGGTGTGACATATAACTGTATTGTTCTGGTGGTGACATAGGGCACACAGGGGCTCACAGTGCAACCCAGGCTTCATCAACTTGCAACACTGAGTGGTTCTGCCTCTTTTGTGGCTCCGCCCTCACAGATTCACAACTATGGCCAGTATTTTTGAGGAAAAGGTGGCAACCCTAGGGGGGGTAGGGGTGGGGGTGGCGGTGGCAGTGGGGGGGCATCAAAATGCACTTTTGCCTGTGTAGACAAAAATCCTTGCACCGGCCCTGGTCAAACCAAATTCATCAAGCCTTGGCATAGACATTACCCAGTTGTGCAGATCTCCATTATCTGCACAGCAAACTGGGAAAGAACAGGTGAGTTGTAAGCTACGGGGAACTTGATTCCCATTGATCAGAAGGTACTACCAATAGTTTAAAAGGGTCTTCTATTGACACTCTACTGTCCTTTAAAGAAGATGCATATTCAGATAAGCCATTTGCAATTAACACTCTTAAATAATGTAACTGAAGTGAGTTGATGCATGAAGTAAAGAATTTTTTGTGTGAAAAAGAGGGTGAGAATTGCATACCACATATGAAGAAGCAATATATATATAGTTAATTTATATATATATATAGTCACATTCTGAACATTATCTCCCAACAAGGGCCTTATTAGTCATTATTGTACCTCCTGCAATGAAGTGGTATATAGCTGGAATCATATCCTAGCAGAGGTAGCACAGGTAAATACAGTTATCAGTAAACTTCAATTTTTTGCTATTATAAGATAAATATTGTTAATTTATCCTGTACAAGAAGACAGTGCTGTATTCTGGAGCCAACCTGCTGCACCACAGTGGTCAAATAAAAATTCCCAGTATTCCCATTGATGTAAATGGGGCTTTTAAATACTAGCATGTGGGAGAGGTCTCAAATGCAATTTTCCAGTGCTGGTTCTGTGAGCTCAGCCATCAGCCCTGTACTAGACAGGGGAGATGAAGCAAAATTGTTATCCTCTCGATAGAAGCCCTTTATCAGTGAATTCAAACAAAGTGGACTTCAGTGGAGGTGATAGAACTTGCTCACAAGCCACGAGTGAAGCATTGACATCACCCATGTGGGAATACAGTTCCCTTAGCTCTTAGGACACAGCCGTTAGTTAGATAGCCCTTTATCCGGATCTTTCACTGACCTCATAGAACTATGTTAGTTTTATATGAATGGAATGGCAACTAGTAGTGGTGGAAGAGTCAAACTCGGTAAGGGGAGTAAAAAAAAAGCTATAGGTAGGCAACTAAAAAAAAATCTTGAACATTTATCAAGGCTAGAACTGAATCTTATTTGCTGTGGGTATAAACAGGGCAGACTGGGCTAGTCATTTGTCTTTGTTATTTATTACTATTCTTAGTTTTTATGTTATTGATGTATATTCCCTAGCCAGAACAGACATTTTACCCCTCTCAGTCCCAGACGGGGGAGCAACACATTGATTTGCAATGTGTTGCATGCCCCTCTGCCACATAAAGGATTAATAGTTTGGAAAGCAACAACAATTTCCAGATTAAAATACAGAATCATGCTTTTGTTGTTGCATGAGGATGACGTGTCTTTAGAAACTGATGGGTTGAAAACATGCCTCCTACACACAGTTCTGTGCAGTTGTAAGACAGACACATCACATTAAACTAGAATGGGAATTTTCTCCACGGAGCCTGGAAACTCACTTTAACATCACATATCGAATCATTTCAGGCTTTCATGGCTCATCAAAATTGTCATGGGAAATAAAGAAGACTTATCCATGAGCATCTGGAAACATATATCTTAACATATATTGCAACTACAGCTGCCTTTCTAAAGCTAGAACTCAATTCTCTTAATCCCAGCACTGCAATACTATGCATCTGAACCCATTACATTCTGTTTTATTACCTATTTTACTTCTTTTTGGCAATGATCCTATGATGGGGATTTCAGACAAGTTGTCAACATGAATTGGGAGATAGAGGTTGTGTAGGCCAATCCTGGGCTTTGACAGGTCAATACTTAGGGTGATACTAAGCATTGGTCCTGATGTATTAGGATGAGAATATCCTTTATATACAGAAAGATGGCTAAGGCGGCTTAAACAATAATACTAATAATAATATTAAAATATTTTACCAGGAAGGATATATAGAGATTGGCTTGTGTTTTCAAGCATGTCCTGGGGTATAGATGATATTATTACCCAATTTACCTCGGAAGGATGAAAGGCTGAATGGACCCTTCTGGAATGAGTACCTGTGATCCTGAGGTTTGAACAGATTGTACAGCAGGTGCATTAACCAACTGAGCGATCTCACCAGATAATAATAATAATAATAATTATAAATGTAGCCTTATAGAGTGCTGCCAGTGCACACATTACAATGTGCAGCTTTCAAACATATAGTCCCTGCCCAGAATAGCTTAAAGGAGCAGTAAACTTTTTTATGAAAAAAATATATATTGTAGGGTGTTTTCTTTTGAGTAAAATAAGTGTACTCCCACTGCTGTTAGATGCATATTTCCAGAGTTATTACTGTTTAACTCCATCCCGACAATTGACTTACCAGGCACGTCCCGCAAAAACTGTCACTTAGTGACAGAGGACGTACCTGGTAAGTCCCGGAAGTCTGGGTCTCCGTGCGGCTGCACGTCGTTCAGGGACTCCGAAATCATTTTGGTAAAAAAAAAATGTTAGCCGGTCATTAAGGTGATAGACATGTACACACGTGGCTGTCACTAAGGGGTTAAACCTGTTTTTTTACATTAGTGGTGCTCTCTAGTGGTCAAATTCCAATTAGTTATTCTGTTACATTCTAATGGAGAAGAAAGCGACTTACAGTTCTCTATAGAATGTGATAGGAACTGCCTGTCACTTCCTGTCAGTTAGAACAATCAGGAAGTAAACACAGTAAATTCACTTCCTGATTATTTGAACTGTTATAACATTTGAATAAAACAACTGACAGCAGTGGGCGTGGCCTTGTTTTACTCAGAAGGAAAAGCTCTATAACAAACATGTTTTCATAAAAAAGTTTCTTGCTCCTTTAAAGAAGAACTGACACCTCCTAACAATAACCCTTCCACTTATCCTTCCTATAGCCAGAAAATAATAATGATAACTATGAATTTTAACCTTGTGCTTTATGTTCAAGAGATAACATGTTCAATCAGATCTGGATGCAATGTCCATTGAGACAGATATGCCAGTTGTCATAAGGGCCACAGGTTCACTGCACATGGTAATCTTTTACCCTTTAAGGACCACGTACTCTGCCCACTTCAGAATGACAAAACCGCCAGCAAATGTCATGCTCTCCTCCATGGACATGTCATCCAGGACTGAATGAAGATGTTATTGCTTGCATAAAGACACATGTACAAATTTTATAGGGGCATTAGGATTTTGTGACCATAATATACAGTAGTTCAGGGAGGAAGCATTGTTCAAAAAGAGGACTACTCGGACTGTATCATGATCTAAAGTTATATGGTGGAAAGCTCATAAGAAAGCAATGCTTTACAAAACGGTTGATAATCTCCCAGGAGTGGATGTAGGGACAAATACTATTAAGGATTTAAAACATGTCTGGGACAGACTAAGTGTCTACTTTGTCACACAACATTTTGGTGTATTTTGGAGTAAAACATCATTGCTCCCTTCTCACACTCCCAGACCTCTGTAAGACCGAGATAACAGTCACATCAGGAAGAAACGTGGCGCATGGCTACCTCTGTGTTCCCACTCCCAGGGGTATTTGAGATCAAACTCCTTTCTTTCTTTCTGTACCCCCAGACTTCCAAAATACAGAGAACAGATTTCCTGCCTACAAGACTCCCTAAACTAAGCTTCATCTCCACTTTATTAGACTGTCTTCTCTAGCTCAAAAATGTGCTGCTTTCTCTTCCTCCCATAAACACAGAATGGCATGCTGTGAGAACCTGACACCCTTTTATAAGCCTGTGGGAAAAAAGAGAAACGTGCTATGTGGTGAGGAGAAATTCTGTCTTTGCATTGAATTCAATTCAAGGAGCTAGGCGAAACATGTATGAAAATGGCACTTTTTGCTAAATATTTCCCGATTTGTGAAAAGTGCCGTTTTCTCCTGTTTCTCTTTTGAGGCAAAAACTTTTGCCCATCTGTTCTGTATTGCTTGTATCACTGGAGCACTTTCCATTATCAGCTTGTGCAATGTTTTAAGATAAGGCATTGTTTTAGGGCAATGTACACTCTTTCATTGAATGTCAATGCTGTGCCATGGGGCTTTATTTCTGTTACATAGACACATAAAAAAACAGCAGACAGCATTTTTTTCAAGCACGGTAAGTTATTCAATTACCTGTGCTATGAAAAAATACCAGTAAAAAAAAAAAAAAAAAAAGTCGATGATAAACATAACAGCGTTTCCGTCCCTTGAAAAAAAAGTCAAACGATACAATTCAATTGAATGCATTAGCATTTTTTCAAGCATGGTAAGCTATTCAATTACCAGTGCTATGAAAAAATACCAGTAAAAAAAAAAAAACAAGTTGGTGATAAATGTAGCAGCGTTTTCACCCCTTGAAAAAAATAAAAAGTCAAATCGATTGAATGCCTTAGCCATAAGATCCATTCAGAGACCCACTTTCTGAGTGCCACCTCTCTGTCTGGGTTTGGGGCACACAGTTAACATTTCTTCTTTTCTTTCTTTTACAGGAACGTGAATGTAAGATGGAAGAAAGAAGACAGAACAGAAGAACAAAGAAGATGGAGAGAAAGACGAGAGAAGATAGAAGAAGAAGATTACAGAAAACAGAAGAAGGAAGATAGGACAAGACATACAGTGGGTGACAGGTAAGTGTAACACAGATCTATTAGGATAGGGTTAGGGGATAGGGTTAGGGGTAGCATTGTTGCACTTTACTATTAAGGATAATGTAGGGTTAGTGTTAGGAAGGGTGACTATATTTGAGCTAACGATCTGTGCTTGAAAGTATTTCAGGCACTGATCATTAGCTTTTTCCTTTGATGTACCTATAAGTCATGCTACTTAGTGTGAGTTTTGGGAATGTAACACACAAAACGGATGTTTGGCCACAAGACTTTTCCTGTGGCCTAATGTCCATTGTGCTTTCAGCTGGTAGGGCAATTTAATACCCTCTTAGACATTTTTTCTGTCGGTCGGTAGCTAATTTAGCCTTAACGCATGTTTTCTCGCATAAAATTAAATTGAGGTCTAAGAGTCCACATTATCAGATGCATATATTTTTCCTGGGATAGAGAGGTTAAAGGACAGAAATGATGGAGAACCATGACTTGGGTGAAATGACTGCTTCTAGATTCTTTCTAGACTGTTGTGTACTCTTATCTGTTTATAAAGATCTTATGGAGTAAGAGAAAGTGTAATTGTCCTCCTTACTTGATAGTGAGTAACTGCGAGGAATTACAGTATTGTAAATAAATACAGGCATCAGGGGTCCTGGCCCCACCACTGAAATGCAAGACAGATACACTGACTTCCAGTCCAAGATAGCAAAACAAAAGAGCTTTGATTCTAGTTAGCCTACATGTCCCAACTGGAGCACTTAAACACTGGCTTCCTTGTACCATCTCAAGAACAGAGAAATTAGAGTGTTGTTTATGCCTACACAAAGGTAGTAAAAAAAAAAAAGATAAATAGCACAACTAGAAGGAATACAAGAATGTGCATAAACAAATATATCACACAACCCGGTTTAGACGTGTCTCAAAATATCTTGCAATAAACAATTGAATGCAATGCTATTGGTTGGCAGCTGCAATCTCAGGACCAGGTAATCCAAAATACTATCCTATATAATAATTCACTAAGTTGTTTGTAATGCCCGACATGCGCAGTAGACACTGCTGCACGTGCAGCAGTCATGCGCAGTACAGACTGCCCGCGACGCGGCTGATACAGAGCTGGGCGCTCCGAAGGAGCGTCAAGCTCTGTATCAGCAGTGGCGCGGGCAGTTTCTACTGCGCGTGACTCCCCCGTGACCGGCTGCCAGAGGCACTGTGGCCCGTGTAACGGGCTGTTCAACTAGTAATGTTATAAAAGAGTAAAACAGAGTAAAACCATACTATAAACCATATAAAAAAAACCATACTATAAACCATATATAAAACCATACTATAAAACACCTTTTTACTAAAACATTGCACTCATCTAATAAAGAGGCTAACACTAACCTCTATGCATGAAATCTCTGTCAACAAAAGTGGGTATGACAGCAGTGCAGTATAGCCAGTTCATCTCAGGTCTCTGATATTTGGAAACTGAATGCAAAGCTAGTATACAAGGTTTCACAGTATGAACCTTTAATCTTTGGACCACTCTTTGGACACTGCTCCAATCTCAGAACAGTCATGGGGATGGAAGCATCTTAGAACTCCAAGTGTGCTTGCTCACACTTTGGACATACCCACAGTGCTTATGCAATAGCCAACACAATTCATGAGTGTTCAAACTCACATCCTTAAGGCATAACTAGCAGGATAGTGATGGCTATAACTATGCCCTTCTGCCTAGGAGGAGGAGTACCTCACAATCCTTGTCTATGACAGTTATATACATAACCAATTATATTACCAGTCACACTAAACAGGCATCTGCTCTTAAAAAACAGAAGCAACATTGACTTCTCAAAGCACCGAATGGGAATGCCACCCACAGCATTAGCAGTGCTCAGCTTGCCCAAATACACATTGATGTCTAAAGATATTTACTGTGCCTCCTGTATCTAGCTGATTATCTGTATCATGCTAGATTTGCAAACCAGACTACAACGAAAATAAGGCAAATCAAATTAGCATAGCTAATGATCGATGTCGATATTCCACATTTTCAAAGCAGGTTCAAATTCCAGCAAATTAATACATAGCAATGCTGCAATCTTATCTCAGACTACTGCATATACACCCCAAAATAATGCACATATCTTACTTGTGTTTGGATGTTTGTTGAGCTGCAACACAAGGACTAAGAGCAGAGGATAAACAAAGAGAGAGAGAAAGAGCCAAAGACAGAGAGAGAGAGAGGTGTGTATTCATTGAAGAGCGGTATTATCCCAACACATATTACATTTCTGCATATATCACACATTACATACACCATCACAAACATAGACACCTCATTTTTATTTTATTATCATTACTGAAGGGTACATTTAGAGAAGAGTGAATTCAGGATTTTATCAATTCCTTCAGTCCATCCACAGACACAGGAGGAGGAGGAAGAGCAGAGTGAACAAATCTGTTACATTTACAGGGCTTCAGCAAAGAGACATTGCATGTAGGAGAGATCTTAAAGTTTGGAGGAATCTCCAGTTCAAATAACACCTGGGTGATGCATTACAGTATCTTGAAAGGTCCTATGTAGCAAGAGTCAAGCTTATCAGAAGGTTGGCTGAGCTGGATGTTCTTCTTTGAAAGCTAGACCATATTTCCAGGAGCATAATCGGGTGCTGCAGCTAAGTGATGTTTGTCAAATGCTTTAGTCTGGCGATTTACAGGAAAACTCTGACAGGGGGGAGTACGTCAATCGAGATATCCTGTTGCTCATCACAGTAGCACAAAGAAACTGTTCAAGATTCTGTTTTAGTCTATCCATCTATTAGGCTGAGGGTGTAAACAGTTGAAAAGTGCAAATCAATTCCAAATCTTTTACAAAAATCCCTCCAGAATTGTGACACAAACTGAGAGCCTCTGTTAAAAACTGCTAGCTTGGGTACTCCATGGAGGCAATAGATTTTTTTCACAAACAGGTCAGCCAATTTCTCAGAAGGAGGCAACCTAGAAAGAGGCACATAGTGACTGGTTAGAAAAGAAGCCCCATACAACCATCTTACATTTGGAAGGAAGGAGATCTACAATGAAATTCATCGCTATAAGGTAGAGTTGGCACAAGAAGTGACTGAAGATAACCCACTGGTTTAGCTTAAGGTATCTTGAACTGGACACATACATGACAGCAAGGCTTAAAGTCGACAACATTAGTTTTCAGCTAAGGCCACCAAAAGATGCGAGCAAGAAGGTCAAAGGGACGTTTGACTACAGTATGCCTAGCCACTACAGAGTGATGTTCCCAGTGCAGGATTTTTGGTCATAGGGAAATAGGCACAAACATCTATCCTCTGGGAATGTCCGTCCCAGTGGGAACCCTTTTGTTGAACAGCTGAGAGTTTTGAAGATGAACAAAGAAAATGAGGCAATTATTTGAGATGAAGTTGTGATGGAGACATTAGAGGTTTCCTCAAATTGCTGGGAAAAGATGTCAGCCTTAGAGTTCCTGGAAACCAGTATATATGGATTAGTAAAATTGAACCTGCTAAAGAATAAAGCCCACCAAGCTTGACAGACAGTGTGGGGAGACCTCTGGGAGAGGACTACTCTGGCTGCCACTTCTGAAGCATCCACTTCTATCACAATGACCTGTTCAGAATCTGAATGCAGAAGGATATGTGATGAGGAGAAACAGGTTCTCAGCAAATTAAAGGCTGCTAATATTTCATTTTAGTTATAGAACCTACTATCTTGGAAAAGTCCCCTATGAAGCACCTATAGTAATTTGCAAAGCCAGTAAATCTTTGGATGGCTTTGAGACCTAGAGGAAGGGGCCCATTCTTGACTGCTTCAGCCTTCACATGATTCATTTCAACGCATCAGCTGAGATAATGTGGCCCAAGAAAGGAAGATGTTACTTCTCAAATTCACATTTCCAGTTTCGAGTACAAGCCAAGATTACGTAAGTATTCTAAGACCAAGGGTACATAGGTACACTACATTGAAGGACAGAAGCATGTCTTATAATATATCTTTAGCGAAGGACTGGAACATGGCAGGGTCATTGCAGAGTCCAAAAGGCTTCACAAGGTATTCATAATGTCCTGAACAGACAGTGAAGACTGTCTTCCACTTGTTCACCTTTTGGATATGGATCAAATTGTGGGCCCCATGAAGGTCTAACTGTCCTGGATATACTCTTCCATAGCTTTGGTTTTGGGTACTGAAAGAGGGTATGTGCAACTTTTAGGAGGGCTTGTTCCAGTCATAGGGTCTGTGAAGAGAAAAAAGTCTATTTTTTTCTTGTGAAAGACATCTGTGAGCTCATGGTACTAGACTGGTACTAGAGAAAGTTCATCAGAGGCAAATGTTTAGCAACAGAAACAGTTGAGAGAATACAAAGATACGTACAAAGGTCACTCTAGGAGGAGATATACTCAGTCTTGCAGTCAATAACAGAGTTTTGAAGGCTTTAAAACAGTTAAATCCCACCATTATGGGAATCTATGGTGAAGAGAAGATCACCTCAAAGGTGGCTCTTTCATGATGTAGGCCTCTTACAGTGTTTTGAAAGAAAGGGGTACAACAGATAACTAGGCCACTACCCAAAGGAGTGCCATCAACAGTGGTTAATTTGACTGGAGTTTCCTTGGGCATAATCGAAATATTATGAGAATATATCTGACTTCACTAGGACTAAATGACCAGAAGCAGCAAAACTCTTCTTCTTGGGAAAGGAGAGTTAGACATCCTAGCTCCAAACGCTTGGAAGACACTTTAGATTCAGAATGGCTTGGTTGCTGGAAATGAGGTTTTAGCTGTGTAGTTGAGCAAGGAGAGGGCTTACATGAACAATCTCTGGCTCTTTCTTGACCTCTCTGTGATGTGATTATCTAGAGTGATACAGAGTGAGATCAGGTACTCTAGAGTTTCTACAGACGCACCATGGACTCCATAAAAAAATGATGGGGAGACTGCAAGAGAGTGGTCAAGAAAAAGATGGGGGAGGTTGGAGGTGGTCCCCCTGCCCACATTACCTTTAACAGCTGGGAGGAGATGCTGAGGCAGAATCTGTCAGCCACGGCTGTTGAGGGGGTCCCTGGAGGATCAGACACTAGGGAAGAAAGCAGCCGCCACACTACCTGTAAGCACATAACCACACACCACATCAACCAACACAACCATCACACACAATCACAGTCACACCTCAACACATGGCCATCAATGATCCACACAACTGCACCAGCAAACACCCTGAGGGTTCAAACAAGGACACAAGCACAAATGGGGAGGTTCAACCAGGCCCAATCCTGTCATAGTCCCAATTTAACCCTCTTGTTGCTGTGCTGATCAGACACAATCCACACAAACCATGCTTCCCAAAACGTTGTCTGTTAAAGATCATTACTGTTCCTCCACAATGTCACCCACGTACCCACAGAAAAGTCAGAACATAACCCCTTGAGTGCTAAAGGGATCATCAACGCATAGCTCAACAATGCATTGGCAACCCATCTGGTACTCAAAGGATTAACTGACAAGTCAATCGGGTTACAATTAAATTCACCACAGGGGACATTCACTAAGTGGTGATACAGAAATGATGAAGTGAAGGTAACCCTTCCATATCATCACTTCACCAATTCCCATGTTAGTCTATGGTGAAAATTCAATAACATGTTTCAAGTTATTGAGATCTCAGTCCATATACTCCCTAGAAAAACATAAGAAATGGAGAAATGACATCACTGGAGAAGTCATCATCTCCACTTCACCTCCACGACATCAAGCCTTCAGCACCACTCAGTGAATCTCCCACATCATAGTGCAACTGGGTGTATGTGCAACACACAGGCCTCAAAATAACCAACACTGTTGAATTAAATGATATCCAAGTAGGCCTTTGTGTTGTGTTTGCAATCATTTGCTCTCAATGGAATTGTCAAAACATACAGTTGTTGTCACATGGATCCTCAGGAGTGGTGATGGCATGGATGGATGTTAGACCATCCACTATTGTCAGGACATATATGGGAACCAAACATTAACTACTGTAGGTTGCTCACCAGCAGGCCATGATTGAGGGATATCTCTGATTAAGCACTAATGGGTTACTCAGAAAGATGAAGCTACTGATCAACACAACAACAGGCCTTACTCAGCGAAATCCTTCACTACTGACCTGTTTGGTGGCCTTGAGGATTGAACTTGGACAGACTTCATGTACAGGATCCTGTCAAGTTTATGAATCTGTGATTGCCAGGATGGTATCCCATGCATCGCAACACAATGCACTGGATACCATCGTGACACTCAGAGATTCACATATCAATGACATCATCTTGCATTCATTCTGTCATCTCTTACATTACTAATCACACCATGTCATTTCCCCACACAGCATACAGGACTGCAGCACAGCAGGAAGCCATGGAGGAGGAGGAGGCAGACTCATCACCCAGTGAGTTTCCACTTGTGGAGCAAGATGAGGGGAGCAGTAGGTGGTCGCCATCCCCACCAGCTCCACTATCCCCACCAGCTGCACCGGCTTCCCCAGCTGCACTGGCTCCACCAGCTGCAATGGCTCCTCCAGCTGCACAAGAATACAGGTATCCGCCCACCCCCTATAGAGAGTGGATGCATCAGGAGAGGTGGATGCAGCCGCCCACCTCTGGACATTACTACACGGCACCACCACCATCACCAGGAAGGCACTGGATGCTTGGACCAGTGCCCACACCATAGTATGGGACCTATGGTGCTGCCAGCAGACAACAGCTGCTGTCCTGAATGGCTCCCCAGCACAGCCCCAGGTTTAACCCAAGGTGGGGGGGTCTCAGATACCAGTGGCCACTGGATCGTGAATCGTGGCCACTGGATCATGAACATTTGGGTCTGATTGGGGAGCCCCAACATCCCCAACAACAGGAGGGTTCACACCCCCACCACATCCACAACAGGAGGCCCAAACATCATTGGCTAGGGGACACAGCCATCATCTGGCTTGGCATCTGCTGGGACACAGGAGCAGCCAACCTCAGCAGCATCTCCAAAACAAAAAACACAGGGAAGGTGCCCAATAGTGTAATATAATATATATAAATAGTAGTAGATGTACTCACATTTATCCAATGCCAGCCACAGGGGATATTCTGAGCTGACTAATGAGCCCGCAAGGAAATCCCACCATCCGCACCCTGTTTCTTACATTGCGCTGCTCCAAACACTCTACACACAACAGGACATCCTCACCATCTGATCTTTCAAAGTATATATTTGAAATGTATAAAAATAAACATCGATGTCGTAAAAATGCAAAATGGCTACGCATTACATGTCCGTAGACCACTTTCTCAAGCCTCATTATAAAATGTTTATATCAAAAACCAAATCAAAAAAATCCTCAGCAGCAGCCTCACCACCAGCATCAGCCTCACCACAAGCACCAGCCACCCCACCAGCACCAGCCTCACTACCATCACCGTAGCAGCCTTACCACCAGCACCAGCAGCCTCCCCACCGCCAACAGGAAGAGGACATAGGTAAGCCAGCATCACTAGGAACATATTCCTCTAACAGTGTACATAGCATGAGGATGGAGAGGGAGTGCCTGGTCATTCAGAGGAGGCAACTCAGGGAATCCCAGAGGACAAACAGATACCTCAGGAGGTTGCAATGAAATTCCCAGGGGAACACAAGCAACCTTCATGCCCTGGAGGCTCAACGCACAGTGCTGACTGCTGAGCTGCCCCAGTATAGAACCGGCATGATGGATATGATGGGGGCAGCTGCTGATGGAACTCAGGGACCTTTACCGCAGGTAAAACCTGCAAATGGAGAGGGAGCAGCAGTCTACACAGGGGTCCACTGCAACCCCCCCCCCTCCAGTGTCACCCCCTGCAACAGCAGCAAGAGTTACAAGGGTAACCATGCAGTCAACCAGGGCATCCACTTCTGGCATCCAGTCCAAAGTCCCCCACAAAAAAAAAAAATAAAATAAAATAAAGAGCCCAACTTGTTATTTTTTCCCAGAAATGAAAAAAACACTACTGCATTTTAATCCTGTCTGAGAGGGTTTCTGGTTCCTAATAGGAAGGCAGTGAACACAACTCCTGCCCAGGTTACTTGGTTGTAGAGTATTTTAACATGGGTTAGGACACATACCACATACAACGTTGTTCAATTGCAACTCGCAATCCAACACTGGAGCCAAACATGACATATTGTATGGCCATGAAAAGGGTTGAATTTGAACTGACACCTACCCCTTAGCATAACAACAGGAGCCACACTGTGAATATTCAGTTGCAGCAATTATTGTGGTTTATGGGAGTTATCCAAACAGCTATTTGACTTAGCTAAGTAACAGGCAAGACAGAACATCCCTCCAAAAAGGCTGTGATTCACACTCTGATTGAGAATCTAACAGAACACACATTGAAATGTTAGGTTGATCATTGGGTTATCTAGTAAGTTGTGTTAATGTGTTGATAATGTTGAAACTGACTTTGCCAGTGATATCACTTCTCCAGTTAGTCTGTTTGTCAATGTAGCCTATGTACTGAGATATGTCAAACTAGAGCAATCACAGAAATTGGTTACTTGACCAACGTGGAAACTGTGGACATAAGATCACTGATAAGTTCAGGGCCGGATTAATATCCAGGAGCCTGTAGGCATAGAAATCTGAAGCGCCACCCCCCACATTGGCCATCTCCACTGGACATCTACACAATGCTCCAAATCTCCATATTACCCCCCACATAACTATAATGCACTCAAGTTGCCCCCCATCAGCTCCATATTGCCCCCATCAGCTCCAACTTGCCCCATCAGCTCCAGCTTGCCCTCACATTGCCCCCATCAGCTCCAACTTGGCCTCACATTGCCCCCATCAGCTCCAACTTGCCCCCATCAGCTCCAACTTGCTCTCTGTCACGGAAGCGGTAGGGGCCTGAGGCAGAAGGCTTGAGAGCGTTTCTAGAGTGTGTTGCTTGCGTGCGGTGACGGGTACCTCTTGTCCCTTGCTGCGGCCGAAGCCGGGTTAAAGGTGCTGGCCGCGAAGCCAGATGCCCGATCTCGGTTGAGCCGAGACCCTGGCCAGGATGGGAGAAGAGATATCCCGTCTTCCCCAGGCTCCTACCAATCCGGAGGACCCCAAATGCAGATAACCCAGCGGCAGGCAGAGGGAAGGAATACACTACTGGATGGAGAAGGGACAATAGCAAGAAAGGAATATGGAGACTAACAGGTAAGGACCAGAACTAGTATGCCTGACAGAACTCAGGAGAGGGACAGGAGCCCCCCAAGGAAGGCAGAGCTCTGTCTAGACCCCAAGACCCAAATGGACCAGGATCACAACTGGCTGCCCAAGACTGGCGGAGAGAGACCGCTACCGGCTATTCTGCAGACCACCCAGCAGGCACAAAGAGACAGGAGACCCCGGAGGGCTAGTGGGCTAGGACCACTAAAGATCGCTGGGCAGCGCCAGCACCCAAGGCACAGTTCTATCCCCAGCAGCGGAAACTTCTGATACTGCCTATACCTGCAGTACTCAACACCCCGCTGACCAGGAACAGGACTAGGCAGTCCTCTCAGGCAGAAGGGTACAGCAGAGCGAGGGAGAGAGATCCCAGCCGAGGCTCTCTGCCAGGACTCTCACCTTACGGACACCTATAGCAACCGGGAGAAAACGAGACAAACTCACAATCCCCAGCACAGAGAGAAATGGTAAGCCCGGCCAGCAGTTGGAGACTGTCACGCAGCACAGAGGCTACGGAAGGCAAGTGTCGAGGAGGAGGAGAGAGCAGCCAGAGCCGCTCGAAGGCGGACGCGGCTGGATGCCGTGAAAGTGGGAGGGAGGTCAGAACTGGCCAAGGGTCACTGGGAGCGTAAGGTCAGGCAGAGGAAGCCAACGAAGGGTCGAGAGACAAGCCAGCGATAACCGGGAGCAAATGGGCACAGACGAGACTGAGGCAGCAGCAATGTCAGGATACAAGCTGAAGTCAATACCAGGTAAAACAACAAAATGGCCAAACATGGGAACCAGTACGCAGACTAGCTCGATAATCGGGCAAGGAGCAATGGCAAAAGATGGTGTTAAATAGCGCTGGCCACCAATCAGGAAACACCAGCACTAGAAGGGATACAGAAAGCTGGAGGGCAGAAAGCGCAAAATGTGACACTCTCACATTGCCCTCATTAGCTCCAACTTGCCCCCATCAGCTTCTAACTTGCCCTCACATTGCCCCCATCAGCTCCACATTGCCCCCATCATCTTCACATTGCCCCCCTATCACGGTGCCCGTGCTCCCCTTGTTATTGTTTTCCTGTCAGTCTACACTGTGTGTGCTCCCATTGGCTGTCCTGTGTTGGTCCTGCCCAGTATGGCCTTTATATACTGGGCTCCAGCACCCATAAGGTGCCCTTTCGTGGTGTTACTGTACCAGTGCTAGTTCTGCTCAAGTGATTCCCAGTGTACCGACTTGGCCTGCCTTACTACTCTGCATCTGTTCAACTGCTCCTGTGTACCGACCCAGACTGCCTGACTATTCTTCTGTGCCTGCTCCTGTGTACCGACCCGGCCTGGCTGACGTTCCTGCTCCTGTGTACCAACCCGGCTTGGCTGACGTTCCTGCTCCGTGATTCGACCCGGCTTGGCTGACGTTCCTGCTCCGTGATTCATCCTGGCTTGGTCGGCGTTCTTGTTCTGACAGCCTATTGTCGCCTTGGCGACATTCTTATTCTCCAGGCTATCCGGTTCCCGGTTTGTTCAGCAGAGTGCGAGAGTCAGTTTCCGTTACTGCTACAGCAGTGTGTCTTGGCCTAGTCTCCGTTACTGCTCCTGCAGGGTGGAAGTGTGTGCCTCCATTATTGCTCCTGCAGGGTGCAAGTGTCTGCCTCCGTTACTGCTCCGGCAGTGTGCCATTGGCCTAGTCCTCCATTACTGCTCCTGCAGAATGCAAGTGTCTGCCTCCGTTACTGCTCCGGCAGTGTGCCATTGGCCTAGTCTCCGTTACTGCTCCTGCAGAGTGCAAGCGTCTGCCTCCGTTACTGCTCCGGCAGTGTGCCATTGGCCTAGTCTCCGTTACTGCTCCTGCAGAGTGTAAGTGTCTGCCTCCTTTACTGCTCCGGCAGTGTACCGTTATACTTTGTCTCCGTTATTGCTCCTGCAGAGCGCAAGTGTCCTCCTCTGTTACTGCTACGGCAGTGTCCTCCATTACTGCTCCTGCAGAGTGCAAGTGATTGCCTCCGTTACTGCTACGGCAGTGAGTCATTGGTCTAGTCTCCATTACTGCTCCTGCAGAGTGCAAGTGTCAGTCTCCATTACTGGTACGGCAGTGTTCTACATTACTCTATTCCTGTTAGTGCTCTGGTAGTTCACATTTGTTCTGCTAGCCTGTTCCTGGGCGTTAAGCATCCTGAAGCTCTCTATATGGAAAGAGCTCTATCACAGAACTCTTTGGCACAGATCTGTACGCTGTTGCTCCCGCGGTCTTCTCTTCAATAATGCAGAGCACTGGGAGATGGTGTCATCTCTCAGTGCTCTGCATTACTAAAGAGCTGAGGAGGGAGCAACAGCATACAGATCTGTGCCGAAGGAGGCACAGACCTTACTATGCGGATGGTTACTGCTGCCACTGTGCGCAGCGCGAGCGCTGTGATAAAAAATAAATAAATAAATAAAATGTATTTTGGTGACAGGCACCCCTCTGTGTAGTGCGCCTGTAGGCAGATCCCTATTCTGCATTATTGCAAATCCAGCCCTGGATAAGTTATGGCTCCTGTATCATATCTTTATCAGTCACAACACACCTTAGTGCATCACTGTCATCATCTCCTTGTATGAATACATCACAAAGTCTACTCATGGTCAGACAACTAGTGGAGTCCTGTGATGAAGGCCATGCATTCCTGTGTATGAGGGGATACTGAAATCATGAGTATTGTTCCACTTTGAGATAAGTCTAATCCAACATTTAATTTAACAGACACATATTGAATAGTGATGGTTATCCTTTATTGAGTCTAACACTACATTAAAACATACATATGTTTGTATATTACCTATATTCATTTAACACTTGTATGCTCACCCAAACGGTACATATAAACTAAGAAAAGGATACTAAAGAATATAGAAACATAGAATTTGATGCCAGATAAGAACCATTTGGCCCATCTAGTCTGCCCGTTTTCCTACTTTAAAAACCTCAAACCATTTTTGGTCCTAAGGACAGCTTTATGCCTATCCCATGCATGCTTAAATTCTGTCACTCTATTAACTTCTTCCACTTCTGCCGGTAGCCTATTCCACTTATCTACTACCCTCTCAGTGAAGTAAAACTTTCTTACATTACATCTAAACCTGTGTCCCTCTAGTTTTAAACTATGGCCTCTTGTCCTAACATTTTTTACTCCTTTGAAATGTACTTCCATCCTGCACTTTGTTGAATCCCTTCATGTATTTGAATGTTTCAATCATATCCTCTCTCTGTCTTCTCTCCTCCAAACTATACATATTCAGATCCTTTAGTATATCCTGTTATTTCTTTTCCTGTAAACCAGTCACCATTTTAGTAGCACTTCTCTGAACTTTCTCTAGAGTATCTGTATCCTTCTGGAGATGGGGTCTCCTGTACTGTACACAATAATCTAGGTGAGGTCTAACTAGAGATATGTAGTGGCATGATCACTTCCCTTTTTCTGCTACTAATGCCCTAGCTATACAACCCAGCACCCAGCTTGCATTCCCCGCTGCTTTATTACATTGCCTGCCTACCTTTAAGTCATTAGAAATAATTACTCCCAAATCCCTTTCCTCTGTTGTCTCTGACAGCACAGTACCCTTAATAGTATATTTTTCCTTTGTATTTTTATGTCCCAAGTGCATTATTTTACATTTATCAACATTAAACTGCAGCTGCCACACTCTTGTCCATTCTTCTAATTTACCTAAATCGTTTGCCATTTGGCTAATTCCCCATGGAATGTTGACCCTATTGCAGATCTTTGTGTCATCTGCAAAAAGGCATACCTTACCTTGAAGACCTTTTGTAATATCACTATTAAAAATATTAAAAAGAATGGGCCCCAGTACAGATCCCTGAGGTACCCCACTAGTAACACTCCTTTCGTCTGAATATTCTCCACTGACTACCGCCCTCGCTCTCCTGTCCCTCAGCCATTGCCTTATCCATGTAACTATTTTTGCATCCAGACCCAAACACTGCAATTACTACTGAAACACTACTGAACTGCTCATGTGTTGTCCACAAGGTATTGTAAACCTGAGGATGAAAATTCTTACTGTACAGGTTTGATATCTGGATATTAGTTAGCACATTTAGGTCTTCTGTGGATATGTGAACGTTCCAGTACAGATTGCTGTGAATATCAGATTAAACATTGCATCAACAACACAAGCACTTGAAAGCATCAAGGGGTGAGCTTCATGGAAGTGTTGTCAAGGCTTTAGTAGAGTCAGATGGATAATCCTCTGTTCCAGGATGGGTCATACTATGGATGCCTGTGGGACAGGATGACAGGATTTGTAACAGCACCCTCAAACTGACTGTCATGCAACAGCAACAACATCATTATCCCATAAATCTTTGCCGTTACAGGGGAATACACAAACCATTGCTTTGTAATGTGTTGTCTACTTGTCTGTAACCCTTTATGAGGAAAACAAGGGGATGTCAACCAGCCATTTGGATATGTGCCCTGGACATAAATCAACACACACCAAGATTGTCATTAGAGCTCCATGGAACAAAGGATTTTGGACAGAGAGTTGCACACACACAGGTCAGCATGGTGTCCCTTGAGACCCTCTGAGCTGCTCCTCCTACTTCCTGTAGAGGGCTTTAAGGGCAGACTGAGGCCTGACTCAGTTGCCCTTACGTTGTTCATAGCAGTTCTATTACTTTGGGCTCTGTGTATGACCTGGCTAGTCTTCTATCCATCCTTGTGCTGACCTGTGGCTCTGTCTGACTATTCTTTTGCTTATCCCTATAGTGGACACCCAACCTGGTGCAGACCTGTGGCTCTGACTACCTGAACTGTGTATGACCTGGCTTGTCTGACACCCCCTCTGGTGCTGACTTGTGGCTCTGTCTGACTACTCTTACGTTTGTTCCTTCTACCTAGCAGACACCCAACCTAGTGCGGACCTGGGGCTTTGGTAGAATAAGCTCTGATACTGACTGCTGGCGTGAGTCAGTTCACTCCATACTGACTGCAGGCGTGAGTCAGTTCACTCCATACTAATTGCAGGCGTGAGTCAGAATTCTCTCCCTACTGACTGCAGGTGTGAGTCGGTACGCCCATTATGTCGGATCAAGATCCTGAGTTCCGGTTCCTGCTCCTGGTTCCTGTTGAAACTACCAGTGGCTAAGGCCTAGTCTCCAGCAGTGTGGTTTAGCTTGGCAGCCTATTATTTCTGATAATAGTGCTTGCTGGCTGGTAACCCTCTGCTTGTTCCTGTGTGTATATTGATCTTTCTATCATTTTGTTAATAAATTGCATTAACTGTACTCTACTGACTTCTCTGGGTAACCGTGACATGATGTGACAGAGTGTTATCCTTGAAGTACCAGTGTTAATATGGATGAAAGAATGGCAGATGTTAATGGAATCCCCAGCCACAACAGGAAACATCCATGGAATGGATGATGCAAGGGTTCCACACTGCTGCCAGTGTCAGGGCTGTGAATGTCATTGATCCTGTGGGGTGAAATAGAACATCATGTGTGGTGTGGTTAGTGTTTGCACGAATTCCAGGGCTGATTATGGACACACATGGATTGTGTTAATGCCTGTGTTATACTCTCAGCCTAAGTGGTCCCTGATACATCAACCACTGGTGGGGGCTGTATATCATCCAATAGCACTATTGTAGTGCTTCCCCTGTGTGATCCAGACATCTGAATCTGGAATTTAGGAGGCCGAAAGTGCACTCAATGGCATTCCCCGTTCTCACATGAGCCACATTGTAGTGCTCCTGAGCATCGTTTTGCAGATTTCTGACTGCTGTGAGGAGCCAAGATTTACACCCATAGCCAGAATCACATGTGGAAAGTGAGTGACGTGTTGAGACAGGGAACACATGTTGTGTGGATGATGTTGTATGAGGCGAACGTACTACCTGTGAGTCAAGAGCATGTTGAGCAGTGTTGTATGTACACCTGTGGATGTGGTGTGATTTTGTATTATTTACTCACCCACAAGCCATCCCTCTATATACGTTCCATTCTCGAAGTGTCTGTGTAAAGATGAGTGTTGGAGGATGTAGGAATCATGACAGCTCCCATGCTTTTGAGGGCTGGCAACAACTGACATGCCTGATGCATAAGGCTCCACTTGCCATAAAATGTATTGCACACATCAGTTTCTATAAGCCAGATAGGGCAAGATTGTGGATGTATATAGGATCTAACTTTTACAACCTCATATAGGGCAATGATGCTATGTGGTGTCAACCTGTAGTGGTCTATTACCTCATCATTGGTCATTCACAGGACCTTGACCCTTGTGCTGTATGCCCTGGGCCTTGGTGGTCGTCTGTGAACCCTATGTTGCTCCAGGGGTCCCTGTGGCAGCTGGGGAGCATCCTGTTGTGGCAGCTGGGGATATGTAGACAGGCGCTGTCCTCCAGGTTGGGATAGGCCAGAGTATCCTCACTTGCAACAGATGAAGGCTGCTGAACAGGTTTGCTTGGGAGTTACTGGTGTTCCCTTGCCCTTGTATGCCTTCTCCGTAGTCTTTGCATGCGAACATACTTGTTATTCTCTCTGTCTCTCTCTCTACCTGAGTGGTCTCAGTGTAAACACGCCCATGTGAGTATGGTGAGCTGCCCCTTTAAGACAATGTTGGGGTGTTGTCCATGCGTGGTCATGAGGTGAGTGATGACTAATAGGAAGGTGTTTGTTGTCCAGGTAAGTGTTTGCTGGTGTGTTTGTGATTTAAAATCTGCTGTGTTCTGATTGCTGAGTCGCTGTTATGTGCAAATGTGACATTGGGGGGTGCAGGTTGTGTCTCGATCGGCTGGTGATGTTGCACAGGTGAGCTTGGTTTGTATTGACAGGTGTACATGTTTCGTGTTAACCCCCATTGTTCCGTGCTATATTGAGATGTCTTTTATTGGTCTGCATTTTGAAGGCCTTGTCACTGTGGTGTTGCTAGGTTTTTGTGTTGTTCACGACAGTTATTTGTGGAGCATGAATATTATTTGTGTGTTATTTTGGTTTTGCAGGGGTTAATGTTGTCATTGGCATACTTGTGCTATATGTTGTGTGGACTGCTGTTTCTCTGTTTTATTTTTTCGACTGTGGTTTTTTTTGCCGGTATGTGTTTTATGCCTAACAAAAACTAGGTCCTAACTTTTGCAGATAAATTTATCAGTTTATCAGTCTCTAGCAGTACCGCACTCCTTTAAATTGCTTTGGATAAGCTTGTTCCATAGGTGCCAATGGACATAAGATTATCGTCCATAATGATTTTCAAACTGTCGCTAGCTGTTCATAAGACAGACCTTTAAATGGCTTACTTTACTTACAAAACACATAGTTACATAGTTACAGTTACATAGTTACAGAGTAATTTAGGTTGAAAAAAGACTTGCGTCCATCCAGTTCAACCCTTTTCCTATTCTTGTTTACCATCGCTGACCCAAAAGAAGGCATCTGACTCCAAATGGCAATCAGATTTCTCCCTGGATCAACAAGCCCTAACTAAATATTAATCCCAATACTAACGTGCATAGCCCTCTATATTATGCTCTTTTAAATAAGTATCCAGGCCCCTTTTAAAGGCATCTAATGTATTTGATAGCACCACCTCCTCCGGAAGTGCATTCCATACCTTTATTGTCCTTACTGTAAAGAAACCCTTCCGCTGTTGTAGAATAAATCTCCTTTCCTCAAGTCTAAGTGGGTGGCCCCTTGTCCTGTGTACTGTTCTGTTAATGGACAGGTCTTTTGAAAGCCCTTTATATGAGCCTTGAACATATTTATATAGTGTTATCATATCCCCTCTAAGACGCCGTTTCTCTAGTGTGTACAAGTTTAACTTTTCTAGCCTCTCTTCATAACTAAAACTTTCCATTCCCCTTACTAGTTTTGTAGCCCTCCTCTGCACTCTCTCTAGTTCCATAATGTCCTTCTTCAGAAAGGGCGCCCAGAATTGAACAGCATATTCTAGGTGGGGTCTTACCATGGACCTGTAAAGAGGCATAATTATATCTTCCTCCCTTGAGTCAATACCCCTTTTAATACATGCCAATATCTTATTGGCCTTTGCAGCTGCCAGCTGGCACTGCATGCTACTGCAAAGTCTATTGTCTACCATTACTCCTAAATCCTTTTCATTAGTAGATTTCCCCAGAGAAACACCATTTAAACTATATGTTGCATTTTTATTATTATACCCAAAATGCATAACTTTACACTTGTCTATATTGAATCTCATTTGCCATTTGCCTGCCCAGTTACTCAATTTGTCCAAGTCCTCTTGTAATGAAGACACATCCAGTTCAGACTTTATTACCTTACTTAATTTTGTGTCATCGGCAAACACTGATACATGGCTTCCTATGCCCTCTGGGAGGTCATTAATAAACAAATTAAAAAGAAGAGGACCCAGGACAGATCCCTGAGGCACTCCACTTATCACGTTTATCCAACTGGAGAACTTGCCATTTACTACCACTCTTTGCATTCTATCTTTCAGCCAATTTCCAATCCACACACAAACATTTTCCCCTCGTCCTATTTCATTCAATTTGTACAGTAACCTCTTGTGTGGAACTGTATCAAATGCCTTGGCAAAGTCTAAATAGATCACGTCAACCGCCGCTCCCTCATCTATATTATTACTTACTTTTTCATAAAATGCGATCAAGTTCGTTTGACAAGACCTATCTTTCACAAAGCCATGTTGGCTATTGCTAATGATATTCCTGTTCCAGCAGAATTCTTGAATATATTCCCTTAGCAACCTTTCAAACAGCTTCCCTACCACAGATGTCAAGCTTACGGGTCTGTAATTTCCTGGCTGGGACTTTGATCCCTTTTTAAATATGGGCACCACATCTGCTTTACGCCAATCCATGGGCACCATACCAGAAATAAAAGAATCCCTGAAAATCAGATATATCGGTCTGGCCAGGGTCTGGCTTAGCTCTTTAAGTACCCGTGGGTGTATACCATCTGGCCCCGGAGCTTTGTCTACCTTGACACCATTCAATTGTTTTAACACTTTTTCTTGTGTTAGCCAGTCCCATGCTTGCTGTGACTGTTCTGTAAAAGTAGTTTGCAGATTCTTGTCCAATGGGTGTTCCTTGGTAAAAACAGAAGAAAAGAAATTATTTAAAATATCTGCCTTCTCTCTGTCACCTTTGACCATCTCACCCGTTTCAGATAACAAGGACCCAACATTATCAGACTTTAATTTTTTGCCATTAATGTATTTAAAGAATTTTTTTGGGTTGCTTTTGCTCTCCTTAGCAATATTTTTTCATTCTCCAGTCTAGCTAATTTAATAGCCTTTTTACAGGTTTTGTTGACATTTTTGTATTCTGCAAATGCCTCTGCTGATCCCTCAGCTTTGTAATGTTTAAATGCTGCTTTCTTGTTATTTATTTCATTAATTACTTTACTGGTTAGCCACATTGGTTTCAATTTGCTTCTTTTGTATTTGTTTCCAACAGGGATAAATTTATATGTGTATTTTTGCAATGTTATTTTGAAGGCATTCCACTTACCGTCTGTGTTTTTTCCTGAAAATATTTTATCCCAGTCAACGAGACCAAGGGATGAAATAAACCTGCTAAAGTTGGCCTTTTTAAAATTCAGTGTTTTGGTGGAACTCATATCAACTTGTTTTTTTGAATTAATCTCAAACGATACCATGTTATGGTCACTATTCCCCAAGTGCTCCCTTACTTGGATGTTAGAGATAAGTTCTTCATGGTCAGTTATTACCAAATCCAGACATGCATTCCCTCTGGTTGAGGTCTGCACTAGTTGTGACAAAAAATTGTCATTCAACAAGTTCAGAAACTTGCTGCTTTTAGCAGAGTTAGCTGTTCCATTTTTCCAGTCTATTTCTGGATAATTAAAATCCCCCATAATTATAGTTCTCCCTATTTGGGAAGCCTTTTCTATTTGCATTAATAGCTGTGTTTCTTCAAGGTCACCAATGTTTGGTGGTTTATAACAAATACCCACTAATATTTTCTGGGCAGTTTTATCCCCAGTGACTATTTCAACCCACAGGGATTCCACATGTTCACTACTGTCATCACATATATCTTCCCGCAATTGAGGCAATAATGCTGGTTTGATATACAGACAGACCCCACCACCTCTTTTGCTTGACCTATCTTTTCTAAATAACATGTAGCCCTCTAAATTGATTGACCAACACCTGTTGGTTATTTTTTTATTTATTTTTTTTTGCTATCGGCTGCCTTTAAATCTGGTCTAAGTGTTTAACTTGTCATGTATTTTGTATTCAGTCTTCATTCTTATTATGCCTGAAGAAGACACCTAGGGCTCAGTTCAAAAGATCCTGTTAAACAAAAAAAAGAGAGTACTGTCAGCAGTTTTAAGTAACAGTCAGGTATGCAATTACCTGTGCAAAGTAGAAAAGGGGTTCTTCAACGCTCTTAATAGATACAAACTGAAAATCAGATTCCTAATGCTGCCTCCAGTTAATCTGCTATCACAGAACACATGGAATACAAAGAGAAAGATACTGGTGGAGACTAAGGGACCTGCGTACAACACACCAGTGCAGTATGTCACTATATACAATCAGTCAGATATATATTTATATATGTGTGTGTATATATGTGTGTGTGTGTATATATATATATATATATATATATATATATATATATATATATATGTGTATATATATATGTGTGTATATATATATATATATATATATATATATATATATATAATTTTCAAAGGGGGGATATCCCAGAAGAACCTAGAACAGGCAAGATCCGGGATATGCCCCCTTTGACACAGGATCATTCTGAGTACCTTTCTCTTTGAATGCAATTACCTGTGCTGTGACAAACTATCATAGAAATGAAAAAAACACATTGAGAGGTAAATTTGCACCCATTGGAAGCAATGAAACAGATTATGAATTTGTGATTCAGTTCCATGTGTTGGGTAGTAACAGGCGTAAAGGGAATCCACTTTATCTCCAAAAATCTGCGCCTATATTAATTAGGTGTTGAGTCCCTTACGACATGGTAAAAACCACCAACACTGGAATTTAAGTTTTAAAAAGCTAAGTGACCATTGGATGTATTGATATGGTGCCCTAAGTTCCATATCAATATATCCAAAGTACTGGAAAAAATGTTTGTAATGTTAAAAAAAAATTAACCCTATGAGTGCCAGTAGGGCATGTAACGCATCGCAGAGCATTGTATACCCCATTGTATTGAGCAAATACATTTTTTGGGGGCATATATGATTTTAACTTTTATTTATTTAAACAGGTTTAGACTTAATGTAAGAAAGTTTTACTTCACCGAGAGGGTGGTAGATAAGTGGAATAGCCTATAGCTTTTGCGATATCAACTTGTATTTGTTGCTGGTACAGTGTGGCATTATATGCTAATTAGAATTTTTGATCTGCCAATATTGCCACACTTTGTTCTATGAATGAATCTAGGCTAAGCCCATACATTGGGGGCATTTCTAATAGCATGCACCAAGCTTAACACCATAAGGACGGTCCTAGCACGTCATGGGTTGGCGTGTGATAAGGACCCATCAGGGATGTGCACAGACATTTTGGGGGGCAGGGGCTCAAATGAAAAAAGGGCACTTCTCATAATTATTTAATCAAAATATATATTTTAAAAAAAAGAAAAGAATGGAGAGGAGAGGAGAGCACCCCCCCCCCCCCCCGGTAATCAAAATTGAAAAACGGACTAAGATAAGATAAAATCGGATTGATTACATTTTTTATTGTTAAAAGGGCATGAGGGCACTTTGGACAAAAAGGACAGGTGCTCAAGCCCCCCTTGATGTCTATCTGTGCACGTGTCTGAGACTCATGACGTGCCAGGACCATCATGGATTTCAGGGTTCCCCACACGGATATCCTTAAGGGGTTAATCACAACATAAAACAGAAAAGACAACAAAGGAGGTGCCCCAACAGTGCAATCCAGTTAAAACTTTTCAAACCATAAAATTAAAAATAGCAATTTTACTCACAATATCTAATTGTCAGTCAGATGATACCATCAAAACTGACTAAACAAGCATACAGAGATTATCAGACCTGTCTCTGCAAACTGCCTTACCATTATCTAGATTGATACTTACTTCTTTGTAGAAGCTGAAAATATTAGTTTGGCATGATCTGTTCTCATAAAACCATGTTGATTCCTGCTAATGATCTTATTTTTTGTTTTGTAGTCCTGAATATAATCCCTTATTATCCCTTCTAGCAGTTTTCCTACTACAGAGGTCAAACTCACAGGTCTATAATTCCCAGGATCTGTTTTAGTTCCCTTATTAAATAGAGAAACTACCTTGGCTCTTTTCCAATCTTGTGGCACTGAGCCTGTGGTGAGAGAAACTTTTAAGGGTAAAAATAGGGGTCTTGCTAACGTTGTACTGAGTTCCTGAAGAACCCTTGGATGTATACCATCAGGACCTGGTGCTTTCTCAGTCTTAATTTTGTACAGTCTTCCCATTACCTTTTCTTGTGTTAACCCAATATCTGATAATTGTATTGTTTTGTTACTTGATGAGGCTCTTCTACCATTCCATGATCCCTTGTATATACTGATGCAAAGAAACTGTTTAGAACATCATCCTTTTCCTTATCCTCTCTAATCAACTCACCTATCTCGTTTCTAAAAGGTCCAATGCACTCCCTTTTAAGTTTTTTACTATTTATATATTTGAAAACCTTTTTTGGATTAGTCTTGATCTCCCTTGCAGTTTGAGTTTGATTATCTATTTTTGCTAAACTAATTGCCTTTTTGCAATCTTTCTTGCACCCCCTGTATTTTAAGAAAGAATGTTCAGTTCCTTCAGACTTAAATAGTTTAAATGTTTTTTCCTTGCCATTTCCTTCTTCATGCAGTTAACCAAATTGGCTGTGATCTAATTCTTTTGCATTTGTTCCCCATTGGTATATACTGTTGGGTAAATTTCTGCAACCTAATTTTGAATTCTGACCAGTCTATGTGTTACACTGAAGTTCTTAAAGGGATAGTAATACTTTGTTTTAACTTTATTTTATTTTGTAGGCATTAAAAAAACATGAAGAATGATATAAGTCTTATCTCTCAAACCTTTATGGTTTAAGAGATATTCACAAGCAAAGTTTCCCCCTCCCGCCCCTTTTTCCTAGAGTAAGCCATCTCTTCTCAGATGTGAATCTGGTTGTAAGACCAGACGGATAACAGCAGGGGACAATCTTCTTTGTATGAAAAGAATGAAAGCCCTTCCCCCCTTGACAAGTTTTTCAGCTTTTTCCCTTATCTTAATTGAAGATTGTCCCTCTCTGCAGTCTACCTGGGCACTTCCCTTCTGCTGTGGCTGAACAGGGGGGGGATACTTTGCTTGTGAATATCTCTTAAACCATAAAGGTTTGAGAGATAAGACTTATATTGTTCTTCATGTTTTTTTAATGCCTACAAAATAAAATAAAGATAAAACAAAGTATTACTATACCTTTAACAATTTGAAGGCAGCCTTTTAAAATTAAGAGTTTTAGTCGAACCTATACAGTTTTGCTTTTCCAGACTGATCTCAAATGTAACCATGTGGTGATCATTGTTTCCCAGATGTTCACTTACCTTAATATTGGATACAATTGCTATGTTATTCGTTATCACTAGTTCTAATATATTGTTATTTCTTGCCGGCCTTCCACCATTTGTGAGATGTAGCTTTCCCAAAGCATGCTCACAAACCTGCTTCCCTTAGCACTCTGACATGCCTCATTATTACCATTGATATCTGGATAGTTAAAAATTCCCATAATTAGTATGCCTAAGTTGGGCAGCTTTCCTCATTTGCAATAGCAGTTGGGCCTCAACCAGAGGCGTAACTAGAAGCCTCCGGGCCCTGGTGCAAGAAGCTCCATGGGGCCCCCCTGGACCACATTCGCCCCCCTCGACTACATTGGCCCTCTCCAAAATGCCCCCATCTCCTACCTCCCTGGAGTGGCAGGAGTCCGGAGAGGTGTGTTGATCTCCCGCGCAGTCCTCTTCAGTAATGCAGAGCGCTGGGAGATGATGTCATCTCCCAGCGCTCTGCATTACTACAGTGCCAGACGGAGATCGCGGGCACCAGGCAGAAGGGTTACAGGGGACGGCCCTGGAGCGACGGGCCCGGTCGCAGGTGCGATCCCTGCGACCCCTATAGTTACGCCACTGGCCTCAACAATCTCATCAATATTTGGCAGTTTGTTGCATATACCCACTAACACCTTCTTTTTATCTTTTAGTCTCAATTTCTACCCACAAGGACTCCAAATTATGGCCAGTTTCCTCACTAAGATCACCCCTTAAAATTGGATTTACCGCTGGTTTCAAATACAAGCACACACCTGCCCCCTTTCTATTAATCCTATCTCTTCTAAACAGGGAATAGATCTCTATATTTACAGCCCAATTATGTGTATAATTCCACCATGGTCCTGTTATAACAATTATGTCCAAATGCTCATTACCGCCAGCAATTCTAGTTCACCTATTTTATCTACAATACTTCTTGCATTTGCTAGCATACAATTCATTTTGAAATCATTATATGTTTTACCCCCTACGTGCCTTTTTTCTACATTTTCATTTAATAGGAGTTCTTCCCTATTGACTACATTTATTCCAACCCCTTCTCCACACCCATGATCCAATTCCTAGGTACTCTATCTCCCCAATTTTTGCTGTCTATACCCTCCCCTTTTCCTAGTTTAAAAACTGCTCCAACCTTCTTAGCATTCTCTCCCCTAGCACTGTGGATCCCCTACAATTGAAGTGCAATGCATCACTTCCATATAGATTGTACCCAAGAGCAAAGTCACCCCAGTGCTCAAAAAGCCCAAACCCTCCTTACTACACCAATGCTTGAGCCATGCATTAAGCTCACTTTGCTTATCTGCACTGACGCATGGCACAGGTAGTATTTCAGAAAACATTACCTTAGAGGCCCTTGCCTTGAGCTTGCACCCCACATCCTGAAATCATTATTTATCCTACTTTGTCACTGGTACCAATATGTACCAAGACAGCTGGACTGCTTCCAGCCCCTCTCAATAATCTGTCAGCCCTGTCCGCAATATGCCGAACCTGAGCACCCAGGAGAGACAGCGTACTGTTCAGTATTCACGTTCCTGGTGGCAGATTACCCTATCTACTCACCTAATAATATAGTCTCCTATTACCACCATTACTACCTTGGTTTCTGCCTACTCTGCATCCCATCTAAACTGGAAGGAGGACTGTTCCCCTGGCTGCTAGAGGAATCAGGCCTCTCCAGTATTGCCAGTTTTGAGCTATCCGCATCAACATCTTCATACAATCTTGCAAAACTGTTGCACTGAGTTAAATCAGAACTGGCCTTCCTCTTTTGCTGCCCACTACCTCCCCTCCTTACCGCCACTCCTTACTGTTACCCAGCTGCCTATCTGTTGCGCCTCATCTACAACTCCACCCTTTTCACCACTAACCCCAAATACTACCTGCTCTGTGAGTTCTAAACTCCTTTCCAGGTTTCCAATGTCGCACAATGCTGCAATATTTCTTTACAATTCCAATATCTTAGACTCTAAAAAGAAAATATGCCCACATTTGGCACAGCGGTATGATACCTGGAACAATTGCTCTAAGTGTTCAAACATGTGTATCATGGTACCCGTGATTCTGACTATGCAACATTCCTACTTCCGGGTTTGTCTTGGCTGCCTCTTATTGGTTCTGGCTTGCTGCCCCTCCCAGGGCTTGCCTTTATATACGCCCTCCTGTCACTAGGCCGGTGCCCTTTCGTGGAGTTCCTGACCTGACGTTTGTATCTGTGTTCCAGTTCTGTGTATGATCCGGTTTCGTCTGACCTTGCTCCTGTCTCCGCGCTCAGTGTACTGATCCAGGCTTTAGCTGACTACCGCTCTCTGTGTACCGACCCAGGCTTTGGCTGACTACTGCTCCTTGTGTACCGATCCAGGCTTTGGCTAACTACCGCTCTCTGTGTACCGATCCAGGCTTTGGCTGACTACCGCTCTCTGTGTGCCGATCCAGGCTCTGGCTGACTACCACTCTCTGTGTACGGATCCAGGCTTTGGCTATTCAGTCTAGCGTCCAATTGTCGCTAGTGCTTCCGCTGTCCCTGTTGTGCCCTATGCCTTGCCTCTACGGTAGCTGCCAGTCGGTGTTTCTCTGTTGCCTCCGGTTGCGCTTACTCTCAACCTGTGCCTTATTGCAGCCTCCTTTACGTGCTATATGGCCTGTGCCCTCCGGTCACTAGCGGTGTTACCACTTGTCAGTCTGCTCCTAACTGTTGCCTCCGGTTGCGTTACTCTCAGCCTGTGCCTTATTGCAGCCTCCGTTACTTGCTATATGGCCTGTGCCCTCCGGTCACTAGCGGTGTTACCACTTGTCAGTCTGCTCCTACTGTTGCCCCCGGTTGTGCTACTCCAAGCCTGTGCCTCATTGCAGCCTCTGTTACGTGCTATACAGCCTGTGCCATCTGGTCACTAGCGGTGCTACCTCCTGTCAGTCCATATATTTCGCTACCTCCGTTTGTGCTACTCCGGGGCTGCCTTACCCGGTTATAGGTAAGGCCGGTAGAGCCTCTTCTATTCCTTGTTGGCACCACTTACTAGGCTGCCTTACCCGGTATTAGGTAAGGCCAGTAGAGTCTCCTCTATTCCTTGTTGACATCACTTACTAGGCTGCCTTACCCGGTTATAGGTAAGGCCGGTAGAGCCTCCTCTATTCCTCATTGACACCAGTTACTAGGCTGACTTACCCGGTTATAGGTAAGGCCAGTAGAGCCTTTTCACCTCCCTACACTGAGGTGCCTGCCCTGCAGTATAGTTTTCTCCTCGGGCCTTTCCGGTTCTGTACTGCTGAGGTTTCGTTCCTGTCTACGTTCCAGTCACATTTGCTTATTGTGTCAACTGTACTGCCCTGACCTGCGTCAGACCTTATATCTGTCCTCTATGTAAGTCTGGACCCGTGTAGGGCCTTGTTGTGCTTTATATTGTTTTAATAAAGCTTCATTGTTTTATCCTACCGAATTGTCTGAGTGATCAGTAAAACCGTGACAATGGGACAAGATGTATACTGTGTGAGATTCTAACCTGCTATCACTCATGCTTGGTTTTACAATTCAAACAGATTTATATTGTCCTCTAATTTTCACTCTAAGGTAAAGTATATAAATATATATTATATGTGTGTATATATATATATATATATATATATATATATATATATATATATATTTTTTTTTTTTTTTTTTTTTTTTTTTTTTTTTGAAAGGTCAACATGAAAAAAATTAAGCTATTAAAGTTCAGTCATTTACTAGTTAATCAACACTACATCCAGAACTGGGAGCAGTGGAATTATAAACTTACAGGTCTAATTGTACAGGTTCACCCCAAGTTTCTTTATCAGTTTCTGAAAGAGATGAAGCTGCCATTGGCAGCCTTATTTTTACTAGTTGTGCAGCTGTGTATGATACTTCATTAGAAAGCATCTGATCTGTTTACTGAGGGTTGAAAGTTTATAATGCTGCTACTTGTAGAGGTGGGAACAGCGGTGATTAATTAGCAAAAGACTAATCTTTAACATATATATTTTTATTTTTTCATGTTAAGCAAATAGAACCTAGAACTTTGGTCCTCCAAAGACTAGAATTAAGTTTGTTTCTGTTGCATTATCTTCCAACATGTAAAAGCATTTTTCATGCTACTGTTGCTAAGAGTGTTTAATGAAAAAGTCTTCTTGGTGTGATGTTCATTGACAAATGCATTCTTAGTTCCTAAAAACCTTAACGATTGATTGCAGTACTTTGCCAGAGACATAATTCAGTTTGACTGCCCTAATTGCTTAGTTGAGTCCTACCTGCTTTTGTATTCATCAGCACTTAATTTGCATTACATTACCACCAAAAGTGATGAGTTTAAGGTAGAAGTAAGCTCTGTTCGCTAATTCTTCTCTGTTCTTATTCATGTGGTCTGCTTGAACTGGCTCTTAAGGATATACTTAATAAGCTAAACAGGTGCAATTCTTGATAAAGCCAAATGCGTTATATTGGACAAATGAGAAATTCACAATAAATTAAATAAGGTTTTTAATCTCCTTGAATGTTCTGCAATACATCTGAGACCTAACTAGCATCCAAGGTATTAACCTTTTGTGGGCCAGAGAGGCAGATGACACGTTGCAATGCAATACATTGGATATGTGTCTGGCACTCAGAGAGTTAAAGCACAATATATTAATCCAAGGAGTTAATCTTTTGAGTGCCAGTGAGTATCCAATGCATTGCAGTGTAATGCACTGGATACTTGTCTGGCACTAAAAAAGTGAACCCCTTAAGGACCGTCTGATTGCGCACCAGGATGGCACTTAAGGACCACGGACCATTTTTTGTTTTCAGAATCCAATTCAGCGCTCCCCGAATGGTGTGCAGACACGCAGGGAGCCTGGAATTCCATTACAGTCCTGGCACATCATGGGTCCTTATGGCTCGCCGACCCATGAAGTGCCAGGACTACCAAGGGTCCTTAAAGGGATAGTAATACTTTGTTTTATCTTTATTTGATTTTGTAGGCATTAAAAAAACACGAAGAACGATGCAAGTCTTATCTCTCAAACCTTTATGGTTTGAGAGATATTCACAAGCAAAGTTTCCCCTCACTGACCAAAACAGTAAAGTCTGCCATCTAGCTCTCAGATTTGGAATCCAATCCGCAGATCAACCGATGGCTCTGCAGCAGAGCCGATATCACAAGATATAAAAATATCTATTTCATTGGAAGGGTCTAAAAGTGTGCTTGCAAACCAGGCACACTTTGTAGACTATTCGAATGAAGTAGTTCTTCTTATATCTCGCGATCACGGCTCTGCTGTAGAGCCACGGCCAGTCCGTGGATCGGATTCCAAATCTGGCAGCTAGATGGCAGAGTTGACCGTTTTGATCAGTGAGTGGAAACTTTGCTTGTGAATATCTCTCAAACCATAAAGGTTTGAGAGATAAGACTTATATCGGTCGTCATGTTTTTTTAATGCCTACAAAATAAAATAAAGATAAAACAAAGTATTACTAACCCTTTAAGGGGTTAAACCACAATTTGAATCAAAGAGAATTTATTCTTTATAATCAGTTGGCTTGCTCCAGAATTGCTCCTTTTTAGATTATTGAATAAGACCCTTAGTCCTGAGTAGGGATGGGCTAAAGTTTTTGCCTCAACACAGAAATTTCCTTCAAAAAGTGCTTTTTTCACCAAGCTTATTGCATTATAATCAATTGGATGACTAAATTTCTCCGCACCACATGGCAATTTTCCTGAAGGCATATGAAAGGGTGGCAGACTCTCACAGCATGCCATTCTGTGTTTGTGAGAGGAAAAAGCAGCACATTTTTCAGCTAGAGAAAATAGGCAAATAAAGTGGAGTTGAATCTTAGTTTAGGGAGAATTTTAGGTAGGACATTTGTATTCTGTATTATGGGCGTCTGGGGGCATTCTGGGGAAGAAAGGAGGTTGACACCAAGTTTCGGTGTGACTGGCAAGACACAAGCAGCCATGATTCAATCTCCTCCCTGATCTGGCTGTTATTATCTCTGTGCTGTGGGAGTCTGGGGATGTGAGAGCAAAAGAAGTTGACACCAAATATCCTAACATTCTCTCTGGCTGATTTGATTTAAAAGACACAGGAAGTTGTCATCCACAAGTCACTTCCATGTGCAGTGACACAGAGGAATTTTCTATATCTACATCAGACTGGACCGTCTGTGGGCTGGACCAGTCATATAGATATGGAAAATTCCTCGCTGCCATGGGAGAGAAAGATATGACTCGTAGCACCATTGAGAGGCCACCATGCCTTATATCAAGACACTTTTTCTTGTTTGTTCGATGTGTGTTCATCACAGTATTTATTTCTAGGTCTCCCTAAGTGGGAAACACATCCCAGGCATAGACCCTTGCTCTCCATGTGCCTAGAGGGAATCAGATGCACCACATCGACATTTGCACTAAGAGGTATTCGCCATCACATCCCTGTTAATCTGCTGCACATATCCCATCATCTCAATGAATCTGTCATGCCTTCACCAGGTTTAAGATTTTGCAGTGACTTCTTTGATGCTGCATAATTTCCATACTGAAATGCAGCTTAATGAGCCAATGTCAGATTCATATGGGTGGGTTTATTTGTTAATGTGGCACTTTGGCACATACACTAAGCTTTAATAGCTGCTTCTGCTGTCAGAATTCACAGTCCCAACTTCAACAACTTGAGGGTGGCGAAGAAGGGATCTTACTATAGCTCTTTATGAAGGCAAAGGAGAGTTTTCTGCCTCTACTCAAGATCAGAGACAGCTTCTGCCCCAGTGTTATAGGGATGTGCACTGTGACAATAAAAGTATTCCAACATTCAAAGACATAATTTGACAGCATTGAATTATCCATGAGAGAATGGCAGAGAAGCTACAAGAAATCACAGCTTCTCTGCCATTCTCTGTTTACAGAATCAGCTGGTAAGAGGGATACCTGTCTATCAGTTTATTCATGTAAACATAGTACTTGGAAGGTACTCTATTACAAGTTTAAGAAAAAAAATCAAAAATAGAAAACTGTTCCCTAGAAACATCAGCGCTCTACAGTGCTTAAAATGGCATCCAAAAATCCAATAATAGAATAGAGGCTATTCAAATATAAATCACAATGTAAATGATGTGTGTAGTGGAAGATGCAACATATATTTGTTAACTAATTGATTTTGCCATATTGATGATGACGATACAAAATACAAATTAGTTATGTGCGCCTTTTGGACAGACAATAGATAATTATTGAGCTAATTACCTTTTTAAAAACCAGTGTTGCTAGGCCAACAACATAAATACATAATATATTTATATTAGTCCTTTAAGTAGGATGTTTATGCTTTTATTAAAAATGACAAATGCTGTTAATGTGGAAAGTACTTAGCGCTTTCCATATTTGAGCATATATAGACATATAATAAAGCCACTCTCTTTTCAAAGAGTAAAATGTCTTGATGAAGATGATATGGGTAGTTTCTCTTACCTACATTCCTGAAGAATTGGCTGAGGGCCATGAAAAAAAAAAAAAAAAAAAAAAAAAAAAAATATATATATATATATATATATATATATATATATATATATATATATATATACAAATATTGAAGGCCCGTGACAGCCAGCAGCCTTGGCTGCTGCCCCCGAGCCGGGGGCAGTGAGCCGTTCAGAGCACCCCGCTCTGGATCAGCAGTGACTCTGACTGGAAGCCGGTGCGTTCGTTGTTATTTAAGATATATTATATTCTCCTGTGCATAACTTTTAGTTCTCATACAGATTTTGTCCTTTTGGCACCGCATTCAGCACAACAGTGTTTATCAGTTTGAAGCAAAAATTAAGAGAGCATTAGCAATCATCTCCAGTCTTCTTGGAACGCAATATATGAAGTACGTATCTATAGAAAGCACAAGTATGAATTTTAAATAAACTAATAGACTGTCTGGATGGATTGCAGAGGGTGACAATCTTCAGTGAGCATAAGGAAAAACCTGAAACACCTGTCAAGGGGGGCAGGGTTTTCCTCTTATGCTCAAAGTAAGAAGATTGTCCCTTGCTGTGATCTGTCTGGTCAAGCGACCAGATTAAACATCTGAGAGAGGTGCCTTGCACTAGGTAAAATGGGCGGGAGGAGGATACTTTATCATTCAATTACTTTTGAACGACAACTCTGACATTATTGAAACAACACTCCCCATGGCCCAAATACTATGTAGATTAATCGTAGCTGCTTTTTTTGAGAAGCATTACTATCACTTTAAATCACTTTAAATGGAAATATCATTATATTTTTACTATAAATATTTATTCAGGTAAAATTTGATTTACTACAGATAGATATATTTTTCTTGTGGCACTATTCTATCTTTTTGTTCTTAAGTCACTATGTTGAGAGTACCTTGCGAGTCCTATGATTACATAAATCAGCTAGCTGGTTTAACTGCTGATTCTGTAAGTAGGGAAAGGTAGATAAGCTGTGATATGTTATAACTTATCTGCCATTCTCTCAGCAATAAATCAATGCTGCCACATTATATATGTAAAGGTTGGAACCCTTTCAATGCTACAGGTGTGTGCAATGCACATCTCTCTGGGAGTGAAAGGGATAGGGAATGATGCTGGTGGTTGTGGTATTGTCTGAGTGCCTCCTCTCCGCTCCCCCACTTTCCCTCTATTACACATCTCTAGCATTACGACAACCCTGCATGCTAATAATTACATTCTCACCCCTCCCCTTGCACACTTAATTTCTAGTGTCATGTCACTGACTACACTTACCTATAGCATCACCTCTTAGCGCATCTCCCCCCTGGATGGCTTTGCATTGCCTACCCTTGAGTTAGAAGTTGGATCATACGGGGAAGGTGTTTTAGGTGGATGGAAGAAGACAGCTTGAAGTGTAAAGACTTTTTGCATAGATTACCTTTGATCCAGCTCATTAGATATCTTGCATTCACATAGAAATGGGCTGTGGGTTAGCCAGAACAATCCTAATGCCCATGTGCCGCCACCCTCTCCTGGTTTATATTACCAGTTAATATACCTCTTTGCAGGCTATTTAACCCATTGGATGCGAGAAGGGCATTTTGAAGCAAAGTTTGGAGAATTATCTAGCAACCAAAACATTAAGAGTTTTTTTGGTTATAGTTTAAATCCTTAAGGACCAGTGATGTGTCAATATCATCACTGCTGTCCTCTCCTAAAGGACAGGAGCGGTCACTATCAGATCCCCATTGGATTGGGTTGCAACCTCAGTATAATGCCAATTGTAGCTTGCTATAACGGTAGGAGCCGTTCACACCACACCGAAGTGAAACGTGAACGCGCTCGCTGGGGCAGCTGGGAGGGAGGTGGGAGGAGGCTGTAATAGTGCTGGGAAGTCCTGAGAGCTGTGCCGAAGATGCATTGTGCCGCTGAATGCGGAAGTTCTCGTCTTGGAAAATCAAATATCTGTAATAGCACGTAAAAATAAAACCTAATCATACCGTTTCCTGATACTGGTTATGTGTTTGAACAGATGGTAAAAAGTTTTTATCAGGTGAAAGTTCCCCTTTAAGGGGTTAAACTATAGAATGCCAAGTAAATGGTAATGATGATGAGCTAAGAGCAATTCTGGGGCAAACCAACTGCACCATGTGGAGCAAAATGTCTACTGATTCAAATTATGCTTTTAATCCCTTAGGAACAAGGAGCAAAAATTACTCACGCACTCAACCCAACAATAACCAGACCTACAAGATAATTTGATCACAGTATACCTGTAGGGTGCTACAGGGAAACATTTTTGAAGTGGTGCCTTAAAGGCATAGTATTGCTTGAAAATAATTTTATTTTATATTGTAGCGCCTAAAAAAACATTAAAAATGATATAAGTCTTATCTCCCAAACCTTTATGGTTTGGGAGATATTAGCAAGTAAAGTTTCCCCTGGAGTGACGTCACTGCTCAAGCCTTCAGATTTGGAATCCGGTCAGCAGACCGGTCGCGGCTCTTCAGCAGTGCCGAGATCACAATCTTTAAAAAGAATTTCTTCATTGGAATGGTCTACAAAGTGTGCTTGCAAGCCAGGCACACTTTGTAGACAGTTCCAATGAAGTAGTTCTTTTTAAAGATGGTGATCTCAGCACTGCTAAAGAGTTGCCCACTGATCTGTGGACTGGATTCCAAATCTGTCCACTAGATGGCAGACTTGGCTAAAACAGCCAGGAAAAGGGAATTTTACTTGCTAATATCTCCCAAACCATAAAGGTTTGGGAGATAAGACATATCATTTTTAATGTTTTTTTAAGGGCTACAATATGAAATAAAATTATTTTCAAGCAATACTATCCCTTTAAGGAGTGGATCTTTCAGAGAGATAAAAAATACTGTATTACACTGCGATCATTCAATATACATTTGAACAAGTGGCAGATAGCTATATTCCTGCTTGTCATATAGCCCACTGCTGAGACTCACTCGGTGAATAGTTTACTGACTATAATCATCAGTGATGGCTATTTAAACTCTGTTGTATACATAGCTCATGGTTGTGAGGCATTGGCCCAGACTTTTATAGGAGATTCTGTATGTTTATATACCACAATCTCTTTGACATTCCATGTCCTACTAATATATCTAGCAATGACATGAAATAAGATACTCTTTTGGAAACCAGTCTGGGGTTAAAGGGATAGTAATGTTTCACAATAAGAGCAGCTCCATTTAATCTTCATAGTATTTGGGCCATGGAGAGTGTCATTTCAATACTATCAGCGTTGTAGTTCAAGAGTAATTGAATGATAATGTATCCCCCTCCCGGCCCTTTTACTGATGTAATACTGCTCACCTCAGAGCAGAAAGGTTGTGTCTAGATGGCTTGCAGAGAGGAACAATCTTCAATTAGCATAAGGGAAAAATCTGAAAAACCTGTCAAGGGGCAGGGTTTTCATTGTTCTCACAGTAAGAGGATTGTCCCTTGCTGTGACCTGTCTGGTCTTAAGACCAGATTCCACATCTGAGGGGAGGTGGCTTACACTAGGTAAAAGGGGCGGAAGGGGGTAAAGTAATCATTCAATTACTCTTGAACTACAACTCTGACAGCATTAAAATAACACTCTCCATGGCCCAAACACCATGAAGATTAATTGGAGCTGCTGTTTTTGTGAAACATTACTATCACTTTAAGAAAGGCTAGCTGAATAGTGTCCCCGAACAACGTACCTCTTTATTTGAGTTGTAGGACTGAATAATTTTCAAGTCTCTATACAAATTATATGTATAAATAATGCAAGCAGGATAATGCCCTGGTAGTACACATCTAACCATCTTATGTATGAATATTTTCTTAATGGGATTCTGAATGATTTTCATATGTCCTTTAATTTTAATATATCTGAATAAAAGTTTAGGGGTACTTTCCTGTTATCCAGAGCCATTTTCAAAACAACAATTTTCAAAACATTTTTCAAAAATGTGTCAAATATTTTTAACCCCTTAACGACCCTTGAGGGTCATAGCACATCATAGGTTGTTTTGAGTTAACGACCCATGACGTGCTATGACCGTCATGGAATTCCGGGCTCCCCCCGCAGCTGCACGCCGTTTGGGGAGTTCGGAACCAGAAATTGAAAGAAAGAAAAAAAAAAAGGTCCTTGGTCCTTAAGTGCCGGCCACGTGTGCATGCAGCCGGTCCTTAAGGGGTTACACAAAATCTTTATTATAATATTTTCAACAGGACAGATTCTGACAGGAAAAAACAACAACAGGAATGCAAAGGAATTCCCAGAAGACCGCTCTAACATTCAAAGGGTTTGAGTGCCAATGCATTGTGTTGGCCCTCGAAGTGTTAAATCAGCAGGACTATTTTATTTGTTCCCCATAGTGCTGTTTGCTGTAGAATGTATCTTCATTTTTTAGTACATTAACCTTACTGTGGCATTACGAAAAGAAAATGATATGCATATGTAATACTAAAAGATAATTAATATTATTAAAAAAAACAAAAAGTAAATCAACACAATGGCAGAAATGTAGGTATAACTCAAACAAAATTTACAAAGCTTTGACATGTGCACTGGGAAAAAACGAATAAAAAAAATGCACAAAATAATTACAGAAATTAAAAATGGTTAAAATAATTAGTCACTTAACCCTTTGAGTGCCGGAAGGGTACGGAATGCACAGCAAAGCAATGCATTCCGTACCTCTCTGGCACTCAAAGGGTTAAAGGAAAATATATATATATATATATATATATATATATATATATATCATCTTGCAGTGATCAATAATATTATGATTTCGAATTTATATTTTAGTACAACTGAATTGTGCTCATGCTAAAATTACAGGTCTTCAAAAGTATCAAACTACTATACCAATCACACAGCAATGCAATTACATGCCAGAATCCACTTGTGCACAGACATACCCCTCCTTCTCTCTCCCATAGTCCTTTGCACCTGACATATGACGTCAGAGCAGTTCTGTCAGTGTATAGCTGTGCTGCTCCCAGTATCTCTCTGCTTGTGTATCTGCACCTGGATCTGTATATAAAGAACTGCAGGATGGGAGCACCTGAACATTGGAGCTGCGACCTCAGCCTTCTTCTTTCCCTGATATTGATAGTTTCCGCAGTCTCTGCAGGGGATCTCTTTGACACCCAGCTGGGGGACATTACCTCATGCAACAAACAGTGTCAGATCATCTTCAAACACAGGAGCTCGTCAGAAGTAAGTGCATACGGCTAGTGAGCAATCCTAGAGGTCCTTAGTCTTCTCAGAGCACTGGGATACAGTCTCTTAATGTGATCTCTTTAAATATGCAGCATGCGTGGCTGCTGTAGAACATGTTCTGGAAAGGTATCCATCTTCTATGGATCGCTAAAAATGTACAAGCTAGATGCACCATTTCCCTACCGTTTCATGTACATAACGTTAGTTTGTTAATCAAGACTATCACCTCGTATGCTTTGTGCTGAGACTATAGCTCATCACTTGCTAACTGATATTCCTATTTACGCAAATATTATAAGCCAGATATAGGGCTAGTATAACTATGTTTGATAGATTTCATATATTATGTTTAACCACTTTAACGCCAAACCGATTGAAAAGCGCCACCACAACTGGCACTATTGTTATCAGAGTGTTATGTATTCAATAAAGCGGAGTTTGTAATGCAATGCCTATTGCGGTGGTTATGAGTAATATATTATTTGGATATATAAGGCCTTTGTCAATTTAAACAGGTGCAGTTCTGGAGCAAACCAACTGCATTGTTTTTTTTTTTTTATTGGGTATTTAATTTCTTCAGTGCATGGGGACTTCAATAGCATTCTAGGAATGTAACCCTTTGAGTGTCAGAAGGGTGCGGAACTCATTGCAGAGCAATGCGTTGCACACCCCTCTGACGCTCAAAGGCGTAAGGCCACATTTAAAACCTTAAAAACATTCAAACCTTAAAATGCGAAGCTGGAAATACTGAGTGTATATGCATTGTCCTGAGCTCATCTGTAGAAATCCAATGGCTCCTTTTATTTTCTTGTTTATCACATCTTGCCTCTATCCTCCTCCTCCTCCTCTTCCTCCCAGTATTCTTAGTGTATGTTTCATTTAACGTCCACTGGGACACATTCAAAGCATTCAATCACTGGAGGAAAACAAGGTTTAACCTTATGTATCCACCAATATAAAATATGAGTGAATGTGGCTGATATACTGTTTGTGTTATACTGATATACAGTAATATACTTCTGTACCTTCTTATGTATCACTTAAGCACAATATATGCCTCCTTAATCAAGCTAAAATGTGTAATACTGGAGCAAACCATCAGCACTATAAGGGAGGAGAGAAAAACTCCACAAATCCCCACTGATTTAAATTAGGTTTTTACCCCCTTAAATGCTAGTGAGGGCTATGCGTTGGCGGCATTTCTAACAGTCAAAGGTTTGAAAACCTTGTTGAAATCAATGGGGATCTTCATTTCCATCTGTGGCGCAGTTGGTTTGATCCATCTTTTTAGCTTGGTGAATAAGGTCATATGCATTTTTACACTATTTAATTTTGTGTGTGAGGGAGAAACATGTGGTCTTGCAGGCTGTGTTCTGCTGTGCTTGTATTTAAAAAAAAAATATGTATTTCTGCATAATATAACATATCTTCCCTTTGTAGCAATTGCACAGTCAAGTGGTAATACATGCATACCATCCTTATAATAATAATGTCTTCTCAAACCTTGACTTTGTCAGTTGCCTAATGTTTCAGAGGGTCTCACTTGAGTTATCAAAGATGCCAGCTTTTCATCAAGGAACCAGCTTAATCCTATGATCTGAAAACAGAGTTGCTGTCCTGGATGCACAATGCACCTATGTGACTGCTTTTCCCATAAATATGAAAGGGCTAAAGGATGGCAATCACAAATTTTAAATGCATCTTAAACTGATTCTTGTATTTGAGGACCTCCATTTTCATTTTTGCCAAGGGCCTCAAAGGTTCTTGACACTGACGTTGTTGGAGACCTGACTAATATTCAAGGTCTGAAAAGCCCCATTTAAATTGGTGTGAATTTCAGGACTATTTATTTGATCCCTGTGGTTCAGCTGATTCGCACAATACGGGCATATAGACACATAAAACTGGATGTTTGTGTTTTAGTCTTCCTGTATTGTAGTGTGTGCAGGACAGGAAAATTGGTGAGCATCTCATTAATATATTACCTCATCTGTGGGATCCACCCACCAAAAGCAGGGACATCTGTCTCGGGCTCATTTGCAGTACTTGGGCATGGACAGTCTGGCCCTTTATGCAATTTTAATTAAATATAACTTGTTTCCTGCAAAACATAATGTCCTGAGCTGATTTGTGGCGATGAGACAGACCTTTTTTAAAGTTACATTTCTACCTTATTTGCAAGTGCAGAGTATGTAAAATCAGATTGCCTTTACTTTATAATTTGTTTTCACAAATTGTCACCTTTTATTATTATTTCTTATTTTTAACATTTAGGTCCATGTCAGGGACTACCCCTTATATGTTTCCTGAGGGCTTTCTTTGTGGGACTATGACAGCAAAGAGTACAATGATGTAGAAAAGCCTGCCCCTTCAGCAGAGTTTCTCAACATTGGACCATGGGGCACATCAGCTGAGCAGCTTTTTAAAGGGATAGTAATACTTAAAATGTAAAAAAAAAACAAAAAAAAAAAACAAACAAACATGTTGTAAGGTTTATCTCCCTGAGTAAAACAAGAGTACTCCCACTGCTGAAAGGTGTTTCATTCAAAAGTTATTAATTTTCAAAGTTGAATTTTTTAGGTGCGATATCACAGTGGCCTGAAATTGTATAGTGGTGCTGTTGCTACACCATCCTATGGAGATTTATGGTCCCGGGACCAGAGCTGTCTATAGGATCGTGTAGCATCAGCACCACTGTACAATTTCAGGCCACTGTGATATTGCATCTAAAAAAATTCAACTTTGAAAATTAATAACTTTTGAATGAAACAACTTTCAGCAGTGGGAGTACCCTTGTTTTACTCAAGGGGATAAACCCTACACTCCCTGCTTACAATAATTTTTTGAGTGACAGAGGGGTTTGCAGTATAATGCGTTGCACACCCCCTATGGTGGTCTAAGAATTAATGACAGACATATAATCATTGGTTTAATCACTTTAATTGAGCTGCTTGTGCTCAATCCTTTAAGGACGGCCGATCGCGTATGCGGCCGTCACTTAAGGACCATGGACCTTTTTTTTTTTTTTTTTTTTTTTTTTTTGCCGCATCCACTTCCTGGCTCCCCAAACTGCGTGCATCCGTGCGGGGAGCCCAGAATTCCCCTTAACATGATTCTACTATTGATGTACCCCAAGGACTGGAGCAGAGAATCACTGCCCTACAACAGGCCTGAGCAACCTGATGCCCTCTGGCTTTTGAGCACTAAAATTACTATCATCCACCAGCCTGATGTCGGTTGGGCTGGGGTTGATGGGATATGTAGTCCTCAATAGCTGGAGGGGCTAAGGTTGCACACCCCTGCTGTGTAGCATACAGAGAAATAAGTGCTTCAGGAAGGCTGCATCATTGTATAAATATTTTGCTTTCAGAGTCCCTGACTGGAAAGCTTAATGGAAATAGAAATTCAGTGAGCTCACTGTCAGGGGCATAAGCGTTTAAAGAAAATAATAATTAAGTATATGCAATCTGACTTTATTATGCAATGAGGTAGAACTGCCTGTTTAGTTACGAGTGGCTAAGGGGAGTCAATGCACTTTTATGCAAGGCCTTGGTTACCTGTCTGACATTCAAAGGGTTACTGATCAACATGTAAATTTATGTTGAAACATTTCATGTAGCTTGCTAGCCTGGCTATGGATTGCATACATTTAGACTAGTCTTGAGTTTTAGACTAAAAAAATGCTTTTTCTTTAATATTATTGAAGTATTTAGCTCCTGGTCATGTTTTCTTCTCAATTTGCCCTTTTTGGAAAAACAGTTTGGAGACACTTGGGTAAATAAGGATAAATGGTCTTGTTGTTAAAGTTATTGCATTGGACTGAGTAGGGCAAAATTAAGCACTCCAGTAGTAAAGCAGTTACAGTATACTGTGATTTTCAGCACCATGGACAGGATTGCATACTTCTTGCAGGTCTATGTCAGTCAATAACAGTTCTGCACCTCTTTGTTCTGCTATACTGGGGATTTTGCATCTCTTCAGTCTTGCACAGCCACAGCTGAATTATCACAATGTGAGATATTGTGCTGCACTTTCAGTTAGTGCATGACCCTCTACTTGTCTATGAGTATATCCTGGTAGGTCAGAAACATGTAGGTAAATCTCACAACCACCCTCCCCCACCCAATGGTCCTTTGAAAATGTCCTCTCCTTCAGCGCATAAGGAAGTTGGGGATTAAAACCTTCAATATCTACAACCTGCCAAAGGCTGGTTTTGATTACCAACAGATGGAGGAACAAACATGCCAGAGGTACTCAATGTAAAAGTTACCATAAATATTAATAATATATATATTTCTCTGTCGTCCAATGCAGGTTACTGGTAACTTTGGGTAGGTGATCCACCCCTTTAATTGTAGGCAGGAACAATTCTAGTAATGTATGCAGCGTGTGGAGCCTACCTTCCCTCCTTGGCTGCAGCTAGCCAATCAGCTCCAGAAAGATTTGTTCCTTAATGAAGACACAGGCAAGAGAACAGTTCTGCTATAGTTTTAGATATGTTTTTATTTTTTTCTGTTAGATATGGAATACCATCATTAGGTGGATTACCATAACTGACAATGCCCTTAGATGTGGCTAGCTCAGTATTCAGGTGATTTTTGTGGACCTTAAGCCTTGGGGGGGAAATCTTGGCTACAAGTTCTTTCCTGAGGAGTTGCCCACCGGGCGGCTTCTTAATATATGGTAGTCTGAAGACAGATCTGCAGGAAAGGTGAGCAACCCTTTGAGTTCTGCAGGTCCACATGTCCCACAGTGCCCCTCCGCACAGGGGTTTTTACCTTGGGAGTTCCTATTGCACACTCCTGCACTCATTGGGTCTATCTGTATGTCTGTTGGGTGTTGTGGAGCAGGTTTATATGGTACTTTAGCCCTTTAGCTGCTGGTTTTGCATCTTTTTTTGGGGGGGGGGTGTTCTGACACTATTCCTACTGGTTCAGTGTTTTTTGGGTATCCTAACATGTTCTAGTGATGTTTCATGCATTTTTATTTTGCAAAATTTGAGTCCTGCTTTACCTCATAGGTGCCATTGCTCCATTCACTCTTATGGGACTGTACAGTTTGGGACATATCTCTGCAACCGCTCCACCTAGAGACTTAAGAGATGGCTTATTTTTATTGTCTGCCCTTGCTCTATCATCCGGTTCATGTTTTATGTGTGTTGGGGGGCTTAGGGGTCTTTGGGCACTATTGGGGTACTTTTTCTGGGAAAACTACAGTTCCCATGAGCGCTTGCTTCACATGCTTGTTTCTGATTGGCACCTGCCGCAGCAGCCATTTTGTGCCATTTCCAGAACGAGTATCCTACGCAGGACTTGGAATCTCCTTCTCTCCTCTGCTGATTAACCCTCCGCCTGCCAGATAAGTCTGTTTTAGCAATTTCTGGGGTGAAATTTTAATCATACTGTAATTGGGTGATTTCTTATACAGTAAGGTTATTTGACACTGTGAGAATGTCTAATCCATTGGAGCTTGGGGATAGACCTAAGACTAAGGATGCTGGGGTCTCTGTATCACCCATCGCACACTGCTCTTCCTGTCATTCAGGGTTGCCTAGAGAACTCTAAGGTCATTTATGCCCAGCATGTTCTGATGTCCCTGGGGGTCTCCTAGGGACCTCCAGCCATGCATTAGAGCCAGTTTGGGTGCAAGAGTTCAAGGCTGCTACAAGGGATCTTAGGTCTACATTGCAACTCGTTCCATCCAAGTTACAGGAGATCTTCCATTCTTGGCAGACCCCCTCCTCCGTCAAGTCTTCCCTGCCAAAACCACAGGGAGTACCTGACGTATCAGATTCCTCTGAGGAGGAACTGCTGTTGGATTCAGATGTTGAGGAATGTTCTGCTGTGTGCTCTTCTCAGTTTTTTTTGGGATCCATTTGAGACTGATCCTGAGGCCTCAGCTGAGGGCCTGATCAGGGCTGTTTTGACTACCCTAAACATTCCCTTAGTTCAGGAGGTTCCTTCTGATGTGTTTTCAGGAGCCTAAAAAGCCCCTTACTTGCTTTCCACCTAACCCCACTCTTGACCGCCTTGTGTCTGAAGAGTGGAAATCTCCTGACAGGAAACCTTCTGTGTCCAAGAAATTTGTGAAGCTTTATCCCTTCTCTGAGATGGCGCTTGCTCAGTAGGTTCATCTTCCCAAGGTGGATGCTCCTATCTCCAGGTTCTTTAAGTCTACTGCTTTGTCAGTTTCTGATGCGTCCGCTCTGAAAGACTGGACTGACAAGAAACTTGAGGTTTCCCTCAAGTCCATTTTTGCCACTGCTGGTACTGCCATGCATTCTGCATTCGCTGCGGCATGGGTTAAACGGGCCATTGCGGTCTGGACTGAACAACTCACCCTGGCTGTCCGTCAGGGTGCTTCTACTTCAGATAAGTTGTGGCTTCTTGCCAATATTTCTGAGGCCCAGCATTATGTTTCTGCTACCTTGTTTGATGGCTAGGGTTTCCACCATGTCTGTGGTTGCCATATGGGCTCTTTGTCTCAAGATCTGGTCTGCTGACATTGCTTCCAAGAAAGCCTTGCTCTCCTTGCCTTTTTCAAGGCACTTTATTGTTTGGGCCAGATCTCAAGGATCTGATTAGTGAGGCCACAGGGGGTAATAGTATCTATCTGTATTTTTGTTCCTTTTAGACTGAGACACGTCCAGCGAACCATATGGTTCCCTCAGCTCCGCATTCCTCTTCCAAGCCCAAACAGCAATGGAAGCCCAAGGTCTCCAAGCCTCCTTCCGCATATCTCACCGAACCCGGGTCCCCACTCTGCTGTGAGTGGCCGTCTGCGTCACTACCACAGCATCTGGGAGGATTCAGTGGTGGACCCATGGGTTTTACAGGTGGCGGCGAAAGGATACAGGATCCCTTTCGTCTCTCTTCCTACCTTTCGTTTCTTTCCTTCTCATACGCCTCAGGGCGCGGAGAAACTTCGGCTGTTCAATGGAGCTATTCAGGCTCTTTTGGACAAGGCCGGTTCCAGTATGGGTTTTTACTCGAACCTCTTTGTGGTCTCCAAAAAGGACGTCCATACAGGTTTCTGGTCTCCCACCTTGTCCAGGGACCATGCTTGGCTCTCCTGTGGCAGACCGTGGGGGTCCTTCAGGGTCATGCTCACAGGAGTCTTCTTTCCCTTCCACTATCTAGATACAAACCAAAAATATGCCTAGGGTTACACACAGACGAATATTGTATCATCCATGTCACCACTAGCAAATTAACCAGTTCGGTGCCTGAGGGGAGTGCTGGTGTGTAAGAAGGTTAAAACTTAACCATTAACCTCTCGTCGTTAAAGTAAACCTAATAGGTGAAGTTTAAAATGACATCAGCCAAACTCTTAAACTAGTTAGGTTAGTTTAAGAGTTTGGCTGATGTCATTTTAAACTTCACCTATTAGGTTTATTTTAACGACGAGAGATTAAAGGTTAAATTTTAACCTTCTTAGACACCAGCACTCCCCTCAGGCACCAAAAGGGTTAATTTGCTAGTGGTGACACGGATGATGCAATATTTGTCGGTGTGTAACCCTAGGCATATTTTTTTGTTTGTATCGATATATTTTTTAACCTGTGGTGCTCGTACATTTTGAGTAGATATCAGGTTTTTTTCTTTTTGTGATTATACCTTCCACTATCTAGTCAATTGTTGGTGTCTCAAAACTTTCTGGAGCTGGTTGGCTAGCTGCAGCCAAGAAGGGAAGGTAGGCTCCACCCCCCGCATATAATTGTAGAATTGTTCCTGCCTACAATGAAAGGGGGCGAATCACCTACCCAAAGTTACCAGTAACCTGTATGGACTAAGAGAAAAGGATTTAACAGGTAAGACTAAAATCCACGTGTGTGTGTGTGTGTGTGTGTGTGTGTGTGTGTGTGTGTGTGTGTGTGTGTGTGTGTTTGTGTGTGTGTGTGTGTTTGTGTGTGTGTGTGTGTGCGCGCGCGCATATATATGTATGTGTGTGTATGGAATATATATATTTTATAGAGCAGTGTTAATGTCTATTGTGCTGAAAGGTACGCTGTAGTACAATGTTGCCTTTCATGCAGGTATTTATCTCCCCTGCATGAACACACCGAAGCCAAACAAGCAACATCTTTACTGTGCTCACAAAGGAACACTGTAAAGGTGCCGCAATATAGAGCTAAACAGCATCTTATGGAGTCACTGGCAGTCCTTTCACATGAGCTATATTGGAGGTTGTGATGCTTTTCCCAATTTCTATTGGATGGCCTACCTAACTAGGAATCTGCTATTAATATCTGACTGATGTTCACTTAGCCTGACCATTCCAAGTATATAGATCAGTCCTCTGGGAACACCAACAGTACATGACTTAATCATATCCCTAATTAATCACAGACCGCTTAATCACAAAGACAGAGATACTGATTACTTACCTGTGATTAAGCAGGGATATCCTAAAATGTTGGTCCTGAGGTTGAGAAACACTGATATAGATGCAACTGACTGTTAACACACCTACCTGGGTATGCTTTTCTATTAAAGGAATAAGAATCCCTTTATTTAAGTATAGTTCCTTTTAAGAAGTTATTTATAGGCCATAAAATCTGTTGGTGTACTTATGGTGTGTGGGGGTGGTAAAACAGCAGGAGCATGTCACAACCAAGGAAAGAACCTGACTCAGACTCTGTAGCCCTTACATCTTCTTTACAAATACATTCCACAGTATGTCTGATAAAGAGACAGCATTCATGGATTTCAAATCTTTGTAGTGAAAAGAAGCAGCTCTTGGGAGAGTCCGTCAGCTCATCCTTTACTGGGCTTTAGCAGGGCAGGAGACCGTTTCCTTATTTCAGAAATGCCATTAGCTGCACAACTGCTCGCATAATCCCTCCTCTTATCCAATTATTATTGTAAATGTTTGCTGTTGAGTAATACAAAAGGATAAATTGGATGGGCAAAGTGAGGCCCTCCATCTTTTGAGAACTACAGTTCCAATCATCTGCAGCCACTAGCTGTCTGTCTGGGGGCTTCGAGGTGTAGCCTTTAACAGCCAGAGGGCCTCTTGTTGCCCTTCCCTGAATTATATAATAATGTGTGGCCTATTGAGAATGTTAGGGAAATATGTACAGCAATATAAGAGAAGCCATCATTTTTATCCTTTATTGTGATATATAACATTAACATAGCTTGTAGAACTGTATACCTGTGGTACAATCTACAAAGCAGTTGCTTTAACAGTGCTATAGGCAACACTCCCTCCTTAGTTTATGTAGCAGTCTTTTGAAGTGATAACACTGCATTTCTTAATTCTATATGAACATAAATCACCGGCTTCATGCACAAAGGGGAGCTGTTGTAGAACAAATCATTTGCTCCACAGATTAAAGTATCCCTATTTCCCTTTGATTTAAAGGGATAGTAATGTTTCACAAAAAACAGCAGCTCCAATTAATCATCATAGTATGTGGGCCATGGAGAGTGTTATTTCAATTCTGTCAGAGTTGTAGTTCAAGAGTAATTGAATGATAAAGTATCCCCACCCACCCCTTTTACTGATGTAACACTGCTCACCTCAGAGCAGTAATACTGACCGTATGGATTGCAGAGAGGGACGGTCTTATGTGACCATAAGGAAAAAATCTGAAAAACCTTTCAAGGGGGCAGGGGAGGGCTGGCAACATTTGGCCTGGGGGGGGGGGCAAATTTAATCAAGTGGCCCAGTTCCACTATCGTTCCAGCCCTCCGTTCCACTCCACCCCCTTCTGTTGAGTCCATAACTTTCATTAATGTTGTGAAGTAACACAAGTATCAGCTGAAGATGATTGGAGTTGTAGTCCAACAACAGTTGAATGGCCACAGATTTCACATTATTTCTGCAAGAGTGTAAATCAGCATACAAAACCTGCGGGCAACCTGTAACCCTCCAGCTGTATTGTACTGCAACTCCTATCAACTTTATCCAAATGTTGCCAAGTTCAGGATGATGGGAGTTGTAGTCCAAAACTGTTGGAGGGCTCCATGCTTCCTATCACTTGTGTAGGGGGACAAGTCAGTGTACAGCAGTTGTGGGCAATCTGTGATACTCCAGCAATGTTGGACTACAGCTGTCATCATCATCCACTCTATGTTGCCCCACTGAGGATTTGGAAATTGTAGTACAACAGAGGCTACTGCAGGGCCACATATTTCCCATCAATTTTGTTGGGGTAAATGGCAAAGACAAACAGAAAGGCGTTGCACAGCCCAGGACCCACACCCCCCTATGCACACTTTTGTCCTCTATCAGAGAGGAAGACAAAGCAGTATGGCCTCAGTAATGACACATTATTTCTACTCTTGCCATATGTCTAGACCAGGGGTGGGCAAGTTGTCACACTCCAGCTCATGTTAAACTACAACTTCAATCATCCTCAAGTACAGATTGATGGCTGAGAGTGAGAAAAATTGTAGTCCAACAACATCATCAGGGCAATAGCTCTACATTCAACAGAGGCCCTGAACCTCAGATTTACCTGACACTGATATCTCTGAAATGTTCTTTTAACAGAAAAAGACAAATAACACAGACTGTCAGTGTCCCCAGAGTAATGAGTTGCATTGTGTTGGGCCTTTGTCACATTACTTTTTCACACCTCCCAACATTCCAAATGGGCCACATACCATTCAACAGAGGCCCTGAATCTCAGAGCATGCAATTTTTTTACATACATATACAATTCATATAATTATTACATATAGAAAAGAGATTACTCTACCTTTTAAAGATATTACAGTTTGACCCATTAATGCAATTTTAGATTTAAATGAAAATGTCAATTAAATCTGAATTGCATAATGGGTCAAACTGTATTCTCTTATGTAGAGTATATTTTCTATATATAATTATATATGTATGTCAAAATTTGCATGCTCTGAGTTTCAGGGCAGCCAGGGGGGCTCTGTTGAATCCATATTATATGGGGACTTGTGTGGACATCATCATTAAAAGTTTTGATTTGCTTACCACCAGCAGTCAGTCAGTAGAAGCACTGCAGATAAATTTTGTGTGCTGCGCAGCTTGCTTGCCGCTCTCAGTCTCAGCACCAGACCAGTCAGTCAAGCCCCCAAACAGCTCATGACACAGACTGTGCTCTGCTCAGTGTAGCCTAGCCTCAGTATGTAGCCTATGCATGCGTGCTCGAGATGATGACGTCATTGAACCCAGACAGCCCTCAGCCCATGACCCCAATGCCCACACACTGTACAGCCAGGCATCATCCAATGGGGATTGGGGAAGGAGCTAGGCATCATCCAATGGGGATTGGGGAAGGAGGAACACTGAGACACACTGCCTGGAGATGGAGGCAGCGCCAGCCAGTGCTGGTGCAAGGATTTTTGCCACCCTAGACAAAACCTCATTTTTACACCCCCCTTATGTCCGGGCCCTTTATACCCCGCCCACTTGCACAGTTTTAACATTCGGATGTACAGCTCCTGTATGGCAGGTTTATCATTCTGATGCCAATACTGATTGATGTGTTAATTCAAGATTTAGCAAATATTCTAAGGATAGTTGCATATTTGCCAAATAGGAAACAATATCAAACCTATCCTATGACAAAAAAAGCACACATTGGACCTTTTGCAGAAAAGAGGACCTGCAGTTCTGGGGAAAAACAGCTGCACCACAGAGAACAAACAATCCCATTGAGCTAAATGGGGTTTTTAACCTATTGACTGCCAGAGAGGTCTCAAACATATTGCTTCACAATGGGTAATGTTTATTTGTTCCATAGAGTGCAGTTGATTTGTTTTAAAATTTTTCTGATTCTTCCTAGTACACCAGCCTCATTATGTGAAGTAGTCAGCAGTCCAACTGGCATCAGGCTTCTATTTCTTTCTATAAGGTTCTGGTGAGCAAAAAATGAAACCTCAGTACAGCTGGTGCAAGGGATTCTGGGAAATACTGTAACCGGCCCCGTTCAATGGATCACAGGATCTTCTGATTGATACTTAGCAATTCAAATCAGCATAGTGTCAAATGTCACATGTATAGAGACAAAGGCATGATGCTTTATATCATCTCTGAATCCTTTCTACAGCATGGACACAATGGGTTTGTGCACTATAAACCTAAAAATATTTCCACTTCCCATCTAAACCTCTTTTCTGTACCCTACTCCACACAAAGTCCTGTTTGCATTTGTCTCCATTCATCTATTCAACCAGCTACAGTTTGCCTAGTATTCCCTTTATTCTTTCCCCAAGCCAAGGGAACTTTAAACAATGTAGCACTCAAAGGGTTAACCCCCCCAGGACACCATCGCGCCAATTCACTGGGACTAGTGGGAAGTTACTTGATGTTACATATTGGATTGTCGCAGTCTGTTCCAAATGGCGACACACGGGTGACAGTGCCTCTCTCTCCTCAGACCTCAGTACAGCAGTCTGCAGCCACCGAGGAGGTGCGTGCGGGAGCAGCTCTGCTCTGCTGCGCCTCAGCACAGCAGCCCCCAGTCGATGTGCGCCCACCTTGCCTATAGGTGGCGCCGGCCCTGGCGCCATCGTCTATTGGATCAAAATGGAGATCAGGGTAGGAATCGGATGGTGTGGTGAGGTGAATTTTTTTCATGTTGCGTGGCCCGCGCTGCGCAACATGAATAACCAGACTGCCGGCCCTGATTTTAATTACTGACCAGACTACAGGCCAGTGAGCCAGCCGCACACATTACTGGGATGTGCGCAGCGGCACAAGACTTTGGGCTCCGCTCTGGCCCGCAGCCGCACTGACAGTCACTCACACTTCTACAGATATATATATTTATATATTTTTTTTTTTTTACATGGCGGCCCGCTACACGCACTGGCCCTGCGGCCCGGGGGGCAATTGCCCCCCGGGCCAGCCCGCCCCTGCAAGGGGGGCAGGGTTTTCCTTATGCTCACAGTAAGAAGATTGTTCCTTGCTGCGACCTCTCCAGTCAAGAGACCAGATTCCACATCTGAGAGGAGGCGGCTTACACTAGGTAAAAGGGGCGGGATGGGAGATACTTTATCATTCAATTACTCTTGAACTGCTACTCTGACCGTATTGAAATAACACACTCCATGGCCTAAATACTATGAAGATTAATTGGAGCTGCTGTTTTTTTTTTGAAACATTACTATCCCTTTTATAAATTGAGCATTTAACCCCTAGAATGCTATAGAGGTCTCCCACACCTTGCAAATCTATGGTATGATTCCCTTTATTAGCTGTCCTAAGATGTTGTAAGCTGTTTGTTAAATGAGGTAATACAATAATTATATTTATGTCAAGGTAATTAATCAGCACTCCGAGGAATTAATCAGGCCATGGAGGACTCAATGCAGAAGGATATCTCCTGATTTCCATGAGCCAATGGCCAACTGGTATCCATGTATCCCTTATTAATCAATGAGTGATGATCAGATATATCTGCCAGCTTCAAACATGTGTATCTCATTGTAGACCATGGTAACGAACAGACACATATATATATATATATATATATATGCACTATATGTGTTTATCTCTGCAATGGCAGCATTTTATGTTACATTTTTTCTTCTCTCCCTGCTCTGCATAAGAGATGGAAAAGTATCCATCAATGATTGCGGCAAAAAGCAGCATATCTGATGCACTGCTTTTCCTGCAGCTTGATAAATTCCCTCCTCACAGTGATCTATTTTGAGTGTTGTCCTGTAAAGAAGAGTAACTGTCTGAGTGCCAGAGTGGCAGCCAGCATAGTGCATTGCATACTTTTCTGGCACTGAAAGGTTTAAGGAGTGTGTGTGTGTTTTTTCCAAGCTTTAAATTAATTTATTGTATTTGCCCAGGCACCACAGTCTGCAATAGAGAATGCAGACAAGATAAATGGAGATGTTTGCCTGTCTAGCACTGCAGTCCATTTGGGTAGTTTGGTTTGTTCTTGTTTTTCTTATGTGAATTTTTTTTTTTTTTTTTAAATGCAAAAACAAAGCTGATTGATTCTTGACCTGTCCTAGTAGGAAAAAGGCTAGAGGATGACCGAGGTCAAAGGTAGACCATTGTAGCCCACCAGTTATGGTTGAACTAGAATTCCAATCATCCTTAACTATATGCAGTGTGCCTTTGTATGTCACAAGCTCCTTCAGCCTCTGAAGGCTCTATACTGACAGATACTTAATCATTCCATCTTCTATTCTTACCCATTCCCTTCTGTCTGCCAGTCTCACAATAGCCCATCCAGATTGTCCTCCCTCTTTGAGGAGGGACAGTGGGCCTTATTCATAAAGCTAAAGAGGCACAATTGTGGAGCAAACCATCTGAACAATAGGTTTAAAATGAAAATTCTGGACTTTTTTTTTTCTTTAATAAGGCTTTTAATCCATCTGGTCCTTTAAAGGCATAGTAACACTTAATGTTGAAGACTATGTAGAAGGGTTTATACGTTTGGGTAATACTCCCACATCAGAGAAATGTTTTGTGTCCCCCCCCCCCCCCAAGTTATTTCAGCTTAGTCTTGCATTTTTATTTTGGAGCAGTACCTCCATGACCTAAAATGTTATGGGGGTGTTGTTTCTACAACTATTTATGGACCGCTCTGGTCAGTTGACCAAAATCCTCTAAACAATGCTGTAGCAACAATGCCTTAACCCTTTGAGTGCCAGAGGGGTATGGAATGCATTGCTTTGCAATGCATTGTCTACCCCTCTGGCACTCAAAGGGTTAAAGGTACTTCTTCCCAAAAAAAAGCCAGTTTGAGCTGCAGTACATTTTGAATAAACCACCTCTGAGCAGTAGGAGTACTGTAGTTTTACTCAGCAGGGTAAACCCTGCAATGTATATATTTTTGAATATTAAGCTTTACTGTTGCTCTTAAGGGGTTAAAGGGATAATAATGGATTACTTTTACTAAATTTAATATTTTAGATCTATAAAAAAAATAAATAAATAAATTGATGCCAGTCCAATCTCTCAGACTTGTATACTTTGAGAGATATGAGCTCAATGCTCTAGCTGATAGGAACAGATCCTGTCCCGGGACTTCCGGCAGCTCTTCAGCAGAGCAGAAATAGAGCTACCTAAAACAAAATACTTCATTGGAACAGTCTACAATGTGTGCCTGGTTTGCAAGCCAGTCTATGCTCTCTATTGCAGGCTATATGGCATAGATAAATATAGTAAGTTTAAATCAAATCTAGGAAAATATCTACAAGGTCCTTAATCATCCTTACAGCTAACACACGAAGCACTCTCAAAATAGATCATTGTGGAGAGATGAACCTTTAGGCGGGAATTTATGAAGCTGCAGGAAAAGCAGTATATCAAATAGATTATGCTTTGTCAGTATTTTGCCATGATCATTGATGAATAACCAAAGATTGATATATATATCAACAATCAATCACATTTCCCTGTCTTGCTTATGTGAAGTATTCAGTTAACAACACGTAAATTAATATTTATTGAATGTATGAGACTTTATTAAATGTACGTAGAAATGACTAAGTTAGCAAAGTTACACTGGTGTGAAAATGGCAATGCATGATACACTATCACATCAGTGGGATTGCAGACTTCCTGAGATGTTTTTAAAGAATCCCATCCATAGACCTTGATTTCATATTTTTTTAAACCCATCATGCCAGACATACATACTCTTTTACCCATAGACTGTTAACTTTCGCAACCTGGGGCCTTATTAGGGAAACTAAAGTTGTGCCGTTCAGGCACAAATCAGCTGCACTTTAGGCAGCAAGCTCATTGCTTCTTAATGTATTGGTGACCTCTGTAAGATTTGAGGGGTTATCACTTTCTGTAGTGCAATAGTTTTAGCCCAAAAGTGAACCAATTTAGTTTCTTGTATAAGGCTCTTAGGGGATTTATAAATGGCATTTTTAGTGTACATTTAACAACTGCTGCTGAAGTTCACAACGTTGGGTCATATTTATAAAGTCAGGTTTTTAAATATGTCTGTCTGAGAGTTTTCTGAGAAGTTTTCTGCATGCATAGCTTTCACTATATACATACTCTAAGAACAGGTTATACCTGCTATTAACATTTAACTGCCTTTTGCCACACTTTTTTTCAGACACTTTATTTCTCCAGTTTTACAAATCTCCCCCTTATTTTGTTATTGATTTTCACTGAGATAGGCATTTAAAGGGATAGTAAGATTTCGTTTTATCTTTATTTTATTTTGTAGGCATTAAAAAAACATGAAGAATGATATGTCTTATCCCTCAAACCTTTATGGTTTGAGAGATATTCACAAGCAAAGTTTCCCCTCCTGCTCCTTTTACCTAGTGTAAGCCATCTCTTCTCAGATGTGAATCTGGTTGTAAGACCAGACAGATAACAGAAGGGGACAATCTTCTTTGTATGAAAACAATGAAAACCCTTCCTCCCCCCCCCCCCCCCCGACAATTTTTTCAGGTTTTTCCCTTATGTTAATTGAAGATTGGCCCTCTCTGCAGTCTACCTGGGCACCTCCCTTCTGATCTGGCTGAACAGTATTACATTAGTAAAAGGGGCAGGAGGGGGATACTTTGTTATTGAATTACTCTGGAACTACAACTCTGACAGAATTGAAATAACTCTCCAAAGTCCAAATACTATGATGATTAATTAGAGCTGCTTTTATTATGAAACATTACTATCCCTTTAAGATAGTCTGTTAACCCTTTAAGGACCAGAGGATTAATCAATGCATTGAAAAAAGAAATTGTTACAGAAAAATGCTGAACACAAAAAAGTGACAGCTGTTTACTTGGATTCCCACTGATTTTCTGTACTGAATAGCAATCATGTTCTCTCAGAGAGTCCTGGATTCAAAGATAGAAGTGCAGAGATTCAATAAAGGTTAAAGCGGTGCCTATTCCTAGATAGTTCCTTTCCTTTCTGATAAAAATGAAATTCTGAAAATCTGTGACTTTTGGGGAACTCGAGGTAAAGCCTTATGGCTGCAGGTGAATGCAGGTTTCACCCATGCATTAAAATGCCCCATTTATGTGAACTAACATTTACATAGCTCTCTGGGAGTTCCATCTTGCAAATTTATTGGACATGACATCTTCCAGTTCTGGTAGATGCAATGAACATGACAAGTTTTGGATGTTTTTTGCGTTTATTTAACATCGTGCCAGAGGAGTGTCTGTTTAAAGCAACAGGGACTTTCAACCTATTAAAGGGCACCTAGCCAGTATTGCACCATTACATGCCCTCGGCTGGCACCAAAAGTAGAAACGTTAAAAATGAGATCAAGGGGTTTAGCTTCTTCAGATAGTTTGTGTCACCTGAGTATATCAGATATTTGCAAAGATGTTTAAATGCTGACAGTGGATGTCTTCTATAGAACCTCACATTTCCTAGTACAATGTTATATTTTGTTAGAAATCTTTGCATTACAGTTAATTAAATAGATATTTTTAACAGCGAGACTGAGCTTAGTCATACTCTGAAAACCGCTCTCTATACCAAATTATCTAACATTTATTATTCCCCCCACCCCTCTCCCTTTTTGTGACATAATTTTTTCTTGCAAGAGGATAATCTGAAAGTTTACAGAAAAAGACAGAGGGGGCCCAATGATGCAGTATAGTCAAACAATTTAAGCAAATTGAAATGAATGGGTACTCTCATATGGAGCGGTCAGTGCATAAAACAACTGACACATCATCTCCCAGCGCTCTGCATTCCTGAATAGGAGACCGCGCGGGAGCTTCAGCTACTAAAGGACTGACTGTACCAAAGGAGGCACAGACAACAGATCTCCTACAGGGAGGTAGGAAACGGACAATGGGAGAGAGGCAGGCAATGTGAGGGCAACATGGAGATGGTGGGGGAAAGTTGGAGCTGATGGGGGGCAAGTTGAAACTGATGGGGAGGCAACATGGAGATAGTGGGGGCAATGTGGAGCTGATGGAGGGCGCTGTGTCAGGGTAGCATGGAGCTGATGGGGGGGACAATTTGGAGATGGTGGGGGCAATGTGGAGCTGATGGAGGGCAATGTGAGGGTAGCATGGAGCTGATGGGGGGCAATTTGGAGATGGTGGGGGCAATGTGGAGCTGATGGAGGGCAATGTGAGGGTAGCATGGAGCTGATGGGGGGGCAATTTGGAGATGGTGGGGGCAATGTGGAGCTGATGGAGGGCAATGTGAGGGTAGCATGGAGCTGATGGGGGCAAGTTGGAGCTGATGGGGCAATGTGAGGGCAATAAAGAGATGATGGGGGCAATGTGGACATTAGGAGCATTGTGGAGGTGTCCAGAGGAGATGGCCAATGGGGGGGGCACTTTAGATTTCTGTGCCTACAGGCTCCTGAGATGTAAATCCGGCCCTGTTCAGGTGAAGAGATAATTCATACGGCTCCAAAGTGCGTAAAATAAACCACTCCATATGTCTTTCATTCATTTCAATTTGATTAAATTGTATCCTCTGTATTGCACCATTGGGCACCCTCTGTCTTTTTTTTTCTGTATATGGTAGATCGTTTTGAGGGAACGGAGTTTGGTGATGTGGTCCATTCAGAGAGTATTTTCACATTTTGAAAGATGGCTGTTTTGGGGCAGCGTTAATATCCCTCAGACGTGTGATCAGCTGTTTACCACATATGTGGAATAACCGCAAATACTTTTGTGCGTATAACTCACTGTGGTATAGTGGTGGAGGCTACAGTTTTATTTTCTTCAACACAAGGGTGCCGCTTGTCTCTTTTTTTTTCCCTGTCTGTTTTCTCCAATCTGAAAGTATGATCGTTGGGCTCACATAAGGTTTGTGACTGTTTAGCAGTTCAGATGTCTAATTTGACAGGTTGCTGTGTAGAGGGACATAAAGGTAAAAAGTTAACTTGGCCAATTTTATTTATTTTAAGAGTGACTGACTGAGATCAGTCACGTTTCCATATTGGACAAAAGAGAAATGTAAAACAGGTACTGTTGTGTTTGGTCCCTCCTGCAGGGCACGGCACATCCCAGAAGTCTTATGAGTGGAGGCTCCCCCCTCCAGCTCAACCCCCCCGCCTACTAACTCCCAGAATTCATGTGTCCTGCTTGAAGCCGGCAGGGCAAGAGATAATCTCTTAGTTGTTTTAGGTTTTTTTTCTTGTTTTACTTCTTAAAGGGATAGTAACACTTACATTTTACTAACCTCCATTTTGTATCCCTTAAAAAAAAGAAATCGGATGCCCCCAGTGCCACCTCTCAAACCCTTATGGTTTGAGAGATAACCTCTTTCAAAGTTCCCCCCTCCCTGACGTTCGCATTCTAGCTGACTGCAGAGGATTCCGGGTGAATCCAGTCCCGGGATCGGCGGAGGCTCTTCAGCAGAGCAGAGATCTCATTATTGCAAAATAAATCCTTCGCTGGAAAGGTCTTCTACATGTGCTTGCAAACCAGACACACGTAGAAGACCTTTTCATTGAAGGATTTCTTTTTCATTAATGCAATCTCGGCTCTGCTGCAGAGCCGCCGGCTGGTCCCAGGAGCGGATTCCACTGCAGTCAGCTAGAAAGTTGATGTCAGGGAGGGGGGAACTTTGAAAGCGGTTATCTCTCAAACCATAAGGGTTTGAGAGATGGCACTGGAGACATTTTATTTCTTTTTTTAAGGGCTACAAAATTAGTAGTTAGTAAAATGTAAGTGTTACTATCCCTTTAAATATGGCTGTATAATCCCCATTAGGCAGGTTACCATTATTGGGCTTCCCTGCAGTGGATTGACCAGTGTACAGGTGCGTTATGGAATTTTCAAGACCTGTGGAGGGAATCTTGCTACTTAGTTTTCCCTCCCAACAGTCTCTTTGGTCTGTGTTTGCTTCTCTCTCTGCAATGGTAACCTGAGGACAGAAGACTGGTAAGCACCCTTTGATCGCCTTGGTCCACTTATGCCCCAGTAATGTTGCATCTCCATACAGGGGCACTATGAGCTTTGGTTGTTCTTGCACTCACTTTGAGTATGTTATTTATCTGTTTTCTCTCTGCAGTGGCTCTGGAGTAAGGATGGCTGCTTTTTTTGTATTGGGTTAACCATTTCTCTGCTGTTTTGGCTATTTTCTTATTTCTGTGGGGTTTGTATTCATTTCCCCTCTGCTTGTGCCTGTGTTTTCTGTCCCCCTCAGATGTTTTCTGGGTCTCGGGGTCACTTTTTTTTTATTTTTTACTGACCTGTAGCTGCTCCTTTAAGGACAGAAGCACTCCCTCCGCCATCTTTGCTCCATCGACTTTTATATGGGTAAAGCTTATATGGGACATATCTCTGCAACAGTTTCAGATACAACGGTCAGAGAGGGCTCTATCTGCTTGCCTACTTATGCCCTATTATCTGGTCCACTTCCTGAGTGTTCAGGGGGCTTGTAGTCATTTCTAGTCAACAGAGAAGACAGTTTACCAGAATGCCCATTTTGCATGCTTTCTGCCAATCGGATGCCAGTTTTGTAGTGGCCATTTTACTTCTCTTGCTTATCCTATGCAGAGGCAGACTCTCATTGCGCTCCTTCTCCAGATAAACCCTTCGCTTGCCAGATAAGTGTATTTTCTGTGTTTTAAGGATACTATGTTTTTCTGGGCATATTTTTAATATTTTTACTCGTTTTGGGACCTTTTTATTGAAACGCATTTCTGACTGTAAGGGGCATTTGGGTAAATCCAAGGCACAGGACTCGGGGTTGTCCCTTAGTCGTCCCCCCCCCACATATGGTTCCTCATGCCAAACGGGCCTTCCCAGAGAGTATTCAGGATCTCTCTGCCGTCTTTGACTGCGACCCCCACTACTTCTCCGAGACTCTCTAGCATCAATCAAGAGCCATCTTGGGTCAAGACAATGCTTTCTTCAGTGGCCCAAATCTCCTCTCTACAAGGTGTGCTTCAGTTCTGGAAGCCCCCCCCCTACTTTTAAATATGTGGCCCCCATTTCTGACAGTGTTCATCAGATTCCTGGGGATGAGAATGATGGGGATTATGAACATATGGATTCTCCCTTTTTGTCACGGTTCCCAGGAATAAACCAGGAGTCTGTACGGTAAAGTAAAACAATCTTTTATTAGAAAAATCACAGTCATGCACGTAAACAGATAACACACAGAAGGTGACCAAAGAAGCAAGCACTGTATCAGAAATAGCAGTCCGCCAATAGATCCACCACACTGTCCGAGACTATGCCTCAGCCCACTGGAGCCTCGAGTTAATTCGGAACTCCCAAAGGCCTAGCACTGACTCAGCCTGCTATCCATCTAGGAGAGAAGTCTCCAATATCTACACAACCAAGGAGACTACTGACTCACGCCTGCAGTCACTAAGCTAAGAGTCTGATAGAGCCTCAGGTCCGCACTAGGATGGGTGTCTGTGGAGCGGGGACCAACACACGGAGGAAACAGACAGAGCCCCCTAGTCAGCACCAGAAAGGATAGGCAGACAAGCCGGGTCATACACGAAGCATGTAGTCAGCCAGAGCCACAGGTTTGCACCAGGAAGGATGTCTAAGCCAAATAGGAACGCACAAGTAGAATGGTCAGACAGAGCCACAGGTCAACACCAGAATGGATGGACAGACAGGCCCGGTCATACACAGTTCAGGTAGTCAGCCAGAGCCACAGGTCCACACCAGATTGGGTGTCCACTACACAGTGGGAGCAGGCAAAAGAGTAGTCAGACAGAGCCACAGGTCAGCACCAGAATGGATGGTCAAACTAGCCAGGTCATACACAGAGCCCAAGGGAAACAGAACTGTATTGTACAACAACGCAAGGGCAACTGAGTCAGGACTCAGTCATCCCTTTAAACCCCTCCTCAGGAAGTATGTAGGAGGAGCAGCTCAGAGGGAGGAAGTAGGTAGGAGGAGACTACAGGAAGCAAACGCATAAAACAGAGGCCTGCTGCATGCTTGAAGTCTCGCGCCTGCAGATGACGCATCTAGCTTTGATGCATCCAACCATGCGTTATTCCGGCGACATCTGTGCGGCATGGACGGCTGCTGATGCTGAAGTTTCATTTTGAGCGTCACCTGAAGCTGCGGCGCTGGAACCAAGGTAATCTAACACTTTTCCTATGGAAAGTTCTATGACGCTGATCTCCTCAGCTGAGGGGCTCTTTAGGGCAGTTTTGTAGACCCTTCAGGTCTCTGGTATCTCTGAGGGGACTACCTCTACGGTTGTCTTCCACAGGAGTAAAGTCTACTCCTTTCATCCCTTCTAATGCCACTTTTGACCAGATCCTTCTGGATGAGTTGAGGAACTCTGAAAAATGTCTTTCTCAATAAAAGATTTTTTCTGTTGTCCAATATAACTCACGTGTACCATGGGGAAGCAACAGCTCCTCCCAGTGGGCTGGAACAATTCTAGAAGAAGTGCAGGGTGGAGCATCCGGCTACCTCACTAGCCCCACCCAGATAAATTTGTTCCATGTCTTGGTTAGGTGGCCGAGAATAGTTCTGCTTAGTTTTTAGTTATTTTATTATTTTTTATTAGATTAGATATGGGGTGTACAAATTCCCCAATTGGGTGGATTACCATTACTGGTTTCCCCTGGAAGATTGCCCAGTTATCAGTGCTGTTGTGGACCCTTTGCAGCCCTGGGAGAGAATCATGCAACCCATGTCTCTCTTTCCAGAAGGAGCCTCTCTGAGGCTTCTTCCTTCTATATAGTAATCTGAAGAAAGAAGACCTGCAAAAAAGCTGAGCAACCCCTTAAGTGCCATGGTCCACTTGTCCCACAGTTCCACTATGCACAGGGGTCTTTCTGAAGTTCCTTATAACAACTGCACTCATGCTCTTTTATTATCTGTCTGAACTCTGGGTCTTTGGAACATTTTTGGCTATTTCTGTTGTATTAACCCCTTCCCTGCCATTTTTTTATTCAGTTCTTGGATTCATATCTCATTTCCCCCTTGGATTCATGAGTTTTTATTGATCATTATATATTCTATTTGTGTTTTAAATTCTGCACCTTTAAGAGCACGCTTTACCGTACAGTTGCACTTGCTCCATTGACTTTTATGGGACAGACTGCTTTGGGACATATCTCTGCAACCTTTCCACTTACAGAATTGAGAGAGTGCTCATTCTTCTCGTCTCCCCTTGTCTTGCATTTCGGTTTACAGCCTCAGTGTCTTTGGGGTCCTTGGGGGGTTTGGGTGCTGTTTTTGTGTACCTCAAAGAGAACTACATTTCCCATAATGCCTGTTTCGTGTGCTTTTCTCTAATTGGCTCTGAGTTTGGACACTATTTTCTTTCTCTCTCTGGATGAGTATCCTACGTAGAGTCTTGGATTCCCTTACTCTCCTCCACAGGTTAACCATTCACCTGCCAGATAAGTACTTTTTTAGGCTTTCTGAGGTGATTTATTAATCTGGGTGACAGTATTTGGGTTCCCTATTACTGTTTGACACTTCTCCTTTTAGGATGTTGGATCCAAAGGGACATGGGGCTAGACCTAAGGCTAAGGACTCAGGGGTATCTTTGACCTCCCTTGCTTACTGTCCCTCTTGCCAAGCAGGGCATCCCAGAGAGTACTCAGGTTACTTATGTCCATCATGTGCTGTGTCCCATGCTTCTCCACCAGGGCCCTCCAGCTATGAACAAGAGCTACATTGGATCAGGGACTTAAAGTCCTCTATGGCACAGTTTCCACTTTCTCTTCAGGGGGTCCTCCAATTTTGGAAACCCAACCCCAATTAATTCAGGTTTATGGCCCCTAAGGCCCCTGGCATTACTGATCTTTCTAATTCCTCTGAGGAGGATTCATTTGAGGAGTCAGAGGATGGAGAATGTGCTGAAGGGGCTTCTTCCCATACTCTTCAAGGAAGTTTTTACTACCCTATACATTCCTGTTAATCTGTAGAGACTCGGTCTGCTTCTGACGTCTTTTAAAGGTGCAAGAATTCCTGTATTATGTTTCCGCTTAATCCCACTCTAGACCAGGTTATCCTGGATGAATGGAAGACTCCAGACAAGCATCTTTTTCTGTCCAAGAGATTTTCTAAGCTGTATACCTTTTCTGATGCAGCCTTGGCTCAGTGGGCTACACCTCCTCAGGTTGATTCCCCCTATTTCTAGACTGTCAAAATCTCAGAACCCTGGTCCACACCTACCTGTGGGTGGTCGCCTGCAACATTTTTCAAGCATTTGGACAGGCTTTGATCAGTGGGTATTTTCGTAGTGGTTTCAGGAGGCTACAGGATTCCCTTTGTCTCCTGTCTTCCTTTCTCGATCCCCTCTGGCCTAAGAAAAGCTCAGTCTTTTCAATGGGGGGGGGGAGGGTCCAGGCTCTCTTGGACAAGGGAGTTCTGGTTCCGGTTCCACCTCAAGAGAAAGTTTTAGGTATCTATTCAAACATATTTGTAGTTCCCAAGAAGGATTGCTGCAGTTGTCCTATCCTGGACCTCAAATCTTTTATGGCCCATACTCACTACAAGATGCAGTCTTTGATCTCTATCATCACAGCGATGTGTCTAGGGGAATTTCTGGCCTCCCTGGATCTGCAGGATGCTTACCTGCATGTTCCGAGTCATCCGGACAGTCGGAAGTACCTCAGGTTCGCTTGCACCTTGGAGCTCTTCCTACTCACTGCTCTGCCATCTGGGCTCACCACTGCTCCTCAGGTGTTTGCATGGGTTTTATGGGCATTGATTGCCTTCCTGCACACCAAGGGGATTCAGGTGACTCTGTACATGGGCAACCTTCTGCTGAAGGTTCCTTCCAGGGATCTTCTTGACCGTTGGGTCCAGGAATCACGGATGGATTCTGAATATGGACAAGTCTGCTCCAGTTCCTTCTCAGGACCTGGTTTTCCTGGGTGACAGATTCAACACCTTTCAGGGCATGGTCTCTCTGACAGAGGACTCCGTTCAGCAGATCATGAACAAGGTGTCCCGGGCTCTGGGTTGGACCTCCGCACCGGTATGCAAGTTCTCATCCCTAATGGGTCGCATGATATCCATCATGGAAGCGGTGCCATACTCCATGGCTCACACCAGGGAGCTTCAGAGGTTCACTATCCGAGCTTGCCGGGGGAATCTGTATCTTTTAGATCTTCTGGTCTCTCTTCCCCAGGAAGTGAGACAGGACCTTCTATGGTGGTTTGACAGTTCCAACCTGAGGAAGGGGAAACCCTCTGTGGTCCAGTACTGGACTTTGATGACGAGGGATGCAAGCCTTTACTGCTGGGGAGTTGTCCTGGGTCATCTGGGGGTTCAGAATCGATGGACTGCGGAGGAGACCCTCCTGCCTATCAACATCCTGGAGCTCGGGGCAATTCTTCACACTCTGGTGTCCTGGTCCTCTCCACTGAGGGGCTGTCCAGTCCATGTCCATTTAGAAAATGCCACGGCCGTGACCTACATCAGCAAGCAAGGAGGCACAAGAAGCGGTCCCGCTTGGTTAGAAGTCAAGGCTGTTTTGGCCTGGGCAGAGGAACATGTTCCTGCCTTCTCCATAGTGCATATTCCAGGTGTAGAGAACATCCTGGTGGACTTGCTCAGTCGTCAGACAGTGGACCCCAGGGAGTGGGAGCTCCATCTGGAGGTCTTCAACCTGTTGGTCTGGAAATGGGGGCATCCTTGGATAGACCATATGGCTACCAGGGACAACAGGAAGGTTCCAATGTTTTGTTCTCGTTGGAGGGATTCTATGGTGTTTGCAGCAGATGCCTTGTCCATTCCTTGGTGCTTTCACCTAACCTACATTTTCCTCTCCTTCCACTCATTCCCAGAGTGTTGAGGATGTCAGTCATCTTGATCGCCCCTTATTAGACCAGTTAACCTTTGTTTCCAGAACTGTTGGCGTTGTCTGCTCAGGATCTGTTTCCTCTGCCATGCAGACCGGATCTCCTCCTGGGTTACCAATAGAAAGAGAATGTGGAAAGTCTGGCTTTGATGGCATGACTGTTGAAGCCTCCATCTTAAGGAGGAAGGGCTTTTCTCCTGAGGTGGTCGCCACCATGATTCAAGCCAGGAAGTCTGTTTCTTGTAAGGCCTACCTCAGGGTTTGGGCTACCTTTCTTTCTTGGTGTGTGGGCAGGGATCTGTCCTCACAGGAATTTGATCTGCCTTCCATCCTCTCTTCTTGCAGGATGGTGTGAACAAGGGTCTCAGCCTTAGTTCCTTGGAGGTGCAGACCGCAGCTTTCTCTGTCTTCTACCAGAGACGCATTTCCATATTACCGGATGTAAAAGTCTTCTTTGAGGGTGTCTCTCATGCTTTTCCTGCCTATAAGGCTCCCACTACCCAATGGGACATTAATCTGGCTTTAGGAGTTTTGCAGCGGGCTCTTTTTGAGTCGTTGGCCACCATTCCTCTGCATTTTTTGATGTGAAAATGGCTTTTTTGCCTCTGTGTCCTTATCCACAGCAAGAATGGGTATGAGCTCTGCCTCCCAGCTGATAGGACCAATCAGAAAACTCAAAAAGCCCAGTCTCACTGCCATGACTCTGTTTGGTCCTACCTAGCTGGAGGATGGAGTTTGTACCTCCTAGAAGTGTAAAGTTATCTTTTTACCCAGTATGACATCCAAGATCTATTATGCACGCTGCCAAAAGAAGCAGAGTGCATTGTTTGGGCCGCTCTCCTACCTCTGCGGAGGTCGCATGTAGCGTCAGTCTGGCATTTTAAAGGACTTACGGGTGCAGCTTCATTCCCCGCTTCAGTCCCTTTGGCAGCAGCTGGAGGTCTTTGACATAGCGCATAAGCGAGCGACGGGAAGTCAGGCCTCTTACACACGCGGGCAGGAAGTGGATCGGCATGTGTTCCACTGTTGGAACGCACAACAGGACGGAAGGTCTTCCAGATGCTGGTAATAAAGAAGGAGCTGCTAGGCAGGTCTCAAGAACCGTGAGTGCTCTTATTATTATTATTATTATTATTATTATTATTATTTCGGTTAACTGTTTTGCTAGTTGCCTGCTTTGTGGTATATTGGGATGTCTGCTCCAAACAATTCTGGCCAGACTGAGAAGCCCAAAACTATGTATGTGCTACGTGTGACAACAAGCTTTTGCTCTCTGATACGTCAAAACTTTGTTCTGACTGTTTAAAAAAAAAAAAAAAAATGGAAAACTGGCAAATGACCGCAAAAAAAGTATCGGTAATTGGTATCGGTGAGTACTTGAAAAAAGTATCGGTACTCGTACTCGGTCTTAAAAAAGCGGTATCGGTGCATCTCTAATGTAAATCCCTGGAAGTTTCTATGCATGAAATCTATCTCTCTTTTGGATAAGCGTACGAGGAGCATTTGCAATAAGTACAGTAGTCTAGGGAAAGCTACCATTTTGATTAGTTTGATCTGTCCTGCAGGGGGAGACCCTTCCAAGCAGCAAAATCCGTCAGCATAATGTCCATAGCCGGTCGGACACTGGCTTATAAAGGTTCTGAATGTTCCTAGTAAACTTTATCCCAAGATACTTTATGGGCTCATCTGTACATTTGAAAGGTATTAGGCTGAGACCTCAGCCTGAGTACATTTGAGAGGCATATTGCTTTGAAGTTAATCCTCTGGACAGAGATATTCCAGAGCAACTCTAAGATAGTTGAGATAACCTACTCTGGGCATTCAATGAGCTACAGGATGTCATCTGTGAATGCTGAGACCTCCCCTCTGGGGCTAAGCTGCATAACATCAGCAAGGGATCCAGTGCAATACTAAACAGTATCAGAGATAGCGGGAAGCCTTGTCTCATACCCAGCTCAAGCTGGATGAAGGGTCAGTTAATGGATTCAGTTGTGATGGTTGCATGGGGTGTGTTTATATATTGAGCGTATGTAGCACACAAATGTGTGGCCGAACCCCTGACTAACAATTGAACATATACTGCCACAATATTGAGTAGAATGCTTTTGCTACAACTAGACTCTGTACCACAGAATGGACCCCCAGAGAATGCCTTGCCATACCACTGCAGCTGTGGTCCTATGAACATTCTGGACAGAGAGTCTTCCCCCCCTGACAAATCCAGTTTGCCCAGAACAATCAAGAAGGGCAGGAAGGTACTAAACCTATTTGCTAGAATCTTGTTCAGGATTTTAGTCCGTATTTCTCTGTTGTCCAATACAGGTTACTGGTAACTTTGGGTAGGCGATCTGTCCCTTTATTTAGGCAGAAACAATTCTAGAATGCAGGGGGTGGAGCCTACCTTCCCTCCTTGGCTGCAGCTAGCCAATCAGCTCCAGTACGATTTGTTCCTTGGTGAAGACACAGGCAAGAGAACAGTTCTGCTATAGTTTTAGCTATTTTTTTTATTTTTATGTTAGAAATGGAATACCACCATTAGGCGAATTACCATAACTGACAATGTCCTTAGATGTGGCTAGCTCAGTATTCAGGTGCTTTTTGTGGACCTTAAGCCCTGGGGGAAAAATCTTGGGTACAAGTTCTTTCCTCAGGAGTTGCTCACTGAGGCTTCTTCATAATACATGGTAATCTGAAGACCGAAGATCTGCAGGAAAGGTGAGCAACCCTTTGAGTGCTGCAGGTCCACGTGTCCCACAGTGCCCCTCCACACAGGGGTTTTTCTTTGGAGTTCCTATTGCACACTCCTGCACTCACTGGGTTTATCTGTATGTCTGTTGGGTATTTTGGAGCAAGTTTCTATGGTAACTTAACCCTTTAGCTGCTGGTTTTGCATCTTTTGGGGGTTATAGGCACTTTCCCTACTGGATTCAGTTTTTTGGATTTGTTAACATGTTCTAGTGATGTTTCATGTAATTTTATTTCACAGTTTCAACTTTGCAAAATGCGTGTTCCAGGCGCGCTTTACTGCAAAGACACCATTGCTCTAATTCACTTCTATGGGACTGTACAATTTGGGACATGTCTCTGTAGCGACTTCAGAGATGGCTCATTTTAATTGTCTGCCCTTGCTCTATTATCCGGTTAACGTTTTGTGTGTGTTGGGGGGCTCAGGGGGCTTTGGGCACTGTTGGGGTACTTTTTGTGGGAAAACTACATTTCTCATGAGCGCTTGCTTCGCACACTCCTTTCTGATTGGCTCCGGATGCGGCAGCCATTTTGTGCATTTTCCTGAACTAGTATCCTACGCAGGGCTTGGAGACTCCCTCTCTCCTCTGCAGATTAACCCTTCGCCTGCCAGATAAGTGCATTTTTGCGATTTCTGGGGTAAAATTTTAATCTCACACACTACATATGGGCAATTTCCTTATACTTAAAATGTTTTGACACTGGGAGAATGTCTAATCCGTTAGAGCTTGGGGCCAGGCCTAAGTCTAAGGACGTTGGGGCCTCTGTGCCCCTAATGCTCATTGCTCCTTATATCATTCAGGGTTACCCAGAGAATTCTCAGGTTATTTATGCCCAGCATGTTCTGATGTCCCTGAGACTCTCCAAGGGACCTCCAGCCATGCATTAGAGCCAGCTTGGGTGCAAGAGTTCAAGGCTGCTGCTAGAGACCTCCGGTCTACACTGCAACTCTTTCCATCCCAGTTACAGGGGGTCTTCCACTCCTGACAGATCCCTTCCTCTGTCCAATATTCCCTGCCGAAACCGGCAAGGAGTACCTGACGTATCGGATTCCTCTGAGGAGGAACTGTCGATGGATTCGGATGTTGAGGGATGTTCTGCTGTGGGCTCCTCTCAGTTTTTTGGGGACCCCTTTGAGGCTGATCCTGATTCCTCGGCTGAGGGCTTTATCAGAGCTGCCTAAACATTCCCTTAGTTCTGGAGGTTTCTTCGGATCCCTCTGATTTATTTCAGGAGCCTAAAAACCCTATACTTGTTTTACACCTAACCCCACTCTTGACCGCCTTGTGTCTGATGAGTGGAAGTCTCCGGACAGGAAACCTTCTGTTTTAAAAAATTTGCTAAGCTTTACCCCTTCTCTGAGGCGGTACTTGCTCAGTGGGTTCATCCCCCCCCCCCCAAAGTGGATGCTCCTGTCTCCAGGTTATCTAAGTCCATTGCCTTGCCAGTTGCTGATGCTTCTGCTCTGAAGGACTGGACTGACGAGAAACTTGAGGTTTCCCTCAAGTCCACTTTTTCCACTGCTAGTATTGCCATGCATATGACGTTTGCTGTGGCATGGGTGAACCGGACCATTGTGGTCTTGACTTAACAGCTCACCCGGGCTGTCCGTCAGGGTGTTTCTACTTCGGATATGTTGCGGCTTCTTGCCAACATTTCTGAGGCCCAGCACTGTTTCTGCTGCCTTATTTGATGCCATCCGTTTGGTGGCCAGATCTAAAGGATCTGATTAGTGAGGCCATAGGGGGCAAGAGCACCCTTCTGCCTATGGTCCCCAGGAAGAAGACGCCTCTCAAGCTTAATTGGCTTTCTCGTTCCTTCCAGACTGAGACAAGTCCGGCGAACCAGGTGGTTCCCTTAGTTCCGCGTTCCTTCTCCGAGCCCAAACAGCAATAAAAGCCTAAGGTCTCCTCCAAGCCTGAGGCTGTCAAGCCTTCTTTGGCATGACTTGCCGAACCCAGGTCCCCACTCGGCTGTGGGTGGCCGTCTGCATCACTACCACAGCATCTGGAAGGATTCAGTGGTGGACCCATGGGTTTTACAGGTGGTAGTGGAAGGGTACAGAAACGCCATCTGTTCATGTTGGACTTCAGGTGATATTTCATGCCCTTCGTCATTGGACATCTCCGCTGAAAGACTGTCCAGTCTGGGTACAGTCCGGCAACGCCACGGCCGTGGCTTACATCAACAAGGTGGGAGGAACAAGACGTCTCGCCGCTTGGTTAGAAGTCAAGGCTATTTTGTCATGGGCAGAAGAACATGTTCCTGCGATATCCGCAGTGCACATTCCTGTCGTAGACAACATCATGGCAGACTTTCTCAGTCGACACACAGTGTACAGCAGAGAGTGGGAGCTACACCCAGAGGTGTTCCTCATTGTTCAGAAGTTGGGGTCTTCCTTGCATCGATCTGATGGCGACAAGATACAACCGGAAGGTTCCAAGGTTCTGCTCTTGCTGGAGGGATCCTCTAGCTCTAAAGGTGGATGCCATGTCCATTCCTTGGTTATTTCCTCTGGTTTACATCTTTCCTCCCCTTCCCATGTTGCACAGGGTGTTATGGGAATTGAGACTGGAGATCTGTCCAGTCATTCTGATTGCTCCATACTGGCCTCGACAGACTTGGTTTGCAGAGCTTCTGGATCTGTCAGTGGCAGAGTCATTCCGGCTCCTTTGCCGTCCGGATCTTCTACAGGTTTACCTGTGGAAGGAGGATGTTCATCGTCTAGCTTTGACGGCTTGGAAATTGAATCCTCAATACTGAAGAAGGGTTTTTCTTCTAGTGTGGTGGCTACTTTGCTTAGTGCCCGCAAGCCGGTTTCTTCTAAGGCCTACCATCGTGTCTGGTCAACCTTTCTATCTTGGTGTGCTGATAGGGATCTTTCTTAGGATTTTGATCTGCCTACAGTCCTGGCTTTCTTGCAGGACGATGTGGATAAGGGCCTCAGTTCAAGTTCCCTTAACCCTTTCAGTGCCGGAGGCTCGGGCCATTTCCTGTACCCTGCAGGCCAGACACTTTTTCAGCATTTTTGCTATCCTTCCGTTTAGGCTTGATTTCCTCTTGGGATTTTTCGTTAAATATGGAAAACTATATATTGTTTTTTTCAGAACGAATTGAGCTTTCTCATGGTACCTTACATGAACAGAATTTTATATCGTGCAAAAATCTATGATGTCATAATGACAAAAAAAAGTGAAAATTTACTAATTTTGCTAAAATCACATACTATGTATCAAAAACATTTACCTTGATTGAAAAAGTTTCAATTATTTGAAAAAGCCCTGAGTCCCCCGAGTAAAAAAAAATACCAAATTTGTATAGTTTTACCTACGTCCATGGCTAGCGTAGAGCCCTAATCACCAGCAGCGCAAAATGACATTTTCAACTTTATAAACTAAAATGCGCATTCTAGGGTTTTTGTGGTAAAACTACCCTAAAACAGTGGAATAACTATATAAAACTATATATTTCTGAAAAGTAGACAACCTGCCGCATCTAATGAGGGGTAACTTACCTTCTTGCCCCAAGCCTGTTGTGCACAAATGCTTCCAGAAGGTGGCACTATAGGAAAAAAATGGCATTTTCTTACATTTCTGCCCCTTCATCTGTATGGAAATCTGTGAAAACCATGGAATTTCCAACTGTATTCATTAGCTAGTGCTCTTAGGAGAAAAATGACACCTCATTGGTATGAGTTCCCCTACCTTAGTGGGCGCTACAAGTACCAAACTACACCTATTGCAACCACTAATTTTTCTAACATTTTCTCAAACATTACTTGTCTGTACACAAATGGTTATAACAACTAGAGAAGTGAAGAAAGGTTACACAAACCATACCATTTTGGAAAGAAGACAACCTGCCGCATCTAATGAGGGGTGAATTGCCTTCTTATCCCAAGCCTGTTGTGCCCAAATGCTTCCAGAAGGTGGCACTATAGGAAAAAAAATGGCATTTTCTTACATTTCTGCCCCTTCAAATGTACAGAAATCTGTAAAAACCATGGAATTTCCAGCAGTATCCATTAGCTAGTGCTCTTAGGAGAAAAATGACACCCCATTGGCATGAGTTGACCTACCTCAGGGGGCGCTATAAGTGCAAAACGACACCTACTACAACTTTTAATTTTTCTAACATTTTCTCAAACATTACTTGTCTATACAAAAATGGTTCTAACAACTACAGAAGTGAAGAAAGGGTACACAAACTATACCATTTTGGAAAGAAAACAACCTACCGCATCTAATGAGGGGTGACTTGCCTTCTTACCCCAAGTCTGGTGTGCACAAATGCCTCCAGAAGGTGGCGCTAATGAAAAAAAAAAGGCATTTTCCTCTGTGTCCAATCCACGGCAATGGACTGTGGGTGTAGGCTCCGCCTTCCAGCTGGTAGGACCAAACAAATTATAAATTAAATGCTCCACCTCTCCTTACTCAGTTAATTTGGTCCTACCAAGCTGGAGGACGGGGCTTAGGCCCTCAGCTCCACTTCTGTAGGTTGGACAGGGAGGAAAGACAAGACATGCAGTTTTATGTATGCTGCCTATCAACGCAGCATACATCCTCTTTAACTTACCGGCACAATCTGGGTCCGCTTTCAACCGGACTTGCAGAACGCCGGATTAGCACTCAGAACGCGGGGCTCTTTCGGTGACTCCATGTGAGCCTTCCGCTCTCCTCAGCAGTGGCAGATTACTTCCTCCCAGACAATCTGGGACGTGTCGCGCCAAACCAGAGGCGCCAATGGGAACGCACGCTTTCTCCCCTGCCTAACAGGAAGAAGCGTCGCGTGCGTTTCACAGGTGGAACGCAAAAGAGGAAATGCTGTTTCGGCGGTCCAGGAATAAAAGGGGAGCAGGAGACTTCATTCGGTGGATATGTAAGTGTTTATTTATTGTTATACTATTGCTGTATTCTTGCTTAGTGTCACCATGTCTAAGGACAAGGCAGAAAAATCTAAGACTTCTTCAGATCCTCCTAAAGAAGATAAATCTGCTCCTAAATTTAAGGGATGTGCTGGGTGTGAAGCTAAGATTCCTATTTCTGATTCTTCTAAGCTCTGCAATGACTGCCTTAAAAAGATAGCCAGTCCTGAGGTCCCAGCTCAGTTCTCAGAATTCCTAGGCTGGATGAAGTCTTCTATGCAGGAGACATTCCAGTCTATGCAAGACGCATCTAGGAAAAGACCTAGAGTGGCAGACCCCCAGGAAGGTCCCTCTTACGCAGACGATGAAGATACAGCCAGTATCATGGATATAGAGTCAGGAGGCTCATCTGTAGAAGAAGGGGAGCTTACTGAAGAAGCCACCTCCTTCAGCATTGATAAGATTGATAATCTGGTCAGGGCCATGAGAAAAACACTAGGCCTGACTGATACTCAGAAAGAATTGAACGTGATAGATTCAGCCTTTGTGGGATACAAGAAAGAAGCTCCAACTTTTCCAGTGCATAGCTCCATACAGGATATTATTACTAAGGAATGGAAAATGGCGGATAAACGCCCTCAGAACACAAGGAGAATGCAAAAGATGTATCCTTTCCAGGAGGAAGATATCAATTCTTGGATTACGTCACCTAAAGTTGACGCAGCAGTGGCTCACATATCAAGGCGAACCACTTTATTACTGGAGGATGGTACTACTCTTCGAGATCCTATGGACAAGAGGGCTGACTCAGCTCTGAAAAAGCAATTCTCAATAATTGGACAAAATCTTAAAGTCGCTACTGCTATGGCATGCGTCTTTCGTACCCTAAGAATCTGGCTAAACGATTTTGAAGAGAAAGTAGACTCATCTGTGTCAAGATCTCGCCTACTGAAAGAACTTACTCCAATCAAAGAGGCCATTAGCTTTTCTTGTGACGCTACTTTGGATAACATCAGAGGTCTAGCAAAATCTTCAGCTCTCTCTATTTCTTCAAGAAGAGCCCTTTGGATAAAAGCTTGGGAAGCTGATGCCACTTCAAAGAACAAGTTGGTCTCACTTCCTTTTTCAGGACTCAAGTTATTTAGAACTCAACTGGAAGATATTATTAAGCAATCTTCAGGTGGTAAGAGTCAGTTCCTTCCTCAGCAGAAGAAAACTAGATCTCCCCCTTCTAGACCCTTGTCTTCCAGGAAGCAATCCTTTCGTGACTCCAGAAGATATCGTCCAGGGAAAGCATACGAACAGCGTCAGCAGACTTCATCCCAGGGATCTAGACCTGGTGGCCGTAAAGGTTTCCAGGGAAAACCCCATAATCAACAGAACACCCAATGAAGCAAGCTTAGCCCCATCTCCAGCTCCAGTAGGGGGCAGACTGGAGCTGTTCAGAGACGCCTGGGAAAGAATAAATCCAGATCGTTGGGTGCGTCAGATATTGGAGATGGGGTACAGCTTAGAATTTCAATCTGTCCCAGAGATACAGATTTTCAAGTCCTCAAAAATCAAGAATCCTCAGCTAGTAGCCAGAATGAACAAGGAAATCCAGGTTCTTCTGCAGAATCAAGTCATAGAGGAAGTTCCGAAGACCCAAGAATTCCATGGGATCTATTCAATAATTTTCTCGGTTCCCAAACCTTCCTCGGATTTGCGAATCATCTTGGATTTAAAGAAGATCAACACCTTCTTGAGGATTCGAAAATTCAAGATGGAAACAACCCAATCGGCCATGAAGATGATTCATCCAGGTTCATATCTAACCAGAATAGATCTGAAGGATGCATATTACCATATTCCAGTCCATTGTTCCCACAGGAGGTATCTTCGGTTTCACTTTCAGAAGAGACACTACCAGTACAAAGTATTACCCTTCGGTCTAGCCTCTGCACCTCGAGTATTCACGAAGGTTTTGTCAGTAGCCATGGCAGCTTTACGTCAAATGAAGATAACAGTCGTTCCTTACCTGGACGACATATTGATCATTGCAGATTCAAAGGTGGAATCAGAGAACAGCACAAAGAGATGCAGAAATCTTCTAGCAGAACTAGGTTGGATCATAAACATAAGAAAGAGCCAGCTTCTTCCATCACAATCCCTAGTGTTCCTGGGAGTGAACTTCAACACAGTCCTGAACACAGCCCATCTTTCCGAGGACAGACAAGACCGAATTCTTCACAGGATTTCCTTATTCCTAAGGAAGCAGTCACAGACAGCAGAAGAATTCTCCAGGCTGCTGGGAAACCTGTCATCCACATACCAGATTCTTCCTTGGGCCAGATCACATGGCAGGGCAACTCAGCAGAATTATCTCCTGTTCTTCAGGAAGGATCCGAACAATCCTTCTCTGAGGATTCCCATTTTTCCCTCAACCAGGAAAGAGCTCAACTGGTGGTGCAACAGATCCCATCTATCAGCAGGAAAGTCTCTACTACCCACAGTATGGGAAATTATCACCACGGATGCCAGCAAGACCGGCTGGGGAGGTCTTTGGCGACAGAAGGCGGTTCAGGGAACGTGGACGTCGGAAGAACAGATCCAACACATCAACTTTCTAGAGCTCTTAGCCATCTGGAACACCCTAAAGCTTCTAGGACAAGAGATCAGAGGCTTAAACATCCTAATAAGATCAGACAACACAGTAGCTGTACGGTATCTTCTAAATCAGGGAGGAACAAGAAGCAGGAAACTCAACAACCTTGCCATCAGAATTCTCAGATGGGCAGAATCCCACCTAGCTTCTCTATCTGCAACTTACATCTCAGGAAACCTCAACAGGGAGGCGGATTTTCTAAGCAGGAACAGACTGGACCCAGGGGAATGGGCCTTGAACAAACAGATATTTCTGGACATCATATCTCATCTAGGAAAGCCATCCATAGATCTAATGGCAACAAGAGAGAACACAAAGTGTCCAAAGTTCTTCTCCAGATGGAGGTCCCAGAGTTCGATGGGACAGGACGCTCTTCAGTACCCTTGGAGATTTCATCTAGCATACATATTTCCGCCCCTCCCGCTTCTGACCGAGGTAATACAGAAGATAAAGAGGGACAGAGCAGAAGTTATATTGGTGGCCCCGGATTGGCCGAGAAAGATATGGTACCCAGACCTTCTCCGAATGTCTACCCTTCCTCCAATCAGTCTCCCTCAACATCCTCAACTGTTGACACAGGGACCCATCTGCCATCCAGATCCATCTTTTTGGAAACTGAAGGCTTGGCGGCTGAGCGGAGCTCATTAAGGCTCAAAGGTCTCAAAGACTCTGTCATTGACACTATTCTGGCTGGTCGCAGACCTTCATCCACCAGAATATATTATAGAGTATGGTCTACCTTTCAGAAATGGTGCTCATCTAAGAATTTAAATAGAGACTTGATCAACGCTGCAGTTATTTTAGAATTTCTTCAGGAGGGCTTTGACAAAGGCCTTCGCCCAGCATCTCTAAAGGTGCAATTATCGGCTTTATCTGCAGTTTTAGCTTTTCCCTTCGCAGATCAATATGTAGTCCGCAGATTCATGTCTGCTATTACTAAAATCAAACCTACCATTCGTGAAATTGTTCCCCCATGGGATTTGAATTTGGTACTGCAGCAACTCTGTACTCACAAGAATTTTGAGCCTTTGGAAGAAATTTCCATTAAACATTTAACCTTAAAAACTATTTTTCTTACTGCTATCACCTCAGCTCGCAGAGTTGGTGAATTACAGGCTTTATTATGCTCCTCCCCTCACCTTGTTTTTCATCATGATAAGGTAGTTTTGCGCCCTAGACCATCCTTTAGGTCAAAGGTAGTTTCTACTTTCCATTTAAGTCAGGAGATAATCCTCCCTCCCATCTTTTTGTTCAAATCCTGCTAACAGTAAGGAACAGGAGCTAAATAAATTAGACCTTGTTAGATGCCTAAAAACTTATCTTCTCAGAACTAAGAAGTTCAGAAAGTCGGAAGCTTTATTTGTTCACCATTCAGGTAAATTTAGAGGAACTGCAGCCTCTAAAGCTTCTATTTCCAGATGGATTAGACAATGTATCACTCTGGCCTATGAATCAGCTCGCCTAGATCCCCCTAGAGGGCTGAAAGCTCACTCTACCAGATCGGTTTCTACCTCTTGGGCACAAAAAGCCATTGCCTCTCCAGAGGAAATCTGCAAGGCAGCAACTTGGTCCTCTGTGTCCACTTTCATAAAGCACTACAAGTTGGACTTATTCTCTTCAGTGGACACTAAATTCGGCAGGAAAGTGCTTGAAGCAGTCATCCCTGCCTCTGACTAATTTCCCTCCCTGTCCTTGGGGAACTGCTCTGGTAAGTCCCACAGTCCATTGCCGTGGATTGGACACAGAGGAAAAGGTGAAATTTACTCACCGATATTTTGTTTTCCTCTGTGTCCTTCCACGGCAACCCAACCCAGGTTAGAGTTGGTATATGTATCGTTCCTATATATCTTGATAATATTGAATATTGGAATATATGTTATTATTATGATCTTTTACTAACTAAATGTCTGTATGTTTTACAGCTTGGTTAACAGAATAACTGAGTAAGGAGAGGTGGAGCATTTAATTTATAATTTGTTTGGTCCTACCAGCTGGAAGGCGGAGCCTACACCCACAGTCCATTGCCGTGGAAGGACACAGAGGAAAACAAAATATCGGTGAGTAAATTTCACCTTTTCTTACATTTCTGCCCCTTCAAATGTACTGAAATCTGTAAAAACCATGGAATTTCCAGCAGTATCCATTAGCTAGTGCTCTTAGGAGAAAAATGACACCCCATTGGCATGAGTTGACCTACCTCAGGGGGTGCTATAAGTGAAAAACGACACCTACTACAACTTCTAATTTTTCTAACATTTTCTCAAACATTACTTGTCTATACAAAAATGGTTATAACAACTACAGAAGTGAAGAAAGGGTACACAAACCATACCATTTTGGAAAGAAGACAACCTACCGCATCTAATGAGGGGTGACTTGCCTTCTTACCCCAAGTCTGGTGTTCACAAATGCCTCCAGAAGGTGGCGCTAATGAAAAAAAAAGGCATTTTCTTACATTTTTGCCCCTTCAAATGTACTGAAATCTGTGAAAACCATTGATTTTTCAAATGTATTCTTTAGCTATGGCTCTTAGGAGAAAAGTGACACCTCATTCGTATGAGTTCACATACCTTAGGGGGCGCTACAAGTACAAAACTACACCAACCTCTAATTTTTCTAACATTTTCTCAAACATTACTTCTCTATACAAAAATGGTTATAAGAACTAGAGAAGTGAAGAAAGGGTACACAAACGATACCATTTTGGAAAGAAGACAACCTGCCGCATCTAGTGAGGGGTGACTTGCCTTCTTACCCCAAGCCTGGAGTGCACAAATGCCTCCAGAAGGTGGTGCTAATGAAAAAAAAGGCATTTTCTTACATTTCTGCCCCTTCAAATGTATTGAAATCTGTAAAAACCATGGAATTTCCAACTGTATCCATTAGCTATTGCTCTTAGGAGAAAAATGACACCCCATTGGTATGAACTGACCTACCTTAGGGGGCGCTACAAGTACAAAACTACTACTGCTACAACCTCCTGATTTCTCTAACATTTTCTCAAACATTCTTGCGTGTATGAAAATGGTTATAACAGCTATAGAAGTGAAGAAAATGTAGCAAAACCATACCATTTTGGAAAGAAGATAACCTGCCGCATCTAATGAGGGGTCACTTGCCTTTCTACCCCTAAGTTAGTGTGCACAACTATTTACAGAATGTGGTGCTACAGAAAAAAAAAATTTTTTTTTTTTTTTTTTTACAAATCAGTCACTTCAAAGATACGAAAATGGTTCAACACCATGGGATTTCCTAGGAGGACCTCCTGCCAGCCTACGATAAATGGTACCCCACTGCTGTGGGATGACATACCATATTGGGTGCCGGGAGTGTAGCTACCAGTTGAACAAGGATGGGGAAGCAAACAGTGTACGTATGATTCTATGGCTATCAGTGGTCAGTCAGTGTACGTGAGGACCTGTGACTGCCAGTGAAACCAGGTGGGGGGAGGGACGAGGGGTCAGGCAGTGTATGTGGGTATATCTACCACTGGGCAGAGCGCAAGTATGGCAGTGGTAGTGGGGGAGGTAAGGTAGTACATATGGGGGATCTGTGACTACCACTGTGCACTGTAAGTCCCCCACATACACTGTTTGATTTCCAGCCTGAATCCAGTGCGTATTGGCACCTGGGTTTACCAGTAGGCAGTGGAACCAGGCTGGGGGGGTCAAACTGTGGGAATGGGACTGCCAGTAGGCTGTGGAACTGGGCTGGTGATAAGGGTATGGGGGGGATTGAGTCATTTTATGTGCATGCCACAGGGATGTCCAATGCATTGCAAAGCAATGCAATTGACCCCCTGTCGCACACAGAGGGTTCTTTTTTTAAAAAAAAAAAAAATTCTTCTTTATTCATAGCTTGTTGGGTGGCCTTAGGGCCCCCCAACAAGCTTTGAATGTAAAGCAATAGTAAAAAAAAAGTCCTGTGTGTGCCACAGGAGGGGGTCTAAAATGAACCCCCTCCCCTGTGGCACACAGAGGGTTAATTTTTTTTTTGGTCTGTTTTTTATAGACCTCATTGGGGGGCTTCAGGACCCTTCCTTATGTCCACCAATGAGGTCTTAGTAAAAAAAAAATATGGGCTAAAAGAATTGACCCTGTGAGTGTCACAGGGTTCTCCAGCACATTGCAAAGCAATGTGCTGGGGACCACTGCGGTACTCACAGAGTTAATTTTTTTTAATTATTATCAGACCTTGTGGGGGGACATCAGGAATTCTCCTGATGTCCCCCCAACAATCTCTGATTATAAAATACTAAAATATATTCCTATGTCTGCCACAGGAGGGGGGCTCTGCAATGAACCCCCTCCCCTGTGGCACACACAGGGTTAATTTTTTTTTTTTTTCTATTTTTTATAGACCTCATTGGGGGGCTTCAGGACCCTTCCTTATGTCCCCCAATGAGGTCTTAGTAAAAAAAAAAATATGGGCTAAAAGAATTGACCCTGTGAGTGTCACAGGGTTCTCCAGCACATTGCAAAGCAATGTGCTGGGGACCACTGCGGTACTCACAGAGTTAATTTTTTTTTTAATTATTATCAGACCTTGTGGGGGGACATCAGGAATTCTCCTGATGTCCCCCCAACAATCTCTGATTATAAAATACTAAAATATATTCCTATGTCTGCCACAGGAGGGGGGCTCTGCAATGAACCCCCTCCCCTGTGGCACACACAGGGTTAATTTTTTTTTTTTTCTATTTTTTATAGACCTCATTGGGGGGCTTCAGGACCCTTCCTTATGTCCCCCAATGAGGTCTTAGTAAAAAAAAAAATATGGGCTAAAAGAATTGACCCTGTGAGTGTCACAGGGTTCTCCAGCACATTGCAAAGCAATGTGCTGGGGACCACTGCGGTACTCACAGAGTTAATTTTTTTTTTAATTATTATCAGACCTTGTGGGGGGACATCAGGAATTCTCCTGATGTCCCCCCAACAATCTCTGATTATAAAATACTAAAATATATTCCTATGTCTGCCACAGGAGGGGGGCTCTGCAATGAACCCCCTCCCCTGTGGCACACACAGGGTTATTTTTTTTTTTTTGGTCTATTTTTTATAGACCTCATTGGGGGGCTTCAGGACCCTTCCTGAAGCCCCCCAATGAGGTCTCTTTAATAAAAATATGGGGTGCAAAAATTGACCCTGTGAGTGCCACAGGGATTCCCAGTGCATTGCAAAGCAATGCACCAGGGAACCCTGCAGCACTCACAGGGTTCATTTTTTTATTTATTTTTCTTTTTAATTTTTATTTTTCTTTTCAGACCTCGCTGGGGCACATCAGGACCCCTCCTGATGTGCACCCAGTTATTGATCTCCCAGCCGATTGGGCTGGGAGCTCAATATGGCGACAGAAGGAGAGCAAAAGCTCTCCTTCTGTTCACTCCTACCTCCGGTAGGAGTGATCTGCATCGGGGAAAGCCTTGTAACGTCATCGGTGACTATGTCACCGATGACGTTGGGAGGCTTCCCCCGGTCCCGCCCACTCCTACCCGGAAGTTCGGGTAGGAGAGGAGGGATAGGAGAAGCTCCGCTTCTCCTTAGTAAATATTGATCTCCCAGCGCGATCGGCTGGGAGATCAATACCTGGGGGGACATGAGGAGTAATCCTCATGTCCCCCCACGAGTGCCAGGAATTTTTTTTTTTTAAATGCGGCCACTGCATGCCGGTTATACCGGCCTATGCAGTGACCGCATTTAAGCTGTACAACGTACGAGCTTGGCACAGCAGGTACAGCTGTCCTCACTCGTACGTTGTACCCACTTGGCACTCTAGGGGTTAAGGTTCAGACTTCTGCTCTCTCTGTTTTCTTTCAGAGGCGCATTGCTATTCTTCCTGATGTCAGCCTTCTTCCAGGGCGTCGCTCATACTCGCCCTGTTTTTAAGACTCCCGCTCCTCAGTGGGATCTTAATTTGGTCTTGGGCATCCTTCAGCGCCCTCCCTTTGAGTCCTTGGCTACTATTCCTCTATGCCTGCTGACGTGGAAAATGGCCTTTCTCCTGGCGATCGTGTCTGTTCATTGTGTCGCGGAGTTACGTACTTTGTCTTGTAAACCACCCTTTTTGGTGTGTCACAAAGACAAGGCGGTGCTTCTCACTTCTCAGGAGTTTCTCCCGTAGGTGGTCTCTGAGTTCCACTTTAATCAGATTGTGGTGCCGTTTTTCTGCCCTGACCCTACCTCTGACAAGGAGAGGGATCTCCACTTGTTAGATGTGGTGCAAGTCCATTAGACAGTCTGACGTGCTGTTCATCATTCCTGAGGGCCCCAGGGCAGGGAGATCTGCATCTAAAGTGACTGATGCGTCTTGGAACAAGTCCACTATTCTTAAGGCCTACGAGCTAAGGAAGAAACCTGTTCCCTTTCAGGTCATGGCTCATTCTACTAGATCTATTAGGTCTTCTTGGGCTTACAAGAATCAGGCCTCCGCTGATCATTTTTGCAAGGCTGCCACTTGGTCGTATGTGCACACCTTTTCAAAGCACTACCGTGCTGATGTGCTGGCATCGGCTGACGCCAGTTTTGGGAGGAAGATCCTTTAGACAGTCTTGCCTGTCTATGATCTTCTTCGGTTCTTTGGTGCTTCCTTCACTTTTGAGCCCTTTTGGCTCTAGTTCAGTGTGCTGTGTAACAGTCCCTGGGGTTTTGTTATCCCTGTTCAGTGTCGGTTGACACTTTATTTGTTTTGTTGGGCTATTTCTGATCTGATGGTTCATTTCTGCTCTGGTGACTTTGGGGGCCTTGCCTTACTTCCCGCCTCTGGGGAACTCAATGGTTGGACATCCCAAAGTTACCAGTAACATGTATTGGACGACAGAGAAAAGAGGATTTTAGTCTTACCTGTTAAATCCTTTTCTTTTAGTCCATACAGGTTACTGGTCTCCCACTCTGTCAAGGGACCATGCTTGACCATGGGGTCCTTCAGGGTCATGCTCACAGGAGTCTTCTTTCCCTTCTTCTATATAGTCAATAGTTAGTGTCTCAAATCTTACAGGAGCTGATTGGCTAGCTGCAGCCAAGGAGGGAAGGTAGGTCACCCCCACATTCACTTCTAGAATTGTGCCTGCCTACTTAAAGGGGTGGATTCCCTACCAAAAGTTACCAGTAACCTGTATGGACTAAGAGAAAATGATTTAACAGGTAAGACTAAAATCCTCTTTTAGAGATGGCCTATAAGAAGCTTTAGACATGCCAAAGTATCTGGGGTTAGAATCAGATTCTGGGATTCTATTATAGAGTGCCACCAGTGTTGGAGAAATATCACCCTCAAGGGCTTTGTAATATACTCCTCATAAGCCATCTGGGTCTTGAGATTTGCCACTCTTAAGTGTGCGGAGCATTCTGGTGATCCCCCTTGATCATCACATCACAGGGGCTTTTAAGAGATCCTTTTAATCGGGTGTGAGGACAGGGAGGTTCAGAGCATTCAGGAAGGCATACGCTAATTGTTTGCTATCCAGCAATTTGCTATACAATGTTTTGTAGTACATGGCAAATTTCTCATTGATTGAAACTTTTGTCCTAATTTTGCCCTGGCTTGTGTGCTATCATGTTGGTACCATTGGCTGCTTTTACTAGGGAAGCAAAAAGCTTTCCCTGCCTATTGGCTTGTTGAAACCACCCACAAGTTGGACAACTATGCATAAATTGTGCCGCCTCTGTCACCACAGTTGTTTCAATTAGTTGCTTGGAATTTCAGACTGAAAACACACACTGAAGTGAAATGTAGTTTATTGAAATATGCAATGATTAAACAGGTTATGGCCAGAGTTCACAGGAATATGGGAGACATACCCGACCCTGGAATCGTAACAGACACAGACATAAGAGAGACATACAAAACAAACATACAATAAGTAAACAAGTTACTTATCTATCCCCTAACTCTGTAGGATAAACAGACACAGACATAAGAGAGACATACAAAACAAACATACAATAAGTAAACAAGTTACTTATCTCATCCCCTAACTCTGTAGGATAAACAGACACAGACATAAGAGAGACATACAAAACAAACATACAATAAGTAAACAAGTTACTTATGGGTGACATACACAACAAACATACAATAAGTAAACAAGTTACTTATGGTAGACATACAGAACAAACATACAATCAGTAAACAAGTTACTTATCTCTAATCCCCTGGAGCAAAACAGCAGTGTGTGAGAGCCCTACACACTAACTCCTAGGATCACATACAGGTGAATAGCCCGACAAACCAGACGTCCCAAATGGCTCTCCACAAAAATGGCTCTGACCACTGCTGTCTTGGTTACAGGTTAAAATACAGACTACGCCCTAAGATGTCTAAAACTACGCATGCGTATGTGCTTGATTATATAACACTGAAAATAGTGACATCTCTAAATGATACAGGTAAACACTACGTCTTACAGTGCCTGCCCCTCTGCTGTTGCGAAACCTAATGCAGAGCATTAACCCCCAACTGACCGTGAGGAGAACACCAAAAACCATTCCTTACAACAGTCTTGTGTCTCCCTAGCTGCTCTGTATATTAATCTGTTGGAGGGGGTGTTGTGGATGAGACAGGGCCCTCTGCAACTGAGCGAGTTCCTGCCATGTTTTTTTTTTTTTTTTTTTTTCATTTAGCCACTTAGTTAAGAATATAACCTCTCAGGACTGCCACTGAGGATTGCCAGTATAAAAATGGGTCTGACCTACTGTACGTTGTGTAATAAAGGCCTCAAATTCATGCAAGGCATTGTGAAGGCCCTGGCGAAAGGCGCCTAAGAAGGTTAGGTGTGAGTGCATTCTCCAATTAAAAGTGGAATACCAAGGAGATGGCAGTTCCCGTGTCATGGAGATAGGAGCATGGACAGATATGAGAATGTTGTGTATTCTACAATCAGGCTATCCACTATCCTAACCCCCAATAAATAGTCGATTCTGGAAATGTGTCATGGGTATGCGAGTAGAACGCTTAGTCTACATTTGCTGGATGAACAGTCCTCCATACATATTCTCAACCTAGTCCGGCCATCAGGGATCCTTTATAGGGCTCGACCTACCTCTCTGCAGTTGTCCAGGTACTCTACTCCTATCAAGCACGTGATCCACCACACAATAAAATCACCCCACCCAATAGCAATGTAGAGTGGGTAAGTTCAACAAGATCTGAAATAGAGTAGAACAGAATGAGAGTGGTAGGTCAGTAGGGTCATAGTGTAACGGTTTTATTTGACACTCAGACACAGTAGGTTAGGTAAAACACAGTTTTATTGAACAAACTCAGAATAACAATAACCCTCACGGGTCCAGTAATATATATACACAATATAGTACTGACACAGGACAGGATACAGTAATAAATACCCACATGGGTCCAGTATATGTACAATTTAGTAATAATAATATACTGACACAGGTCAGGTAAAGTTTGTGTGATACTCAAAAGAGGCAGCAATGAATGGGTTACTATTAGGCCAGGAAGACTGACCGGCCCTAATAGCGCAGGGCCCTTAAGACTCTCACTCTGCAGAGAGTGCACAAATAGCGAGTAATGCCACAGAAGTAAGCAGAGGCCCAGGACAAGCTTGTGGACTGCCGTACCAGTAACTGAGGACTGCGACTGTATGCCTGGAAGGGCACCCAACGGAGACTGCACTGATAGAAATCCGGTGGAATATGGCAACTTCCCCGAAGGGGTTAACGAACGCTCAGACCAATGTCGACTGCCTGATATAGAGAACAGCCTGAGGTGCCCAGAGTAAGACCAAAGTCAGCTGGTGGCAGGAAAAAAGGGTCAAGCGTACCGTGGTGCCCAGATGGATGAATCACACCGGAATGTTGCCCGCACGACACAGACTGTTTACCGAGACTAGACTGCTGGAATGACAATGAGACAACAGTGACTCTGTCCGGAGACAGAAAGGAACCCGGATGACAGCCCCAAACCGAGTACCGGATGGGGCCATAGGCAGGTCCTAATACACAGACAATGGAGCCCCAAACTGGGCCGGTACACAGAGCAGGAACGTCAACCAATCCGAGTCGGTACACAGAGCAGGAACATCAGCCAAGCCGGGTTGGTACACAGAGCAGGAACAAGATAGCAAAGTAGTCAGGCAGTCCGGGTTGGTACACAAAGCAGGAACGGATACAGCAGAGTAGTCAGGCAGTCCGGGTCATACACAGAGATCACACGAGAAACTGGAACAATCGCTGGTAACGGAAACACTACGAAAGGGAACCGGAGAAGTGACAAGGCCCAGTATTTAAGGACAAATACTGGGTGGGACAAAGCCACTTCAACCAATAAGAATCAGCAGGAAGTAAAACTGACAGAATGTCGCCAGCATAGCATGGGCACCGTGATACATAGAGATTAGAGGGTTTACAAATGGCCTTTGAGCATGCAATCAAGTATGATATATTGGCCATCTGGGTCCTGTATACTGGTGCTATCAACCCTCTTATGAATTAAAATTGAAACCCCCTGCTTTTCAGAAGTGTATGGTGCTGCAACACCTTTTCCTTTCCCATTGGTATTGTAGTTTGTGTTCCTCCTGCATGAGATCTGTTTTCTGAAGCAGTGCTAAGTGGGTATTCAGCTGGTCTTGGTGAGGCAAAATTTGCATAAGATTGATAGGAAGAAGGGTCGCTATCCTACGTCATGGTGGTATGAGAACACTAGAAGGATATTGCCTGCATATCTCAAATATGTCTGCCCGGTAGTGAAGGGGATGTGGCTTGCCATTAAACCAATTATAACGCCCCACGCTCATCCAAAGCCCCAGCCCTCAACAGAAAGTTAGAACATAGTTTATTTCTCAATCTTTTAGACTGCTTTGCTAACATCGTATTAGAGGAATTTGGTTTCCTCGAGATACGAATCGAACTCCAAACAGCTCCATATCTCATCCATTACTCCAACTGAAAACAACATTCCCAATTAGTCACACAGATGTTTTGCTGCTTTGTCTGGTGGTCGCAGGCACGCATTTCTGTCCCTGAATGCGATGTTTGTTTTATATGCACTCATTCTATTTGACTAATTGATTCCCACCTCCATGTAGGCCTATATTTACTTCCCAGGGCCTAAGGTCAGTGGCCCTTACATGCTGTTCCTGTGATTACTTGTTACATTTGCTCCTCTTTGTGACCCTGGTTTTGCTTCCGTTCTCGCTGCGTGTATTACCCCAGCTTGTCTGACCATCCACACCAGTTCTGACCTGTGGCTCTGGCTGACTACTCACTCCATGTATAACTCTGGCTTTTCTGACTATCCACTCGGGTTCTGACCTGTGGTTGTGGCTGACTACTCGCTCTGTGTATGACCCCGGCTTGTCTGACTATCCACACGGGTTCTGAACTTTAGCTCTGGCTGACTGCTCTGTGTTAACCCCAACTTGCCTTACTATTCACCCTGGTTCTGAACTGTGGCTCTGGCTGTCTACTCGCTCTGTGTATCCTATACTCATTGGGCTGTTCTCATTAGCGGTACTGTGGCTTGTGCTGTCCTCCGCTCGGTTTACCACTGTCCCCATTCTGTACCACACGGTAGAGAACCAGCCTATGATTCTATCTCCCAAGGATGTATAAGGCGCCCAACGGAATCTGAGTATTACCGTGTGGTAGTACTGAGTGGTACAGGTCTCGGTAGTGGACTATGGCCTGTCCGTTTTATGTTCTGGGGCTTTGCTGGGGAATTAATATTATTGTGTATCTTTAATAAAGGTGGTTTTACTTCAATATACCTGTCTCTGACCTTCATTTGTACTGGTTACCATGACAGGTGCATCTTCATAGATTAGCTTGACTCAGCAGAGAACTCCTTATTATTGGTGCAGAAGAGCAGTTCTCTGACTGGGATCCACTGCTCCTGAGTGCCACAACTAATAGGTATTGGTGGCTTGGTGGTGGGAGAGAGAGAGAAAGGAAGAAGGGGGGGAGCGGAAGGGAGAAAAGAGTGTTAAGCAAGAAATAACAACTGTAAGTAATATATGGGGGAGGGGGGAGAATGACTGACTAATAAGCAGGCATCGACTACCTGGCACAGGTCACTGGAGCAGGCTTATATGTAAGTGGTTGCTTTTTCCATTACTAGATGAACGGTTGGTAAAGTCAGAAAGCTCTAACCTGTTGGGGCATGCTGCAGCCCACTGTGTCCTCCTTGTGGAAAATAAGCAGCTTATCTGGGTATTGTAGGATTACACCTTTCTCAGAGAGCACTTTACAAATGGAGGTAAAGTCCTTCCTCCTCATCAAAAAGACTGCCAAAAAGTTCTGTAATAGAAATAATCCGTTGTTGAAATGTTGAAAGGAGCCACATTTCCTGTAAGCCCTCACGGGTTTAACCGTGTCCTGAAAGTTCGGAAGCTTGAAGATCACTGGCCTGGGTTTTTTTAAGGCTCATTCAACCAGGCGCTCCCATTCTGTGGGCTGTCTCAATAGTGGAAGAAGTTGTATCTTCGTTGCCAGAGAGCAACTTAGGAAGCTGGTTGGCGAAGAAGACCCCAACTCTGGTTGCCGATGATCTGCAGGTTGTTTCTCCTACTCCTGTTCTCCAGATCTTCAGGCTCACCCCAGAGTAGGTTATTAGTTTCAGACAGTCATGATGCGTTGGAGAAGAGTAGATAGCTCATTCTCACATGAAGACATTCTGGTAGCTGTCCTATCTTTTATTCATGAGTTTTTATCCCTCCAGGATTTGGCTTACCGATGACTGCAGGCCATCAAACTATTTCTCCATCGTTGGAGAAACCATCTCCATTACAGCCTATGCAGTTGCCTCCACCATTGCCGGATGAGGGTGGAGTGGTGTTCTCAGCAGATCATCTTCCATGAAGTTATCTAGTGTCTGACCCATAGGGGTGGAGGCAGGGCCCTCAGTGTAGACATGGTACCTGAGAGATGATTGGCTAAACAGGTGTGTGAAAGAAGGAGCAGTGCTCAACGGATGTTACGGTTTTTACGACACTCAGACCAAGGTTAGAAATAAAACAGTTTTATTGAGGTAAAATTAAGGAACAGCGCCCCTGGGGGCCAGAATAGGTAAAGCAGTAAGGCAAGTAATGGATGAATTACAGGCCCAATGTAGCAGGAGCAGGTAGCATGAGCAGAAACACAAGATAAAGGGTTATATAAAGGGTTAAAACCAAGTTCAAATACTCAGTCTCTGTGGTGGTGATTAGGCCAATGCCCGGTGCTATAAACAGTCCCAGAGTAGTGAAGAAAGCAAGCTCAAGCAGTGCGACTGAACTGAATCACAACCAGATAGCTGAATCGTAATGCCCAATAGTATAGTAAGGACCAACTGGAGCTGGAGCCAATACCCCCACTGGGGTGCGATAACGGAGGAGAGACACTGCCAGAGTCAATAGAGCCAGAACCAGTTGCACCCCTAGGTGCGGTAACCGGGGAGACACTGCATATGCAAATGGAACCGGAGCCAAGAGCACCCCTTGGGTGCGGTAACGGAGGAGACACTGCACAAGCCAATATACCGTGTATATACAAGTGTTAAACGGCTCAGGATCGGAGGCAACAAGCTCGGCAAGTGTATAAAGACAGGCATGGTAACGGAGGCAACAAGCACAGCAAGTGTTGTCTGACGGACTCGGTACAGAGGCAACAGCTCGGCAAGTACTCTTTGGCAGGCTCGGTAACGGAGGCAACAGACAGGCTCAATAACGGAGGTCACAGTAACCACAGGGGGCGTGATCAGTCAGGGCAAGCTGCGAGCAAGCTTCAGAATGTCGCCGGGCAAAAGCCCAGAGTCCGCAGGAATACTGGAAGCAACACGGAGCAGGAACGTCAGCCAGAGCCGGGTCAATCACGGAGCAGGAACGTCAGCCAGAGCCGGGTCAATCACGGAGGAGGAACAGCAGAGTAGTAAGACGAGCCGAGTCGGTACACAGGAACGCAGGAACACAGCAACAAAGGCACAGGAACAGGAACACCACGAAAGGGCACCTGACAGGTGTCATAGGCCCAGTATATAAAGGGACACCCTGGGCGGACCAATCAAGCTCCGCCAATGGAAGAGTGCCACCACAGAGAGTGACAAGGAATCACGGGGATCGTGATAACGGACAAGTAGGGGTTGTAGTAAAACCAGTGAGGTAGAACTCTGCATAATGTTATGATGTGTACATTCATGAATCTGCTCCCACACAGGCCTCAAGGGCAGGTACTCATGGGTCAGTACTGCAGTGTGATCTTTGCAGAGTTGAGATTCACACAAATTTTGACACCACCAGACAGAGGCCAACACAGTGACACCTGAACACATGGACAGCACTCCACACCGCAGTTCAGCAACACAGCTTGGAGGGACGTCAAACAAGGACAGAATACTTGTCAAACCCAGCCTGAATGGTAGCGGTCAAGTCTGTTAAACCCCCTTCATGCTGTCTACAACAACATCATGCACAGCACATAAACAATGCACACCATCATGTTTGAGGGAAGATATGACTGTTATGTGTATCACAATGTCATACATAGAGTGACAAAGAGGTCAGCACACAACCCCTTGAGTGCAACTGGGATAAGCAATGCATTGTTTCACAATACATTGGCTAATCCCCTGGCAATCAGAGGGTTATGGGACATAGCAAGTAGGGGATATGACATGTTGTTTGCAGTATTGGTACTGCATGTCAGGGCTAGGCGATGTACATGTAGGTAGTTAGTCCAAGTGGAATAGTCAAGGATCAGCTTTCTGCATCATATGTAGCCTGCAGAGTGTGGATGGCCAGGGGGCATTCACCGCCATCACAACTCTGCAGGACATATGTGATTCACAAGGCTCAACCATGACTAGGGGGGACATGCACTAGAGTGTCAGAAAGAGGTGACAATGTGTACATGAGAACTGCAGTGTCATCACATCTGCAATCCCTGTGTTAATCTGTGGAGCCAATGCACTGAGATCTAAACAACCTGTGACATATCAGTGCTTATGCTCCATAGCATAACATATGAAAGAGTAGAAGTAACCTCCAATTGTGTTGCATAACCCCGCCCATGTCTGCTGCGTGTTTGGATTCCAGCCGTCCTGGAGTCTGTTTGATGTGTCCTCCAGCTGATTGTGTTGTTGGGTTCCACAGTGCATGGTTGGTGGTGTGCTCTTTCTGCCTGTTAGTATTGCTGAGATCATTGGTCGGGCTCAGTGGTCATTGGTCATCACCTGTGCATTGATGTTCGCAGAGGCCCTAGTATGTTTGCTGTCGAGGTCTAGGTGATATACATGCAGTGGGCTTGTATAACTCAAAGTGTGTTGGTCCAGTTCTTTTCACCACATGTATCCAGATGTATGGGGATGCCTTGCCATACTCACACCAGGATACATATGATGACTAAAGCTACACTACTGTAAGTTTTATGAACCCATGTATTAGATGCTGTCAGGTTCAGCAATCAGTGTGTGTCAGGATGGTAACCAATGCATTGCATTGGAGGAAAATGTTGCAGTTTAACTTGAGTTATCCCTAACTCCAGCATCTGAATGGCTCTGGGGTTCTCTTTTACATTGTCCTCAATGGGCGGTATTTTGATTGTTTGGCTTGGTTTCAAAACTGCAGTTATTTCTTAAGTGTGGGAACATTTGCATCGCATACTTGACTTAAAGAAAAAAAAAAAAAAAAAAACCCTGCCGTTTTTTTCTGTTGACACCAACATTTGCATCGAACCCTAAATGCATGTTTCAGTGTTACTTTCTGCATCTTTCATGTTATAAATAATTCTTGGAATATTGTAGCTGAGACACAAGGGTTTACAAATCCATCCAAAAACCACTGGGGAAAAAAGTTCCATGTAACACTCCCTTATCTGTCTTTTCTGCATTAAGGTTCATTACTCTTGATAAGTGCGGTTACAAAAAATCAATAATGAAACCATCATGGTTGGAAGTTAATTAATGTGACTCAATCTGTATATTTGCATGCAGTACACAAAACATTAGGAAAAAGCCAGGTGAACAGTCCTGCGTGTATTACAATAATTCTACTTTGAATTATACATATTTTGTACATAAAGAACACTCTGGAGGCTTATGAAGTGTTACATCATTAGAGTAGGATGTGATGCTGTTATGAATCTCCAGAAGCTCAGTGCAAATTGCATAAATTGGCAATTGTGTCATTAGATTGAAGGAAAAATAATGTTCACAACAATTTAAAGGAATAGTAATGTTTAATATTGGGAGGGGGGATATATATATATAATCTATATATTGCTATTTATTTATTTATTTATTTTTTTACAGGTTTTATCCTGCTGAGTAAAACAAGGGTACCCTCACTGCTGAGAAATTTTTTATTCAAAAGTTGTTGAAGCTCAGACGTGCACCTGAAGTCTTTTACAGTGGCTTTGTTTGCTACAGTATACTATAGAGGTTTATGATCAGTGACCAAAGCTGTCAATAGATTTATTGTGGTGCTGTTACTACAACAAATGTCAGTCCATGGCTGTAGTGCAAGTTTGAGGTGCAATAACTCTTTAATGAAACCCCTCGGCACTCGGAGTACACTTGTTTGTGTTCAATAGGTTAAAGCCTTCAAAATATACAGTAAAATGCAAAAGTTTTAGGCTGTAATTTGAGAATGCTTTAAAAAAGAGACATGTTAATAGTCTGTTCATCAATTAACAAAATGCTTAGATTGTGAATAGAAGAAAAATCAAATCCATATTTGGTGTGACCACCCTTTTGCCTTCAGAACAGCATTAATTCTTCTAGTGTCACGGTTTATTATGACTCTCAGACACAAGTTTTAGGTAAAAATCAATTTTATTGAAATAATAAATTGATAACGTAGGATGGCAATCACATACATACAGATATATACAGAATATAACAAAACAGAAGGCAGACTCTACCGGTCCTGTCAATATACCGGACAGAACACTCTGAAGTAATAGAATGTTAGGCTCTACCGGCCTTGCCAATACCGGGTAAGGCAACCTGCAGATGGAATCGCATAACGGTTCTACCGGCCTTACCAAATTACCGGGCAAGTCAGCCTCAATAGATTCATAATGTAGGCTCTACCGGCCCTGCCAATACCGGGTAAGGCAACCTCAGATGGAATGTGGCAAAAGGTTCTACCGGCCTTACCAATACCGGGCAGGGCAGCCCAGAGATAGTAGCAGCAGTCAGATGGTAATGACAAATTGACAGGATCGTAAGCAACCCAGTGTACACACACTGAGACTAACAGGGGAATCGTAAAGCCGCAAGGCTTTGGAGCAAACCAGCGTCCGCACGCTGGGACCAACACCGAATTGTATAGCCGATAGGCTTAGGAGCAAACCAGTGACCGCACACTGGTGTAACAAGCGAGTTAGTATAGCCGTAAGGCTTAGGAGCAAACCAGCGTCCGCACGCTGGGACCAACACAGAATTGTATAGCTGATAGGCTTTGGAGCAAACCAGTGACCGCACACTGGTGTAACAAGCGAGTTTGTATAGCCGCAAGGCTTTGGAGCAAACCAGCGTCCGCACGCTGGGACCAACACAGGATAGTACAGCCGATAGGCTTTGGAGCAAACCAGTGACCGCACACTGGTGTAAAAAGCGAGTTTGTCTAGCCGCAAGGCTTTGGAGCAAACCAGCGTCCGCACGCTGGGACCAACACAGAATTGTATAGCCGATAGGCTGTGGAGCAAACCAGTGACCGCACACTGGAGTAACAAGCAATGTCGCCGACGCGACCAGGCAGGAGGCCGCCAGGATACAGGAGACAGGCGATGCGATGACAGGAACCAGCAATGATCAGTCAGGTCAGGAAACAGCAGAGAAGAAGTTCAGCAGGAACTGCAACACCAGAGACTAGGCCGGAACCAGGACTGGAAGTACTACAGCATGCAGGAAACACTGGAACAGTAGAGATCAGGAACTCAGGAACACATGAGATCAGGAACTCAGGAACACTGGAACAAAGGCCCAGCTATCACTGGCATAGTGATAGCAAGAAGGTCAGAAACAACACGAAAGGGCAACCAAAGGGTGCCCAATCCAGGTTTAAAGAGGCAATGAAAGGCGGGCTATCTGCAGGCAGCCAGTAGCAGCCCCCTACTGGTGACAGACAAGGAACTGCAGCAATCACGGGCACCGTGATAGTACCCCCCCTTCAAAGACCCCCTCTCCTAGAATAGGGTCTAGGTTTCTGTGGGTAATTGGCATGAAAGGCCCTAGTTAGCCTAGGTGCATGAAGGTCCGTACTATCCACCCATGATCGATCCTCAGGACCATACCCTTTCCAATATACCAGGTACTGTACCCTTCCTCTAAGCCTACGGGAATCAATAATGCTCTGAACCTCGTACTCCTCCTGGCCCTCGACCTCAACAGGTCCTGGCACCACAGGTGTGGTAGTATAGCGATTGCAAACCAGAGGCTTAAGAAGGGACACATGGAACACATTATGGATACGCATGGATGCGGGTAGGTCTAGTGCATAGGAGACAGGGTTAATTTTGCGAATAACTCTGTATGGACCAATAAACCGGGGAGCCAACTTATTAGACGGAACCTGCAGCTTGAGATTTCTGGAGGAAAGCCATACTCTATCCCCAACCTGAAAGGAAACCGCTGGAAGCCTTCTGCGATTAGCATGGCGCTGATGACACTGAAATGACTGACCAAGTGCCCTCTGAACTTGTGCCCATGTGGAACGGAGTTGCTCGATATGCTCATCCAGAGCTGGAATCTGTTGCGTCTGAAATGAGTCTGGAAGCAAACAGGGCTGGAACCCATAATTAATCAGAAATGGAGAGCTCCCAGATGAAGAATTGACCGCACAGTTCCTGGCGAACTCTGCCCAAGGCAACAAGTCGGACCAATTATCATGATGGTCAGTAACGAAACAACGGAGAAATTGTTCCAAGCCCTGATTAGCTCGTTCAGCGGCTCCATTGGTCTGGGGATGGTAGGCAGAGGAGAAGGACAGCTGTATGCCCATCTGTTGGCAAAATGCCCTCCAAAATCTAGACACAAACTGGCTCCCCCTGTCAGACACCAGTACCCTAGGCACTCCATGCAACCGGAATACTTCTCTGGCGAACACCATTGCCAATTCCTTCGCTGAAGGAAGACCACGGACGGGCACGAAATGAGCCATTTTAGAAAACCTGTCCACCACCATGAATATAAAGGAGTACCCCTTGGACACAGGCAACTCTCCCATAAAATCAATGGAAACATGAGACCAGGGGCGTTCGCCATTAGGCACCGGTTGAAGCAAGCCCACAGGGAGATGTCTCGGGGTCTTAGCGCGGGCACAGGTGGCACAGGCATTCGTAAATTCGGCACAATCGTTTCTCATGGAGGGCCACCAAAATAACTGAGAAAGGGACCATAACAATTGGTCTCTACCAATATGTCCCGCAGCCTTAGAAGAATGGTAGGTTTCAAGCAGCCTAGTACGAAATGGTTTATCGACAAAACATTTGCCCACTGGAGTTTCATGGGGAGCGGACCCCTGAGAGGCCAGGATCTCCTCCCCTAAAGGAGAAGTGATACTCGTGCGTATAGTAGCCAGTATTCTATCAGGTTGGATGATGGGTGCTGGTGCTTCCACTCTGTCACTGTCGGCCTCAAATTGTCTTGACAGTGCATCTGCCCTGATATTCTATGACCCCGGTAAGTATGATACAATGAAATTAAATCGAGACAGGAACAGTGCCCACCTGGCCTGACGGGAGGACAATCTCTTGGCCTCCGAGAGATAAGTCAGATTTTTATGATCTGTTAGGATTAATACGGGAGTCTTGGTACCTTCAAGCAAATGACGCCACTCCTTAAGAGCGAGGATAATGGCCAATAATTCTTTGTCACCTATCTCATAGTGGCCTTGAGTGACAGTCAACTTCTTAGAGAAAAACCCACAAGGTCTGAGAGTACCACCTTTCTCGTGTCGTTGCGAAAGTACTGCCCCAACCCCAATATCTGAGGCATCCACCTCTAACGTAAATGGAAGTAGAGGATTGGGGTGGGATAACACAGGAGCCGCAGCAAATGCCAGCTTCAAATTCTCAAAGGCATTCTCAGTAGATACCGGCCAACAAGAAGGATTAGCGCCCTTGTGCGTAAGATCAGACAAAGGTTTAACAATGGAAGAAAAGTTCTTAATAAACCGCCTATAATAATTAGCGAAACCCAGGAAACGCTGTATGGCTTTAAGCCCCTTGGGTTTTGGCCATTGTAAGACAGCTGACAACTTATCCTTGTCCATGGCAATGCCATCATTGCCAATTATGAACCCCAAGAATGGCACACTGGTTCTATGAAAGTCACATTTTTCCAGTTTACAAAATAATTTGTTCTCACGGAGTCGTAGCAATACTGCGGATACATCTTTGATGTGCTGTGCCGTGTCTTGAGAGTAAATCAATATATCGTCCAGATAAACCACAACACATGTCTGTAACATATCTCTCAGAACATCGTTTATCAGTTCCTGGAAAACTGCGGGGGCATTACATAGCCCAAATGGCATTACAAGATACTCGTAGTGCCCAGCTCGAGTATTAAAGGCAGTTTTCCACTCATCACCTGCTCGAATGCGAACCAGATTGTAAGCGGCCCGTAGGTCCAATTTGGTAAAAATCGAAGCGCCCTTAAGCCTGTCAAAAAGCTCGGTGATGAGTGGTATTGGGTATGCGTTTTTTGCCATTCGTTTATTCAAGCCCCGGTAGTCAATGCATGGTCTTAATTCGCCATTTTTCTTTTTTACAAAAAAGAACCCAGCCCCAGCTGGAGAGGTAGATTTTCGTATGATCCCTCTAGCAAGGGCATCAGAAATGTAATCCTCCATAGCCTTATTTTCCTCACAAGATAATGGATAAGTGCGTCCTTTCGGAGGTACTGCCCCAGGCTGCAATTCGATGCAACAATCATAAGGTCTATGCTGAGGTAGCAAACTGGCCTCTCCTTTGCTAAAAACATCGCCAAACTGTTGGTACACATCCGGTATAGCCGAGGAGGTGCACAGGACCTTAACAGGCTGGATGACGCACTTGTCCATACAAAACTGGGACCAAGCAGCAATTTCACACTTTTTCCAATCAAATTGTGGGTTATGTAACTGTAACCACGGAAAGCCCAATATTACCGCATGGTGCGGAGAATTAATCAGTTGAAACTGCTGCTCTTCTCTGTGAAGTGCCCCAAAGTCAGGGATTTTGTAGGCATATATACCAAACAGGAGCTAAAGATCATCAATTTAATATGTGGGTTGAAACACAATCATTAACAGAAACAGTTGTATAAGAGTAATAAAACTGGGTGAGGAACAGCCAAATTTGGCTAACAAGGTGAGGTTGCTGAAGACAGTTTAAGGTCAAAAGTCATACAACATGGCAAGACTGAGCCCAGCAACAAGACACAAGGTAGTTATACTGTATCAGCAAAGTCTCTCCCAGGCAGAAATCTCAAAGTAGACAGGGATTTCCAGATGTGCTGTCTAAGCTCTTTTAAAGAAGCACACAAAGAAACGTTGAGGACTCTAGATGCAGTGGACTGCCAAGGAAACTTAGTGCAGCAGATGAAAGACACATCATGCTTACTTCCCTTCATAATCTGAAGATGTCCAGCAGTGCCATCAACTCAGAATTGGCAGAAAACAGTGGGACCCTGGTATACCCATATACTGTCCTGAGAAGTCTGACCAGAAATGGTCTTCATGGAAGACTTTTGGCCAAAAAGCCATACCTCCAACATGGAAACAAGGCCAAGCAGCTCAACTATGCATGAGGACACAGGAACTGGGGTGAAGAAAAATGGCAGCAGGTGCTCTGTACCGATCAAAACTTTAAATACTTGGCTGTAGCAGAAGACAGTTTGTTAGCCAAAGGGCTGGAGAGGCAGGATAGGAATGAGTGTCTGCAGGCAGCAGTGAAGCATGGTGGAGGTCTCTTGCAAGCTTGGGACTGCATTTCTGCAAATAAAGTTGGGGATTTGGTCAGAATTAATTGTCTCCCCAATGCTGAGAAGTACAGGCAGATACTTTTCCATCATGCAGTACCATCAGGGAGCCATCTGATTGGCTCCAAATGTATTGAGCAGCTTGACAATGACCCCAAACATACATCCAAAGTCATTAAGAAATATCTTCAGTGTAAAGAACAACAAGGAGTCCTGGAAGTGATGGTATGGCCTCCACAGAGCCCTGATCTCAACATCATCCAGTCTGTCTGGGATTACATGAAGAGCGAGAAGCAACTGAGGCTGCCTAAATCAACAGAAGAACTGTGGTTAGTTCTCAGAGATGTATGGAACAACCTATCTGCTGAGTTCCTTAAACTGTATGTATGATTTGATTTAGATTTTTCTTCTGTTCACTCCCTTTGCACTTTGTTGATTAAAAAAAACAAAATTATCATCTATTTTTGAAAGCATTCTTACTTTACAGCATTTTTTTCACATCTTCATAAAACTTTTGCACAGTACTGTATATTTTTCCATATTAAGTGTTATTTTAACCCAAAGCAAAAAAACTTTGCTCCTCCACACAGACTATGTAAATGTGAACCCTTTGTATAGCATATATTCTACCACTGTAATAAGTTTGAGGTCTTCGTTGCATAGTTTGGCCAAATTATGGTTACACTCGCCCACCACGTCAAGGTACCCAACTTTAGACAAGTACCTATCCATTCACACAGTCTTTCCTCTAAATTTAAAGGAGCAGTTGGGAAACTATTCATTTGCTTACATAAAAGAGGGAGGAGAGAGAGAGAGAGAGTCTGAGGACTCATTTGCATTGGAGACAGGACTATTGCAGGTGCCTGCTACAATTCTGTCACTGATGTTGTGAACTTTCTCCTGCATTCCATCGCTAATCCTGACTGGGGAAGGGTGGCTTGGCTGATGTCTGACCTACACAAGTGAGTGCCAGCTGAATATTATTGGCTGATACCCACATGGATCATCCACTTCTACGGAAGTATGATGAGAATCACAACTTCTAACATTGATTGTGTGATAGTCCACTGTGCAGTCTTTTGTTGCCATATCTCCACTCTATTCTTGCATGAATGCTTACATGAGACAATAATTGCACTTATCACATGCACCATAGTCCAGCATTGTACATTTCACAATGTGTGACCTCAGCAACACAACATTAGTTTGTGTTACCCTTGTGAAAACTGTGAAATGTTTGTGAGTTGGAAGGAGCCAGATGCCGCCTTAAACTGTTTCTAGAAAAATTACATCTCTACATGTTGAGCACTATAAATACTTTTGTTACTGGGCCTGACTGACCATTGTCTGTGCTGACTGGTTTCCCTTGCCGTTATTAACCCTTTGAGTACCAAATGGGTACACGACACATTGCTCCTCAATGCGTTGCTTACCCCTCTGGCACTGAAAGGGTTAATATTGACTAGTTATGCACATTGGTTACAAAATGCATAAAGGATAGGCTGGGTAGAAAAGTTTCCATCAATACTAAATGGCCACAGGACAGGCATTCAAATGTGAATACAGTCATAAACATACAATTACTTCAGCAAATCTTTAATTACAATATCTACTGTAACTTTATTTACACCATGACCATGCTATTCAAACATTTTGTATTTTTATCAACTTTCTCTGCACACAGGATGCTGTCATTGCGGCCTGTTCAAGAGGATGCCGTCTATTTTCCATCTGTCGCTTTGTGGATGTCACTGCTGAGCTTAACGCAACAAGAGCAGAATGCGAGTCAGGTATTGCTCATGTAGTTTTTCTTCTTTTTTATTCATTAAAGGCGAACAAACATATCTTGATAAACCCCCATGTACCCTACCATGACCAGAACATTCTAAAACACAAAAACGACAAAAGAGGGTACTTCATAAACATCAAGTGGGTTTCTATATACAAAAGAAATGCAAAAACAAATGGATTTGTTGACCCACTATTAACGATGGTTAGCAAGTACAGAAAAATCCTAATGGTGCCTATGAGTCTTGCCATTTGTGTCTTTTGCTCAAAAGGTAAGCTCTTCAGTCAGTCCTGGATTCTATGCCCATGCAGGCAGTTTTTGAAACTGAAGAAGGCAGAGAGCATGATCTTTCTTTAAGGACCAGAGAGATGTTCAATCCATTGCAAAGCATGTGCAGTGAACACTGTGTGGTCCTGTGGTTCTACTACCAACTGTTATGTCCACCTCCCAGGGACAAAGGCATGGATGAGTTCTCCTAATGTAATATTTAATTAGGAATTGCTAAATACCTAACTAACTTAACAACAAATAAGATCCAATTGTACCCTCTTCTCTGCTGATTTCCCTACATACTTAAAGCTTAGATTTGTAAAAAAAAAAAAATGTTTTTAACCTTAGAATAGCCATATGTCACGGTAGGAGTTTTCAATTGGTTTACCGATTCTGCCATTACTAATTCCTGAGGGAGACTATTACTTTTCTCTATTATTCTTTCAGTACAGTATTTATTTCCCTTAAAGCGGAACTTTCAGGTGGTAGTAAATCACCATTCGATAATTAAATATATGGCGACTAGCATCTTAATAAATGTGCCACATTCTAAAGAAATCTTTCATCTTTGGAGACCGAAAGTCAGGCATCAGCACAGACATCTTGTCCGCTCTCCAGTGCTGTCAGTCCCGGTCTCCTCAAAGAAGCGTGCAGCATGCCACAAGGTAACTGGAAGGACTGATGGCACACGCATGCAGACTGCACTAACCTGGCCTTCAGTCTCCAAAGATGAAAGATTTCTTTAGAATGTGGCACTTTCAGAGGTAATACATGTATTAGGATGCTAGTTGCCATATGTTTAAAGCGGAACTACCACCTGAAATACACTTTAGCTTATATATCTCCCCATCTGGCGACTAGCTACTTAGTAGCCCTAGTCGCCAGAATTATTACATTGTTAAATAGATTTAGGCGCGCAGACGTCACTATGGCAAGATGTCTGTGCTCCGTCCTGCTGTCAGCCCGGGAAGAAAGGGTAAATCTATTTAACAATGTAATAATTCTGGCGACTAGGGCTACTAAGCAGCTAGTCGCCAGATGGGAAGTTATTTAAGCTAAAGTGTATTTCAGGTGTTAGTAATTATTGAAGGGCGACTTATTACCACCTGAAAGTTCCGCTTTAATGTTTCCTCTCATTTTTCCAATAATATCAATGGAGGACTCTAAATTTGTGTATCGCAGGTTCTGAAACTTTATAACATAAATTCAAACAGAAAATGAAGAGGCCGGTTCATGGGAAAGAACCTGTTCAATAGTGTACAAAACGGGCCTTTAATGTTTAAATTGGTACTAATAAAACTGAGCGGTTTGAGTTGCAGACTGTTAGTAGAGAGACCTCTTGAATGTCCTTTTTGTACAGTATTGAATGGGTTCTTCCCTATAAACTGGAGGTAGCCAATTCACATCTGTTTTACCGTCTTCATTTTAGTGGGAAAAATTTATAGTCCTGTAGTGCTGCAACAGAGAATCATTCCTTTGTGGCCCGGTACTAATTAATGGTTAAATACGGATAACTTGTCACCACAGAATTAATTCACAGTGGCTATTACAATTTTCTGCCAAAAATTCAGTGGGTGGTTAATATTCCAGGAGTTTAATATACCTTTTAAAGGAACACATTCACACACAATGATCTATGGTTATATACATTCGAATACATCTTTACTTCATGCTAACCCCTTCAGTAAAAAGAAAAACAAAAAAAAAACTGTATTCATTTTCTGAGGCCTCAGATCTAGTCTTATGTATGCTTTCTCAGGTCTCCCATACTGACCTTCCTGATTCGTGCGCCCCCCCCATGCTCCCATTATTATTGAACTTAACATGTTAAAGCAGAAGTTTCAGGCATATTAAAGTGCCCCCCAAATAATTTTTCACAGCGATAAGCATATCAGTACTTGTATTATACTTGGTAATATGGCATTATTTAGAAATCCAACTTCAGTGACTCACCTCAGACAACAGAGCAGACATCTTGCAGAAGTGGCACCTGTATGCCTACCCTATCAGTCCCTGTCTCCTCTATGATTGGTAACTGGGAGTTGCAGAAAGGGACAGACAGCACAGGCTCACAGATTCTTCTACGTCAAGATGCCTGCTGGTGAGTCTCCGAAGAAGTTTGATTTCTAAATAATGCTGGACTTACTAAGTATAATACAAGTATTGATATGCTTATTGTGATGTGAAAAAATGATTTGGGGGGGCAATTTAATATGCCTGAAAGTTCCTCTTTAATATGTCTCAGGAGTGATCTTTTTGGGCCTGAGATAAGATATGTCTGCTTTAATAGAACAGTGAGTACTAATCTCTATTGCATCCACAAATAACCAGATTGTGTCAATATAGCTTAGTCTACATGCATTCAAATAGCAAGTTAAATATTAGATTTTGGAGTTCTAACATAAATACATTTTACCAGTACTATCTGGAAACACATGATATTTTAATTATTTAACCCAATTTTTTATTTTTGTGCTAATGTTCCTTTAATTTACCCAGTGTCCAAAGCTGGTATAGGCAGAGTAGGTATCTGCACAGGGTTACCTAATTTGTGAGGTGATCTGTGCTAGCAGCACTGAGGGTGTTACATGGGGACAGCATGACATGCCAAGTTTATCGCATGCACTCAATTCATAAAGAAAAGGTGAGTTAAGCAAAATGTGACCTGCTACTTGTGACATTGAGCAATCTGGTATTCTTCAACCACTGACTAGTCACTTATACACTAATTCACTATTTCATTTATGTAATATTTATAAATTATCAGTAATATGTCCATCATTTAAAATTCCAGTAATGTTGCACTACTGCCAAGCCAATTGGTAAAGCGTGGTACCATGTTAGTCATAGAAAATGCAGGAGACTAGTACAGTAAAACTGATACCTTTATTGGCTAATATAGTGGCTTTGGATGCATGCTTTCAGGACAACTAGGACTCTTCTTCAGTCATAATAAGAATGCAGACTGAATGCACAATACATGGCTTTAAAACTCCTGTACATAATTTACAACAAAGAATGTGATGTCTTGTTCTAAGGCGTGGTAACCTCTTAATGGTGCTAAGTCTTGTGCATAGAGAATTTGCTTGACATTTCAGAGCTGGTGGGACCAGTGTGATATGAATATGGAAATCTCCTCTCTGCAGTGGAACATAGGAGTGAAAAACGTGACTTGAGCAGCTCATGAGGCTACCATGCCTTGAACAAAACACGTTTGTTTTTTCTCTGTGCGTTCAACACACTCTCTGTTTTGGTAGTCACCCTAAGTGGAAGGGTATCTCAAGCATGGGCCCTTGGTATCACGGTGCCCGTGATTGCCTCGAGCGACACTGTGCTTGCAGGTGACATTGCATTACTTCCTGGTTGTCGCGATGAGGCACATTCGCTATTCTTATTGGCCACTGTTAATTGCCAGAGTGAGTCTCCACCTACGTGCTAGGCCTTATAGGCCTCAGCCTGCCTTTACTCCTTTGACCTTTCGTGGTGTACCTGTGCTCTATAGCTCTTGTCATTCTGATGCTCCATTTCTGTGTATGACTCCTGGCTACGTTTTGACTTCGGCTCTGTTTGATCCCTGACTACTGCCTTCCGTTCCAGTCTGACCTTTGGGCTGTGTCTGACTACCTGCTCCGGTCTGACTCCTGGCATTGGCTGACTACCCTATCCGTGCTGACTCCTGCTCCGGCTGACTATCTATCATTCTGTACCTGTGGCCTACTGTCTCCCCTTGCGCTCTCCGTGCTCTGTTGTTTCCTCCGATCAAGCGGTGCCCAGTCTGCGTCAGTCTGTGCCACTTGCATTCCTACTGTCTGTCATTCCGTTCTGTGCCTTAGTGTTCTAGGGATTCTCAGTCACCACTGCCTGTTCCGTTACCCTAGCATTCTATGGATTCTCAGTCACCACTGCCTGTTCCGTTACCCTAGAGTTCTAGGGATTCTCAGTCACCTCTGCCTGTTGGTTTATCCTAGTGTTCTAGGGAGATCCGTCTCTGAGCTAAACCACCCTAGCGTACTAGGGGATTTTCCCTCTGTCACAGGGGCTTTACAGCTGCTGCCAGGTTCTTGTGATGTTAAAGAATGAGACAAAGATAAATCATGTCAGAACTTTTTCCACCTTTAATGTGACCTATAACGTGAACAATTCAATTGCAAAACAAACTAAAATTGTTGAGGGGGAAAAATAAAAAACTCCCAATAACTTGGTTGCATAGGTGTGCACACCCTCTTATAACTGGGGATGTGGCTGTGTTCAGAATTAACTAATCACATTCAATGTCATGTTAAATAGAAGTCATTACACACCTGCCATCATTTAAAATGACTCCGATTAATCACAAATAAAGTTCAGCCGTTCTAGTAGGATTTTCCTGACATTTGCTTAGTTGATTTAAAGCCATAGTTTGCAGAGAGCTTCCAAAGCATCAGAGGGATCTCATTGTTGAAAGATATCAATCAGGAGAAGGGTACAAAAGATTTTCCAAAGCATTAGATATACCATGGAACACAGTCAAGACTGTCCTCATCAAGTGGAGAAAATATGGCACAACAGACATTACCAAGAACTGGACGTCCCTCCAAAATTGATGAGAAGACAAGAAGAAAACTGGTCAGGGAGGCTTCCAAGAGGCCTACTGCAACATTAAAGGAACTGCAGGAATTTCTGGCTGTGTGCTACATGTGACAACAATCTCCCATATTCTTCATATGAATGGGCTATGGGGTAGGGTGGCAAGACGGAAGCCTTTTCAATAACAAACAACTCTACTGGACAAGCAAACATAATAACATAGTTGATGAGGCTGAAAAAAGACATTCGTCCATCATGTCCAGCCCTTGCCAAAAACACCCCTGTTGATCCAGAAGAAGGCAAAACAGCCCTCTGAAGCCATTTCCAATCTAGCCCCAAGTGGCTAAAAAAATTCCTTCCTGAATCCAAATGGCAGTCAGATAGTTCCCCAGATTAACATCCTATTTTCTTTGAAGCCATCTGTCATAATTTTCAATATTATTCTGTTAGATAGGCATTCGTTGCTTTTTTGAAAGCATTGGTATTCTCTGCAAGTACAGCATCCCGAGGCAAAGAATTCCATAGTTTTTACTGCCTTTGTTGTAGTCGAAAGCACTATTCCTCTAGTCTTAATGGATGACCTCTTGTTCTTAGCTCTGCTCTTTGCGTAAATAATTCAAATCGGATTTCATACTGTTCCAAAGATTTCAAGGAAATGAACTTCAGTAATACAAAGGGATAACACAAAGGCAAGGATGATGACGCTAGCCTTAGCAGAATTATAAAGAAATCTGGTGATAGTGCCGGTCCCTCAAGGTCAAAAAGGACAAGGTATATATTCAGTCCTATTTGTGGCTCCGAAGATGACAGGAGGAATAAGATTCATTCTGAATTTGAAATAACAAATTTGTGCAAGTCAAAAAATTCAAGATGGAATCAATCTCATCCATCATCAAAGCAGTCTATCCTGGATCTTATTTGACCAAGATAGACCTGAATGATGCATACCATCATATCTTAATCAGACCAGCTCATCTGAGACTTCACAGATTCATATTCAACAATCATCACTTCAGGTTCAGAGGCCTGCCCTTTGTCTTCACAAAGGTTGTAGCACTCTGAGGCCTCCTTTTGTGAGAGCCTCTACACCAGTGGTTCTCAACCCGTGCCCTCAGTGGCTACTAACAGGCCAGGATTGGAGAATTTCCTTTTAAGAGCACAGGTGAGTTAATCAATATGAATGAGCCTCTGATTAACACACTTGTGTTCTACCAAGGAAATTCCTAAGTCCTGGCCTGTTAGTGGCCACTGATGGCATGGGTTTAGAATCACTGCTCTAGACAAAGTCATCCCATACTTGGACAACATTCTTCTAGTAGAGGACTTGGAACAGACATCAAGAGCAAGCACAAGCTTGTGAACAAGGCAAAAAGTCAGTTGATCCTATCACAATGCAGCCTATTCCTAGGAGTGGTGTTCGAGATGGCAGCAGGGAAAGTTTCTTTCTCAAGACAGACAAACTTGAATCTGAAAGTGTGCTGAAATTTCTGAGGAAAACCTCCCACACAGCTATGGAATTTTCAAGTCTACTGGGTCACCTGTCCTCAGCAGTTCATACTCTCTCTTGAGCCAAGATACATATGAGGAAAACTTAAGCACTATGTGCAAGTAATCCCAGTGTTGCTGAACTACGATGGTGGAAATACAGGCATGGGATGCCAATCTGTTGGGTTTGGGAGGAACTTGGAAGAACATAATAGTCCAGGGAGTATGGTCAAGAGAAGATAAATCTCTCCACATCAACCTGCTAGACCTAAAGACTTTCTGGAATACTCTAAAATCCTTTCAAATAGAACTAAAACAAAAATTGACTCTGATAAAGTCAGGCATTGTTATGGGCAGAAAGGAATCTGCAGAATCTGTCAGCCACCTTCATCTCCAGAGCATGCAACACGGAAGCAGATTTTTTTTTTAAGCAGAAGGACCATAAATTCTGGAGAGTTGTCATGGAGTCCAAGAATATTCAAGGATATAACAGAGCTTTTGGGGGCTCCAGATATGGACCTGATGGCATCAATAGAGAACGCCAAGAGTCAAAACTTCTCCTCCAGATGGCGGGATCCCAGAGCCCTGGGACAGGATGCTTTAAAAACCAAGTGGAATTTTGGACTGATGTACCTATTCCCTCTAATACTGATTCTACAGGAGGTATTTTTGAAAGATTGTGAGTGGAAGTTATTCTAATTGCTCCTTGGTGGCCAAGAAAAGTGAGGTTCTCCGATCTGACCGGAATGTCCCCCTCTGATGACTCTGCCTGCAGTGCGGAATCTGTTGTCTCAGGATCCTACTGCATCCAAGTCCACCCTTCTTCAAACTGACAGCTTGTAGGCTGAGCAGTACTCACTGAGCAAAGGAGTATCCAGAGATGATACCATTATTTCAGGAAGGAAAGCTTCCTCTTTATCTTCCACAAAAGGTGCAATAAGAAGATAATAGATCTTCAGAGCATTTCTTCAGAACATATTCTGGATTTTCTGCAGGAGGGTTTTCAGAAGGGCTTAAAGCTCACATCCATTAAAGTGCAGTTGTCAGCCCTATCTGCAGTCCTAGTTACACCCTTTGCAGAAGATCTTTTAGTCAAGATACCTGAAAGCAATTTAAAATGTAAAACCTTCTATCACACACTGTTCCCTCTTGGGATTTAAATCTAGATTTAAATCCATAAGCAGCAAGACTTTGAACCTATTGAGACCATCTATATCAAGAATTTGACCCTAAAAACTGTATTTCCCTTGGCAATTACATCGGCCAGAAGTGTCAGTGAGTTGCAGGCTCCTGTTCATCAGGAAAAGGTGGTCCTATGACCTCATCCATCATTCAGAGGTAAGACCTCCTCCTGAATTTCATCTGAGTCAAGAGATTGTTCTACCCTCCTTTTGTAATAATCCCCAGAATTAGAGAGGATGTACCATAATTTAAATTTGGTTAGATGCATTTCATCCTACTTAGATAGGTCTCGTGCATTCAGAAAATCAGACACTGTTCATTCATTTCTTTGGGAAATTCAAAGGTTCGGCTGCTTCCAAACCATTAGTGATGAGCGAGCACCCCAATGCTCGGGTGTTCGGGTGCTCTGACCGAGCGCCCCCGGAGGCTCGAGTGCACAGCCGAGCACCCGAGCCCCATTGAAGTCAATGGGAGGACTCGAGCATTACACCAGGCACCCCCTGCTCTGAGGAGGGGAGGGTGCCTGGTCCATAGGAAAAGGGCAGAAAATGATGGAAACACCACAGAAATGGTTCAGGGACAGCATAGGGAGGATGTCTGGATGCATCTTGGACTCCAACGTCGCTGCTGGGAACGATGTTTCGCCCGTAGTACGCCATTTTTACAGACTGACCGTAAAACACACAAAAAGGAAGATAAAAACGATTTTAGGCGAAAAATTGTTACCAAACAGTATTTGCTGTATATTTACTTGTATATCATCTGCAAATTCTGCAAAAAATTTCATCGATTTTTCGGAACTGAGGCCATGATTAAGAGGGAAACGTGCGCAGAGGCAAATTCTCCCAAAAATGTCCTTGATTTTTCTGAACTGAGGCCATGATTAAGAGGGAAACGTGCGCAAAGGCAAATTCTCCCAAAAATTTCCTTGATTTTTCTGAACTGGGGCCATGATTAAGAGGGAAACGTGCGCTGAGCCGACCATCTAAAACATTATAGGTGAGGGTCTGCTGCGGAGCTGACCATCCTAAACATTATATGCGAAGGCCCGCTAGTGAGCTGACGCTATAAAACATTATATGAGAGGGCCCGCTAGAGAGCTGACCCAATAAAACATTATATGAGAAGGCCCGCTGGTGAGCTGGCCCTATATAAAAATTATATCACTGGGCCCGCTGGTGAGCTGGCCCTATATAAAAATTATATCACTGGGCCCGCTGGTGAGCTGGCCCTATATAAAAATTATATCCCAGGGTATATGGAAGAGAGTCAACCATATACCCATTTTTTGGGTGGAAGGGGTGAATGGGAATACAGAGTATTCCCATCATTGTAAATAACATATATCAAGTCACTTTATGTTCCCCCGGGGCTTTCCTCCAGTGGAGTGGAGAAGTCAGGGGAAATCCAGGCCTTGTTCATTTTTATAAGTGTCAACCTATCAGCATTTTCGGTGGAAAGGCGGATACGCTTATCTGTTATGATGCCACCAGCAGCACTAAATACCCGCTCAGACAGAACGCTGGCGGCAGGGCAGGCCAGCACCTCCAAGGCGTAGAGTGCCAGTTCATACCACGTGTCCAGCTTGGACACCCAGTAGTTGTAAGGCACAGAGGGATCATTGAGGACGCTGACACGGTCTGCTACGTACTCCTTCACCATCTTCCAAAACTTTTCCCTCCTTGTGACACTAGGCTGCGCATCAGGGTGAGGGTGCTGGCGGGGTGTCAAGAAGGTGTCCCACACCTTGGAGAGTGTTGCCCTGCCTTTGTCGGAACTGCTGTGTGCTCCCCTTTTCTCCCCTTCTCGGTTGGCCAAGGTAGCACGTACTCTGCCGCCAGCGTTGTCAGATGGAAAATTTTGGAGCAATTTTTCAACAAGAACCTTCTGGTATTGCACCATTTTGCTTGTCCTCTCCACCGGAGGAATGAGAGATGAGAAATTCTCTTTGTAGCGGGGGTCCAGAAGGGTGAACACCCAGTAATCCGTGTTGTCTAAAATGCGTATAACGCGTGGGTCACGGGAAAGGCAGCCTAACATAAAGTCAGCCATGTGTGCCAGAGTACCAACAGTCAAGATTTCGCTGTCCTCACCAGGAGGATGACTCTCAATCTCCTCATCCTCTTCCTCCTCTTCTGCCCACCCACGCTGAAGAGATGGAACTAAAGTTCCATGGCTACCCTCTGTAGCGGAGGCAACCGTGTCTTCCTCCTCCTCCGCCTCCTCCAATTGTCGCTGAGAAGACGAAGTGAGGGTGCTCTGGCTATCACCTTGTGTAAGCTCTTCCTCCCCCATTTCCACCTCTTCCACATGCAAAGCGTCAGTTTTAATTGTGAGCAGCGAGCGTTTCAGTAGACACAGAAGTGGGATGGTTACACTGATAATAGCGTTATCGCCGCTCACCATCTGTGTCGATTCCTCAAAATTGCGTAAAACCTCACAGAGGTCAGACATCCATTCCCACTCCTCACTTCTGATTAGAGGAAGTTGAACGGAGAGGCGACGACCGTGTAACAGCTGGTACTCCACTACTGCCCTCTGCTGCTCACAAAGCCGGGCCAACATGTGGAAGGTGGAGTTCCAGCGCGTGCTCACGTCACACAGCAGCCGGTGAGCTGGCAATTGTAAGCGCTGCTGCAGCTTCAACAGGCCGGCTGAAGCTGTTGATGACTTACGGAAATGTGCACACACGCGGCGCACCTTGGTCAAGAGATCATGCAAATTGGGGTAGGTTTTTAGAAATCGCTGAACCACTAAATTAAATACATGCGCTAGGCATGGTACGTGTGTGAGCTTGCCGAGCTCCAAAGCCGCCACCAAGTTACGCCCATTATCACACACAACCATGCCTGGTTGCAGGTTGAGTGGCGAGAGCCACTGCTCGGTCTGGTGACTAATCCCCTGCAACAGCTCTGAGGCCGTGTGCTGTTTGTCCCCAAGGCAGATCAGCTTCAGCACGGCCTGTTGACGCTTCCCCACTGCAGTGCTACACTGCTTCCAGCTACCGGCTGATGGGTGAGTGGCGCTGCGCGCAGAGAATTCGGAGGTGGGAACGGAGGAGGAGGAGCCAATAACGTAGGTGCTGGCGGAAACCCTGATGGAGGTAGGGCCCGCAATCCTCGGCGTGGGTAGCACCTGTGCCATCCCAGGGTCCGAGTCGCTCCCAGCCTCCACGACATTCACCCAGTGTGCCGTCAGGGAAATGTAGCGTCCCTGGCCACAAGCACTTGTCCATGTGTCAGTCGTTAAGTGGACCTTCCCAGTAACTGCGTTGGTCAGGGCACGGGTGATGTTACGGGACACATGGTGGTGTAAGGCGGGGACGGCACACCGGGAAAAGTAGTGGCGGCTGGGGACTGCGTACCGAGGGACAGCTGCTGCCATCAGGCTGCGGAAGGACTCAGTCTCCACAAGCCTAAATGGCAGCATTTCGATGGCCAGTAATTTGGAAAGGTGTGAGGTTAGTGCTATGGCCTGTGGGTGGGTGGCTGGGTATTTTCGCTTGCGCTCAAATGCCTGGGGTAACGACATTTGGACGCTGTGCTGGGACAGGGAAGTGGATGTGGTCGCTGATGGTGCTTCAGATGGTGCAGGGCAGGAGGTATGCGGGCCTGCGCCTTCGACAGGCAATTGGCCGGCACCGAAAACAGGGGAAGAGGAGGCAGTGGTGTGGCCTGCAGACACAGATTGGCGATCCGGGCGTTCCTCCCACTTATTACGGTGCTTGGATGCCATGTGTCGGATCATGCTGGTGGTGGTGAGGTTTCTAGTGTTCATGCCTCGGCTCATTCTGGTGTTGCACAGGTTGCAAACTACAATTCTTTTGTCGTCCGCACTTTCCTTAAAAAAACGCCATACCGCGGAACACCTACCCCTTGGCAAGGGAGATTTACGCAAGGGGGTGCTCCGTGGAACATTTGCGGGCCGGTTTGGTGCGGTCCGCCTTCTTTCTGTAGCCACACCACTGCCTCTTCCAGCCTGTTGCGGTGCTGCAGATGGCTCACCCTCAGGACTGCTGTCATCGCTCGGCTCTCCACCTTCCCAGGTGGGGTCAGTCACCTCATCGTCCACCAAGTCCTCCTCCACTTCCTCACTCTGATCATCCTCCTCATGTCTTGATCCCACCACATACTCAGTCATTGACAACTGTATATCATCCTCCTCATCAAGGTCTTGAGACAGTAATAGTGGTTGATTTAATGGCAACTGTGTCTCATCATCATCATCATCCACTTCCTTTGACCTTAAATGCCGTTCACCTCTGTCATCTTCTTGTGATTGGGTACCCTCTAGAGGTTGTGAATCAGGGCACAAGATGTCATGTTCCTCTGCAAGCGTGCTTGGAGAGAGGTTCAAATGAAAGATTGGTGATGAGACGAGCTCCTCACTATATCCCAGTGTGGGATCACTTCTTTGACCAGACCGTGTATGGTGGGAGGAAGGATGATCAGAGTGAGGATTATGTTGACCAGACTCTTGGCTACTGAGAGTGGACTTTGTGGAAGACAGGGTGGTGCTTAACCGACTGGAAGCAGTATCAGCTGACATCCAACCGACCACCTGTTCGCAGTGGTCGGACCTCGAGAGTGATGTCCTGCAACGCCCTGTAAACTGAGACATGAAGCTAGGTATGGTGGATGTCTTTCTGTCTTGTGCTCTGGCACCAGGCACAGTTTCTACGCGTCCTGACCCGCGCCCTGAACTATCAGGATCACGTCCACTTCCCCGTCCCTTTTTACCCGCCTTCTTCATATTACACGGAATATGTGCTGCAAATCTGCAACTTTGCACAGTAAACAGAATGTGCTTCTTAACTGCGGCTACGCACAGTGAATGGAATATGTGACTTTGATATTTTACAGTTTGAACACTTAACAGAATGTTCTCCTATTCTGAAACTTTGCACAGTAAACAGAATTTGCTTCTTAACTGCGGCTACGCACAGTGAATGGAATATGTGACTTTGATATTTTACAGTTTGAACACTTAACAGAATGTTTTCCTATTCTGAAACTTTGCACAGTAAACAGAATGTGCTTCTTAACTGCGGCTACGCACAGTGAATGGAATATGTGACTTTGATATTTTACAGTTTGAACACTTAACAGAATGTTTTCCTATTCTGAAACTTTGCACAGTAAACAGAATGTGCTTCTTAACTGCGGCTACGCACAGTGAATGGAATATGTGACTTTGATATTTTACAGTTTGAACACTTAACAGAATGTTTTCCTATTCTGAAACTTTGCACAGTAAACAGTATGTGCTTCTTAACTGCGGCTACGCACAGTGAATGGAATATGTGACTTTGATATTTTACAGTTTGAACACTTAACAGAATGTTCTCCTATTCTGAAACTTTGCACAGTAAACAGAATGTGCTGCTAATCTGCAACTTTGCACACTAAACAGAATGTGCTCTAATCTGCGGCTAGGCACAGTGAACAGAATATATGAAGATTTTTTTTTTTTATATATCTGCCCCCCCACACAAAATAAACTGCTGCCCCCACACACAGTAGTCCTAAAAAGGACTTTTGGGTCTTTTTTTTTTTTAACAAACTCTCTTTTCTTCTCCCTACACTGACTTTCCCTTCCTATCCTCATCTCTCCCTGGCTAAGACTGAGCCGAACTCGCTGGTCAGGTGCTATACAGCACCTGATCACGGGTTCTGGCCAGCCAATCAGTGTAATGCCAGCAGCCAACATGGCTGCTGGCATTACACTGATGTCAGAGCCTCCCTGCACGTTTATTGGCTGCGCAGCAGCCGCGAAACGTGCGGGGAGGAGACCCGAACATGGCGGGCGAGCACATGCGGTACTCGTACGAGTACCGCCATGTGCCGAGCAGAGCGATGCTCGAGCCGAACCGAGCTTCGGCCGAGCATGCTCGCTCAACACTACAAACCATATATTTCAAGATGGATTAAAGCCTGCGTTATTCAAGCATATACACCTGCTAATAAAGTTCCACCTGTTAAGGTAAAGGCACACTGTAATAGATCTGTGGTTACCTCTTGGGCTCAACAAGTGGTTGCATCTCCTGAAGAGATCTGCAAAGCGGCGACCTGGTCTTCCATCTCTATCTTCATTAAACACTGTCGTCTGGACCTTCTGGCTTCCACAGACTCCAAGTTTAAAGGGAAAGTTCTCCAGGTGATTGTTCCTGTTTATAGGTAGGATCTTTTCATATTGTTTGTCTTTAATAAATATATAATATAATTATATGAGTATTCCATAACATGTTTTTGTATATTAGGCCTGATTTCCCACCCAAATTTGGTATTTCTTTGGGAAATCCCATTTTTTGTATGCCATGAAGGGGACACAGAAGAAAAGGAAAAATTTACTCGCCAATATTTTTCTTTTGTACGCCTTCACGGCAATCCCTACCCTAATCTGCCATAGAATTTGTATGCACTTTGTAAGCTGTATATAAACTACTCTCATATTCTTAGTTTGGACAATTATATAACTAGCTTGGTGGGGAAGTCCAGGGCTCTTGTACTTTTTGATTGCTCCTACCAGCTGTGAGGTAGAGCTCAGTCCCCTCCTTTTTTTTTATGCCGTGAAGGGGCACAGAAGAATAAGAAATTTCATGAGTAACTTTGACCTTTTCAGTGATGTTTCATATGCTAATGAACCTCTGTGGAATACCAGACTTTCACTTTACCCAGAAATGTGAATATCTCCTAAACTATATGTGTGCTGGAATTTTGGTTATCAAAACATGGGTTGATGTTGGATGAAGTTTTCAAATATGTAAAGAAAATACAAGATGATAGGACCACTTTAAGGAGATCCAGAAAGGATTTATTGAGGGCTCTTATGGCAATTGTAGCAAATAATCTACTTGGCCTTCAAATTTAAAGTTGCATTATTTACATCTCGTGTGTGTGTGTGTGTGTGTGTGTGTGTGTGTGTGTGTGTGTGTGTGTGTGTGTGTGTGTGTGTGTGTGTGTGTGTGTGTGTGTGTGTGTGTGTGTGTGTGTGTGTGTGTGTTGAAACCATAACTTATATTTGAAAGAATGGTACATCTTCTATTAACCCTGTAGGGTCCTTTTAAAGGATTAAAATGTTTGACATCTGAGACGTTCCCAGCCATCATGGAAGATTGCTGTACACTTACATTCTTCATGTAAAGAACAGGGATATGAACATTTCTGCACTATTGTATTTCATGATAGTCACAAAGCACAGTGGGGGATATTTTATAAAAAGTGTCATTGTTCGTTTTTTCGAACAAATCCTTAAAATGTCCTTGTTCCTCGCTGTGGGTGTTGGTATTTATAATGTATTCTAGGTACATTTATAAATTGTGGTGATTGCAAAAATAAGAACAGGTCAGACACGGCCTTAAATATTTGTCAAATTCTTTCTAAATTGCCACAAAAAGTGACATTTCTTTGTAAAAACATGGTGCAGCGAAATTACAAACTTCCTTACTCGATTTTCAAAAAGAAACTTATTACATGGTGCTATATCCTCCTTTAGCTGTTAATACTTTTCTAACTACCAGCGACAGTCTTACAGCCATTTTAACACTTCTTTTAATTTAACTCCACTTTTATAAATCTCCCCCACTGGGCTTTATTTAGGAAGCTGAAGAGTTACCGACTGGACCATAGAGGCATATATAAACCTTCAAAATTCCTGTTAATTTGAAAGGGGCTTTCAATTTCTAAAATGCTAGAGAGGTGTCCAACACAAAGCAATGTGTTTGGAGACCTCAGTAGCTTTAATTTTCTTTAAAGTGATAGTAATGTTTCACAAAAACAGTAGCTCCAATTAATCTTCATAGCAATTGAGCCATAGAGAGTGTTATTTCAATACTCTCAGAGTTGTAGTTCAAGAGTAATTGAACGATAAAGTTTCCTACTCCCACCCCTTTTACCTAGTGTAAGCCCCCACTCCTCAGATGTGGAATCCAGTCCATAAACCAGACAGCTCACATCAAGAGTCAATATTCTACTGTGAGAACAATGAAAACCCTGCCCCCCTTGGCAGGTTTTTCAGCTTTTCCCCCTTATCTTAATGGAAGATTGTCCCTCTCTGTAATCTACCTGGACACACCCTGCTGCTCTGAGGTGAGCAGTTTTACATCAGTAAAAGGGGAGGGAGGGGGATACTTTGCCATTCGATTACTTTTGAACTACATCTCTGACAAAATTGAAATGACACTCTCCAAGGCCCAAATATAATGATGATTAATTAGAGCTGATTTTATTATGAAACATTACTATCCCTTTAAGGCTCTGGCTTCAGGTGGAGTAAAGGAACACTACCCCCTAACATGGCGTTGTACACACAAAAATACATTGTACTCAATGCTAGCTTCTATAAAAATATTTTGTTTGTTTTCTGAGGCCTAATTTCTAGACTCACATATTCTGTTAGCACTCTCATTCCTACCTTTTCCAGGGCTCCCATTTCCATAGCAATCTTGTTAGGGTGTCTAAGAAGAGCTGGTTCTGTGTGGTCTTTAAAGTGGAAATTTCACCTTAATTCATTGCGTTAAAAGCTGCCTATGTGTCACGTTAGCCAAAAGTCCAGTAAATGTACAGTTGAGGAGATATTTGACGAACTGGGTGGACGCAAGTCTTTTTTCAACCCAAATTACTATGTTACTATATTTGCACTTGTTACCATAATGTAGGCAAATCGTGGTACCAGTGATGTCTCATATGCTACTTAAGCTTTTCTGTGACATGCCATATGCTAATGGAGGTTTAATTGACTCTTCATATCCTAATGAAGCTCTCTGCTCAGAAAGAATTGTGAATATCTCCTAAACTATATATCTGCTGGACTTGTGGTCAACACTAAACATAGGCAGTTTTGAATTTTTTTTTTTTTTTTAAATATTTGTCAAGAAAATTCAAGGTGATAGGTCCACTTAAAATTGTGTCTATGTATGTTAGCCTACAAATCCATGGAAAAATCCAAGTTTATAATTATATTTTAGGAATTTAATATAAAATTAAATTATACAGATGCTAGCTGTAAGTACATGATGTTTAAAGAGGATCTCACATCTTTGCAAGTAATGCTCATTATTTAGAGCATTTAGTGAATAAGTTTCAAATGTTCATTTTTTTTTTTATAAGAAAACATTATTTGCACAAAAATTTAGGTTTAAAGAGCACCCAGCACCCTACTTCTGGCTTGCCTCTGCTCCCGTCCCACTACCCAGCATCCTCCGATGACAGAGGCTTTCTGTCTCAAAGCTGGAGCATTCTCATTGGCAGAGATCGATATCTAGCCAATGAGACGGCTCCAGCTTAGAGACAGCCTCCATCATCGGAGGATGCTGGGTAGTGGGACGGGAGCAGAGGCAAGACAGAAGTAGGGTGCTGGGCACCCTTTAAACCTTAATTTTTGTGCAAATAATATTTTCTTAAAAAAAAATTAATAACATTTTAAACTTATTCGCTAAATGCTCAAACTAATGAGCATTACTTGTAAAGATGTGAGAGATCCACTTTAAAATGAGAGCCCAATTTCATTTTTAGGTTTTGGTGTCACTTTAAAACCCAATTTACATCAATGGACATTTTAATTAGTCAGCTGTGGTCAATCTCTGAAATGTAGCTTTATTTTGTTACAAATAAGAGTGGGTCACAGTCCAAAGTAGCTTTATTTTCATATTGATGCACTTGATATCCAAACTTTGTAGATGCTCCCTACTCCTCAGTGCTGGAAATTGTATATCCCTCCGAGTATGAGGCCACCTGGTATTCATATAGTCATGTTAGTAAATTTAAACAGGATGTGACTGCAGGAGCAAACTGCTGGTCCCATGAAGTTTTCTTTTCCCTAAATATACAATCTATTGTCCAAAAAAATGAAAAGGGAACAGAACTATTAAAAGATCCTAGCCAGCATAAAAAAAATAAACCCCAAAATGTATTTATAAGAGTGATTTTCCTATTCATCTGGAGGCATCTGTGCTTGACACTTTGGTCTCTCTTTGTATTACGAGTGCTAAAGGCAATGTATTTGGCATGATTTGGGTAAACGAATGAGATGAGAGCTTCCGTGAGTTGTAATCTGTAAATTCTCACGTTTGTTGTAGCCCTGATAAAAAGTGAACACTTATTTTTTTTTTTTTTTTTTTTTTTTTTTTTTTTTTTTTTTTTGTTCTCTAGTGGTACATAATATTTTAATGCACTTGTGCCCTCTTTAATATTTTTTGGCGACAATGGCCCTTTAAAGGAACACTTAAACCTCCTATAAAATAAACCTCACTTACATCTAAAGGCTTCTATGAAACAGTAGTGAGTGAAAAGATTCTCCAATATTAGGCCATAAGTAACACTGGAAATTGCCTGTGGAGATGGACATGATTCACTTTGTAGGACTCATTGATTCTAAACTCCACCTACTGAAGTTTTCCTTCTTTCCTACAATATCCTCAGTAAGAGGAATTTGGGGCCCTTGAGTCCTGCAGAAAGATATGTTTTTACTTCATGGGCATGATAGTTAGTGCTAATTAAAGGGATAGTAATGTTTCATAAAAAAGCAGCTCTGATCTTCATAGTATTTGGGCCGTGGAGAGTGTTATTTCAATAATGTCAGAGTTGTCATTTAAGAGTAATTGAATGATAAAGTATCCCCCTCCCACCCCTTTTATCTAGTAGAATCTGGTCTCTTGTCATGACAGATCGCAGCAAGGGACAAGCTTGTTACTGTGAGCATAAGGAAAACCCCTCCTTGACAGATTTTTCCCTTGTGCTCGCTGAAGATTGTCCCTCTCTGCAATCCATCCAGACACTCTTGCTGCTCTAAGGTGAGCAGTGTTACATCAGTAAAAGGGGCGGGAGGGGGGATATTGTATCATTCAATTACTCTTGAACTACAACTCTGACAGTATTGAAATAACACTCGCCATGGCCCAAACACTATGAAGATTAACTGGAGCTTCTTTAATTGTGAAACATTTTTCTCCAAAATTAACAGAACTAAAGAATAATGTCCATTAGGATTTTCATTCCAAATGAACCTCTTGAGGATCAGAGTTGTGCAATGTGTTTTCACACCTTTCTGGTCCTTAAAGGGTAAAATAACAGTGGGGATTATCAGGAGTTGTTGGAGATTTTTTTGGAATCTAAAGGGTTAGAAACCCCATGACATTGCAAAAAATTTCAAGAATCCAAGAGGTTAATATTTTATGTCATTTTGTATGTCACAAATCAACACGCGTATCTTATCTGTTATGTAATTTACAGCCTGTGTTGAAGCCTATGCAAAAGCTGATGAACAGTATGGATGCATCACTGGCTGCAGAAAACAGCTCCCTGAAGTTGAAAACCAAAAAGAAAAGGTAGAAGTCCTGTTTTTGTTTATTGTTTGGGTGTATAATAAAAAATGCTTATGCAGAAAACAAGATTGGCAATTCTGCAGCATACCAACTGCACCATTGAGATGGGCTACAAAAAAATCTAATATAATTATATGCTGCTTAAGCCATTGAACACTAGAGATGTTTTTCATTGTGTTAGCTTCCATATACTTTCATGTTTTATTCTGTGGTGCCAATGCACTGCAATTTCTTCAACTTTGAAGATCTTAGTAGTATATAACCCATGTCCTCCCTCACCCCTTTAACTAGGCAGGAAACATTCTTGGAAAGAATGCAGGGTGGAGCCTTCCTTCCTTCCTTAGCTGGTCACCAGCCAATCCCCTCCAGTTAGATTTGGTCCTTGGTCAAGAGAACAGTTCTGCTTAGTTTTTAGCTTATTTTATTGTTTTCTGTTAGCTATGAGGTCTAGAAATCTTCCATTAGGCGGATTACCTTTCCTGACTTCCCAGTAGTGGATTGCTCCACTAACAGGTGCTGTTTGTGGACCTTCCAGCCCTGGGGGAAGACCTATGCTATGTCTTTTCCCTAGGGGAAGTCCACTGACGCTGCTTCTTTTCTCATTGGTAATCTGAAGACAGAAGACCTGCGAAAATGATGAGCAACCCCTTAAGTGCTGAGGTCCACTTGTCCCACTGCTTCCCCTCCCCACAGGGGTCTTCTTTAGGAGTTCCTACACACATACTCCTGTACTCATTATCTGTTTGTCTGATGAGGTCTTTGGAGCATTTTGGGTTCTCTGTGGTAAATTAACCCCTTCTTTACCATGTTAGGTGCATTGGTGGATGTTTTCACACATTTCCCTTGGGGGTCAGTGTTTTCTAATAATGTACATGTATTTTCTATGTGTTTTCCAACTTTGAGGACACTTTTTAAAAAAAAAAAAAAATGTGTTAAAGGCGCACTTTAACGCATGGCCTCACTGCTCCATTGATCTCTATGGGACAGTTCAATTTGGGACATATATCTGCAGCCACTCCATGTACCAAGTTCAGAGATGACTCATTCTTCTTGTCTGCCCTTGTCCTACATTCCGGTGCATGTTCTGAGTGTCTTGGGGGGCTCAGGCACTGTTTTTGGGTACTTTGAGGAGAAACTACATTTCGCGGCTGTTTTCTGATTGGCTGCCAGTTCGGACGCCATTTTCTTTCTTTCCTCTCACGAGTATCCTATGCAGGGCTTGAATCCTTCCTCTCTTCTCAGCAGATTAACCCTTTGCTTGCCAGATAAGTGTATTTTAGCCCTGAGGTGAATTCTTAATCTGGGACACAGTATTTGGTTTATTCCTTCTACTTTCAGACACTTTATCTCCTGTTAGGATGTCAGACCCGTTGGGACCTGCGGCTAGAACTAAGACTAAGGATACTGGGCTGGCTGTGACCCCCATTGCGCACTGCTCCTCATGTCAATCAGGGCTACCTAGAGAATACTCAGGTCATTTATGCCCTTCATGTACAGTTGCCCCTGTGTCTCTGCCAGAGCCTACCAGCCATGTTCAAGAGCCACCTTGGGTACAAGAGTTAAAATCTACTGTATCACGGTCTTTTATACACCTTCATGGGGTCCTCCAGGCTTGGAAGCCCCCGCATTACTCAGGTCTATGGCACCTAAACCTCAGGGTTTTCCCGATGTGTCAGATTCCTCTGATGAGTAATTGTTGGTGGATTCAGAAAAGGGTGAATGTTCTGAGGGAGTTTCTTCCTTTTGAGGCTGACCCTGAGCCCTCCACTGAAGGTCTTATTAAGGTAGTCCTGGATACCTTGAACATTATCCCTGTTTCTGAGGATCCTCAGACTACTTCTGATGTCTTCCAAGGTGCAAGAAGCATTGTACTGTCTCTCCACCTAATCCCACTCTTGACCAGGTTGTCCTAGATGAGTGGAAGACCCCTGACAAACGTCTCTCTGCCTAAGAGATTTGCTAAGTTGTACCCCTTTTCTGCAGCAGCCTTGGCTCAGTGGGCCCTCCCTCCTAAGGTTGATGCTCTTATCTGCCCGTGGCAGATGCTTCCTTTTCTCAAGGATTTGACTGATTAGGGCCATTGCTGTATGGACGGAACAGCTTACTGAAGCTGTTCATCAGGGTGTCCCCACAGCTGAACTGCTGCGGCTTTTGACTAACATTTCTGAAGCTCAGCATTATTTTACTGATGCTATCTTTAACATTATCTGGCTAAAGGTTAAGGCCTCTGCCCTGTCTGTGGCTGCCAGATGTTCCCTCTGGCTTAAGACCTGGTCTGCTGATTTGATTTCCAAGAAATTCCTGCTTTCTCTTCCCTTTTTGGGGCACTTCCCTCTTTGGCACAGAGTTGAAGACTCTCATCAGTGAGGCTACTGGAAGTAAGAGCACCTTGTTGCCCTTGGTTCCCAAGAAGAAGCCTCAGTTTCACAGGCACTGCCTTTTCGTTCCTACCAGGGTGAGGCGTGTGGGGTGACCCGGCGGTTTCTCAGGCCCTGTGCTCCTCCATCAAGCCCAAACATCAGTGGAGGTCCAAGCAGTCCTCCATGAAGCCCAAATCCACCAAACCTCCTTCAGCATGACTCGCCGAACCCCAGACCGCATGTGCCAGTGGTTGGCCGTCTGTGCCATTTTCTCAGTATCTGGACAGACACCGTGGCAGTTGTACAGGTGATTTCCAAAAGGTAGAGGATTCACTTTGCGTCCTTCCTTTAGGTTCTTTCATTCTCACTCACCTCAGGGACTGGAAAAGCTTTGTCTTTTCAATGGGGCCATCCAGACTCTCTTGGACAAGGAAGTTCTGGAACCGGTTCCTGACCCAGTAATAGGTTTGGGCTTCTATTACAACCTATTTGTGGTCTCCAAGAAGGATGACGGCCGCCATCCTATTCTGTATCTCAAGGATCTCAATTCTTTTGTGGTCAAGACTCATTCTCACCAGGATTCCTTACAGTCTTTGATTGCAGCAATGCACCCAGGGGAATTTCTGGCTTCTTTGGATCTGCAAGATGCCTACCTGCACATCATTATTCATCCAGAGAGCCAACAGTACCTCAGGTTCGCTTGGGACAAGGGGCACTTCCAGTTTTCATCTCTCCCCTTTAGTCTGATCACAGCCCCTCAAGTGTTCATTCGTGTCCTGGGTGCATTGTTTTCTGTTATGCATGAGAGGGGTATCCGGGTAACTCCATACATGAACGACTTGCTCTTGAAGGCCCCGTCTGTAGAACTCCTTCAGCAGCAGGTTCAGGACTGCATCCATACTCTCAACCATAATGGGTGCGTTCTGAACATGGACAAGTCAGACTTAATTCCTTCTCAGACATTGGTCTTCTTGGGTCTTCTATTTGATACCCTGAAGGGCATGGTATTTCTGACGGAAGATGTGGTTCAGCAGATCACCACCAAGGTTTCCTCAGTCCTGGCTTGCGAACCCATTCAGGCCAAGAAGTTGACTTCTCTTATGGGGAAATTAATTTCCATGATGGAAGCAGTTCCTTTTGAGATGGCTTATGTGAGAGAACTACAGAGATCTGTAATTCAGGCTTGCAAGGGAAACCCAGACCTACTGAGGTGGTTACTCTCTCTTCCCTTGCATGTGGAGCTGAGCCTTCCTTGGTGGCTGAATCTATCCAACCTGCAGAATGGAAGACCGTTTGTGATCCCATTCTGAACCACGGTTACGATGGATGCCAGCCTCTCCGGTTGGGGAGCGATCCTGGGCCACCTGAATATCCAGGGTCGGTGGCCAGCAGAGGAGTCTCTCCTACCCATCAATGTTCTGGAACTCTGGGGCGATATTCCATTCCCTGAGGTATTGGTCATCTCATCTCGAAGGCTGTCCGGTTCGTGTCCAGTCAGACAACGCCACGGCCGTGGCTTACACCAACAAGCAGGGAGGCACCAGAAGTTTCGCAGCTTGGTTGGAGGTCAAGGCTATTTTAACCTGTGCCGAAGAACGTTCCTGCCATCTCCGCAGTACATATTCCAGGTGTAGACAATGTCTTAGCTAACTTCTTAAGTCGACATACAGTGGACAACGGAGAATGGGAGCTTCACCAGGAGGTGTTCAACCTCATTGTCCAGAGATGGGGGATACCCTCAATCGACCTGATGATGACCAGAGACAACAGGAAGGTTCGGAAATTTTGCTCCGGCTGGAAGGATCCTCTGGCTCTCGCAGTGGATGCTCTGTTGATCCCTTGGCAGTTTCCTCTAGCTTACATTTTTCCTCCTCTTCCCTGCTTCCCGGGGTGCTGAGGAAGGTACTTATGGAGAGAACTCTGGTCCTTCTAGTTGCTCCTTACTGGCCCCGGCAACCTTGGTTCCTGGAGCTCTTGGTCTCTATGCAAACCGGCTTCCAAGCAGACCAGACCTCTTCCTACGGGGCTACCTGTGGAAGGAGAACGTGGAGCGTCTGGGTTTGGCGGCTTGTCGGTTGAATCCTCAATTTTAAGGAAGAAGTGTTTATCTCCTGCAGTGATAGCCACTAAGATTTAGGATCTGTAGCCTGTTTCCTCCAAGGCCTACCGCAAGATTTGGTCTATCTTCCACTCTTGGTATATGGACAGGGATCTGCTCTCACAAGAGTTTGATCTGCCAACTGTCCTGTCCTTTTTACAGGATGGTGTGAACAAGGGCCTTAGCCTGGGATCTTTGAAGGTTCAGACACCTGCTCTCTCTGTTTTTTTTTTTTTTCAGTGACCCATCACCATCCTTCTGGATGTCAAGGTTTTCTTTTAGGGAGTCTCTCAAGCCTTCCCTGCCTTTAAGCATTCCACTCCTTAGTGGGACCTTAACATGGTGTTGGGAGTCTTGCAGCAGCCTCCTTTTGAGTCCTTAGCTACCATTCCTCTTTATCTTCCTTACTTGCAAGATGGCTTTCCTCTTGGCAATCGTCTCTGTTCGCAGAGTTGCTGAACTGCAGGCCTGGTCTTGCAAACCGCCTTTTCTGGTGTTTCACAAGGTTAATGCGGTGCTTCGCACCTCCCAGGAATTTCTTCCTAAGGTGGTCTCTGAGTTCCACATCAGCCAGGAGATTATGTCCTGCCTTAAGTTCTACTTCCACAGCACGGAGTCTGTTCACCAGACTGATGTAATCTTTGTCATCCCTGAGGGTCCCAGGGCGGCAAGGCGGCCACTTAGTCGTCTGTGCACACCTTTGCTAAACACTACCGTGTTGATGTTCTGGCTTTGGCTGAAGCCAGCTTTGGCAGGAAAGTCCTGGAGGCAGTTTTGCCTGTCTAGGACTTTATTTCCTGTGTCTTAGTGATCTTTAGCAGTTGAGCCCTGCTGGCTGTCGTTCTGTGTGCTGTATTCTGTTAACACTTAGTTTGTTAAGGGCTATTCTGTGATCTGATTTAGTCCATATGAACTCTGGTAACTTGGGCGACTGGCACCTGGTCCTTGCCTTATTTCCCACCACTAGGAAACTCAATGTTTGTACATTCCAGAGTTACCTGTAAGCTATATTGGCCGATAGAGAAAAGAGGATTTTAGTCTTACCTGTTAAATCCTTTTCTCTTAGTCCATATAGCTTACAGGTCTCCTACCCTATCATTGAACCATGCTAGGTTCTCCTGTGGCTGAGCGTGGGAGTTCGGGTTCATGCTCACAGGAGTCTTTTTTCTTTCTTGACCTAGTCAGATAGGTTAGTGTCTCAAATCTAACTGGAGGGGATTTTTTTTTTTCCTACAACAGTCCACTACTAATTATGTTCCTGAATATGTATGATTCCTTGTAGGTATCCAAACTTTTATTTATATCTCAATAATTTAGTAAGTGTTAGAAAATGCTAAATAAAACATGTTTTAGCTGTACTGTAAGGCTATATAACAACTACCGCCATCCATCTTTAATTTTATCGAAGTACAATCTCAATAGCTATTCTTAAATCGAGTTTTACTTGAGTACTTCCCTGTGTTATGTAATTTCACAAAGCTTTAAAGAGTGCAAAGGCGATCGCAACAAATCTGAGAAATAGATGAATGGTTTCACTTGCTCTGATTGCATACATTGTGTACTTGATTCATTGGACAACAGTATAACTTTTTAAATATTTATTGCAGTAAATGTGTGGACATAAAATAGTCAAGCAGTCTATTTGTCTCCTGTTAAAAATGGCACAGTATATAAATCTGTATTCACTGCACATGACACAAAAACACAGAGTTAGCAACTGTCAATAGCAAGCCAAGTGTTTCTTTTGGCAAATTACAATGGGTAACTGCTAGAGCGCGCGAGTTCTCAATCCATCAGTGTGAGAGACAAATTGGAATGCAGACTTTGACATTTACTCTGAACAATGGTTCTGTATCACACAGACTTTGGCTTGTGAGTAGTCTTGCAGTGTTGGCAGATTGTTATACTGAGCTGTATCCTGCAGACATTGCTGTATAGGATTTAACATTGCTAAAAAGTTGGAAAGCATATTACCTCAAATGCAGAGAGGTCACCTCTCTAAGGACATGAATAATTTAAACCAGGGTAAATTGCTGACTAGTTAGTGGTGCTATCTTAAAAATAAATTATTTTAATGAAGGATAAAAATCGTTTACACAACTATCTTTAACCCCCAGATGTTCAGGGATGAACATGCTAAAAACAAACAAAAAAAACCTTTAGACCACCCCTACTCAAGTCTGCACTAAAGTACTAGATTATAGGCCTGAAAAGTGGTACTTTTATTAGAGATGGATAAGTCTAATGGGGAGATGTCTTGAAAGCACATATGTATATATTGTAGTCCATTACTTTCACGTTCAGTGCATCAGCTGGTTTATAATCAAAAGGAACAATCCCAATAGCACCACTTCATGCTTTAAAATCTCCTCTGGCCCAAATCACTTGTCCCACTTCTTTCCAGAAGCACCTTCTTTTCTTCCTCATTGCCTCTTTCGCAGTTATTCCAGGTCCTCACGGCCGCTATCTTATATTCAGCTGCCCATTCTCAGCTTGCCAGTGACTGTGGTGGGTTTTAAACCTCCAAGGGGCATGTGCCATGCTACATGTGTTTCACCCCATAATAAATCACATCTGGGGTAGCATCTGGACAAATGCATAACAAACTACACTACCACCCTGCCAATTTTTGCTGTAAACTTCAATCCCTTTACTCTTTCCCCTAGTTATATATGCATGGATAACCCTATGCATTTTTCCTTTCTGGCACTCAAAGGGTTAAAGTGGGAGATTCTGCAATAGAATAGAATAAAGAATCCACAAGATTTTCTGTTTGACATTTTAATTGCCCCTTTTCATTTAATTGGATTTATCCTGACAACAGTGATCCCTAAGTAACAAATGTAAATTGTATCCCTGGTTGCTATTGAAAAACATACTAATATAGATAAATACTGTGATGTGGATCTATAATCAAATTCTCTCATATATAAATACATCCTCATATTTGCTCTTGTTTGTTGGATACCCCTAAACTCAATGCAGAGATGCTAATTAAGCATGCATAGGCAATATACATACATGCACAATTGTACTATCTCCTTACCTCCTTTTTTATAATATACTAGCAATTTGGGACGGCGTTGCCCGTCATATTATTTACACAGAGAGACACTGTGTGAAACAGAAATATGCAGTGTTACAGACACACACTTAAAGAGACAGAGCGTGTCACACACTGTGAAACGCATACATACAGACACACACATACATGACGTATGTCACATATGTAGACAGTGTGTGACAGACGCAGTAGACATCGTTGCCCGTCATGTTATGCAGGGAATGTTTTATTTAAAAAAAAAAAAAAAGTTATGATAGTAAAATATAGAGTAGTGTGTACGTGTCAGAAAGGTATACACGAAAGGTACACACAGTGATATACAGACAATGTGCAAACACACACATATACAGGGGGACACACAGTGACAGAGAAGCATGCAACACACATACATACACACACATGCACTGACACACACAAACAGTGACACACAGATGAAAATCAGAACATACATACATACAGCGTGAGCAGTGTAAGCAACATACCTTCCAACATTTCAAATGGCCAAAGAGGGACACTTGTGTTTTAGGTGGTGTTACTGGGGGCGTGTCTGGTGGTGTATTTTAGAGAATTTTTAACCTTTTGAGTGCCAGGGGGTAAGCAATGCATTGCATACCCCTCTGGCATTGAAATGGTTAAGTTACTCTTTCTGTCTGTAAGTGAATGATTTAGAAGAAGATGAAAGTATTTTTTTACACAGACTAATTTAACAGATATATACAGAAGTTTATACCCACATTACTGTGGAGCAGTCTGATACACTGGTATATACACCACACAGTGTGATCTCCTAAACAGAGGAGCAGAGGCATTTGGGTCTCAAACAGGGACTGTCCCTCCTATACTGTATAGTGCCAGTCCTTATACACAGACTGTATACTATACAATGCCAGGCCATATATAAATAGTTTGTCATACATGCTATACAGTGAGCTATGTACAGCATGGAGATAATTGCAGGAACTAGCCCCTCTACTTACAGACAGAATGACAAACAATCTGCTCTCTTCCTCTCTCTTTGTGCAATATATAAACACAGTCACAACCATGTATCTGTCATTTACCAGCTCAGCTGAAGCCCTGCTCTGCACTGCCTGATCATGTCTCTGCCATTGTTCCACTTTCCCAGCTTCTATGTGTTAGCAAGTCAGCTCCACCATCCTGCCTGCTGATTGTTTAGAAATCGGCTCACTTGTAGTAATTGGCAGTGCTGTGCAGGCTCACAGACAGGGAATGAAGAAGCTGCATAATACAGATTGGACCCTGGCCTTCCAGCTGTAGCTTGAACATAGTTCCCATCATCCTCAGCTGCTCAACGTGCGTGTGTATGTCTCTGTAGGAGTGTGTGTATATGTGTCTGCCAGTGTGTGGGGGGGCATGTGTGTGTCTGTGGTGTAGGAGTGAGTGGCAGCCATTTTTTTTTCCAGCCTTAGATAGTGGTGGGCGGGCTGGATAGTGGGGGCGGGCCAAAAATCACACCCCTATTGAATCACCCAATGGGAGCAGTAATCCTCTTTACTGCCGCCCCTGGGTGTGTTTTGCCAGGCACAAAGTCTTTTTATATATATAAGAAAAGGCCAGATGTATGTTTGTCCAATGCAGTTATGCTCAGTAGAGACTGCCTGAATGCAGGCCGATGCAGTCATGCGCAATAGAGACTGCCTGAACACAAGCCAGATGTATGTTTGTCCGATGCAGTCATGCACAGTAGACACTGCCCGAACTCGCATAATGCTGGGAGGTAACACACTTTGGCCCATGTACACGGGCTTTTACACTAGTACATCATATTTGCACACAAACATGCGTATCATACTGAATGTTCACACAGGAAACCTTACACACTTCTTGCATCCTTGTTACACACTTGCATCCTATGGGCTCTCCACAACTAGCACATATATATGTATGATACATTATTGGAGATCTCATAAATATAAATAAACAGACAAGACAAACCCAATTTAATTAATCAAGAATAAGCATAATCCATATACCTAAACGGAGAACACACAAAGTGAGATTTTGTTTAAAAAACTTCCTTTACCGGTCTTGCATTTTGCATGATTCTGGTCAGTCCTTTTCATTAGTAGACCATTCTTTTTTTGTGCTCTGAATCAAATGCACACTGTGCTGAAAACAGTAGGCACTTGATTAGCTACAAAATGTGGAGCTAATCAGGCAGCTGTTATACTATGTTCAGGTTAGGAGACTAAAATTACACACCTTAACCCCTTGAGTGCCAGAGAGGTATCTAGTGCATTGCAGCGCAATGCATTAGATTCCTTCCTGACACGTAAAGGGTTAAGCCCTTCCTGACCAAGTATCAGGAAGTGTATGCATCAAGGTGAATCATTTAACTGTCCTTAAGCAACTCATTTTAAGCATTCACATAATTATAGCTATGATGTTTATGTTGTTTTCCCCTATCCTTGTTCACATGAGTGCGCCATTCTGGAACAAAATGGTTTTTGGAGAAGCAGGGAGCTTTAGCTTCTCCATAAAAGGGACATATGTACTGGATAAAATGTTTTGGGAGTATTACATAAGTATTGCATCAAATCCAACTGTAGGAAGGAGATCTTTCAAAAGGCACTGCCAAGTGGGACACCAAAAGAACAGAGGCAGAGCGCAAATGCGACAAGCACATATATTAAGACAAAAGTTTCAAAAATCTGGAGCAAAACAATTAAACCTTATGCATCAAACAAAAATATTATATACAAATGTTTTCATTTGGGATTTTTGTTTGGTGTACATAATACAATTGTTTTGCTACAAATCTACTAAAATATGCACTTTTCTGTATTTTATTCCAACATTTTTATGGTTTTCAAGAATGACAACGGCTGCCATCATGTGGTTGCTACATGCTTCCAGATTTAAACTTTACTCTTGTCATCTGAACAATGTGTCCAGGTGAATTTCTGGCCTCTCTAGACCTTCAGAATGTTCACCTGCACATCTCTATTCATCCAGACCACAAACGTTTCCTTTGTTTTTGCTTCACTTACCAAGAATATCTAGACTATCTTCTAATCAGGGCTCCATCAGAAAAAAGTGTGGAGAGCGATATCCAAGAGAGCCCTCATTCTGGTGCACCACAGTTGGGTTCTCAATCTCAAGAAGTCCTCTCCAATCCTGTCCCAGGTCTTGTTTTTCCTGGGGATGAAGTTCAGCATCCTTCAAGGATGTGTGTTCTTACAGGAGGACATATCCTGTTGCTGGATGTGTCACGTGTACTAGCATGGCCATCATGATAACATGAGGATCCTAGGTCAACTTGTGTCTTCCCTGGAAGTGGTTCCTTATGCTAAATTTCACATGATGGAACTTCATTTGGACATTCTAAGGCACTGGTCTAGACAGCATTCGTGCTATCTCATTCCATGACCATGTTCTTTCAAATGAGGCAGGATTTATGTTGGTAGCTGCATCATCCTCCTCTGATTCTGGGATGTCTTTCTAATTCTGGAATGCAATATGCAGATCGGTCTGAGAGGCTGGGATGCAACCCAGGGCACCATGACATCTTAGAGATGGCGGACCAAAGAGTCTATAAATCAACATCCTGGAGATCTGTGAACTTCGCCTTGCAATCGTTCACTGGTCTCATCTACTGACGGAGACACCATTGCAAATTCAGTCAGACAACTCTGTGGCTTACATCAACCGCCAAGGAGTAACTCCAAGACAGATAGCCTGGACTGAGGTGCGAGTGCTTCATTGGGTAGAAACACATGTCCTAGCCATCTTGGCAGTCCACACACCAGGAGCTGAAAACATGGTTGCTGACTTTCTCCATAGTGAAAGCGTGGATCCAGGCAACTGGTAACTGAATTAGGAAGTGTTCAAACAGGTAGTACAACATTGGTGTCTCCCAGCAGTAAAGGTCCCTTCTACACAGATACAAAGGATCTTTTTTCATTTGTGAGGGACGCGATGTTCATTCCTTGGAACTTTCATCTGTTCTATTTGTTTCTTCTAATTCCCAGGGTTATACAAGAAATCAGGATGGAGAAGATTCTAGTCCTCCTGGTTGCTCCACTGTGGGCCCTGTCGGGCCTGGTTTGCAGACTTTCTCAGTCTGTCTATCCAGGAACCATTCTGTCCAGGAAGAGGAAATGTTAGATTTGACAGCATGGTTTTTGAATCCAACATCCTGAGACAGAAGGGTTTCTCAGAGGAGGTCATTTGCACCATGGTCTAGGCTAGAAAGCCTATTTCTTCCAAAGCATACCACAGGATTTTGTGTGCTAACAAAGATGTCTGCTCATACCTTCAATTTTTGTTCAATCTTGACCTTTTTGCGAGGAGGTGTGAACAAGGATCTGTCTGTCCTCTATCAAGATACAGATTTCAGCCCTTTCGTTCCTGGTCCTGAGCATCCACCAGAGACCCCCTTTATTTCCTTGTTCTTCTTTCTGATGCTCAGATGGCTTTCCTCTTAGCCATTGTCTCCATATGGAGGGTTGCTGAGTTACAAGCCCTATTTTTTTAACCTCCTTTCCTGGTATTTCATCAGGACATACTTCAAAAGGATTCTTACCTAAGGTTGCTCAGATTTTCACATCAATCAGGAGATCATAATTCTTTAATTATATCCTGACACTTCCAGTAGAAGAATACTTAACTTTTGGATATGGTGCAATGCTTTAAGTATTATGTGCATTGTAGTCAGCCTTTCCTGAAGGCTGACTCATTCTTTTTCATTACTGAGGGCCCTAGAGTGGGTCAGTATACAAAGTCACTATTACTTCTTGGATTAAGGCTACCATACCCCAGGACAGTGATTAGGAATAGACCTGTTCCTTTCAGCCACAGTGCACTCAACCAGGTCTGTGGATGCTACCTGGACATACAAAAATCAGGCCTTCGCTGAACATCTGTGCAAAGTTGCTATATGATCCTCCTTGACACATTCACCAAATACTACCTTGTCAATGTTTTGGCCTCTGCTAAGGACAGCTTTGTCCAAAAGGTTCTTCAGGCGGTAATGCTCAGTTGGCTTTTGTTTGTTTCTGTTTGCTGTGATATTTCGGTCCCTGTTGACACCTGAGGTTATATGGATCCAGTTGTAGTCCTGTGGAACACTGGTGTTCTATGGGTAGAGATCATTTTCTTTCTTCCCTACCTGGAATCTTTGGAACCTTGGTTATTTACCAACGCATCCCTGTGTTCCATATTGGACTTAAAAGAAAATAGGATTTTAGTGAACTTGGTTAAATCCTTTTCTCTTAGTCCATATGGGACACAGGACACCAACCAGGAGAAGAAAAAAGAATTGTGTTCATTGGATTCAGAGGATTTCCAGTTCTTCTTCTCACTTTTAGTTCTTTTCTGTGATACTTGCTACACATGAATCTAGGAAATTAAGGCAGGGGTTCAGCTGTGTATATGTATGGTAACACACATAGGGGCATAACTACAGGGGTTGCTGAAAGTGCAGTTATGATGAGGAATGGTATCCCGGGGGGGGTCATCTGTTCTAGGATTTAATAGGTTCTAGTTATACTTCTGGGACAGTATTGTTGTGTTAGGAGTCCCAGAAAAGCTTGCATCAGGGCTTTCAGTGATTAGTTGCACTGCTGGTATTGAGTGAACATATAAAATAAACCCATGCAAGCACATATACATCTCTCAAACTCTCTCAGCAGTATCCCAAACCTCCAAAACAACCATGCTTCCACATGAGAAACACCAGACTGCCAGCAACTTCAGATACCGATTTCAGCCCCCCCCAATAAGCAAGTCCTCTCCCCCCTCCATAGCACCCGCAGACATGTTTCTCTTTCATCTACACACCAGCATATCCGTCTCTCTCCCAGCAACCTGTACTTGTGCTTATGTTTTCTTTCTCCCTCTTCTAACAGCATCCACATAGGCATCTATACTGCCAATTCTCAAGTCCTTCCATTCTCCCTCCCCAACACCTCATGTCTGTGTGCCTTTCCCACCCACTGCAGTTTTAACTTCTCCTTAGAAGATCAGTTAAGACCAGTGATGCATGCAGAATACTTCCTGATCATAGGGGAGTGTTGCTAGTCCACTATTTCAGTGTAGGGCAAGGGCATGGTATTGAACTGCAGTACTCTCGAAAGAGCCCCTGCCTATTTCTTGCTTTGATTGATTGGCTTACACAATCACAGCAAGATTGGACAATCACAGCTCGCTATTATGAATTATCTCTTTGGACCAGTGTTGGTAATAGCCCACGTGACTGAATGGAGCAGGAGTTGTGCACACCTAATATTTTATTGGAGAAGGGAGGAATTATGTGCTACCTCTTAAAGAATGGCATTATTCTGGTCACAGGTTTGATAGGCTGGGCTGCCAAAACAACAAGGTGGCTCAATATTTCTTTGGCCACATGTAACACCTTTTGCCATTCAGTAGAGACTGCAGTGACCACAGTAATTCCTATTTATTTGCAGTCCGTATCCTGGTAGTGCAGCTTCACCCTGTCTGTAGATTTTGTATATCAGGTCAGCTCATTGAATTCCTATAAAAAGCAAGTAATGAAAAATTAAAATGTCATCATTATTCACTCTATCTGGTCTTAAATTAGCCTGTGAAAGTTTTATTGTACGATTTATAAGGGCTATAGTGCACATAATGCAGGAAGCCAAATATTTGTCAACTTGTGATTTACCCATGGTACTTTTATACAAACATCATTTTAAACCCATGTAATAATTTGTACAGCGCCAGTAGGTTGTACAAAACCAGTGTAAAATGATTAATTATTCAGTAGTATAATCTAAATATAACTATTAAAAGCATCCCTATTAAAAAGAAATGCAACATTTTGCTCTAATATAGATATATATATAATTTATAAAAAAGTTGTAATCTGTATTCTGTCCTTTAGACATACTTATCTGAGACTAATTTAAAAATAAAAAATAAATAAATAAAAAGTTTAAATCCCAAGCTTATTCCTTCATTAATAAGTGCTTTATCATATTGCATGCTTTGGGCAGCTCATTTCATGCAGAACTAATTATAAACATACAGTTTCTTACTCGCCAATATACTCGGTTTTCAATGCAAATTAATTCAGGTAAACAAACATCCATTTGGCTCCTAAACAGAAAACCGAGCTGTTATGAATTATTCTATAAATCTGGTGCATATTATGGATTGGATTCTATAGCCGTTGATAAAGTTTATCATATTTTTATCTCTCAGATTAATATTGTAGTCTGTTGGGAGATTTTGAAATAAAAAAAATATACCATAGCAACTAAATCTGTTTTTATTTAAGACTTTAAAGTACTGTGATAGATATCTTACTGTGATATTGCATACTGTTATGTAATTGTGCCCATGTAATTATTTTATTAGGCATTTGTATACAATTCTGATTATCTGATGGACATTGTCCTAGATATTGTACTGTTTAAAATATGCACTGTTTATTGCTGATTTTTGCTTCTGTTGAATGCGGTCATTCTATGTTCACTATACTCCTCATTTTTCACTTCGAAGTCCTGTCTATACCATAGTTAATATAAGGAACCAAGAGTACATCTGGGCTCCCTGCTCGTTTTGGTACCTCAATTTAAAAAACCCTCTGTGGCCATCAATATGATACAGCAGAACTAATGTACATGTTCCTACAGAACAATATTGGATATTACCTTTCCATTACTTCTTGGCAGTTGATGGTATGGCCAAGTTTAATGGTCAATAGCCAGTAACAGGCTCTATTTTAGATTTATACAAACTAGAATGTGTATATAGAATATGTATGTTAAAGCGGAACTACCACCCCGTCTAAACTTGCCCCTAAAGAATTATACATCTGGCGACTAGCTGCTCAGTAGTGCTAGTGACCAGAATTATTACCTCCTTTTAGAGAATTCCTACTGCTCCCGGGAATGACAGCCAGGAAACAGAGCAGACATCTTTGCATAGTGACGTCTGCGTGCCTGTGCTGTCGGTCCCTTCCAGTGCAGTGTGGCTCCTAGCAACACCTCCTAGAGCACGTCACTATGCAAAGATGTCTGCGCTGTTTCCTGACTGTCAGTCCCGGGAGCAGTAGGAATTCTCTAAAAGGAGGTAATAATTCTGGCGACTAGCACTACTGAGCAACTAGTAGCTAGGTGGGTATTTTTTAGGGGAAAGTTTAGGCAGGGTGGTAGTTCCCCAGGTAGCTCAAAACAAATTCATTCCTGATTCCAAATGGCTGGATTGGTATCCTGTCTACTTTGAAAGCAACTGTTATAATTCTCAATATTGTTCTGAGCTAAAGAAGAAGGGAGTAGGGGTGGACAGCGCAAAAATTCTCTAAGTGTAGTATAGTTATATGGTTGAACAGAGCAAAAATGTGAATATAAAATTATTTATTTAAAAGTAATAAAACATGTAGAAAATGTAGTAAAAAAGTTTTTCTTACAATCAAAGAAAATAACAATATGTGCAGCATACATAAAGAAACAATCTACAATTTTACTGCAACATAGTCTCAGTTAAAAATATTGATTGTGTTAGCCAGGGGAATCACTATATGGGGTGAATTGGCTGGTAAGGAGATAAAGCAGTCACACTGATAGAATGCTGTTGATGGTATGAGCAAAGGTTGTCGTAGTGTATAAAACCTCTACAAGCAATAGTTAAATAATGCTACATCAGAGTAACTTCGATATACAGATATAGAGATATTGCGGTTGATACATGTACAAATCAGTGTAGCAATATGCTTGAATGTCAGAATGGTGCATACACTATATACACAGCTCTGTGTGTCAATCCTTAAAGAGAAAAGGTGTCTGCTTACTAGATGCCCAGACCGAGAGCGCTTGTCTGGGTATTACCGCACAGTCTCTCCAACCTCTTAGCGAGTCTCGGTAGCTGTCTGGAGTATCGCTCGCTTCCACGTCTCCCCCAGTGTGTCTCTTCCCTTTTTCCGGGCACTGGATCCTGGGGTTCTGGTCGCGTCCGCGTCTCCTCCTCTGGCTCTCTTTGAACTGTGCTGCTTCCGATACTTCAACACCCGCACTGGCAATCTAGCAGGTGGTTAGGAGTTCGATGTGGTGTCGGCGTTTCGGCCTAACCACGTGGCTCAACGCGTTTCGGCGCAAAAACTGCGCCTTCGTCTGGAGAAAGAGGGGCTCATACTGACTGTCCCTAATTTATGGAAATTCGGACCAATCAAATTTAAGCTCCATCGCAATAGGAAGTACATATTATAACCATGATCATATAAACTAGTATCACAACACACCGTGGTTTCACTCCATTTAATCTTCATTAAGATGGAAGGAAGCACAATATGAAATGATTCGTGTAATAAGAACAAAGTACAAAATGAAGGCATATATTAATAGTACTAGTTGGTACTTTTTAATAGGATTAAACGTCCCTTCTCATATTTCCTTAATGTGTCTTTAAATTTTTTTTATATTTCATGACAAATGTACTCCACCTTTTGGGAATAATATCAATTATGAACAAGGAGTTGGTAACTTCACAAATCCTATTTCCTTCTTCTTATACTTGGTTCTTGACGTGGGAATCGTTTTGGGGATTATGGTCAAGAGGTATTATTACTTCATACACCACAGGTCTAACTCTTCATTCATTCCCATAGGGGCCATTGTTTGCAAGGTGAATATCCAATAGGATTCTCGCTGTGCGAGCTTCATAAATCTATCCCCACCACGATCTTGTTGTGGAATTTGATCTATGATGTATAGAGATATATCTCTTGGGTCCTGTTGGTGATGTTTATAGAAATGTCTAGCCACACTATGTTTCAGGTTTCCATTGCTAATGTGATTCTTATGTTCTAGGAAACGTTCCTTCACAGGTCTGATGGTCCTTCCCACGTATTGAAGTTTGCAGGGACATTCCAATAGATGGACTACATATTCTGATTTGCAATTGAAAAATCCCTTAATGGGAAAGATGTTGCCAGTGGTATGACTGTTAAAGATCTGAGTCTTATGTTTTATGAACCGACAGGTGGTACAATGTGTATGTCCACATTTGAAAATGCCCTGAATAGGTGTGCCATCTATTACGCTTCTGAAGCCTTCTTTATGGTTGATGTTATTTCTGATGTTTATATTACTGGGAGCTAGACTATTTTTCAAATTTTTGGATTTCCTGAAAATTATTTCAGGTTTACTGGGGAGAAGTGTGTGTAGGAATTTGTCGCCTTTAAGAATTTCCCAATGTTTACGAAGGATATTCTCAATTTGTTTTCCTACACTATTATACCTCATTATAAAAGGAATCACTGGTGCCTTTTTTCTTCTTTTGAGGCATTTATTTGCCACATTATTCTGAAGGATAATCTCCCGTGGCGTGCTCTCTACTCTTTTGAAAGCCAAATCAATATTTTCTTGTTTATAGCCTTTTTCAATAAATTTTTTTCTGAGACCTTCTGCTTGTTCATGGAAAGTGTGGTCTTCAGTGCAATTTCGGCGTATACGATAGAATTGGCTCAATGGCACGCTATTTAGCCAATTAGGATGATGAGCACTTGTAGCTTGGATACAGCTATTGCCATTCACTTCCTTGTAGTGCGTTTTGGTCACTATTTGGTTTTCTGAGTTGACGCTTAGTACTAGATCCAGAAACCTAACATACACCCGAGTATTTTCATTATTTAATTCAGTCTAATGTTGCTTTCATTCACTTTGGTATAAGATCTATGACTCATTCATTCATTTTTTTAGATTTCTTTTTATTCTGATTAATACATACACAAGATCTTCTCAAATTATACGTCATCAATTTTTGTACTTTGTTCTTATTACACGAATCATTTCATATTGTGCTTCCTTCCATCTTAATGAAGATTAAATGGAGTGAAACCACGGTGTGTTGTGATACTAGTTTATATGATCATGGTTATAATATGTACTTCCTATTGCGATGGAACTTAAATTTGATTGGTCCGAATTTCCATAAATTAGGGACAGTCAGTATGAGCCCCTCTTTCTCCAGACGAAGGCGCAGTTTTTGCGCCGAAACGCGTTGAGCCACGTGGTTAGGCCGAAACGCCGACACCACATCGAACTCCTAACCACCTGCTAGATTGCCAGTGCGGGTGTTGAAGTATCGGAAGCAGCACAGTTCAAAGAGAGCCAGAGGAGGAGACGCGGACGCGACCAGAACCCCAGGATCCAGTGCCCGGAAAAAGGGAAGAGACACACTGGGGGAGACGTGGAAGCGAGCGATACTCCAGACAGCTACCGAGACTCGCTAAGAGGTTGGAGAGACTGTGCGGTAATACCCAGACAAGCGCTCTCGGTCTGGGCATCTAGTAAGCAGACACCTTTTCTCTTTAAGGATTGACACACAGAGCTGTGTATATAGTGTATGCACCATTCTGACATTCAAGCATATTGCTACACTGATTTGTACATGTATCAACCGCAATATCTCTATATCTGTATATCGAAGTTACTCTGATGTAGCATTATTTAACTATTGCTTGTAGAGATTTTATACACTACGACAACCTTTGCTCATACCATCAACAGCATTCTATCAGTGTGACTGCTTTATCTCCTTACCAGCCAATTCACCCCATATAGCGATTCCCCTGGCTAACACAATCAATATTTTTAACTGAGACTATGTTGCAGTAAAATTGTAGATTGTTTCTTTATGTATGCTGCACATATTGTTATTTTCTTTGATTGTAAGAAAAACTTTTTTACTACATTTTCTATATGTTTTATTACTTTTAAATAAATAATTTTATATTCACATTTGTGCTCTGTTCAACCATATAACTATACTACACTTAGAGAATTTTTGCGCTGTCCACCCCTACTCCCTTCTTCTTTTGCATGTATATACGTGGATGTACATACTTTTTGGAGGTCAAGCTGCATGAGAGAGGGGTTCTCAAATTAAGACTCTAATATTTTCAGGGAAAGTTTCCCATTTTATCTTTGTTGTGATACTCAGCTATACACAGAGTTTTTTTGACCACCAGGTCTTCGCGACTCACCTCCCCATATTGATAGGACGTGTGTTTCTTGTTCACCTGGGGCTCAATTCTGCCTCTCGCTCCATCTCATTAAAAGCATTCTTTCCTTTGTGCATTGGCGCTGTACTCAATATTGTTTCTCTTTTGTTCTGAGCTAGAAAGGTATCTGTTACTTTTTTTGAAAGCAACTACGGTGTATGCAAGCACAGCATCCTGAGGCAAAGATGCCTCTTTATAACTTAGATCCTCAAATATTTTTTTTAGCGTTGTTGTACATCTCTGCATGTTTTCTAGTCCAATAATGGCCTTTTGTTTGGTGCCCATTAACTAGATTAAGCCTTACCAAGGATTTTAATAGGGATTGTGTCAGTGGTCCCTACCAGAAGTACTTTTTAAGTGCAGGCTTGTTCCACTGTGTGCCCATAAACTATCCATGGAATTTGGACACAGTCGTCTATCGCAAATTTCTTAGCAGGGTTCTCATGTACCCCTAACAGTGTAGGTTGTCAGGATTTCCCTCTCTGAGCAGATATTGCAGATATTGATGATATTGAAATATCCACTAATTACACATCCGTGCTCAAGCAGAAAAATCCTGAAAATCTGAACTGTTGGAGGTACACGAGATCATTGTTGACACTCTGTTCTACATGATGTGTATTTCTTCAAATGATGGCCTAAGAAAATCATCCTTGAGTGATGGCAATGAGTTGATTACTGCTGACTATATAGAAGAGGCACACAGGCAACTTATGGATGAAAGATACTACAGTAGACTACAAGAAGATCCCACATCTAACTACGTAAAAGAGCTTAAACAAATCATGAAAGGACTCCCTTCTAAAGATCACCTGAAGGCCCTCATTCCTGGAGACCCAAGGGTTGGATACTTCTAAATGCATCCTAAAATGTACAAGGAAGGGAATCCTGGAAGGCCAATAATATCTGGAACAGGCATTCTCACAGAAAATATCTTGCTGGGTGGAGATGATCCCAAAACCACTGGTCAATAAAACACCTAGCTACAAACAGGATACAACCAACATCTTAAATTGGCTGACCTTGGCTCCATCCCTAGGGAAACCATTCCAGCCACTATGGTTGTGGAATCTCTGTACACCAACATTCCAAAATAAGCTGGCATTGCAGCCAGAAAAACATGTCTAGCACAAGAGGGCTTACCCACAGAACTTGTACCCCAACGAATACATTTTATACTTGTGTACAATTATTTCACATTTGGACAAGAACTATACATACAAAAGACGGAACTGCCATGGTAATGCGAATGGCACCGCAATACGCTAAGCTATTCATGGCAAAATTGGAGACGTTTTTGTCCACTTGCCATATAAAGCTTCTGGTCTATCTCTGTTACATAGATGATATTTTAATCATTTGGACTGCCAGCATTTCACAAAAATTACAATGCCTTCCATCCCACCATTAACCTCCAAGTCAGCCATTCATCCACACAAATTAACTTTCTGGATACTACAATCGGTATCAATAACAACTCCATCCAGACATCTCTGTAGAGCAAACCAACAGACAGGTCTAATTATCTCAGAAATAGCAGTTTCTACCCCAGACACAAGGAAAACTCAATTGTTTATAGCTGCATATGCTCTGAGACTTCTGTGGAATAGTTACATATGCTCTTAGACTTCTGACCAAGATCAACCTCTTAAAAATCTTAGGGGTGAGCTTATCAGTTATGGGTATAATGCCAGGCTCTGGAAATTCAGGAAGCCACCAGTGTTCCTAGAAGAAATCTCCTGGAATACAAACAATCACAGAAAGATAACATTAGTAGTCACCTGCAACCACACAGCTTGAAGTATTGTGTACAATCTCAAAAGAACTTCAAACAATACTACGTACTGATGACAGATTAAAAATAATATTCCTAAGACCTCAACTCCTCTTCTTTAAACAGCTCCTCAACCTGAATCAATTGGTGGTAAAGAGCTCACTTAAAAATGCAACAGAAAAGGTACCTCTCCCTGTCTGCAAAGGACATGTGGAACTTGTGCACACACATGTAGCACAGGTAAGGTGCCCACACCACATTCCCACAGAAACTACATTATCAAGGGGAAATTCTCCTGTGGCTCATCTAATGTTTGCCTCATCATGTGTGTGAAATGTCCCCAAACAGGAAAGGACAGGTGAGACAGGACAGTGCTTGAGAAAAAAGGATGAATTATCAGCGGTCCAGTGTGAACAACATAGGAGATACCACAGTGGGTCAACGTTTCTGCTGAACAGATCACAGCATTAAAGATCTCAAAGTGAAAATACTGATGGAAAATTTTAAGATGCAGAGAGTCCGAAAGATCTGGCAATATAAATTGGCAACAAAGTTTAACACTCTGATCTGTGGCTTGAACTGTGACAAGGAATTTGTCACATTATCCCACAAAATAAAAATATTGTTGGTCTCTTTGGATTCCAGGGGACTGCACATCTCATTGTAAACGATGAGTTGTGCACCCCTCTGGCATTTGGGAGTGTTAACACATATATTCTCTTAGCAAATCTGTGGTCAAATTTACTGTGAAATGAATCTTGTTTTCAATCTCCAATCTACTTCAAATAGCTGTAACAGAGCCTAGAGTATGAGAATTTTTGGCCCACAGAGGTATCCAGTGCATTGTATTGCAGTGTGTTGGATGCTTTTTTGGCAGTCAGGATTTAGATGTTAATATTATGTGCATAAGTTTTAAAGTCCTGTATTGTGCCTTCATCCTTATTATGTCTGAAGAAGAGATCTAGTTGTTTTTGAAAGCTTGCATACAAAGCTGCTCAGTTAGCCAAAAAGGTATCCTTTCTTACTGTACTAGTCACCAACAAAAAGATGGAGAGACTAAGAGTTGGCGCCTCCTGTGCTCACATGCCTCTGATGGTCTGCATATCTGTGCCAATTCTTCTGCCTGGGGGGGGGGGGAGTAGTGGAGGTGTTTCACAAGGTCTGCATACATGAACATTGGCCATATATTACTGATCATTGTTCAAGTGTGTTGTGAAAATCATGACATCCTCCAAAATCACCCATGAGAACATGGGTCTTCCAGACAATATTCTGAAGTTAAGGGCGATTCACCTCATTGGTCTCACAATCTGTACGGATCCCTGGTTAGGATCTAGTCACACAATGTGACGGTTGTTGCCTACATGAACAGTCAAGAAGGAATCAGAGTCCTCTCAGCTCAGAGAGCTCCATTGGGCCAAAATTCACATTCCCACTATATCTTTGCTGTTCACATCCCAGGGATGGTAAACGTGGTCAGACTATATAAGTCTCCAACATCTGCATCCTGAAAATTGGGAACTCAACCAGAGCGTTTTTTCATGATTATGCGACACTGGGCATTACCATCAGAGGCTCTCATGGCCTGCCACACGAACCAAAAAGTTCCTCTATTCGACGTTAGATCAAGGAATCCTCTGGCGTTCACCATGGATGCAATGCCCATACCTTGGAATTTTCATCTAGTGTATGTATTTCTGCCAATTTCCCTGATCCCATGCAAACTTTAATTCTACCAGGGGTAGGACATCACAATCATTATATTCATACTTTTTACTTACTACCATGACTTTTCATGGAGACACTCGCACATTATGACCCTCCACCTAGAGATCCAAGTGTCCAGTGAGGTACATCCACCCCCCCCCCCCCCCGCTGCCCTATTTAACACATGGTATTTGGTTTGATTATTGTCTTGAGAAAGGTCCGTGGAAAGGACCGAAACGTTAACCATTATTGTTGGCTCCTTTATCCAATAAATACTATTATTTAAAAGTCCCACGGGTGCTGCCCCATCCTTTTTTATACTATATATATAATATATGATCACAGGAAAGTCCAAGGAATCAAATTTAACCCTTTGCGTGCCAAAGGGGCACGCAATGCATTGCAGACCCCTCTGGCACTCAAAGGGGAAAAAAAAAAGTCTGTGGTTACGTAGTGTGCACACTTAGACACTATTCTTTAGCAGGAAAAAGCATGCTTCCAATACAAAATATATAACATATATATGTGCCAGTCAAACACTGTTCTCTGAATGCAACCATAATGCATCCCCACAAGTACAGACAGGTATGTGATTATTTTGTAGCTGAACATTCCTAAGTCTCACCTTTATGCATTCTCTAAGTAGTTTAGGTTGAAAAAAGACTTGCGTCCATCAACTTTAACCCTTTTCCAATTCTTGCTGCCGCTGTTGACACATACAATTTGATGTCACTAAGACAATGTAACACTTATTTATCTATTCATCTCAAACCATTTTGAATTCAGTTACTGTATTAGCATCTGCTGGGTTCTTTAAAATTCCGCTGGCACTCAAAGATTAAATATTGTACATATTTTTGAATGTCAGAGAACTGCACTAGACATTTTGTCTATATCTAAATTTTTTTATCAATATTATTACTGGCAAAGCTGCATCACATTCCAGCAGCTTCTTTCCTTCAGTGAAAGATGTGTTGATGTGGATTTTGGCTTTTTTTCCCCTTAGTACCTTTTACAGATTGCCAACAGCATCTCTATGGATTGGCCAGATCACAGAGTTGATTGATAAGAGCTGATATTACCCTGCTTTGAGAATTGAACTAATGAATCTGAAGGCCAGTTATAAACAATAATGTGCCAGGTAGGATGGATATACAATTTCTAATATGTTTACAAGCAATAAAAAGGTACCTGTAATCTAAAATTAATTTTGCATTTGCTATAGTAGCTCTCTATGCATAGGTACCTTCATAGGTGAGTCCTTAAAAGAAATTTGGAGCCATTTAACTGCACCCCTGCCACTGCTCCCCCCCCACACACACACACACACACACACACACACATCACCACAAATTGAATTTGTATTGATTTTTAAGAAAATTGCTGGACATGGGAGGAGATGCAAGACAGGGGGCGAAAGGTTGCAATTTATCCCTAATTTATTGGGAATTTGTATTTGTCCCCCACATTACAGTTGGCTCTGGAATTCCAGTTCTTTTCTTTTGAACCTTGGTCCTCAAGGATCCAGAACAAACAAATTAAAAAAGTTGCTTGACCATACAGTACCATTTGTCTAAGCCAGGAGTGGACAAAATCGTAAAAACATTGGAGTCAGACAGAATATTTAGGAGCCACGTAGGAGTTTTAGGAACCAGTTGAGGGGTGGATGTAAAATATCCTCAAAATGTAGGATCCAGAAGTAGAATTTTTCCATTCCTTGTGTAAGTGGCTAAGAAAGGCATTTCTGTAAACTTAAAAACTGACAGGAGTAGAACCAGTACAATATACCTCCTTGCACACTTAACAGGTCAAGAGAACGAGTACATAACTACCAACTCCACTTCCAAAAAGAGCTCTTTTGTAAAAGCCAGGCATGTTTTACTTTACTATTGTCGGGCCACAGTATTCCACCAGAGGGACCTGAAATTAGTATCTGGGTTACACTAGAAGTTGGAAGAAAATGTTTTTCCATGATTCAGAGACACATTTAGGCCAAGGCCTTGTACAGTGCCATTTTTCTCAGTTGGGCAAAGCAGTGCATCCACAGGTATCACGAAAGGGATGGTTGAATGAGCCACCCACAGTTAGGTGATCTCCTTTGTTTTTATTTTAGACATTAAGAATGCCTTCCATTTAGTCATATAGTTTCTGTTAAAATGTCTTCAGCTTTCTTTAGCTCACTACACTATGCTTCTTTGCCTGCACCGGGTGGAGAGGTGGTGCTAGAGTAGTTTGCCATCAGACTGGGTTGTATAACTAGAAGCATTGGTAACAGAAACAGGAAGGTGGTTATGCCATCATACAGATCTCTGTTTAGACCTGATTTAGAGTATTGTATTGGAGTCCCCATCTCCAAAATGATACATAGGTATTCTTATGAGAGTTCAGAGAAGAGCTACTAAAATGGTGAATGGTTTGCAGGATAAAAAATTATCAGGGTAAACTAAAGGAACTGAGCATGTATAACTTGGAGGAGGGGGTGATGATGAATCTCTTCCTGTATTTGAATGTATCTAACAAAGTATAGGAGAGAAGTACATTTTCAAAGGAGTAAACATATTCAGACAAGTGATCATAGTCTAAAACTAGAGGGACATAGGCTTGGATATAATATAAGAAAGTTTTACTTCACTGATAGGGTGGAAGATAAGAGGAGTAGCCTACCAGCAGAGGTTGTAGAGGTTAACACTGTGATGCAATTTAAGCATGCATGAGAAAGGAAGGCATAAGGCAATCCTGAACATTAAGATAAGGCCAAGGACCAATTAAAGGCTGAAGGTTTTTACAGAGGAAACTCAGAAGATAACAGGACAGGCAGTCTATATCAGACTGACTATATTTTACTAAAAAGAGACATCACTGACATTGTGCATGTTAATGCAGAGTGCAAAAAAAAACCCGGAGAAAGAGAATGTTTATTCCATTTAATTAAGGCTGATTCTATCTTTGAAGTTATAGTAAATTTGTATTTATAATTTCTGTCAAAATGTAGATGTTTCATTTAAATGTTATTGCAGCTTAAAGGGATAGTAATACTTTGTTTTATCTATATTTTATTTTGTAGGCATTAAAAGAACATGAAGAACGATATAAGTCTTATCTCTCAAACCTTTATGGTTTAAGAGAAATTCACAAACAAAGTATCCCCCCCACCGTTCAGCCAAAGCAGAAGGGAGGTGTCCAGGTAGACTGCAGAGAGGGACAATCTTCAATTAAGATAAGGGAAAAAGCTGAAAAACTTGTCAAGGGGGGAAGGGCTTTCATTCTTTTCATACAAAGAAGATTGTCCCCTTCTGTTATCTGTCTGGTCTTACAACCAGATTCACATCTGAGAAGAGATGGCTTACACTAGGAAAAAGGGGCGGGAGGGGGAAACTTTGCTTGTGAATATCTCTTAAACCATAAAGGTTTGAAAGATAAGACTTATATCATTCTTCATGTTTTTTTAATGCCTACAAAATAAAATAAAGTTAAAACGAAGTATTACTATCCCTTTAAGTGACTTGAATATGTTACTTTCATATTCAATGGAGAACTGAATGTGGATATTTTCTTGGATAGAAGTAGAGTGGCTGAAATTATAACCAGGGTGTTTTCTGCATACAGAGAGAATTTGTGCTCACTTAGATTTGGGTTTATGTTTGACACTTGCTCCATAAATCTAATAAGATTAGCGGATTTCCACAGAACGAATGAAGACTAGCGGGACAAAGGCATTCCCTTTGGAGAGAGAGAACATGGGTGTGAAAGTATTTAATTGGCTCTGTAGCTGGCAGTCAGGCATTTAGTAAATAACCTTAATACAAGTTATGAATGGGGGGTGGATAGCAATATGAGTTGAAGTAGAGCAAGATGAAGGAAGCATAAATTAATTTTACCTTAGGCTCGCTCATCAAGGTACATACACGATAGGTAGATGAGGATTGTGTTTTGTAAACAATGATAAACCCTTTGAGGATCAGAGGGCTATGCAGTGCATTGCAGAACGCTTGCCAGATGAAGTTAGCGAACCTTTCTCCTAAGATGCTGGGTAATGCAAATCCTCTGCATACTCCAGGTGTCACGGTTACCCAGAGAAGTTCAGGAGTCAGTATGGTTTAGTTAATGCAGTTTATTAACAAATGATGTAAAGAGGATATATACAATATACACACTAGGAATAAGCACAGGGTAATGGCCAACAAGCCTGGTGTCAGAAATAATAAGTTGCAATGCTAAACTACTGTGCTGGAGACTAGGCCTTAGCCACTGGAATTCTCAGTTGGAACCAGGAACAGAAACTGGAACAGGAACCCAAGATCTTGATCCGATGAGGAATGGGGTCTGACTCAGCCTGCAGTCAGAAGGAAATATCACTGACTCACACCTGGAGCCAGTAAGGGTGAATACTGACTCACGCCTGCAGTCAGTAGAAGTAAGGTGAAAACTGACTCATGCCTGCAGTCAGCTATGCAAGTCTACCAGAGCCCCAGGCCTGCACTATATTGGGTGTCTGATCACCAGGGGAAAAGACAAAAAGATAGTCAGACAGAGCCACATGTCAGCACCAGAGGGGGTAGTCAGACAAGCCAGGTCATACACGGTTCAGGTAGTCAGCCGGAGCCACAAGTCTGCACCAGACTTTGTCCACTATTAGGGGTTAGGCAAAAGAATTGTCAGACAGAGCCACAGGTCAGCACTAGAGTGGATGGAAGACTAGCCAGGTCATACACGGAGCCCGAGGTAACTGAACTGCTATGAACACCAACGCAAGGGCAACCGAGTCAGGCCTCAGTCTGCCCTTTAAACCCTTCTACGGGAAGTAGGAGGAGCAGCTCAGAAGGAGGAAGTTGGTAGGAGGAGGAGACTACAGGAAGCAAACAGATAAAACAGAGGCCTGCAGCATGCTTGAAGCCTTGTGCCTGCCGATGATCCTGAAGTCAAGGTAAGCTGTAACACCAGGCCAATGTTAAGTAGGTTCTTTCCTGAATTATATCCTTGAATATTCTTTTTGTATGTGGTGTAGGAAGAGTTTTATCAGGACTATAACGATGTTCAATGAAATGCTTACACTCAGCATTTATTTCACCACTTTAATTCTCTAATTTACAATTGTGGATTTAATGCTATACTTATCTTCTCCTATCACTAGATGAGTTAGCAAGCATTAAGCCATTTTTGTTACATATGTGCAACAGTTGTGTTTTAGCAAAGTAGTGTCATGTTGGTGTGAAGCATCATATTGGTCATTTTGAGCTATGCGATTTGGTGACCTACCTGTAGAGGTTTTGAATGTGTATTTGCAGCAGCTGACAGATGTCTGAGTGTGTTTCCATTTCCAGTCTCAATCCAGTTTTCTACTTTTTTTCATATATCCATTTGATGAGAGGATGTGTCTAGTTGGAGATCTGAAAAAAAGAGTATTTAGTTACTGTTCTGTCTGTAGAGGGAGATTTCATCTCCTCAAGAGGGTTGGACGTTGCTGACTTTGACCCTTTATAGTTGACTAGTTGAAGAGCCCGTGTACACGGGCCACAGTGCCAGCCGGTCGTGGGTCAGTCATGCACAGTAGAGACTGCGTGCACAGTGGCTGATACAGTGCCAACCAGTTTCGGGGCAGTCATGCACAGTAGAGACTGCCTGCGCCGCGGCTGATACTTCAGAGCGCCCCACTCCAAAGTATCAGCAATCTCTACTGCGCATGACTGCAGCACGCTCAGCAGTCTCTACTGCACATGACTGCATTGTTACAAACATTTTAGTGAATTATTATATAGGAGGATGGGGATATGTGGAGGGGTCACGATGGCCATCATCCACTGAATTGCATGTGTAGTCAGTGGGAGAGGGGATCTTAAGGCTTTAGCATAATCTAGGAATATCATCTAAGCACCACAAGTATATTAAATGGTTGACATGGATATACTTAATGATGTGGTACTACTAATTGTACAGCATTTTCTTCACTACCTATAAGTGTGTGTGTTAAAAACCACTAACACCTAAAGCTATATGGGCTTTTTATTACATGCTACAATCTGTAAATATTCTCTGTTTGTTTTCTGATGCCTAAAATCTGGCCTGTCTGTGGTCTCCCAGTGCTATAGCTATCTTGACAGGTGTCATAGACGTAACATTGTTTTAATTATGTAAACAGTATGATATACTGTACTAGCCTTTCTGAATAGGAAAAACTGTGGATATGAATCTCCGTAAATTAACATTAATTCTACTCAAACACAAGTAAGCAAATTTGATCTATATAGCAGTCTACTTCTCATGTATTTTTTCAACCTCAATAACTATCTACGCTTTATCAATTATGTAATAATTTACAGTGTTTTGTTTTTGTATAATGCAGATGGTGGATCTCCAGCTTCCCTCTTCCTTCTCTATGTTTGACCTGATCTCTGGCTTCTGCAGTGACATTGTCAGTTCGGCTCAGAGTTTTATCTCCTCTACTTGGACTTTCTACCTGCAAGCTGATGATGGAAAAGTGGTAGTATTCCAGGTGAGTAGAGCTGAGAGGGGTTTGGGAGGATTAATGGGAGGAAACCTCTATTTGGATTCCACAGAGGTCAAGATGTTGAGAAACAATTTATTAGAGACCTCTTTAGCATCCATTGGAGTTGATGCTATTTGTAGCCAGAATTTGCTGTCCATACTGTATCTCCCATGGATGCACCCTATAATTCCTTTGCATTTTTTTTTCCTACTACTACTAAACTACCATATGATATTATACTAATTCATTACACCACTTTATATGTAAATGGTGTTTTCTGAATCCCCCAAATTAAATAATTTAGGTTATATATCTTATTTGGTACTCTCCTAACTGGTAAGCAATACATCACTGTTTAACTTGCCTTCAGTTTCTCTTCCGACTGCTCTCTATAACTCATTTGCAATCATATTATGTAACTGTTAGTATAGCCACTCCCATAAGTGGTTTGTAAGGAAAAACAAATCATTTTAACATAATATAGATATCCTAATTTTTACATTTTATGTAGGCCGAAAAATGAGGCATTTATAATCCAAGAAAGATAAGATGGCATATATATAATTCATTTAATAGATGAATTTTCCCAACATGATGGTCTTGAAATTGCTCACATTACATTTGAGATGCTGATAATATGGATTTCAAATTTTCACACCTGCTGTTTCTCTACACATTAAAGTTAATTTCTGGGAAATGTATCAGAAATTGAGTTTTTAGTCTTGTTACCGACAAATATACATCTTCAGCCTCTTTATAAATTCTTTTTGTAGCTGATACTTTCCTTATACTGTTTGCACAGTCATTAACCATATGAGTGATTTATGGGCAAATCAAATGTTCATTTAAAGGTGAACTATAATGAATAAGTATATCTCAGTCTGCCTAACAGAAGAAGTTAGCTATATCTATGTACTTATTTTCCCCTCTGGTGTAAATCTGTAGCCAGAGACCTCTATTTGTTGTATTTATTTATCATGCATGATCACAATTGATTCATGCAGCCTTCCGAACATGTCTGAAGTTCCCAGAAGCTGAATGGAGTGCGCTAGCCAGGGAATGGTTCCCCACTGCTGCTTTGGTCACTGCTGCAAACAGGATCTCGGGCTTGCATTGTTTGTATAGCCTTCCAACATGTCATCGCAAATTGATATGCCACTCCAGTGCCATACCAGCAGCTTATGTTCCTCGGCATGTGGTTCGACACCCGCGTGAGGAAGGTCCTCTAGCCAGAGGACAAGATCCTGCAGATCATGCAAAATGTGTCCCAAGCTCTGGAGTGGCACTTGACCTCAGTCAGGGAGTACATGATGGTTCTGGGCCACCTAGTGTCTATCCAGGAAGTAGTGCCTTACTCTCAAGTTCACACCAGGAAACTCCAGAGACTTGTCATCCAGACGTGGTACGGGAATCCGGATCTCCTGGATCAGCAGCTCTCCCTTTCTCTGGAAGGCAGGTGGGATCTGCAGAGGTAATTTCGTCTCAGTGGATGCCAGCTTGAACGGGTGGGATGCAGTACTCCATGGATGCCAGCTTGAACGGGTGGGATGCTGTACTGGGTACTGGGTCACCTGAGGGTCCAGGGCAGGTGGACTGCACAGGAATCTCTTCAGTCTATCCGTGTTCTGCAGCTCGGGGGGATCTGTCTGTCTCTCTCTGGTGTACTGGACCTCTCAGTTAAACAGTCATCCAGTAGGAGTCCAGTCAGACAACGCCAAGGCCTCTGCTTACGTCAACCGTTGGGGGCATGCAAAGTGCCACAGCCTAGTTAAAGGTGAGGTACATTCTGGGCTGGGCAGAAGCCCACGTTCTGGTCATCTCGCTGTTCACATTCCAGGGGTAGAAAACATTCTGGCAGACTTTCTAAGTCTCCAGGATGTAGATTCGGGAGAGTGGGAACTCCATCCAGACATGTTTAACCTGATTGTGCAACAGTGGGAACTGCCACAGATCGACCTAATGGACATGAGGAACAACAGGAAGGTTCCGGTATTTTGCTCCCACTGGGGGGGGGGATCCTCTGGCCTTTGCCACAGACACAATGGCAATTCCGTGGCACTTCCACCTCGCTTATGTCTTTCCTCTGATTCCCCTCCTTCCCAGGATATTCTGGAACATCAGGATGGATGGTGGAACCGTGGTTCTATTCACTCCTTATTAGACTAAGAGGGCATGGTTTACGGAACTGAGGAGTCTTTCCATTTGGGTTCCATTTCCAGTGCCAACTAGGCCAGGCCTCCTTCAGGGATACCTTTGGAAAGTGGATGTGGAAAAGCTGACTTTGACGGCATGATTGTTGAAGCGCACATCTTCAGGAGAAAGAAATTACCTCAGGAGAGAAATCCTACTATGATCCAGGCTAAGAAGCTTGTTTCCTCTAAGACCTTCCATAGTGTTTGGTCCATTTTTCCTTCCTGGTGCATGGACAGGGACCTGACTTCACAGAATTTTGAACTTCCTGTGGTTCTGTCCGTTTTTTCATGATGAAGTCAACAAAGGGCTCAGCTTGAGTTCCTTGAAGGTCCAGATTTCTGCTCTCTGTGTTTTTCCAGAGGCAGAGTACCACTTAAGGTGTTCATTCATAACTTCCCTGCCTACAAGGCTACTTCACCTCTGTGGGACCTTAATTTGGTTATGAGTTTTTTTGCAGCTTCCACCTTTTGAATCCCTTGATTCCATACCTTTTGCGTCTCTTGACAAAACTGGCTTTCCTTCTGGCTGTGATTTCATCCGCAGGGTTGCTGAGTTGCAGGCTTTGTCTTGCAAGCCGCCTTTCCTGGTCTTTCACAAGGACAGGGCTGTTCTTAGGATCTTTCAGGAATTTCTTCCCAGAAGTTCCATCTTTCTAAGGTGGTCACAGATTTTCACATCAGTTTGCTGTGCCTTCTGACAAGGAAAGGGGTCTCTGCCTGTTGGATGTGTGGTGTGAGAAATTAAGTTCTATGTGTACCGCACAGTCTTTTCATAAGACTGATGCCTTATTTGTTCCTGAGGGCTGGTCAGGCTGCTTCCAAGGTCACTATTGTCTCTCTGATCAGGTCTACCATTCGTACACTGTACAAACTCAGGAAGAAACCTGTTCCCTTCTGAGTTACAGCACATTCCACCAGGTCTGTAGGAGCCTCCTGGGCCTATAATAATCAGGCCTCAGCTGAGTAATTGTGCAAGGCTGCGGCTTGGGCCTCCTTGCATACCTTTGCTAAATACTTTTGTGTGGATGTTCTGACTTTGGCTGAAGCCAGCTTTGGCAGGAAGGTCCTTCAGGTGGTTCTGCCTGTCCTAAGGACCTCATTTTTTCCTGTGCCTTATTGTTCAACCTTTTGACACTTAGTTTTGTTTTGGCTGCTCCAGTTCTGGATAGTCCTAGGGAACTTGGGTATCATGGGAACAGGTGTAAGGTCTCCCAGATGAAAGAACCTCTCCACCTACTAGACCTTGTATTTCTGATGTGTTCTTCCTCCAATGAAGAAGCTCAACCCCCATGGTAACTATATCCCATATGGACTAAGAAAAAAGATTTAACAGGTAAGATTAAAATCCTATTATATCATTAGCACAGATTACCCTAATATCAGTTCCTGTCTTTTCCCACTTCTGTGGAAAAAAACTCAGAATTCCATAAAATTGTGAGATGTGTGGGTATGGGATTATTTGGTAAGAAAACAATTGTTACTTTATCATTATAGAGTTACATTTACTAAGCATTTAATCAAATCTGATGCTCTTCACTGTTGTTTACAATGATAACTGATAAAAATGTATTTATCAGTGACTGCTTGTGCAAGTGTATACTTGACAGTGAAATACACTATGTAATGAGTAGAAGTAGGCTTGTAGACAAGTAGGGCCTACTTTGAATAATTTGATAAGAGCATAGTTTCCTTTATGTGGCTGTCCCATTCTCAGTGAGCAAATATAGAAACTGAATATAACTATGGTGTAGCACGATCCAGCTGTTGTTGTCTGGAAATTAAGATTAAAATCGGTTTATTGCATAGTACGGACTAGCCAGAAAACTGGTCTTCTGAAGGAATGCGAAGTGTGATGTGGTTCCACCAGTCTGAACTGAAGGGGTGTCTGCTGTGGGAATGATGGGAGATAATTTTTAAAAATTTAGGTGTAAAGTCATAGGAAAAGAGGGGAGTGTGTAACATACTAGAAGACTGTGACTCATTCTCTAGGGTAGGGGATAGTCAATCTCTGGACCTTCATCTGTTGGTTACTACATCTCCTATCCTAATCAGCCAGCCATTGGACGATGGGAGGAGTTGTGTCAAACAGCTGGACTTCCAAATGTTGACTACTGCTGCTCTAAGATCTAGTATAACACTTGTTATGAGTCTCTCAATTGTGGAATATTTGTATGTCATTTTTATCTTCATTTAGTTCAATCCATTGCTTCTTGTCCATTTTCCTTCCTGATTTATGAGACCCTATCAGATTCTTAAGGTTTTTATATGCATGGATGGTTCAGCCTTCTACCTGTTTCAAGCATTATTAAAGTCCCATCCGATATTCTCTTCTACCTTTGTATAAAGTCATTGAATTAAATATACTGATTCACAATAAATAAATAATAATGATTCATCACACTTTATGTAAAACTAGTGTAAAAGCCCGTGTACACTGGCCAAGGTCCGGGTGATGATAACCCTTTAAGTGCCAGAGGGGCACGCAATGCATTGCAAAGCAATGCGTTGCGTACCCCTCTGGCACTCAAAGGGTTAAGAGGCCAGTCCTGCCGCCGATGCAGTCATGCACTGTAGAGACTGCCTGAAAGCACAGAATACTCCCAGCATTCCTACACCTCCCAGCATTCTGTGCATTTGGGCAGTCTCTACTGCGCATGACGGCTTCTAACAAACATCCTAGCGAATTATTATATAGGATAGTGCTTCCTCTTTACCCTCTGTTTTCTAGCATCCGTCTTCTTGACTTAGCCATTAGCTAAGTCTCTTTCTTAGGATTAATAAAGTGGAAAAAGCAAGGTTATGGGAGTGTGAAGTTCTAACAAGCTTGTATTGTATTCTGTCCTATAACGAGAAAAAACTGTTGTGAATGTCCTCTGAGGAGATGCACCTTTTGTAATGATTTAGCCCTATAAACCCACTCTTCTAAAAAAAAAAAAAAAAAAAAAAAGTGGGTGTCTACAGCCAGAGATATTCAATAGTACCGAGCGAGAGATAAAGATTGGCAAAATACTTGAATACATACATATACAGACAATTAGGGACGTAAAAGGAAATAATGACCCTTGGTAATATAAGATAGATATATGTTGTATAAATATGGAAGTAGTTGATGTGGCCTATTGTTTCTTGGCTAGGATGGGTTTCTGGCAGTAAAGGTAAGTGTTCTAGTCTCCAGTTTGTAGATAAACCGGAAAAGACCAGAAAATGTCACTATCTGACATATAATAGCATGTTGTGTAAGTAGCTAGAGAGAATAGACTTAAAGGGATAGTAATGTTCCACAAACACAGCACCTCCAATTAATCTTCATAGTATTTGGGCCATGGAGAATGTTATTTCAATACTGTTAGAGTTGTGGTACAGGACTAATTGAATGATAAAGTATCTCCCCTCCCGCCCTTTTTACCTAGTGTAAGCCACCTCCACTCAGATGTGAAATCTAGTCCTGGGACCAGACAGATCATGAGAACAATGAAAGCCCTGCCCCCCTTGACAAGTTCTTCAGGTTTTCCCTTATCTTAATTGAAGATTGTCCCCCTCTGTAGTCTACCTGGGCACCTCCCTTCTGCTCTCGCTGAACAGTGTTACATCAGTAAAAGGGGCGGGAGGGGGATAGTTTGTCATTGAATTACTCTAGAAGTGCAACTCTGAAGAGTGTTATTTCAATTCTGTCAAAGTCCAAATACTATGATGATTAATTAGAGCTGCTTTTATTATGAAACATTACTATCCCTTTAATGTGTATGATGAGCATTGTCCCAAGCTGTGATACGTATGTATTTGCAGAGGAACAATTAATATCTGTAGCATTTGGTGAGATACATACAGATGGCATTCACTCATAAGTATGTTATACTTTGTACAAAGGAATATAGTGCACACACATTTTAAAGTGGGCAAAAGCAAGGGATGGATATGATGGGCCGTCTGACATGTGGAAATGTCTCTCAAGCAAAAGAATGTTAAAGTGTGGAACTGCAGAGTGTTTTCATAGTAAGAGGCTTTTGTACCCAGTATCAAAAATGCTTGTTGAACCAAGTGTGGGAAAGGTGTGTCACTATCCTAGGTTACTTTAACTTCCAACATGACAGAGTGTAAATGTTATTATGTTACAACACCTGATTAAACAAGTCTGTTTAATTTGCAGTTTGTACCTTTTTATTTTTCAGTCTCAACCAGAAATTGAGTACCCAGTTCTAGAGCTGCAGGCTCCAAGATCAGACATTACAGAGAAGGCATGGCTTTCATCCAAGTTCAACACACTGAAGCCTCACTCTGGTGAGTGTCTGTGGTGAGATGTCACTGTGAAATGCATTTGTGGCAAAATTCCAAGTTGTGTCCTAAACAGTATTACTTTAAAGAAAATAAATAATAATCAATCAGAAATTTATATATTTAATCCAGTAAATCTTGTTTAGCATTGAGAAAGGAAACTGGTGTGTGTTTAAAATCTTGTGTTTCTAACCTTGACATTTTTATTCATCGAAAGTTCATCTAGGAGTAAAAAGTCATTTTATAGAGTTCATCAATACTAAAGCAAACCTATTGTTAAGATTCAAGACTTTCCCCAATTATGCATATAACTAGTGTAAAAGCCCTTGTACACGGGGCAAGGTCCGGGTAATGTTAACCCTTTGAATGCCAGAGGGGTATACAACACATTGCTTTGCAGTGCATTGCGTACCCCTCTGGCACTCAAAGGGTTAAGTGGCCACTACTTGACTGCTCCACGCGATGCAGTCTTATGTCGCCTCACTCACACAGTGCAATCATGCGCAGTAGAGACTGCCTGAAGATGCGCAGTCTCTACTGAGCATGACAGCTTCTGACAAACATCCTAGCGAATTATTATATAGTATGTGTTTTAGTGAGTGTTGGAGGATTAATAGTTTTTCTCTGTCATCAAATACAGGTTACTGGTAACTTTGGGTAGGCGATTCACCCCTTTAACTAGGCAGGAACAATTCTAGAACTGAATGCAGGGGGTGGAGCCTACCTTCCCTCTTTGGCTGCAGCTAGCCAATCAGCTTCATAAAGATTTGTTCCTTGGGGAAGGCAGAGGCAAGAGAACAGTTCTGCTACAGTTTTAACTATTTTTTTTATTTTTCTGTTAGATATGGAATATCACCATTAGGCAAATTACCATAACTGACAATGCCCTTAGATGTGGCTTCCTCCATATCCAGGTGCTTTTTGTGGACCTGGGGGTAAAATCTTGGGTTCAAGTTCTTTCCTCAGGAGTTGCTCACTGAGGCTTCTTCTTAATCTGAAGACAGATGATGTGCAGGAAAGGTGAGCAACCCTTTGAGTGCTGCAGGCCAAAATGTCCCACAATGCCCCTCCACACAGGGGTTTTCCTTTGGAGTTCCTGTTGCACACTCCTCCACTTACTGGTTTTATCTGTATGTCTGTTGGGTGTTTTGGAGCAAGTTTCTGTGGTAAATTTTGGGGGTTTATTGGCACTTTCCATACTGGGTTTAGTTTTTTGGGTCTGCTAACATGTTCTAGTGATGTTTCATGTAATTTTAATTCACAGATTCAACTTTGCAAAACACCACAAAGACGCCACTGCTCCATTCACTTCTATGGAACTGTACATTTTGGGGCATATCTCTGCAACTGCTCAACGCAACTACTTCAGCAATGGCTCATTTTAATTGTCTGCCCTTGCTCTGTCATCCGGTTAATGTTTAAAGTGTGTTGGGGGCCTTAGGGGGCTTCTGGCACTGTTGGGGTACTTTTTCTGGGAAAACTACATTTCTAATGAGCGCTTGCTTCGCACGCTCGTTACTGATTGGCTCCTGCCACGGCAGCCATTTTGTGCCTTTTCCTGAATGAGTATCCTACACAGGGTTTGGACTCTCCTTCTCTTCTCTGCAGATTAACCCCTCACCTGCCAGATAAGTGCATTTTAGCGATTTCTGGGGTGAAATTTTAATCTTATACACTGTATTTGGGTGATTCCTTATACTTTGAACGTTTTGACACTGTGAGAATGTCTAATGCGTTAGAGCTTGGGGCCAGGCCTAAGACTAAGTACTCTGGGGACTCTGTGTCCCCTATTGCGCATTACTCCTCATGTCATTCAGGGTTACCTAGAGAATTCTCAGGTCATTTATGTCCAGCATGTTCTGATGTCCCTGGGTCTCTCCCAGGGACCTCCAGCCATGCGTTAGAGCCAGTTTGGGTGCAAGGGTTCAAGGCTGCTACTAGAGACCTCCGGTCTGCACTGAAACTCTTTCCATCCCAGTTACAGGGGGTCTTCCACTCCTGGCAGACCCCTTCTTCCGTCAGATCTTCCCTGCCGAAACCGCAGGGAGTACCTGATGTATCAGATTCCTCTGAGGAGGAACTGCTGGTGGATGCGGATGTTGAGGAATGTTCTGCTGTGGGCTTCTCTCGGTTTTTTGGGGACCCCTTTGAGGCTGATCCTGATCCCTCGGCTGAGGGCTTGATCAGAGCCGTTTTAACTACCCTAAACATTCCCTTAGTTCAGGAGGTTTCTTCAGATCCCTCTGATGCACTTCAGGAGCCTAAAAGACCCTATATTTGTTTTTCCACCTAACCCTACTCTTGTATGCTTTGTGTCCGAAGAGTGGAAGTCTCTGGACAGGTAACCTTCTGTTTCCAAGAAATTTGCCAAGCTTTACCCCTTTTCTGAGGTGGCGCTTGCTCAATGGGTTCATCCCTCCAAAGTGGATGCTCCTGTCTCCAGGCTGTCTAAGTCCACTGCCTTGCCAGTTGCTGATGCTTCCGCTCTGAAAGATTGGACTGACAAGAAACTTGAGGTCTCCCTGAAGTCCATTTTTGCCACTGCTGGTACTGCCATGCGTCAAGCATTCGCTGCGGCATGGGTGAACCGGGCCATTGTGGTCTGGACTGAACAGCTCACCCTGGCTGTCCGTCAGGGTGCTCCTACTTCTGATATGTTGTGATATGTTCTGAGGACCAGCACTATGTTTCTGCTGCCTTATTTGATGCCATCTGTTTGGTGGCAAGGGTTTCCACCATGTCTGTGGTTACCAGACGAGCTCTTTGGCTCAAGATCTTGTCTGCTCACACTGCTTCCAAGAAAGCTTTGCTCTCATTGCCTTTTCAAGACACCTCTTTGTTTGAGCCAGGTCTTAAGGATCTGATTAGTTAGACCACAGAGTACCCTTCTGCCTACGGTCCCTAGGAGGAAAACACCTCTCAAGCGTAATCAGCTTCTTTGTTCCTTCCAGACTGAGACACGTCTGGCGAACCAGGCGGTTCCCTCAGCTCCGCGTTCCTCCTCCAAGCCCAAACCGCAATGGAAGCCTAAGGTCTTCTCCAAGCCTAAGGCTTCCAAGCCTTCTTCGGCACGACTCTCTGAACCCAGGTCCCCACTCAGCTGTGGGTGACCGTCTGCTTTACTACCACAGCATCTGGGAGGATTCAGTGGCAGACCCGTGGGTTTTACAGGTAGTGGCGGAAGGGTACAGGATCCCTTTTTGCCTCTTCCTTCCTTTCGTTTTTTCCCCTCTTATACGCTGTCTGTTCAGTGGCGCTATCCAGGCCTTCTGGAACCTGTTCGAATTTGGGACAGAGGTATGGGTTTTTACTCGAACCTCTTTGTGTTCTCCAAGAAGGATGGCGGCTGTCATCCCATTTTGGATTTGAAGGATCTCAATTCCTTTGTGATCAAGATTCATTATCACCAGGAGTCCCTAAGTACAGTGATTGCTGCTATGTCCCTGGGGGAATTCCTTGCCTCTCTGGATCTTCAGGACACGTATCTACACATCACCATTCATCCAAAGAATCAGCAGTATCTCAGATTTGTCTGCGACCAAGGGCACTTTCAGTTTTCAACCCTTCCCTTTGGTCTGACTACAGTTACTCCATACATGGACGGACGACCTGCTTCTGAAAGCCCCTTCTGCGGTACTTCTTTATCAGCAGGTTCAGGACTGCATTAATGCTCTCACCCATCACGGGTGGATCATCAACAAGGACAAGTCAGATCTTGTCCTATCCCAGCATCCGGTCTTCCTGGGCCTTCTCTTTGACACTCAGCGGCGCATGGTGTTTCTCATGGACGAGGTGGCTTACCCAGATCCCCCACAGCGTTTCTGCTGTTCTGGCTCACGATCCAGTTCCAGCCAAGAAGCTGTCCTCTCTAGTGGGGAAATTCATCTCCACCATAGAAGCAGTCCCATTTGCCATGGCTCACACCAGGGAACTCCAGAGGTTCGTGATCCAGGTGTGCAGGGGTCAGCCAGACCTTCTGAAGACATCAGTATCCCTCCCTTTTCATGTGGAACTGAGTGTCGTGGTGGCTCGACCTCTCCAATATGTTGAAGGGCAAGTCCTTCCTGGTATACTTCTGGACCACAGTGACGACGAATGCCAGCCTCTCCGGCTAGGGAGCGGTCCTGGGTTGCCTGAATGCTCAGGGTCAGTGCTCTGCGGAGGAATCTCTCCTTCCCTTCAGCGTGTTGGAGCTTCGGGCAATATTTCATGCCCTTCGTCATTGGACACCCCAGCTGGATGAATGCCCAGTCTGGGTCCAGTCTGACAACGCCACAGCCATGGCTTACATCAACAAGCAGGGCGGAACAAAAAGTTTTGCCACTTGGTTAGAGGTCAAGGCTCTTTTGTCCTGGGCAGAAGAACATGTTCCTGCCATATCAACAGTGCACATTCCTGGCGTAGACAACGTCATTGCAGACTTCCTCAGTCAACACACGGTGGACAGCGGAGAGTGGGAACTGCACCCAGAGGATTGTTCATGAGTGGGGTCTTCCTTGCATCGACCTGATGGCGACAAGACACAACCTGAAGGTTCTTCTCTTGCTGGAGGGATCCTCTAGCTCTAGCGATGGATGCCATGCCCATTCTTTGGTTATTTCCTCTGGCTTACATCTTTCCTCCCATTCCCATGTTGCACAGGGTGTTAAGGAAATTGACACTGGAGCTCTGTCCAGTCACTCTGATTGCTCCATACTGGCCTCGACAGGCTTGGTTTCCTGAGCTTCTGGATCTGTCAGTGGCTTAGCCATTCCGGCTCCCTTGCCGTCCGGATCTTCTTCTACAGGGTTACCTGTGGAAGGAGGATGTTCACAGTCTAGCTTTGATGACTTGGAAATTGAATCCTTAATATTGAAGAGAGGTTTTTCTTCTGGTATGTTGGCTACTATGCTCAGTGCCTGCAAACCTGTTTCTTCTAAGGCCTACCATCATGTCTGGTCGACCTTTCTATCTTGGTGTGCTGATAGGGATTTCAATCTGCCTACAGTCCTGGCTTTCTTGCAGGACGGTGTGGATAAGGGCCTCTGAGTTCCCTTAAGGTTCAGACTTCTGTTCTCTCTTTTCTTTCAGAGGTGCATTGCTGTTCTTCTTGATGTAAAGGTTTTCTTCCAGGGCGTTGCTCATGCTCGTCCTGCTTTTAAGACTCCCGCCTCACAGTGGGCTCTCCCTTTGAGTCCTTGGCTACTATTCCTCTACGCCTCCTGATGTGGAAAATGGCCTTTCTCCTGGCGATCATGTCTGTTCATCATGTTGCGGAGTTACAGGCTCTGTCTTGTAGACCACCCTTTTTGGTGTTTCACAAAGAAAAGGTGGTGCTTCGCACTTCTCAGGAGTTTCTCCCGAAGGTGGTCTCTGAGTTCCACATTAATCAGAAGATTGTGGTGCCTTCTTTCTTCCCTGACCCCCTACCTCTGACAAGGAGAGGGATCTCCACTTGTTAGAAGTAGTGCGTTGTCTTAAGTTTTATGTACATCGCACTGAATCTATTAGACAGTCTGACGCGCTGTTAGTCATTCCTGAGGGCCCCAGGGCAGGGAGACCTGCATCCAAAGTGACTGTTGCATCTTGGATCAAGTCCACTACTCGTAAGGCTTACAAGCTAAGAAAGAAGCCTGTTCCCTTTGTGTCACGACTCACTCTACTAGCTCTATTGGGGCTTCTTTGGCTTACAAGAACCAGGCCTCCGCTGATCAGTTGTGCAAGGTTGCCACTTGGTCGTCTGTGCACACCTTTTCGAAGCACTTCCGTGTTGATGTGCTGGCATCAACTGACGCCAATTTTGGGAGGAAGATCCTGGAGTCAGTCTTGCCTGTCTAGGATCTTCTTTGGTTCTTTGGTGCTTCCTTCACTTTTGAGTCCTTTTGGCTCTAGTTCAGTGGGCTGTGTAACAATTCTTGGGGTGTTATTACCCCTGTTCAGTGTCCATTGACACTTCATTTGTTTTGTTGGGCTATCTCTGATCTGATGGTTCATATCTACTGTGGTGACTTTGGGGGCCTTGCCCCTGGTCCTTGCCTTACTTCCCGCCTCTGGGAAACTCAGTGGTTGGACATCTCAAAGTTACCAGTAACCTGTATTGGACTACAGAGAAAAGAGGATTTTAGTCTTACCTGTTAAATCCTTTTCTCTTAATCCATACAGGTTACTGGTCTCCCACCCCGTCAAGGGACCATGCTTGGGTCTCCTGTGACAGACCATGGGGGTCCTTCGGGGTCATGCTCACAGGAGTCTTCCTTCCCATCTACTATCTAGTCAATAGTTAGTGTCTCAAATCTTATTGGAGCTGATTGGCTAGCTTCAGCCAAGGAGGGAAGGTAGGATCCACCCCCTGCATTCACTTCTAGAATTGTTCCTGCCTAGTTAAAGAGGCAGATCGCCTACCCAAAGTTACCAGTAACCTGTATGGACTAAGAGAAAAGGATTTAACAGGTAAGGCTAAAATCCTCTTGTTGACATGTTGCATTTAATTATTTTGACTTCGGAACATAGATTTGGCTAAGAGGTAGAATCTGTAAGATAATTTTGAGGAAGTTTAAGATTATATGAAGTGTATAAATTGTACTGCTTGATAATCTAAACAATTTCAACATTCCTCTAGTGCTGAAAATGTTCTTTGTTTTTGGTTTAAGGAAAAGTACAAATTTTTCGGGAGGAGACATTTTAACACTAGCAATGTGGCCTATGGAAATATACTAATTAAAAAAAAAACATAGGGACTTAAGAGATTGTCACTTTATATCCACTTTGAAATGGAAGGAATTCTTGTACAAACTGATTATACTTTATGCATGTATGTTGTGGATTATTTCTATTGTTAGAGCAAAGGGGATGAGAGGGGGCATCCTTGCTTTCTGCCATTAGTGATGGGGATCCAGAACAATTAAATACCTGAAGAAGTACATTTGCAGAGGCAGAACAGAATAAGGTCTGTTTCACATGGGCGACAGAACTGTTGTGCCCCCCACCCCCACCCGTGACAGTTCTGTCACCCTTGTTGTTTCACTCCTCCATTGCTTTTCACCATTGATGCAGATAAGGAATGTCTGATGGCCAGACCATTGTGAGAGCATGCCAATATTACTGTCTGGCGTGGGTTGTCTGTTCATTGCATGTTGTAAAAAGCATCACAACTTCTAGCAACACGGGGGAAAGGTCTGTCAGCAGCCTTTTTAGGAAACACTATCAATTTGAAGCATGCTGGATTTTAGTGCACTCGCACATAACGAGAAATTGTGAACTGTGAACTGCACAGTGGTTTCTGCCATGTGAAAGGGCACTTATTGTTTAGTTGCATTGAAGAATAGTAACATAGTTGTTGAGGCTGAAAAAAGACATGCATCCATCAAGTCCAACCCGTTCCAAAAACACCCCTGTCGATCCAGAGGAAGGCAAAAAAAAGCTCTCTGAAGCCATTTCCAATTTAGCCTCAAGTGGGTAAAAAAATTCCTAACTGACTCCAAATGGCAGTCCGATAGTTCCCTGGATCAACATCCTATCTGCATTAAAGCCATCTTTAATGTAGAAGTAAAACAAAGTGCATGAAAACTCAACAGGCACACACAGAAAAATTACTCATTATTGTCAGACAACTGGTGATCTAGTACAGTGTTACTTTAGTTCAAAGAAAGGTCTTCTGATTTATCACGGTGAGTCTTGAATGGCTACAGCATCTACATTTGAGGTTGGCGATCATAGTAACAGCACAGGAAAGTCTAAACAAAGTGTCCTCGAGCAATCTAGGACCAACTGTTTGTGGTTTGTGTGTGTGTATGTGTATATAAACAACTTTTACACCTTCTCAGCTGATGACTGGTTGAGTTATTGCAGAGAACTTGAGTCTTCAGGGCCCAGCTCCCTCCTTAAGTGAATTTAAGGCATGGCATAGTAATAATATAAGACAGAACTGTTACTTTCAGATGCTCCATAACAACAGCCTCCACTCCAGACTCCAATTAATAAGGAGCTATGTTTTAACCTATTAAACTCTTTGTAGGCATACAGGACAAAATAGAGAAACCTCCCGGAAAGGACTCAAAGATAAAACACAAGATGATCCATATGGAAAACCCACAGTCCGAGCATGATTTCCTGGGATGCATGTCCAAGTAAGTAGAATATCTATAACTAGTTGAACAGCCCGTTACACGGGCCACAGTGCCTCTGGCAGCCGGTCGCGGAGCAGTCACACGCAGTGGAGACTGCCCGCGCCTCGGCTGAGACAGAGCTGGACGCTCCTTCGGAGTGACCCGCTGTGTATCAGCCGCGGCGCGGGCAGTCTCTACTGCGCATGACTGCCGCACGAGCAGCAGTGTCTACTGCGCATGTCGGGTGTTACACACAACTTAGCGAATTATTATATAGGATATACTGAGGAATTTTACTGCTTTTAAACGCCCTTTAGAAACACCTAATTTACAAGAAACACTATAGCATTTGTTCTCAGCACTAGTCGTCAAATGTCCTCAACACTGTTGATTTTTAGAGATAATTCTCTAATAATTTAGTAATTCTGAGAACTTCCTCAGCACATATGAGATCCTTAAACCCTGTACTTTTGGGGAGGCATGATCTATCAGAGAACAAATGTTCAGAATTCCCATAATTTGCATCCCCTGAAAGGAGAGCTAAAGGTGACAAAGAACAAGATTGGTATAGGTTTTTGAGACAGACTGTAAGCTTTCTAAGAACCATCCTGAAGATCTAATATTTTACCTTTAAAATATTCAATCACATTTAAATGACCCTTATCATGTTTATTGTCTTGTAACACCCACACATGAACAACAAACTGCTTCTGTCAATAACCTTTCCATGATATAGATCAGTGGTTCTCAACCAAAATGCCATGAACACCAGCTTTGGGTGCCCCACTCTTATTAAACTATGCAAAAGGTCTCAAATCAGTTATGTAAAGAATACAAGGAAATAAACACTCAGTGTGGGGCACACTAGGTCTGAAACTGAAATCGTAAAGGGCAGGGCCAGCACCAGTAAGGATGATGACGGGCCTATCAAACTAAGGAATTCCAAGAAACAAAAAAATATACTAAACATATATGCATACTGTATTGACTGGAAGTGTATAGCATTATCTTTTGTTTTAAAATAAGCCTAATTAAGGTTACTCATCTCGTTCCATAATGTCTGCCCCATTTTCCTCAAGCTCAATAATGCCTTTCCTCTAAATGGCTTTTACAGAATAAAGCACAACTCATTTTATTGTTTGCTCTTTAAAATGTGGGTTCTGAGTAAGTGCTGATAGAAACGAACCAAATAAGACCAGATCTGTTTCAATGAGTTTTCATCCCTTTTGATGTCCCTTTATGTTTGTTTCCCTTCCTATTCTCTAATAGACAGTATGTGAGTTTTAAAGAGGATACAGTTGTGTTTTATTCATCAGAGGCCCATTCCTAGCCTTGAGATGGCTCAGTTGGTTAATACACCAGCTGTAGAATCTGCGCAAACCTCAGCGTCACAGGTTCTTGTCATGGCAAGGTTAAGTTAGCCTTTAACCCTTCTGAGTTAGATAAAATGAGTACCCAGGACATACCTGTAAATGAGACAATCTCAATGTATCCATCCTGCTAAAATACTTTCCCAATAAAAAAGTGTTTTAACCTTTGGAGTGCTATTAGTTTTGTGAGTGTAAACCTCTGCTGCTCCCCAAATGGTTCCCCTATTTATACTGTGAAAGGGTGATGGGAGAAAAAAAAATCATACGTTGTATAACTGTTCCTATTGTTTTGGTGTGGGGGTTTCTATAGTAAACCATATTGTATTCTGTGGTAGAGGAGAACTTTGGACTACAGTTTGTCATGAAATAGAACATCAGCTCTGCCATTTTGTGGCAGTTTAAACAATAATACGCTTTGAAATACTTATTTTCCAGCAGTGGGAGTAGCCTCGTACTCATCAGGACAAACCCTACAATACACATTGTTTTCAGAATAAAAATGTACTGACCCTTTATATAAATTTTGCCTTGAAAACAACATTTAATTAGTCAAAGTTCCCTGTAGTGGTTTTGATAAAAGGCATATAATTACTTTAAAACCTTCACATACATTAAATGATTCAATAAAACAAAATAAGGAAGAATCTCATCATACTCTAATATAGTGGAATGCCAAGAAAAGGGACATTTTGAAGTGATGCTATTTTACAGAAAGGGTGTAGGAATCGTGAAGCTGATTCTCAGTTGAGACTGTAGATGATAATACAATAGATGTGTTACCGGTAATCCCTTGAGGACCAAATGAGTGTTCTATGCATTGTGCACACAACTCACCTCAAGGGATGGAAAGCAATGCCCCTTATAGGTAAACAACAAATGCCAGATAGCTGGAAGAGCATTTTTTTAGCTAGCAGGAGAAGGAAGTCATTGAAGCTAGATCTGTTGTTTTATAATCCTTGTGCCATGTTTCGGTAGGCAGCAAAATAAATAAAGCTGCATCAACATTTTTGAAGTGGACAAGGGTAGTTTTGAAAAAATTGTTACGATGGCTTTATTCTGTGTTCTAATAAAACAAGCTAAGTGCAGTTTCCTGTGCATATTGTCTGTTCGATTGTCTAGGACAAACTTGAAAACAAGAGAAACATCAATGTATTCTTCCTAGTGAAACACTTTCTAAATAAATAAAATCTTCTTCACAGGCGCTCGGGGTTACCACGTTGGATCTTGGCTGCATGCCTCTTCCTTTCTATCATGGTCATGCTGTGGCTCAGCTGTGCTAGTCTGGTGACTGCTCCGGATCAGCACATAAAGGCACAGGTATAATTTTGGGTAACAACTTACATATTAGCATTCCCCATTGTGAAACTAGTCTGGTATAGTTAATCGTAGTACATCAGCCTTAGAATCAACCAGTAAATAGTACTAGTGATGTACAATTAAATGTGAACCGTATTCATTAGTCGCTGCATTTTTTAGGTGCAATATCACAGTGGCCTGAAAATTTACAGTGGCGCTATTGCTACACCATCCTATGGACTGCTCTGTTCCATAGACCATAAATCTTCATAGGATGGTGTAGCAACAGCGCCACTGTAAATTTTCAGGCCACTGTGATACTGCACCTAAAAAATTTAACTTTGAAAATTAATAACTTTTGAATGAAACATCTTTCAGCAGTGGGAGTACCCTTGTTTTACTCAGGGGGATAAACCCTACAACATATATTTTTTTACATTTTAAGTATTACTATTCCTTTAACTGAAAGAAAGCAGCACTGCAGGTCCTTTTCTATCATCATCAGGAAATAAAAGGGCTCATCTCTCCTTCTAGTATTTAGAGCTGTGTTATGATTTATGCTGGGCAAACTGGTATAGTTTTAAACTATGGGAACTTGGCTTATCCTGACCCTCTACTGCCCCTAAAACGCTGTGTTTTTCTCTTACAAATCTTTCATCAAAATAAATTAACAGATTGCCAAAATTATCTAACGCATTGTTTTGTAATGTATTGGAGACATTTCTGCCATCCAAAAGGCCAAACTGTTTTAATACAGCAACATTATTTGAAGTCTGATAGTATCCTCCAGCGATTGGCTGGTTGTAATGCTTTATTGTAAGGCTAGCAGGAAACTGATTTTAACCCCTTAAGGACCAGGAAAATCTGGGGTGGTTTGTGGTCCTGCACCGTCATGGGTTGTTATACCCTTAATGACCCATGACGGTCCAGGACCGTCATGGCTTAAATGATAGCAGCGTACCTCCGTGCACGCTGCTATCATTAATTCCAGGCTGAGACTGAGTGCTCCGAGACCGGGGCGTTCAGTCTCAGCCCTTCCTGCTTGTGCCAGTTCATGTGATCGCCGTAGCAGAGATCACATGTACCGGCATAGTGACAGACAGAGGCAGCATGCAAAGCATGCTGTCTGTGCCTGTCTCGTCTGCCTCTGTCTCCCTTGCTATCAAAGTAAGGGAGACAGAAGTAGATGGGAGACACCTAGTGGTTAAAAAAAAATATAGCAGCTGGGAGTATTAACCCCTTCACTGCTGGTGCAGGAGGCTGGCTAAATGCAGGTCAATTTTTGACCTGCAATTATACACTTTAAAAAAAAAAACACAACACTTTTTAAAAAAAAAAAAAAAAATTATTTAAAAAAATATATATATAATTAAACAATATTGCAAGTGTGATTGTTGTGGAGCCATGTAATACACCACCAAATGCCAGGGACAAAAAAGTGTCAAAATAGGGTGGGAAAAAGGGACATGGGGATTTTCACCCCGGGGGGGGGGACAGTGGCCACTTTAAACTGCGCATTTTGTAGGTATGACTGACCAGTCATACTTTTCATGCAGTCTCCATAAAAATGTAACCCTTTGTGGCCAATTGATCCCAAGAGAGAAATAAAAAAGGTTTTGTTTTGTTTTTTTTTTAATTTTTTTTTTTTTTTTTTTTTTAAATCTTTTTTTAATTTTAATAAAGTGAATGGTGGGTTATCCATATAAATAGGGTATCAAATGAAAGCCCTATTTGTGCTTAAAACAGTATATAATTTATGGGGGTGGAATAAAAGCCTAAGAGGGAAAACACTGTTGAACAAAGACATAGTCTCACTGTGTTTGCGTGGGTTTCCTCCGGGTACTCCGGTTTCCTCCCACACTCCGAAAAAAACATACTGATAGGTGAATTTAGATTGTGAGCCCCAATGGGGACAGGGACCAATATGAGTGTAAAGCGCTGCGTAATCTGTGTGCGCTATATAAATAAAGGATTATTATTAGGATTATTATTATAGTCAAAAAGGTCAGAATTGCTCCGGTCCTTAAGGGAAAACAACCTCAGATTTTCCCGGTCCTTAAGGGGTTAAGGACCTGAGCAAATTTGACCTTTATGACCATCTCTTTGTCCAACAGTGTTTTTCCTCTAAGTCCACATAAATTATATACTTTTTTATGCACAAGCAGGGCTTTCTTTTGATAACACTTATATGGATAACTCACAATTTATTTTATTAGAATTAAAGAAAACTATTAAAAAAAAGTTAAAAAAAAAACACCATTTTTATTTTTTTTTCTTGTGATCATTTGGGCATATTTGGTTATATTTTTATGAAGACTGTATGAAAGGTATGACCAGTCAGTTATACCTACAAAATATGCCGTTTTATAGGGGCACTCACCCTCTGAGGTGAAAATCCCCATGTCCTTCTTGCACTCCCTATTTTTCCCATTTTTGTCAGATATTGTGTGGTGTGTATAATTATATTAGATTGTTCCACAACAGTAAAACTCAAAATAAATTGTGTTTAATCTTCACTAGATGTGTTTTTTAATTAATTGCTTTAATAATTATTTTATCTTGCTCATATTTAATAAAACAATCAGCTGCTGTGAGCAGGTCAAAAAAGGACCTGCATTCATCCTGCCCACGGCGCTGAAGGGGTTAATACCACCAACTCTGGCCTATTTATGTGTGTGTCTGCTATCTGCTTCTCTCTCCTTTACTTTAATAGTAAGGAAGAGAGAGGCAGAGAGCAATCACAAAGGCAATGTGTAAGACACATTGTCTTTGTGAATGAAAATACCAGTACATGTGATCATTTCTGGAGTGATCACGTGTACCGGCAGAAGACAGAGGCACTGAAACTGAGCTCTCTGGTCCTGGAGCGCTCATTTTCAGCCTTTGTAGGATAATTGCAAGGTGCACTAAGGAGCGCTGCTATCATTTAACCCGTGACATGCCAAGACAGTCATGGGTCCTTAAGGGAAGTTTACCCATGACGGTCCTGTCAAGTCATGGGTCATTAAGGGGTTAAAAAGAGAAATTTATTTTTAGAAATGCACATTGCAAAGTTGAAATTAAATTGTACTCTATGAATCAGAATAAAAGCAGTGCTGCAGAAAGCATTTATCATGCATCCTACTTTAAATGGAAGTTCCAGTAAGCTTAATTTATTTGTATGCTTGTTAACCTTTTACTGTTCCTATTCTTCTCTCTTTTTTCCTTTCTCTTTTTTTTTTTTTTTCCTCTCGTCAGCATGTAGAGTATAAACACACTGCTCGTCTAGCATCAACTGATAATGTTTAAACTCTGCTGGCTGACAACAGACTGAATTTAAAGTCAAATCATTCAACATTGCATAGCACCAAAATCCTCATTTACAGATGAGAGCAGCCCTTAGTCTGTGGAGCCAAATTAAATAAATCAAATGTCCAGATGTGGTCCATGAGACTTAAATCATCCAAACATGCTATGTGTGTAGGCATGGCGGTTCAGACCAAAAGAGAGTGAGATAGAGACAAACACACAGGGACACACATACATGCACAGGGACAGAGACACACATGGACACGGGAACACACAGACATGCACAGGGACACAGACACACACGCACAGGAACACAGACATGCACAGGGACGGACACACGCACAGGAACACAGACACGCACAGGGGCACACACGCACAGGGACACAGACGCACACACACACACAGGACACACGCACAGGAACACACACACAGGGACACGCACAAGCACAGGGACACAAGCTCATGGACAGACACACAGGGACACAGACACACGCAGACACGCACAGGGACACAGACACACACACAGGAACACGCACATGAACACACACACACAGGGAGACACACATACACAGGGAGACACACACACACACACACACACACACACACATCTTGTAAGCCTTTGGCATCTGAGTTAGTGCATTTGTAAACTGTAGGCAGAGGAAGGTTTTGTCAATGAAAATGGAAGAGATGAACTGTAAAGGCTGATTCAATGTATTTACATATAGTTTATTTTAGCTGCTGGTTTTCATTTTAATTGATTAACATATACTTTGGAAAAGTTAATATAAGCCATTAATGTGGGTCAGACCAAGTCTTCAGCGCACAGCAAAACAATTCATTGGAGAAATCTAGCATTCAAATGGTGCAGTTTATTTGTTTAAAATGTCTTTGAAACATGAGGCTTTATTCATAAAGGTAAAGAGGTGCAGTTCTGGTGCACATTATAAGTACCATAAGCAAGGAAAATTCCATACATTATCAACTATTTTGACTTTTAACCCCTTGAATGAAAAATAAATCTGTTTGAGACCTCCCTTGCATTTGTTGGATTAAAAGCACCTTTTAAATAAATGGGAATTTATATCACCCCCCCCCCCTTTTTGCACTTGGTTGGCTCCTGAGTTGCACCTTCTTAGCTTGATGAATATGGATATGACCTGAATGATATATCAAGAAGCATATTGGATTTCAGTCTCTTGAATTTTGCTTCCTTTAGCCTCTGAGCATTAACGGCGACAAGGAATATATGGAGGACATGGAGAAGCCAGACCCCTTCCCTCTACAACCTGTTGTTGCTGTAACCATCTGCCCTACAGAAGAGAGTGAAGAGGCTGGACCCCTCCCAGTCAAAGTTGACTTGGACAAAACCATCATCTAAGACGGTCTTTTACTAACCTTTGGTGCTAGACGGGAGATTTGCACCACAGTGCATTGCAGTCTCCTGGAGCATTAGAGGGGATAATTGTCTCGTTTTACTGATCTCATAAACTGTACTATTTTGCTTCCTTTCGTTACAAAGCATCTAGTTGGTTGAACTACAGCAGAAAATCCACTACAAATGGTCAGATACTTGTGGTATTTACTTTGCAGAGTGAAAGGTTGCAGTTACTGCGTTGGTCTGGATATCTAGATCCCTTTAACCCATTGGTTACTAGAGACTTCTCCAGTGCATTGGTAAGAAATGCTTTGGGGAATTGTCTAGTATTTGAATGGTTAATCACTTGGGTGTCAGGGAAGTCTCCAGTGAATTACTTTGAAATATGTCCGAGACGTCTCTAGAACACAAGTGGTTAAAGTTTTTGTACGATTTTTCTCATAGATGTAATTTGCACTTAAAGCGGAATTAACACCACTAAGAAACTTTGTTTGTAATAATTCCCTATCTGCCGACTAGCCGCTTAGTAGCGCTAGTCACCAGAATTATTACCTCTTTATGGAGAAATATGCAGTCATCCTCGGCTGACAGGCAGGACGGAGCGCGGACATCTTGCCCTAGTGACGTCTGCGTCTGAGCTGTGAGTCCCAGATGGCTGCAGGAGGCGTTGCTAGGAGCCATTCGGCTCCGGAAGGGACTGACAGCGCAGGCGCGCAGACGTCACTAGGGCAAGATGTCCGCGCTCCGTCCTGCCTGTCAGCCGAGGATGACTGCATATTTCTCCATAAAGAGGTAATAATTCTGGCGACTAGCGCTACTAATAGGGAATTATTACAAACAAAGTTTCTTAGCGGTGTTAGTTCTGCTTTAAGGATACGGTGACTTTCTACTATAAGTGTCTGCTTCAGGTCTATGAAGACTGAGTTTATGGAAGGCACATGGGGCCTTCTGCACAACAAGGAAAGAAAAAGCAAGTTTGGAGAAAACCAGTTGCACCATAGGGAGCAAATATTCCCACTGATTTCAGTGGGGCATTTAAACCTTTAAATGTGTTGAACATCTTTTCATCATTCAAGCAGTTAAAAGCCCCTTTTAAATAAGTAGGAGTTTGAGGGATTTTCCTTTGTCCCATATGGTACAGTTGGTATGCCCCAGAATTACTTCTAATATCTTTTGTGCATAAGGCTCAGCGCATGAAATTTACAAGTTACAGCTATGAAATATGCTTGTGTTGATCCATTCATAAGTATCACAATCTTAAAGGAGCAGTAAACTTTTTTTATAAAAACACATTTTATAGAACTTTTCCTGCTGAATAAAACAAGGTCACTCCCATCGCTGTCAGATGTTTTTTTCAAAAATTATAGCAGTTTAAATAACCAGGAAGTGAATTTACTGTGTTTACTTCCTGATAGTTCTAACTGACAGGAAGTGTGACAGGCAGTTTCTATCACATTCTATGGAGAACTGTATGTCTCTGACTTTCCTCTCCATTAGAATCTAACAGGAAATCTAATTAGAATTTGACCTCTAGAGGGCACTGCTAATGTAAAAAAATATGGGTTTAAACTGTAATAACTCTGGAAATATAAATCTCTCAGCAGTGGGAGTACCCTTATTTTACTCAATAAGAAAATCCCTACAATATATATTTTTTCATAAAAAGTTTACTGCTCCTTTAAAAGTAGTCAGCATTTGATTTTCTCAGTCTCCTCTGGTTTATATATAGACTGGTACATCAGGCGAGAACTTTGGTGAAATGTTCTTAGAAAAGCATCCGTTTTTATGAGAAATTATAATTTTGCTCTCACAAAAGAATATGCTATGTAACATAGAAACATATAATTTGAATGCAGATACAAACCGTTTGGCCCATCTAGTCTGCTCATTTTTCCTACTGTAAAACCTCAAACTTTCTTTATTCTTTGGTCTTGTCTTATGTTCAGATTAGCCTTATGCCTATCCTATGCATGCTTAAATTACTTCACTGTAGTAACCTCTATTACTTCTTCTGGTAAGCTGTTCTATATATCTACCACCTTCTCGGTGAAGTAAAACTTTCTTACATTACATCTAAGCCTCTGTCCCTCTAGTTTTAGACTGTGGCCTGTTGTCCTAACATTTTAACTCCTTTGAAATGTACTTCTCTCCTGCATTTTGTTGAATTCATATTCTTTAAGATCCCTACTTTATGATGGAGATTGTAAATGTCATACCGTCACATGTATAGCTTAATCTGGTTTAGTTTTGTTTTTTGTTTTTTTGTTTGTTTTTTTTTGAGTTTTATAGAAAAAAAAATGTTTTGGCTTGAGTTTTTTTATAACTGACTTAAATATTGAGATCTATGACTCGTTACCACATTTTAATAAAAACTATACTTCCTTCCATCCCATAGTTTGGTGATCAAATGCTTAGGAGTATCTACCTATTGGTTAATGAGATTGTCTTTAAACAGGATCTCAGAGCTTATAAAACTATCTATACCACGACTGTTCAGTCAGTTTGCAGCCAGATTAACACTTATAAATGAGACTGCCTAAGACCTCAACGACTTTGATAAAATGACAGAGTTTTCATGGCATAGGCACAAAGAAACATCCGGTTTATCCAGTAAAACTATTTTACAGCACTGGTCTAGAGTAACAGTTGGATTTATGATGCAATCTTCATCCTATCGCCTTAGATATTACTACAAGGTTGATCATTTCAGTGAAACATAATCTAGGGTGGTTGATAAAACTTGAGTAAAAGGAATCTTGTTGAATGGAGGATCAGGGACTAATCATTTTTTTCAACCAAGGCTCCTTCAATAAAGGTAGCTGTGTAACCATTATGTATTTGTTTCTTTAAACTAACTATTATAAAAAATATATAAATTGTTGTGAAATGCAGTAAAGCATTTTGAGAATTTTACTGTTGTGGTTGTTGGTGCGATGACATCAAGATAGGTGTACAGAAACAAAAAGACCACAGGTGAAGAGAACCATAAAGTCTCCAAATATAGCAGCCTAATAAAGAGAGGCACACCGGTAAGGTATCACAAAATATAGAAATACTTTATTTAAGTACAAATTATATAGCTATCAAAAAACAATTAAAACAAAGCACAGGTGGCAATTGTGATATATGCCTGAAAATGTGGAAAAAAGGAAATAATGTCCCCAAAATACAAAAAAAAAAAAAAAAAATATAAAGAAAATACTAAATCCAAAATATCCTGAAAAAAGTCTAAAAAAAAAAAGTGCATAAAGGTGTCTAGGCATATTAAAGTAGTGAAACAATATATATGAATAAGAATACAAAAGGGAACATCAAGTCATGGTACACCTTCCCACTCAGTATCTGAAGCATGTTGACGCTACTGTGGCTTCATCAGGAGTATATGTTTTGTGATACCTTACCTGTGTGCCTCTCTTTATTAGGCTGATGAGAGACTTTTTGGTTATTTTCACCTATGGTCTCTCCTTTTGCTTCTATTTGTGTGGTATTATTAAGTACCTGTCATTTTGGCTGGTGGGAACCTTCTTTCTTGGGAGTATCAAGTCAAGTATAGCCTTTGGCTATGACAGACATGTTTCAGACATAGTGGAGAGTGGATGGGTATTACAAGTATAAGAGAATTTAAAAAGTTAGTATACTTGAATTAAAGTGTTAGTAATGTCTAAAAAAAAGTTTTTTGCATTTAAAAGAGCTTAAAAATAGACCATTTCAATGAAGGGATTCCGTGTAGGTAACGAGATCTCGGCACTTCTTAAGTGCCTCCGTGTCGACCGACACGGATCTCCTGCTGACAGCTTTACAGCTGTCAGCAGGAGAAATCAAACTTTAAATGCCCGTATCTCTTAAACCATAGCGGTTTGAGAGATACAATTTTTTGCATTTAGATCAGCTTTTTAAGCTTTTTTTAGACATTACTAACACTTTAAAGCATTTCCTAACAACTGTATATAGATACAATACATTTGTTTTACTGATAGCAGCAAAAGCAAAGAGGTTAAATTATCTTTTTAGGGAACAGTAACACCTTCTAATAACTGCAAACTCCCTTGCCTACTTTAAGCTGGACAGAAAATCAGTATGGGCACTAACAATACATTCTGTGTGGACTGGCTCTCGAAAACTAATCATTGATTCTAAGTGCCCACGCTAATGTTTCAGTCCAGATTGAAGAAAGGTCAAATATTAATCATGTCTAAGCTTTTTCAGACATTTGGGGAATAGGCCATAAAGCTAGCATTTGCATGATTCTGTTGGAAAACAGTAGAAGAGAGGAAGATGGAAGAAGACTATGCTGTTAAAGCTAGTTTATCATTTCAGCATTAATCTTATGTCCAATGTGGAACACTGGAACCATGGGGTAAAGCATCCGTCCTCTGAAGTTAGGGGCACTTTAGAAATGGCAGGGCCTCTGAGGCGGATACTCCCCTCTTCCCTGCAGCTTTAATCCCCCACCCTCACAGTTTCAAGTGACCTGACCTCATGAAAGTGTGTTTGGGCACTGCACGCTTACATTTTTGTTTTTACTCTTAGGATATGGGATGGTATAATTTCCTATTGGATGAGCTCCTATTCACTGGCTTTCATGGAGTTGGTTAGACCAGTTCGCAGGTGTATATATGAAGCTTTCCCTGTGGAGACGAAATGTTTAAGACTATGCCTCACTACTGAACCTCTCAGAGATATTTATTTTTCATGGCAGTCTGTAGACTGGTATGATAACCAACTGAATTCTGTGGTCCTAATTTCTATGTCCCCTGTCTCTGACATTCACTAGTATGTGGTGTTTGTTGCCTGTTATGCTCTCCTATTGTAATTACATTGCTTGTTTTAAAGGTGGCTGCTTGCACTGCAAGATGGCTGCTTTCTAGGTATGTAAAATATGTAACCTAAACACACTTTTACACACACAACACCTTTTGTCAGTCATGCTATATCTCTCACAGTCCATTTATTTCACTCAGCTTGTCTCTCACACACACACACACACACACACACACACACTGCCATTCACTCATGCTCTGTTACTTTATTGTCTCTCTGATTCATTTCTACTCTCACTCACACTTTCACACGCACTGTCCCACACGTTTGTTCACTCTCTTGTGTTCCCATTTCACTTTGTGTGTGACAGTCTGAGGATTGTGGGGATTAAAGTCCACCAATAGCTTGCCAACCCTTGCTTTAGAGGGAATTTGTCAAGTTGCAGGAAAAGCAGCATATCATTGATGAATATTAGGGTATTCATAGATGATCAATCGTATTACCCTGACTTGCAAGTGCATTTTAGTAATCTTTTATTATAGAGACTTGATTTACTGATCATATCTTGTGGTGTCTGTGCATGATGAATACTGTAAATGCAATGAACATTCTGTCCTTATTCTGCACTTTGATCTAAGCTATTAATGTTTAATGATTGCAGTATATTTAAATGCAAGTATAACTTTATTCCTTACTACTAATTTGGCTGTAAATTGTTCAGCGAAATCATTGGTTGCTTTTGTATTTTGTTTAGTATTTGATTGCCAAGTATCAAGGTACTAATAAGCTGTGCTTATCTGTGGGGTCACTATACTGCCATACCACTACTGACAATTACAGTGCATGTGTAACATTGCGGTGTATTCAGGATGGGAAAGAGGAGCAATTCCAGATCAATCTAGTTTGAGCATAGGATCATTTATTTTAAAGCTCTACTCAAAACTGACACAGGATATTTGCATACCCACCAAAACTTTATTGATATATTTCTCTAAAACACCAGTAATACGAACATCTGGGTTGATCTCCTTAAACTCCATATGATGTTCTAATGGCTATTATCCAGTCATGTTCTACATGTAATCCAAACTAACATTCATTAAAAAAAAACCTTTTCTACTGCCTTTGTAGACTTTTCTATACAGTCATTATTCGGCAATACATTTGAGACTAGCACCTATTCATATTCAAAAGGTTGTTTTTTTTTTTTTGTTTTTGTTTTTTTTATATCTGATAGTTTACAGAGATTACTGCACTTCTGAGACACCCATCAAGTTTGCTTTGTTAATCGGTTCTAAAGGGTTTAAAACAAAGCATGAATGGATACTCCTCAAAGCTTATGGAAAAATAGATTTGAGGATTTGGGTACCAGAAGAATTTTTACAGATTCTAGCTTGCGATGCATGGTATTTGATTGTATAGAACCCAGTTACATATGTTTATTATGCATTTACTAGTTGAACAGCCCGTTACACGTGCCACTGCCACCCGGTCGCGGGCCAGTTACGCGCAGTAGAGACTACCCGCGCCACCACTGATACAGAGCTGGACGCTCCTTCGGAGAGCCCAGCTCTGTATCAGCCGCGGCGCTGGCAGTCTCTACTGCACATGACTGCAGCATGCGCAGTCATGAGTCTATTGCGCATGTCGCGGCGTTACACACGATTTAGCCAATTATTATATAGGATGTTTTGAGTACCTTTACCTAAACAGAGTTAAGTTTGAGTGGAACCTTCACTACCTAGCAGTCTGCTCTGATAGTATATGGTATCTTATAGGCTGATGTGGTGTTTTCCCTGCTCCCATTCTGCCCTGTACATGAAACATTTTTGAAGTATTCTCTCTCCCTGCGCAGAAGTTTCCCTTATGTGAGGTGTAACCTCTTGGATTTGGAATTGCTGCAGAATGTGCATATATATTCAACCTTTTAATGTGTAAACTGGGGTGAAGTGTTTTTCGTTATTTTAGGCTCATAATAATACATATTACTGTATTCATGCAATTTTTAGATTTATTGTGTTTGTTCTTAAAGTACCAATAACTATTTTGTAGCTTTTAAGAAAAACGTTCTTCTATCTTAAGGGTTGACTACAATTTTTGTGCTGATCTGAATGTGAAATATTCCCAACATTGATTAGGATTTGCTGTGAGCCCTAAGCAAACTGTCTGTTACTGTGAGATTGGATAGAGTCCTTTGATTATGGCTTAAGTTTAGTTCTAGCATGTTCTATTAACAATATTATTTTACTTGGTATATTGGAGCAAAAAAAAATTAAAACTTGTCTGGCCAAACCCCCATCCCCTTGTAATTAATACAAATAGAAAACCATTTATCCTTCAAGTTAATGGAAGAGACAGAGTATATTAATTTTAAGCAAAAATGGCATGGCATACATATTCATTCGGTAAAACTACATATAAAAGGTTTGACCCTCTACTACCAGTTGGACAGCCTTCTCTTCATTATGCCACAGATGTTGTCACTAGTACACTTTCTTTACACATTTGTATGTAGGTTAAAATAAAGTTGTCAGTTTGCACCTTGTCAACCAATTGTATATATAGTAATATTTCTTAGATGTTCTTTTCCCTCATGTAAATAATCCTAACTGTGACACTATATAAACAAGCAACATAAATTGGTCACAGATGAAATGCAAAGCTTTTGAAACCCGAAAGTTTCCACTTTATAATTTAAAGATAGCAGTATCTCTGAAATGATCATCATGTAACCCCAGTAATTACTATGGAATCTTTCCCTGCATTCACTAGTAATCTTTAGTATTTATCAATGGATAAGTAACTAAATCTATTCTCTACATTTGAAATTTGGACACGTTCAGGATTTGTACAGCTGAAACATTAAACAGTCCTTTTTATGCCCAATTATAAGTCTGGGGATATCCTATCATCCTTTGCAGTGTTGCCCTCACAATTTACATTAAAAGAATAGTAACATTTTATATTCAAAAATTATACATTGCAGGCTTTATTTTGCAGCATGAAACAAGGGTACTCTTGCTGCTGAGAGAGGCTTTAGTTAAAGGATATTGGAGCTCAAACGTACACCATTTTCATTGCCTGAAATGTACAGTGCCACTATTACTATATCATCCTTCATTATCATTTCAAGTTCAAATATAGCTTCCCATAAACGGTTGTGTCAACAGCGCCACCATAAAACTTCATGCCATGGAAGTACTGTATCCAAAAATTGTAAGTTTGAGGTAGAATAACTTAAAAAAAAACAAAACAAAAAAAAAAAAAAACAGCAGTGGAAGTACCCTTATTTTACTCAGTAGGATGATCCCTGCAATATTCAAATGCAATAGTAAAAATGATTATGCTGTATTTATAATTTTACATCTATGGTTAACCTGTACAGTGAATCTAATATTGTCTTGTTACTGCTGCTTTTAACCCTGGGCTAAGAAAATTTAGGTTATTCTCTTTCTAACAGAGAGATGCACATTTTTGTAACCTCTCTATGCAATGGTTAGACCTTTGCACGTCTCATATGAATTTTTTTTGTCCACCTCAAATCTAATCTTTCCTGTCCACGATCTCATTCTCATATTCATGATGATCTTAAATCTATAGAAGTAATGTTTAAGGACTTCTAACACCATTTACTTTTACTATAGTCCGAAAATCCTAATGGTCCTTATGAATTTTGTTCTTCACTCGGTCCTGAAAGTCTTGTCTATGAAGATGGACATTAGTTATTGAAAGGATTTTTATTTTTACTGAAGTAGTCAAAGTGCATGAACCTAATTGACCTTAATGAACCAGATAATTCCACAACAAATCGCTAAGCAATGTATTGCACACTCATCTTGTTCTTTTAAAGGGGTAAGATTATCTTGTTCAGTGAGCAGAGTTTGAGGTCCTGTAGTCCCATCAACAACTATAATATATTTCTCCATGGATGTGACATCCAGGACTAACTGAAAATATTATCTTTTTAAACAAGGGAAAAACTTATAGTGGATACATGAAGAGAGAGGAGAAAATCATACTGCACTAGCACTCAAGATAATACTTCACAATGATGAGGATAATGAGAATCACTATAAATAAAATGTAACTTTTATTAACCCCTTAATGACAATAGACGTACATGTACGTCCAAGGTGGATGTCCCTAAAGGACATACATGTACTTCCCGGAAATCCGGGTCCCCGCGTGGCTGCACGCCGTTCGGGGACTCGGGAATCGATTACTAAAAAATAAAAATTGTTCCGTAGACGTTAAGTGACGGCCACGTGCATAGCGGCTGGTCACTAAGGGGTTAAAGTACCTATAAAAATACATAGATTCCCCAGAGGGTGATGCATTAAAATCAGAAACCAGGAAAAAGGCAACACAAATGTTATCAGACTCACTGGTATGGGAAATATTGCACAAAAGCAGATGAATATAGGTGTAGGCACTGACTGTATATGTAATCACAAAGTATATACAAAATAATCAACATGGTTAAATAGGTTTATTGCCTTCCCTGATCATAGTAAACACCTAACTAATAGTGGAAAAGCCCTAACAATCGAAGCAGATGTTTCTTGCCTGGGCATAAGGTCGGCTTTCAACTTATCTTAGAGAGTAAAGAGATTGTGTATCAAAGACATGGGTGAACTCGCCACTTGTAAATAATTTGTGTCAATAAGGCAATATATCAAGATAATGGCAAACAATTTGCAAGGCACTGTTATCGACTGAAACAGAACTGCATGAAAGGGAGAAACACAGACTGATAGTGCTCACATCTGATATACAGTTGCCAGAGCATGAAACCAGAGAGCCACTAGATGATCAATTACTCTCAAAGAAAAAAGTATGTCTATCAAAGGCATGAGAGTCGGCTATTAACTTTTTGACTTAACTAGTAAGCTGTAATAAACACAATGGGTTATCCGCGTACAGTAGCCAACACAAAATGAGCTACATAAGGGTACCGGGGCACAGAAACTGCTTGCCACAACATTAATTCATTCTGGGTGAATTGTTCGTGTTTGTCGTAATATTTGTAATGTCAAGAAATTAAGAAGAATACGCTATCAAGTCAAAGGGAGACTATTCCCTCATCACTAATCCACAATGTAGTGTTGGAAGTAAAATGAATCATAGAGCAGAAGAACCCACAGCATCACAAGCTGCTAGAGTGGCATCAGGAGAGCCAAACACAATTACAGAATAATTATTGTTTAGCACACTAAAGCAGTATCATTGGGGCACACAAAAGTGGGCATATTTCCGTTTTCTTTTCTGAACCCACTTTTTTTTAGCGCTGCTGATGCTGCTTTATATATAGCGTCAAACAGTGATTTTTCTGTAATTACGTTGGGCTCTCCCATTGCCACTCTAGCTGCTTGTGATGCTGTGGGTTCTTCTACTCTATGACTCATTTTTCTTCTAACACTACATTGTGGCTGAGTGATTAGGGAATTGTCTCCCTTTGTCTTGATAGCGTGTTCTCCTTGATAGCTACTAATATGATTGTTTGGTTACAAGGTTGAGAGACTTCCCCTGGTTCATTTATGTTATGAACTTTATGTCAAACATTGACAATCCACATGCCTTTGATATACAATCTTTTTACTCTGTAACATAATCAGTTATCAAGTGGAAAGCCGGCTTTAAGTCCCCGGCAAGTAATTATGCTTAAGCTAAAACTGCTTCGATTTTTAGAACTTTTTCCACTATTAGTAGGGTGTTTACTGTGATCCAGGAAGGCAATAAACCAACATAACCATTTTGATTTGATGGCATACACAGTCACCTCCTGCAAATATACTCATCAGCTTTTATGTGAGTTTTCACTTATTCTGATGGGGTATTTTCCATAGCAGTGAGTCTGAGAACATTGTAATGGTTTGAATAAGGACAGAGAGTTCTTGTCACATTATCACTTAGTGGATTGACCTTTCCAACAGACCCAAGAGCATTGTAAATACCTCTGAAGCCTCTGAGGAAGAGTGCAATTTACCACTGACTGATCAAAGTATCTGGATCTGGACTGAGTTCTCTTATCTGATTTCCATGCTAAACAATGCAATGTGTACTTGTATTTAAGAGAGATGTTTTCATATTTATCTGTATAACATGCCTAAGGAAGAGACCTAAGGTCTTGAAAGTTTGCATTCTCAATCTGCTTAGTTAGCCAATAAAATGTATCAAAAACTATATTTGCCTCCTGATAACATTTATGGAGCCTGTTTTCCCGGTTTCTGATTTGAATTTATCAGCCCATATTTCTGGATTCTCTTGAGAATCCATGTATTTTTACATGTACTTTAATAAAAGTTATTTATTTATAGTGATCCACCTCAGGGTTATGCTCATCATTGTGAAGTACTATCTTGAGTCTAGTTCAGCAGGGTTATCTCCTCTTTCTTTGTGTATATACTGTATTATTTCCCCTGTAGCACCCTGATACTTCTTTACAAGAACCTTTGGAATCCCTGAGTTGATTGTGTGTCACAGTGTGCGTCGGGTCCCTGCTATATATAAAAACTTTTAGTGACCATTAGGAATTTCTGGCTATGGTAAGGTAAGAGGGGATGTTAAGGGAGGTGTTTTTCCACAAACCTCTTTCGGTTCGCTAACTTTGTTTTTATGCTGCCTGAACATTGTAAATTAAATATTTATACTAATGTATAGTCTCACAGTTGTCCTACATAATACAGACTGTAATTCTTCAATAATGGATCTATGGGCATCTATGTTGTGTATATTAATATTACATTTTTGTAGCTCTTGCAGTCCTTTGCTGTAGCAGAAATTAGATGTAGGTCATGTAATTCTGTGGTATGGACATTATATTCAAATAGACTGCTTTATAATAATAATGTTGCTTACATGCAACAAGAGGAAAATGCATTTTTAGAGCTGTTAAAATTCAAGAAGTCTGTTAAAATATTGGGCCAAAGCATTAGAGAGCCATAATCTTGTATATTCTAAAATGACATGTAAAGAATGCATTGTTTTGTTTCATTTTTTATGTGGAAAAAAACATGCAAATGTTGTCAAGAAAAAAATATATAATAAACGTTTATAAAGGATGTTACTAGTCTGATTTATTTATTTATTCCTCTTTCCTTCAACACCGTAGGCCAGAGGTAGTCCATTGTTGGACTTCCCAATAACCCACAAGCCAACAGGTGGTGGGAGATGGTGGTAATTGTAGTCCCAAACAGCTGGAGGTCGAATAATTGATTACCCCTGCTGTAGGTCATATGTACAAATATATAGTATAACAGTTCTGGACCAAGCTCATTCCATAGAGAACAAATAGAAATTAGTTTCAAGGCTTTAAAAGCCCTATTTAACTAAACACTAGCAAGATTTCTAATACATTGCTTAGCAATGCATGGGAGACATCTCTAGCATTCATGGTGTTAAAATACATATTTACTGTAAGACATAGCTCACATAGGGCAATTTGTTGCCACAATAGAGCACTGATTTTGCATCAATAGTCTTGGTTTTGCTTCAACAGTCACTGTGAGATTTAGGCCTAATTAGAAGGGGAATTTTACTTGCTCCCTGTGTTACAGCTGATTTGCTGCAGTGTTACTCCACTCTTACTTTTGAGCCTTCATGTTCTTCATTTTGAGAAGAAAACTTGCGCTTCAAGTCCTCAAATGTAAGACCATACACAAGTATATGTGTTTGTAACAAGGTAAAGTAGAGTAAAATAAAATACAATGAGGAGTATGATGAAATGTAAACAATATAAACAAATGAAACGTAAAAATTAAAACCCTTTGCTTATAAGATAATGTCATCAAATATGCTCATCTGTTATTTCAACTTTCCAATCACATCCACAATGTTATGCCCACCCAGTCCGTCCAATGAGAGGTTATTTCCAATCAGCACTCCAATCATGCCGTCAACATGTAACCAAGGAAGAGATAACAATGTTCTCTCAATACACGGTGTGTGCAAGAATGTATGTACATTATCAGCACTTACATCTAAGCTTCATGCTGTCCTCAGTCTTCGTCAGTGCTAGTTATTCTCTGTCAATCAGATAGGGTAGGAGTTTTTTTTCTTTTTCACAAAGGATCTCTCTACTTTATCATTTTTAGATTGATCAAGATGGTATGAATATCTTTAGTTTGTTGGTCTATATAGACTAATAGTGATCTTGGGGTTTCAAATATATTTATTCCAAATAAAATTGTAAAACAAAACAGCCAATAAAAAAGAGGGGACTCAAAGATAATACATTATTGCATGATGATGACTCAAAATATTGGATTAACCAGGTGGACATAAAGTTGTGGATGCGATTCAAAAGTTGAAATAATGGATGAGCAAATTTGAGGACATTATCTAATAAGCAATGTGTTTGAACTCCTGTATGTAATTTAAATTATATTGTTTACACTTCATTGTATTTTATTTTATTCTATTTTACTTTGTTAAAAACACATACATTTTGTTACAAACTCATACATTTGAGGAACTGAAGCACTGTAAGTATTCTTCTCAAATTTTTCTCCACATCTGTGGTAGATTAAAACTGCAACTGCATCAACCTAATTGGGTAGTGTGTATTTAAAGGGATAGATAGTACTTGAAAATAATTTTATTTTATATTGTAGCCCTTAAAAAAACATGAAAAATGATATAAGTCTTATCTCCCAAACCTTTATGGTTTGGGAGATATTCACAAGTAAAATAAAGTTAAGTTCCCTTTTCCTAGCTGTTTCAGCCAAGTCTGCCATCTAGTGGACAGATTTGGAATCCAGTCCACAGATCAACCGCCAGCTCTTTAGCAGTGCCGAGTTCACGATCTTTAAACATAACTACTTAATTGGAACTGTGTAAAAAGTGTGCCTGGCTTGCAAGCACACTTTTTAGACCATTCCAATGAAGAAATTATTTTTAAACATTGTGATATCGGCACTTCTGGAGAGCCGCTCCTGGGACCGGATTCAAAATCTGAGAGCTAGAACGGTGACATCACTCGGGAAAACTTTGCTTGTGAATATCTCCCAAACCATAAAGGTTTAGGAGATAAGACTTATATCATTTTTAATGTTTTTGTAAGGGCTACAATATAAAATAAAATCATTTACAAGTATTACTATCCCTTTATGAGATGCTGAGAGATAAAGGTTCATGGACTTATCATTTGTAACACTAAGCAAAGTGTGTTTCATCTGCTAAGGCATGGTCCTGTTCAGCATTTACTATGGGGGAACTAATTATATAGCTCATGTCCATTGAGGTTTTACTTTAGGATAATTTGGTCATCCTATCACATGACATTCTACAAAAAGTAAATTTGGAGATTAAGCAGGTTGGCACAGCCAGTAGAAACATGCAGTGTATTTGTAACAAATGTTTTAGTAATACAGAGGAAAAAAATGGTCAGATTCCCTTTTTCCCTTTGTCAAAATGAAATGGCACAAATGCCTACCTAGGCTCATTTGCTTTACTTCATAAATGTTATGTGGCTATCTAAAGGCATGACCTGGAAACATTTGACAGGTCTTAAGGTATACTGAAACACTAGTGTACTATGCTATCTTTCCCACAGCTCCAAGGCACAATCTTTACATACTACCATAGGATTAGCATTGTTGCCCTTAGACTTTGCAAATGAAAATGAAATCTGTAGGCAGGTAGCTGGAGATAACACTTATGAACTGACACAACTGATTGGGTATAAAAAGAACATGCAAACTACACACAAATTTCATTGGAATTGTAAAATGTGTGTGTAATCACCATTGATATACTTATTTCCAGTCACAGTAATTATGTAGAAGGCTAAGAATGGCCTATATTGATATAGATGATTTTAAGTGTGTTAATAAAGCATAAATCCATTGAGTTTAGTTGGTTTAAATTTTAGAAGAAAAATCATTTTTTCTCTGTCGTACAATACAGGTTACTGGTAACTTTGTGTAGGCGATCAGCCCCTTTAAGTAGGCAGGAACAATTCTGAGAAGTGACTGCTGGGTGGAGCCTACCTCCTCTCCTTAGCTTGCAGCTAGCCAATCCCCATCCAGTAAGATTTGTTCCTTGGTCAAGACACAAGGCAAGAGAACAGTTCTACTATAGTTTTAGCTTTTTTATTATTTTTCTGTTAGATATGGGATACCACCATTAGGCGGATTACCATTACTGACAATTCCCATCACCCAAATGTGGATAGCTCAGTTTACCAGGTGCTTTTGTGGACCTAAGCATCAGGGGGAAAATCTCGGCTGCAAGTTCTTTCCCCAGGAGTTGCCCACTGAAGCTTCGTCTTGATAAATGGTAATCTGAAGACAGAAGTCCAGCTAAAAGGTGAGCACCCTTTGAGTGCCTAGGTCCACATGTCCCACGCTTCCCCTCTGCACAGGGGTCTCATTTGGAGTTCCTATTACATACTCATGCACTCATTGGGTTTATCTGTATGTCTGTGGGGTGTTTGGAGCACGTTTCTGTGGTAACTTAACCCTTTGACTGCTGGTTTGGCATCTTTTGTGGTGTTGTGGACACTTTCCCTACTGGGATCAGTGTTTATTGGGTCTACTGACTTGTTCTAGTGGTCTTTTGAGTGGTTTGTGTAAAACCTTGTAAAATGTGTGCGTTTTTCACATAGACGCCATTGCTCCATTCACTTCTATGGGACTTTACAGTTTGGGACATATCTTCAACCGCTGCTTGTAGCGAGGTCAGAGATGGTTCATTGTGTTGGTCTGCCCTTGCTTTGTTGTCCGGTCAACTTTCTGGGCATGTTGGGGGGCTCAGGGGGCTTTGGGCACTGTTGGGGTGCTTTTTCAGTGAAACTACAATTCTCATGAGCGCTTGCGTCACATGCTCATTTCTGATTGGCTCCCACCATGGGAGCCATTTTGTGCCTTCGCTGATCGAGTATCCTATGCAGGGCTTGGACTCTCCTCAGCAGTTTAACCCTTCGCCTACCAGATAAGTCTATTTTAGCATTTCTGGGATGATTTTTATTATCATACACACTGTATTTTGGGTGTTTCTGATACTTTGATCATTTGACACTGTGTGTATGTCTATTCCGCTATACCTTGGGGCTAGAGCTAAGACTAAGGACACTGGGGCGTGTGTCCCCCACTGCTCATTGCTCCTCATGTCATTCAGGGTTATTATAAAGAATACTCAGGTCATGTTTGCCCAGCATACACTGCTGCCCCTGAGTCCCCTGCAGGGACCTCCAGCCATGCACTAGAGCCAGTTTGGATGCAAGAGTTTAAGGCTACTACCAGGGACCTCTGGTCCACCTTACAACTCCTTCCATCCACTTTGCAGGGGATCTTCCACTCATGGCAGACCCCCACCCCTATCAGATCTTACCTGCCTAAACCAACGGATGTACCTGATGTGTCTGATTCCTCTGAGGAGGAATTATTGGTGGATTCTGATGACTGTTCTGCTGTCCCTTCCTCTCAATTTTCTGGGGACCCCTTTGAGGCTGATCCTGTTCCCTCAGCTGAGGGCCGGATCTGGGCTGTGTTGGACACCCTGAACATTCCCTTGGTACAGGAGGTTTCATCTGACCCCTCTGATGTATTCCAGGAGCCCCCATATTTGTTTTCCACCTAACCCCACCCTGAACCTGCTTGGTGTCTGAGGAGTGGAAGTTTCCAGACAGAAAACTGTCTGTTTCTAGGAAGTTTGCTAAGCTTTACCCATTCTCTGAAGCAGCCCTAGCTCAGTGGGTTCATCCTCCCAAGGTGGATGCCCCTGTTTCCATGCTTTCTAAGTCCACTGCCTTGCCTGTTGCTGATGCATCTGCTCTGAAAGACTGGACTTACAAGAAGCTTGAGACCTCTCTCAAGGCCATTTTTGCGATGGCTGGTTCTGCCCTGCACCCCGCATTTGCTGTGGTGTGGTTGAATAGAGCCGTGGCTGTTTGGACTGAACAGCTCACTTCAGCTGTCCATCAGGGAGCTCCTAGTACTGACATGTTGCGGCTTCTTGCCAACATCTCTGAGGCTCAGCATTATGTTTCTGCTGCCCTGTGATGCTGTGCACATGGTAGCCTAGGCATCCACCATGTCTGTGGTAGCCAGACGTGCTCTTTGACTCAAGATCTGGTCTGCTGACACTGCCTCCAAGAGGGCTCTCCTGTCTTTGCCCCTTTCAGGGCACATCACTGTTTGGTCTTGACATTTAAGGATCTGATCAGTAAAGCCACTGGAGGGAAGAGTACTCACCTGCCAGTGGTCCAGAGAAGGAAAATGCCTGTCAAGCGGAATCTGTTTTTTCGCCCCTTTCAGGCTGACTCGCGCCAGACGACCCATGCGGTGCCTCAGGCACCGCTCCCCTCATCCAAGCCTAAGCAGCAATGGAGGCCTAAGTCCTCCGCTAAGCCCAAGGCTTCCAAACCTCCTTCTGCATGACTCGGTGAATCTGGGTCCCCACCCGCAGGTGGGTGGCCGCTTCCGCCACTACCTCTCAGCTTGGGAAGCCTCTGTGGCAGACCCGTGGGTTTTGCAGGTGGTGGCTGCGGGGTACAGGATCCCCTTCACCTCCCTTCCTCGTTCCCGGACCTTCTCTTCTCACTCTCCTCTGGGAATAGAAAAGCAACGCCTTTTCAAGGGAGCCATTCAGGCCCTTCTGGACAAGGCAGTCTTTGAACCAGTTCCTACTCAGGAAAGAGGGTTGGGACTCTACTCAAGCCTCTTCGTGGCTTCCAAGAAGGACGGTGGCTGTCTTCCCAATTTGGATCTGAAGGATCTCAACTCCTTTGTGGTCAAGTCCCAGTATCTCCAGGAGTCGCTACGCACAGTGATAGCTGCCATGTCCCCTGGGGAATATCTAGCTTCTCTGTATCGTCAGGATGCATATTTGCACATTACCATTCATCCAGGGAGTCAGCAATATCTCCGCTTTGCCTGCGACGGAGGGCATTTCCAGTTTTCTTACCTCCCCTATGGCCTGACCACGGCTCCTCAAGGTTTCAACAGAGTCCTGGGAGCCTTGATTTACATCCTACATTGAGACTGCATCAGAGTCACCCTGTACATGGACGACCTCCTTCTGAAGGCCTCTTCTCCAGAACTCCTTCATCAGCAAGTGCAGGATTGCATTCATGCTCTGTCCTGTCACGGAGTGGATCATCAATCTGGACAAGTCAGACCTTGTTCCTTCACAGAGGATGGTATTTCTGGGCATCCTCTTCGACACTCAGAGAGGGATGGCTTTCCTCACGGACAAAGTGGCTTATCAGATTGCACTGAAGGTCCAGGCTGTTCTGAATCAGGATCCGGTTCCAGCCAAGAAGTTGTCATCCCGGGGAGGGGGGGGGGAGTTCATTTCCACCATAGAGGCGGTTCTGTTTTCCATGGCTCATACCAGAGAACTTCAGAGGTTTCTAATCCTGGCATGCAGGGGTCGGCTGGATTTCCTGGAGAGGTCCTTATCTCTCCCTCTTCATGTGGAGCTGAGTCTCTCGTGGTGGCTCAACCTGAACAATCTGCTAGGCAGGCCATTCATGGTGCATTTTGGGCAACAGTGACAACGGATGCCAGCCTCTCTGGTTGGGGAGTGGTTCTGGGGCACTTGAATGCTCAGGGCCGGTGGTCCCAGGAAGAATCTCTCCTTCCCATCAACGTCTTGGAGCTTCAGGCGATAGTTCATGCCCTGCGCCACTGGACTTGCCAACTGGAGGACTGCCCAGTCAGGGTCCAGTCAGACAATGCCACAGCGGTAGCCTGCATCAACAAGCAAAGCGGCACAAGAAGTCTTGCAGCTTTGCTAGAGGTCAAGGCTATTATGTCCTGGGCAGAGGAGCATGTCCCTGCCATTTCTGCAGTTCATATTCCTGGCATAGACCACATTCTGGCAGACTTCCTCAGTCGAAGAACAGTGGACAGCAGAGAGTGTGAACTGCATCAAGAGGTGTTCAACCTCATTATCCACCTGTGGGGTGTTCCTTGCATCGACCTGATGGCAACAAGACACAACAGGAAAGTTCCAAAGTTCTGCTCTCACTGGGCAGATCCCCTGGCTCTAGCAGTGGATGCCTTGTCGATCCCGTGGAATTTCCCTCTGGCATACCTCTTTCTTCCCATTCCCCTGTTGCACAGGGTGATACGGAAACTGCGGCAGGAGCGCTACCCAGTCATTCTCATTGCTCCGTACTGGCCTCGGCAGGCTTGGTTTCTGGAGCTTCTGGATCTCTCAGTGGCGGAACCTCTTCGGCTTCCCTCCCGTCTGGATCTTCTTCTACAGGGTTACCTGTGGAAGGAGGATGTTCATCGTCTAGCTTTTACGGCGTGGAGATTGAATCCTCAATTTTGAAGAAGAAAGGATTTTCTTCTGGTGTGGTGGCTCCTATGCTTACTATCAAGTTTGGTTTACCTTTCTATCTTGGTGTGCTGATAGGGACCTGTCTCAGGATTTTGATCTTTCTACGCTCCTTTCCTTCCTCCAGGATGGTGTGGATAAGGGTCTCAGTCTAAGTTCTCTTAAGATTCAGACTTCTGCTCTCTCTGTTTTCTTTCAGATGCACCTTGCTATTCTTCCTGATGTCAAGGTTTTCTTCCAAGGCGTTGCTCATACCCGTCCTGTGTTTAAAACTCCCGCTCCTCAGTGGGACCATAACTTGGTTTTGGGCATCCTTCATCACCCTCCCTTTGAGTCATTGGCCACTATTCCTCTCCATCTGCTGACATGGAAGATGGCTTTTCTCCTGGAGATTGTGTCTGTTCGCCGTGTTGTGGAGCTGCGTGCCCTGTCCTGTAGGCCACCCTTTTTAGTGTTTCACAAGGACAAGGCAGTGTTTCGCACTTCGCAAGAGTTTCTCCTGAAGGTGGTGTCTGAGTTCCACATTAATCAGGAGATTGTGGTTCCTTTCTGCCCTAACCCTACTACTGACAAGGAAAAGGATCTTCACTTGTTGGCTGTCGTGCTTTGTCTCAAGTTCTACTTGCACCGCACTAAGTCATTGCAGCAGTCTGACGCTCTCTTTTTGTCATTTCTGTGGGTCCCAGGGCAGGGAAGCCTGCTTCCAAGGTAACCATTGCTTCTTGGATTAAAACCACTTTGGACATCCCAAAGTTACCAGTAACCTGTATTGGACGACAGAGAAAAGAGGATTTTAGTCTTACCTGTTAAATCCTTTTCTCTTAGTCCATACAGGTTACTGGTCTCCCACCCTGTCAAGGGACCATGCTTGGCTCTCCTGTGGCAGAATGTGGGGTTCCTTTCAGGTTCATGCTCACAGGAGTCTTCCTTTACCTTCTTACTACCTAGACAATAGTTAGTTTTCAAATCTTACTGGATGGGGATTGGCTAGCTGCAGGCTAAGGAGAGGAGGTAGGCTCCACCCAGCAGTCACTTCTCAGAATTGTTCCTGCCTACTTAAAGGGGCTGATCGCCTAACCAAAGTTACCAGTAACCTGTATGGACTAAGAGAAAAGGATTTAACAGGTAAGACAAAAATCCTCTTGTTTTCAGTTTGGAGCCATGTCTGTTAAAAATCCCCTCATTCTCTTATGTCCAGTATGGAACACGGGTACCATGGTCGTTGAGTCCCTCCTCCTGTAGGGCAGGACACATCATATAGACAGAGTCTTTGGGGTGGAGACTTCCTCCTCCAGCTCAACCCACTACCTACTAACTCCCAGAATTCATGTGTCCTGCTAGGAAGCTGGATGGGCAAGGCACAGTCGCTGTTTTCTTTAGGTTTTTATTGTTTTCGTCTTAGATATGATGCTGTATAATCCCCATTAGATAGGTTACCATCACTGGGCTTCCCTGAGAGTGCAGTACCTCAGGGTTCAGTATTAGGTCCACTGTTTTTTAACATGTCTATAAATGACCTGGAAATAGATGTAAAAAGCACAAGATTAATATTTGCAGATAACACAAAATTATGCAGGGTAATTAATTCAGAACAGGAAATTTGCTGTCTACAGAGGGATTTGCATAAAATGACAGACTGGGCAAAAAAAAGGAATATGAAGTTTAATGTGGGAACATGTAAAGTCATGCATTTAGGAAGAAAAAAATCCCAAGGCTACTTAATGGAATCATTTTAGGGGACTCATTGCTAGAGAGAGACCTGGGTATCCTTGTAAACTACAAACTTGGAAACAGTGACCAGTGTCAAACAGCAATAGCAAACTCAAACAAAATCCTGTCTTGCAAAAAAAGAGGTATTGAAGCAAGAGTGCCATTGTACAAATTGCTGGTAAGACCTCACCTTGAATATGCAGCACAATTCTGGGCACCAGTTAGAACTGGAGAAGGTAAAGCAAAGAGCAACAAAATGAAGTAAGGAAATGGGATTTGTCATATGAGGACTGACAAATTTGGTTTATTTACTCTAGAGAAAAGACAACTGAGAGGAGATCTTATCACATTGTACAAGTATGTGAGAGGCCAATACAAGGATCTCTGTGGTGAGCTATTCATTCCAAGGCCTGATCATATGACCAGGGGACACCCCTTGAGATTAGGGGAAAGGAGGTTTAGATTTTAGCAGAGGAAGGTTTCTTTATAATAAGGTCTGTTAAATTGTGGAATTCCTTGCCCAAGGAGTTTGTTATAGCAGATACAATGGATATATTTAAAATTTGATACATTTCTTTCAAAAGGAAGCATACAGGGTTATAATGTGTATTAGTAGGCCAAACAGGAAGGTCTGATAAATGACTAACTTATTTGGAAGCAGCAACACTTGATGGGCTTGTGTCTTTATTCAACCTAATTTACTGTGTTACAATTCAGCAGGAACTAAATTAGCAAACTGTGTCATTGGTGTTGGAGATACCCTTTCCCATCAGAAAATCTTTCTCCTACTCTTCATCTGTTTGAGCTAAGAAAGCTCTGATTTCACTGTCCTCATCAGCATCAGCAGCACTACTACAAGAATCTTCCTACTCTCTTGGAGGTGACAGATGGTTTGCCTGGTGTCATTTAGACACAGCAGGCACAGAAATCTGCTCCTCTGTGTCAATACTACACAGCCACCAGGGAAAAATCAAAAGTCTCCTTGAGAAATATGTACCTGAGGATGTAAAAGCAGCAGTATTATCTGTCTGTACTGAGGTTGTACTGCTACTAGTGCTTCTTGTGCTGTTACTTTCAACTTTGGTTATCTCCACTTCAAAAAAAAAAAGTACTGCAATGGAAATTATTGCAGCCAAAGAAAGCATTGGTGGAAAATCAAGCTTTTCATGTCAATTTTTTTTTAAAGGTAGACATTTTAATGGATTTTCTATCAGCAGGAAATTCTGTGAAAAAGAAAATTGTGTATTTTCCAGTGGAAATTCCTGCAAAAAGGAAACCGGACTTTTGCCCATCGCTACCTCCAGAATTATCTCCCACAGGAACCAAGATATTTGTCTTCCAACTCTGTGTCCTAATACTGTAATAGTGCTAAGGAAGAGAGTATACATAAACTGAATGACAAGAGGTAAATTGTCAAGGTTTTGCTGAGCTGCTCTCATTCTGCTTATTGATTCTGCAGTCTGAGCTAATCTAGTGCTCTGATATCCACTGCTGCTGTCTTCTGACTTTCTGGCTCAGGCTGAATCAGCTGACTTCTCTGATTTCTCACCTGACTGTTATCAGCTAACCCACTAAGGGTATTTATAGCAGCTTGGCTCACTTCTTGCTGAATTGTTGCTGCTATGGATTTTCCTGCGTTCCTGTTTGCTTTGTTCCAGACCACTTGGCTTGTTCCAGTCTTCATTGACTTCTGTTCTTCTGACCCTCGGCTTGTTCCTGACATGGCAGACTTCTAGTTTCCTGACTCCGGCTCGGCTGAATACCTGTCTTGGTTCCTGACCCTGGCGTGTCTTTGGTTTATGTTCTTTGATCATGCTTTTGTTTTTGTTGCACTAATAAAGGTGTATTGCATTTTACTTTTTTGTGTCCTGTCTGTTTCCTGGTCCCTAACAGTACACAAGGACCATGAACTCAGGAGATGCAGGCAGTCTACCAAATATTTTTAACAGGCTGGACCAGGTAGAGCAGCGCATGGACCCGTTTGCTGCAGCCCTTCAGGCTTTGTCGCTCTGTACTGAGCATCTGGTTCCACAGCCTCAGTGGTCCTCAACGCAGGCTTACTCTATAGCTGCTGCTGCCTTCCTGCTCTGGATGCTAATGGTGATTCTGATGCTGCGAGAGGTATGACAGGGTCTTCCCCGCTTCCCCAGCATTATGGGGGTGACCCTAATCAATGCAGAGGTTTTCTTAACCAGGTTGGCATCTATCTGTAGATGTTACCACAGTCCTTCCCATCTGGTAGGAGTAAGGTGGGCCTTGTGATTTCCTTACTCTTTGACAGAGCCTTGGCTTGACCTACTCCCCTTTGGGAGATGCAGCAACCAATTGTATACAATTACTCTGAGTTTGTGGCATGCTTTAAAAGGTTATTTGCTCCACCTCGGCTGCCAAGCACCTAATGTCCATCCAGCAGGGTACTAGGATGGTTTCCGATTATGCCATAGAGTTTCGTACCCTGGCAGCTGAGGTTGGTTGGAATAATGAGGCTCTTGTGGCTGCTTTCTCTAATGGACTTTCGGATACGGTTAAAGATGAGATGGCAGCCCGGGACCTTCCCAGTGATTTAGAGGAACTGGTCTCATATTCTATTTTGATTGACTCCCAAATCCGCAAGAGACCTTCCTTTACCGAGCTCCTGCGGAGGCATCCCATCCGTTTAACTCTGAGCCTTTCGTCCCAACCCGTACCTGCCTCTCCTCTTGCACATTCTAGTCTCGAAACTTCAGGTGATGTGGAGCCCATGCAGGTTGGGTTCATTTGCCTTTCAGTTGTGCAAAAGGCCTTGAGGAGGAGGGAGGGCCTTTACTGCGGTAAGGCAGGGCATCTTCTGTGAACTTGCCCCACATGTCTGGGAAATGGCTACACCTAGGGTCATGTAGGGGACAGACCTTAGGTGGCATTTTAGTGTCCCCGGATATCCATCCGGATAAACCATTAGTCTCCGTTGGGCTCTCTTGGGGCAAAAGTTCCATTACTTCAGAGGCACTTATTGACTCTGGTGCAGCGGGCCTCTTTATTGAGGGTGACTTTTTCCAGAAGCACTCCATTCCATTGCAGCTCCGTATCACTCTACTTGCCCTTGAGGTGACTGATGGTAAACCCATACAGCCACCTGCCACGGATTGTTTGACTCACAGACACAGAGTTAAGATAAAAACACAGCTTTATTGAAAAAATTATAAAGAACCCTCACAGGTCCTGAACATGAACATATGTTTCAGACACACGACAGGTTCAAGTAATATAGCATACAATGACAACATATATAGGCTCTACCGGCCTCGCCAAAATACCGGGTGAGGCAGCCTAGAAGATGGTGCAATAGGACTGAGGAGGCTCTACCGGTACCAATATACCGGGCAAGGCAGCCTAAACTGGTACAGCAAGGAACTGAGGAGGCTCTACCGGCCTTACCAAATACCGGGTAAGGCAGCCTATGACTGGTGCGACACGGTGTAGCGGAGGCCCTACCGGTGCTATAACGGATGTAGCGAAGCAGCTGGTTAGATGGAGTAGAGCAACCAACTACTGTATACCAGCGCATTCACGGAGGCAACTATCACTGTGCCTGTGATTCCTGTCAGTCTCATCTGTGGCAAACACTGATTTGCTGTGTTGGTTTGTCCCGCCCCCTGGTGACCTTTTTATACCTGGCTATTACATCTGTCAGATGCCCTTTCGTGGTGTTTCTGAGCCAGTTATACTGTTGCTGTGTTCCTGTGTTCCGGATTCCTGTGTACCGACTCAGCTTGTCCTGACTATTCTCCGGTGTTCCTGCTTGTGTATGATCCGGCCCGTCTGACTACCACCCTTGGATCCTGACCCGGTTTGGCTGACGTTACTGCTTGTGTATGACCCGGCTTGTATGACTACCTCCTGCGTGCTCCGACCCGGCCTGGCTGACTTCCCGCTCCGAAGATCGACTCCTGCTTGCTACAGTGACCTGCGTTCCAGTTGTCGCCGCCGCGACATTTCTATCTGCTGTTCCAGCTTTTGGTGTGACTGCCTTGCCTGGTGTACTCCGATCAGTGCAGTGTATCTACCTGTGCAGAGTTGTGCGTTTGTACGCCTCCCTCATATTGCAGAGCCTTGCTATACCGCTGAAAAGCCTCGAGTAAAAGTGCTATTTAACCTTAGCAGTGCCGCCTGAGTTCCATTCTCTCTCTACTCCCGTAAGAGTCTCGTTCTCGGTGATACTCCTGCTGAGTTGGCCGCTCTCCGTCGGCAGCTCTGTACATCCTTGCAGAGTATTCACATCCGTTGGGCCGGTTGGGCGCCTAAGACTCTCTCTCTTGTAATACTGGGTGATTCCGTTATACAGAGTGGCGGCAGGCACAGGCATCAGCATTAGCAAATCCGGTAACTACGCCCGTGGGGCTGTTGGCTCTTGCGTGTCATATCCCGGTGTCCGGTTAAGTCTGAGGAGGCTTGGCAGCTCTCGCATTGCAGGCCGGTTCCAATCACGCCCGTGGGGGCTATTTGCACTTTCACTAGCTGAAGCAGTTCCAGTAGGTACGCCCGAGGGGGCTAAGTGGATTCCTGTGCTTCTTCTTACTGAACACCGTGGCGAGGCAGTCCTGTATTCAGCCTACGATGAACTTTGTCTCCAGCACAGCCTTATAACACCCAGGGCATTCCAAACATCCACATCTGAGACTGACTGTTATCAAGGACTTAACCCTCTGTGGGTATATTCAATTCTACTACTGTGTATTTGTACATGTAATTCATTTGTGCATTTACAATTGTATCTTCCAGTCCATACTGCTGGTGTATATCAACCGCCACTAGAGGGCATACTTCTGCCTTAACTTACTCTAATAAATTGTGTTTTTATTTCACACACTGGTCTGAGAGTCTTAAAAAACCGTTACAGTACGAAAGGGCCATGACCTCAGACGGTAAGGGTGAAAGTAACACACAGAACATCCATTGGAGAATGGATGCCCATGAGCAGCGCATGGACCAATTGGCACTGGCTCTACAGACGTTACTCGAACGTACAGTGTATTTGGACAAGCCTGGTCCTAATCCGGTGGTCACCCCAGTCCTGACACCGGAAAATCCGCCTATAGTCCCATCAGCTAATTCGAAAGGGCTAACGGCAGCAGCACCGCTACTGTTAAGATATGATGGCGAACCCTCCCTTTGCAGGGGATTCATTAATCAACTAGAGATATTTTTGGAGTTGGCACCCCAGGCATTTCCTAACGACCGTAGTAAGGTCGGTCTTATGATATCTAGGTTGACGGGCAAGGCATTGGCATGGGCGAATCCATTGTTGAAAATGCCAGACCCTGCACACTGAACTTTAGAGAATTCGTTAGGAAGTTCAGACGAGTGTTTGAGGTTCCTGGCAGGGCTGCCTCTGCTGCCAAAAGGCTGATGGAAATTCAGCAGGGCGAACGCACACTTGGCGATTATGCTATCGAATTCCGGACCTTGGCAGCAGAGGTGGGCTGGAACGATGAGGCCTTACTGGCTGCCTTTACTCAGGGTCTCTCGGAACAAATTAAGGATGAGATAGCCGCTCGTGATGTACCCAGCGATCTGGATGAGTACATCGATTATGTCATGCTAATAGACTCCCGCATCCGAGAGAGACGGTTGGCTAAAAGGGCGAAAGCAAAAAGCTATGGCCAGACCAGTTTCCTTAACCCACCCACACCACCCGTTCTTCCTGAACGACCAGTCGATAGTTCTGAACCTATGCAGTTAGGGTTCACTAGGCTCTCTAAGGAGGAGAGATTATATCGTAGGAGGCAAGGCCTATGCCTATATTGTGGCAAGCCAGGGCACCTTTTACGGAATTGTCCAGTTAGGCCGGGAAACGAACGCACCTAGGGTACCTTGGGGGACAGGCCCTAGGTGGTGTAGAACAGTCCCTAGATCCTAGCACCACTAAACCCACCATCCAGGTGGTCTTCGCTTGGGCGGACAAGGTAATCGAGGTCCTGGCATTGGTGGGCTCCGGGGCAGCCGGCTATTTCATGGATCAGTCATTTGCCGACCTGCAAGGCATTCCTATATGTAAGAAGGACTCTCCTGTAGCAATTGAGGCCATTGATGGCAGACCCCTGGAGCCTGCATTCATTACGTTTGAAACTATTCCAGTGAGAATGACTGTGGGGGCTTGTCACAAAGAGCAGATACGGTTTCAAATTATTCGTTCCCCGCACCATTCAGTTATTTTGGGGTTCCCATGGCTACAGGTACATAATCCCCAATTTGACTGGCAGAGATGTGAGGTTAACTCCTGGTCTGAATACTGTAATAAGAATTGTCTCTCTGTCACAGTTTGTTATGACTCTGACACAAGTTTTAGGTAAAAATCAATTTTATTGAAATAATAAATTGATAACGTAGGATGGCAATCACATACATACAGATATATGCAGAATATAACAAAGACAGAAGGCAGACTCTACCGGTCCTGTCAGTATACCGGACAGGACAGTCTGAAGTAATAGAATGTTAGGCTCTACCGGCCTTGCCAATACCGGGTAAGGCAACCTGCAGATGGAATCACATAACGGTTCTACCGGCCTTACCAAATTACCGGGCAAGGCAGCCTCAATAGATTCATAATGTAGGCTCTACCGGCCCTGCCAATACCGGGTAAGGCAACCTCAGATGGAATGTGGCAAAAGGTTCTACCGGCCTTACCAATACCGGGCAGGGCAGCCCAGAGATAGTAGCAGCAGTCAGATGGTAATGGCAAATTGACAGGATCGTAAGCAACCCAGTGTACACACACTGAGACTAACAGGGGAATCGTAAAGCCGCAAGGCTTTGGAGCAAACCAGCGTCCGCACGCTGGGACCAACACTGAATTGTATAGCCGATAGGCTTTGGAGCAAACCAGTGACCGCACACTGGTGTAACAAGCGAGTTAGTATAGCCGCAAGGCTTAGGAGCAAACCAGCGTCCGCACGCTGGGACCAACACAGAATTGTATAGCTGAGAGGCTTTGGAGCAAACCAGTGACCGCACACTGGTGTAACAAGCGAGTTTGTATAGCCGCAAGGCTTTGGAGCAAACCAGCGTCCGCACGCTGGGACCAACACAGGATAGTATAGCCGATAGGCTTTGGAGCAAACCAGTGACCGCACACTGGTGTAACAAGCGAGTTAGTATAGCCGCAAGGCTTAGGAGCAAACCAGAGTCCGCACGCTGGGACCAACACAGAATTGTATAGCTGATAGGCTTTGAAGCAAACCAGTGACCGCACACTGGTGTAACAAGCGAGTTTGTATAGCCGCAAGGCTTTGGAGCAAACCAGCGTCCGCACGCTGGGACCAACACAGGATAGTATAGCCGATAGGCTTTGGAGCAAACCAGTGACCGCACACTGGTGTAACAAGCGAGTTAGTATAGCCGCAAGGCTTAGGAGCAAACCAGCGTCCGCACGCTGGGACCAACACAGAATTGTATAGCTGATAGGCTTTGAAGCAAACCAGTGACCGCACACTGGTGTAACAAGCGAGTTTGTATAGCCGCAAGGCTTAGGAGCAAACCAGCGTCCGCACGCTGGGACCAACACAGAATTGTATAGCTGATAGGCTTTGAAGCAACCCAGTGACCGCACACTGGTGTAACAAGCGAGTTTGTATAGCCTCAAGGCTTCGGAGCAAACCAGCGTCCGCACACTGGAGTAACAAGCAATGTTGCCGACGCGACCAGGCAAGAGGTCGCCAGGATACAGGAGACAGGCGATGAGATGACAGGAACCAGCAACGATCAGTCAGGTCAGGAAACAGCAGAGAAGAAGTTCAGCAGGAACTGCAACACCAGAGACTAGGCCGGAACCAGGACTGGAACAACTCAGCATGCAGGAAACACTGGAACAGTAGAGATCAGGAACTCAGGAACACATGAGATCAGGAACTCAGGAACACATGAGATCAGGAACTCAGGAACACTGGAACAGAGGCCCAGCTATCACTGGCATAGTGATAGCAAGAAGGTCAGAAACAATACGAAAGGGCACTCAAAGGGTGCCCAATCCAGGTTTAAATAGGCAATAAGAGGCGGGCTATCTGCAGACAGCCAATAGAAGCCCCCTACTGGTGACAGACAAGGAACTGCAGCAATCACGGGCACCGTGATAGTACCCCCCTTTCAAAGACCCCCTCTCCTAGAATAGGGTTTAGGTTTCTGTGGGTAATTGGCATGAAAGACCCTAGTCAGTCTAGGTGCATGAAGGTCCTTACTATCCACCCATGATCGATCCTCAGGACCGTACCCTTTCCAATGTACCAGGTACTGTACCCTTCCTCTAAGCCTATGGGAATCAATAATGCTCTGAACCTCGTATTCCTCCTGGCCCTCGACCTCAACAGGTCCTGGCACCACAGGTGTGGTAGTATAGCGATTGCAAACCAGAGGCTTAAGAAGGGACACATGGAACACATTATGGATACGCATGGATGCAGGTAGGTCTAGTGCATAGGAGGCAGGGTTAATTTTACGAATAACTCTGTATGGACCAATAAATCGGGGAGCCAACTTATTAGACGGAACCTGCAGCTTGAGATTTCTGGAGGAAAGCCATACTCTATCCCCAACCTGAAAGGAAACCGCTGGAAGCCTTCTGCGATTAGCATGGCGTTGATGACGCTGAAATGACTGACCAAGTGCCCTCTGAACTTGTGCCCATGTGGAACGGAGTTGCTCGATATGCTCATCCAGAGCTGGAATCTGTTGCGTCTGAAATGAATCTGGAAGCAAACAGGGCTGGAACCCATAATTAATCAGAAACGGAGAGCTCCCAGATGAAGAATTGACCGCACAGTTCCTGGCGAACTCTGCCCAAGGCAACAAGTCGGACCAATTATCATGATGGTCAGTAACAAAACAACGGAGAAATTGTTCCAAGCCCTGATTAGCTCGTTCAGCGGCTCCATTGGTCTGGGGATGGTAGGCAGAGGAGAAGGACAGCTGTATGCCCATCTGTTGGCAAATGCCCTCCAAAATCTAGACACAAACTGGCTCCCCCTGTCAGACACCAGTACCCTAGGCACTCCATGCAACCGGAATACTTCTCTGGCGAACACCATTGCCAATTCCTTAGCTGAAGGAAGGCCACGGAGGGGCACGAAATGAGCCATTTTAGAAAACCTGTCCACCACCATGAATATAAAGGAATACCCCTTAGACATAGGCAATTCTCCCATAAAATCAATGGAAACATGAGACCAGGGGCGTTCGCCATTAGGCACCGGTTGAAGCAAGCCCACTGGGAGATGTCTCGGGGTCTTAGCGCGGGCGCAGGTGGCACAGGCATTCGTAAATTCGGCACAATCGTTTCTCATGGAAGGCCACCAAAATAACTGAGAAAGGGACCATAACAATTGGTCTCTACCAATATGTCCCGCAGCCCTAGAGGAATGGTAGGTTTCGAGCAACCTAGTACGAAATGGTTCAGCGACAAAACATTTGCACATTGGGGTTTCATGGGGAGCGGACCCCTGAGAGGCCAGGATCTCCTCCCCTAAAGGAGAAGTAATAGTCGTGCGTATAGTAGCCAGTATTCTATCAGGTTGGATGATAGGTGCTGGTGCTTCCACTCTGTCACTGTCAGCCTCAAATTGTCTCGATAGTGCATCAGCCCTGATATTCTTTGACCCTGGTAAATATGATACAATGAAATTAAATCGAGACAGGAACAATGCCCACCTGGCCTGACGTGAGGACAATCTCTTGGCCTCCGAGAGATAAGTCAGATTTTTATGATCTGTTAGAATTAAGACAGGATTCTTAGTACCTTCAAGCAAATGACGCCATTCCTTAAGAGCGAGGATAATGGCCAATAATTCTCTGTCACCTATCTCATAATGGCTTTGAGTGACAGTCAACTTTTTTGAGAAAAACCCACAAGGTCTGAGAGTTCCACCTTTATCGTGTCGTTGCGAAAGTACTGCCCCGACCCCAATATCTGAGGCATCAACCTCTAACGTAAATGGAAGTAGAGGATTGGGGTGGGATAACACAGGAGCCGCAGCAAGTGCCAGCTTCAAATTCTCAAAGGCATTCTCAGCAGATAGCGGCCAACAAGAAGGATTAGCACCCTTGTGCGTAAGATCGGACAGAGGTTTGACAATGGAAGAAAAGTTCTTAATAAACCTCCTATAATAATTAGCGAAACCCAGGAAACGCTGTATGGCTTTAAGACCCTTGGGTTTTGGCCATTGTAGGACAGCTGACAACTTTTCTTTGTCCATGGCAATGCCATCATTGCCAATAATGAACCCCAAGAATGGCACACTGGTTCTATGAAACTCACATTTTTCCAATTTACAAAATAATTTGTTCTCACGGAGTCGTAGCAATACTGCGGATACATCGTTGATGTGCTGTGCCATGTTTTGGGAGTAAATCAGTATATCGTCAAGGTACACCACAACACATGTCTGTAACATATCTCTCAGAACATCGTTTATCAGTTCCTGGAAAACTGCGGGTGCATTACACAGCCCAAATGGCATTACTAGATACTCGTAGTGCCCAGCTCGAGTATTAAAGGCAGTTTTCCACTCATCACCTGCTCGAATGCGAACCAGATTGTAAGCGGCCCGTAGGTCCAATTTGGTAAAAATCGAAGCGCCCTTAAGCCTGTCAAAAAGCTCGGTGATGAGAGGTATTGGGTATGCGTTTTTTGCCATTAGTTTATTCAAGCCCCGGTAGTCAATGCATGGTCTTAATACGCCATTTTTCTTTTTTACGAAAAAGAACCCAGCCCCAGCAGGAGAGGTAGATTTTCGTATGATCCCTCTAGCAAGGGCATCAGAAATGTAATCCTCCATAGCCTTATTTTCTTCACAAGATAATGGATAAGTGCGTCCTTTTGGAGGTACTGCTCCCGGCTGCAATTTAATGCAACAATCATAAGGTCTATGCTGGGGTAGCATACTAGCCTCTCCTTTGCTAAAAACATCGCCAAACTGTTGGTACACATCCGGTATAGCAGAGGAGGTGCACAGGACCTTAATAGGCTGGATGACGCACTTGTCCATACAAAACTGGGACCAAGCAGCAATTTCACACTTTTTCCAATCAAATTGTGGGTTATGTAACTGTAACCACGGAAATCCCAATATTACCGCATTATGCGGAGAATTAATCAGTTGAAACTGCTGCTCTTCTTTGTGAAGTGCCCCAATAGTCATAGACAGTGGCATAGTTTCAAATATAACCTGAAGCGGTTCTAAAGGTCTACCATCAATCGCTTCAATAGCCAAGGGGTTTTCTCTTTCAATGCGTGGAACTCCGTGCAATTCAGCAAAGGTATTATCCATAAAATACCCTGCTGCACCAGAGTCAACCAAGGCCAAAACCTCCACAGATCATTGTGCCCAAGACAATACCACCTGAATGGTGGGTTTCATTATGCCCGACACAGGGGACGATTGTACACCACCTAGGGCCTGTCCCCCAAGGTACCCTAGGTGTGTGCGTTTCCCGGACGTACCGGACAGGAATTTAGCAAGTGCCCTTTTTTACCGCAGTATAAACACAACCCATGCTTCTTGCGATATAGTCTCTCTGCCTTGGTTAGTCTAGTGAAGCCTATTTGCATAGGTTCACTTGTCTCCCGTACAGGTTCACTAGACTTCAAGGCCAGGGGAGGGATGGGTGGGCAAAACATGCTACTAGGCTCATTATTTTTTTACCGTATCTTACGATCTCTGGCAATTGATCTCTCACGTATTCTGGAGTCAATTATAATAACATACCCAATGTAGTCATCTAGATCAATCATTCAGGCCTTGAGAAAAAGCTGCCAATAATGCCTCGTTATTCCAACCTACCTCTGCTGCCAATGTGCGGAATTCGATGGCATAGTCGCCCACTGTACGCCTGCCCTGTTGTATCTCCATAAGGCGTTTGGCAGCAGAGTTGGTTCTACCAGGAGGCTCAAACACTCTTCGAAAGGATTGCACAAATTCTCTGAAGTTCTTAGTACAAGGTTTAGCATTCTACCACAAGGGGTTAGCCCAGGCCAATGCTCTGCCAGTGAGCAGTGATATCGTGAACCCCACTTTACTACGATCATTGGGAAATGCGTGTGCCGTCAATTCCATAAAGATTTCAAGTTGGTTGATGAACCCTCTGAGGAGACTAGGGTCACCATCATACCTTAGCGGCAAGGGTGCAGAAGCCGTTAACCCTTTAACAGTACCCCCTAGGGGCCTGGTATCACTTTCCGGTGTCTGACTTGGCGAGACCACCGGGCTAGAGCTCGATTTGTCAGCGAGTTCCGTGCGTTCAAGGATCGTTTGAATTGCAACTGCCAACTGATCCAAACGTTGCTCGTGCACATCCATCCTCCAATGGATATTCTGTGCGTTACCTTCACATTTGCTGTCTGAGGTCATGGCCCTTTCGTACTGTCACAGTTTATGACTCTCAGACACAAGTTTTAGGTAAAAATCAATTTTATTGAAATAATAAATTGATAACGTAGGATGGCAATCACATACATACAGATATATGCAGAATATAACAAAGACAGAAGGCAGACTCTACCGGTCCTGTCAGTATACCGGACAGGACAGTCTGAAGTAATAGAATGTTAGGCTCTACCGGCCTTGCCAATACCGGGTAAGGCAACCTGCAGATGGAATCGCATAACGGTTCTACCGGCCTTACCAAATTACCGGGCAAGGCAGCCTCAATAGATTCATAATGTAGGCTCTACCGGCCCTGCCAATACCGGGTAAGGCAACCTCAGATGGAATGTGGCAAAAGGTTCTACCGGCCTTACCAATACCGGGCAGGGCAGCCCAGAGATAGTAGCAGCAGTCAGATGGTAATGGCAAATTGACAGGATCGTAAGCAACCCAGTGTACACACACTGAGACAAACAGGGGAATCGTAAAGCCGCAAGGCTTTGGAGCAAACCAGCGTCCGCACGCTGGGACCAACACTGAATTGTATAGCCGATAGGCTTTGGAGCAAACCAGTGACCGCACACTGGTGTAACAAGCGAGTTAGTATAGCCGCAAGGCTTAGGAGCAAACCAGCATCCGCACGCTGGGACCAACACAGAATTGTATAGCTGAGAGGCTTTGGAGCAAACCAGTGACCGCACACTGGTGTAACAAGCGAGTTTGTATAGCCGCAAGGCTTTGGAGCAAACCAGCGTCCGCACACTGGGACCAACACAGGATAGTATAGCCGATAGGCTTTGGAGCAAACCAGTGACCGCACACTGGTGTAACAAGCGAGTTAGTATAGCCGCAAGGCTTAGGAGCAAACCAGCGTCCGCACGCTGGGACCAACACAGAATTGTATAGCTGATAGGCTTTGAAGCAAACCAGTGACCGCACACTGGTGTAACAAGCGAGTTTGTATAGCCGCAAGGCTTTGGAGCAAACCAGCGTCCGCACGCTGGGACCAACACAGGATAGTATAGCCTATAGGCTTTGGAGCAAACCAGTGACTGCACACTGGTGTAACAAGCGAGTTAGTATAGCCGCAAGGCTTAGGAGCAAACCAGCATCCGCACGCTGGGACCAACACAGAATTGTATAGCTGATAGGCTTTGAAGCAAACCAGTGACTGCACACTGGTGTAACAAGCGAGTTTGTATAGCCGCAAGGCTTAGGAGCAAACCAGCGTCCGCACGCTGGGACCAACACAGAATTGTATAGCTGATAGGCTTTGAAGCAAACCAGTGACCGCACACTGGTGTAACAAGCGAGTTTGTATAGCCGCAAGGCTTCGGAGCAAACCAGCGTCCGCACGCTGGAGTAACAAGCAATGTCGCCGATGCAACCAGGCAAGAGTTCGCCAGGATACAGGAGACAGGCGATGAGATGACAGGAACCAGCAACGATCAGTCAGGTCAGGAAACAGCAGAGAAGAAGTTCAGCAGGAACTGCAACACCAGAGACTAGGCCGGAACCAGGACTGGAACAACTCAGCATGCAGGAAACACTGGAACAGTAGAGATCAGGAACTCAGGAACACATGAGATCAGGAACTCAGGAACACGTGAGATCAGGAACTCAGGAACACTGGAAAAGAGGCCCAGCTATCACTGGCATAGTGATAGCAAGAAGGTCAGAAACAATACGAAAGGGCACTCAAAGGGTGCCCAATCCAGGTTTAAATAGGCAATAAGAGGCGGGCTATCTGCAGACAGCCAATAGAAGCCCCCTACTGGTGACAGACAAGGAACTGCAGCAATCACGGGCACCGTGATACTCTCCTTAACTGTCAAGATTATGTGTACCTCTCTGGCTGTGCCAACCGAATATGAGCAATTCAGTGACGTGTTTAGTAAAGGAGAGGCCATGGAACACATTATGGATACGCATGGATGCAGGTAGGTCTAGTGCATAGGAGGCAGGGTTAATTTTACGAATAACTCTGTATGGACCAATAAATCGGGGAGCCAACTTATTAGACGGAACCTGCAGCTTGAGATTTCTGGAGGAAAGCCATACTCTATCCCCAACCTGAAAGGAAACCGCTGGAAGCCTTCTGCGATTAGCATGGCGTTGATGACGCTGAAATGACTGACCAAGTGCCCTCTGAACTTGTGCCCATGTGGAACGGAGTTGCTCGATATGCTCATCCAGAGCTGGAATCTGTTGCGTCTGAAATGAATCTGGAAGCAAACAGGGCTGGAACCCATAATTAATCAGAAACGGAGAGCTCCCAGATGAAGAATTGACCGCACAGTTCCTGGCGAACTCTGCCCAAGGCAACAAGTCGGACCAATTATCATGATGGTCAGTAACAAAACAACGGAGAAATTGTTCCAAGCCCTGATTAGCTCGTTCAGCGGCTCCATTGGTCTGGGGATGGTAGGCAGAGGAGAAGGACAGCTGTATGCCCATCTGTTGGCAAATGCCCTCCAAAATCTAGACACAAGCTGGCTCCCCCTGTCAGACACCAGTACCCTAGGCACTCCATGCAACCGGAATACTTCTCTGGCGAACACCATTGCCAATTCCTTAGCTGAAGGAAGGCCACGGAGGGGCACGAAATGAGCCATTTTAGAAAACCTGTCCACCACCATGAATATAAAGGAATACCCCTTAGACATAGGCAATTCTCCCATAAAATCAATGGAAACATGAGACCAGGGGCGTTCGCCATTAGGCACCGGTTGAAGCAAGCCCACTGGGAGATGTCTCGGGGTCTTAGCGCGGGCGCAGGTGGCACAGGCATTCGTAAATTCGGCACAATCGTTTCTCATGGAAGGCCACCAAAATAACTGAGAAAGGGACCATAACAATTGGTCTCTACCAATATGTCCCGCAGCCCTAGAGGAATGGTAGGTTTCGAGCAACCTAGTACGAAATGGTTCAGCAACAAAACATTTGCACATTGGGGTTTCATGGGGAGCGGACCCCTGAGAGGCCAGGATCTCCTTCCCTAAAGGAGAAGTAATAGTCGTGCGTATAGTAGCCAGTATTCTATCAGGTTGGATGATAGGTGCTGGTGCTTCCACTCTGTCACTGTCAGCCTCAAATTGTCTCGATAGTGCATCAGCCCTGATATTCTTTGACCCTGGTAAATATGATACAATGAAATTAAATCGAGACAGGAACAATGCCCACCTGGCCTGACGTGAGGACAATCTCTTGGCCTCCGAGAGATAAGTCAGATTTTTATGATCTGTTAGAATTAAGACAGGATTCTTAGTACCTTCAAGCAAATGACGCCATTCCTTAAGAGCGAGGATAATGGCCAATAATTCTCTGTCACCTATCTCATAATGGCTTTGAGTGACAGTCAACTTTTTTGAGAAAAACCCACAAGGTCTGAGAGTTCCACCTTTATCGTGTCGTTGCGAAAGTACTGCCCCGACCCCAATATCTGAGGCATCAACCTCTAACGTAAATGGAAGTAGAGGATTGGGGTGGGATAACACAGGAGCCGCAGCAAGTGCCAGCTTCAAATTCTCAAAGGCATTCTCAGCAGATAGCGGCCAACAAGAAGGATTAGCACCCTTGTGCGTAAGATCGGACAGAGGTTTGACAATGGAAGAAAAGTTCTTAATAAACCTCCTATAATAATTAGCGAAACCCAGGAAACTCTGTATGGCTTTAAGACCCTTGGGTTTTGGCCATTGTAGGACAGCTGACAACTTTTCTTTGTCCATGGCAATGCCATCATTGCCAATAATGAACCCCAAGAATGGCACACTGGTTCTATGAAACTCACATTTTTCCAATTTACAAAATAATTTGTTCTCACGGAGTCGTAGCAATACTGCGGATACATCGTTGATGTGCTGTGCCATGTTTTGGGAGTAAATCAGTATATCGTCAAGGTACACCACAACACATGTCTGTAACATATCTCTCAGAACATCGTTTATCAGTTCCTGGAAAACTGCGGGTGCATTACACAGCCCAAATGGCATTACTAGATACTCGTAGTGCCCAGCTCGAGTATTAAAGGCAGTTTTCCACTCATCACCTGCTCGAATACGAACCAGATTGTAAGCGGCCCGTAGGTCCAATTTGGTAAAAATCGAAGCGCCCTTAAGCCTGTCAAAAAGCTCGGTGATGAGAGGTATTGGGTATGCGTTTTTTGCCATTAGTTTATTCAAGCCCCGGTAGTCAATGCATGGTCTTAATTCGCCATTTTTCTTTTTTACGAAAAAGAACCCAGCCCCAGCAGGAGAGGTAGATTTTCGTATGATCCCTCTAGCAAGGGCATCAGAAATGTAATCCTCCATAGCCTTATTTTCTTCACAAGATAATGGATAAGTGCGTCCTTTTGGAGGTACTGCTCCCGGCTGCAATTCAATGCAACAATCATAAGGTCTATGCTGGGGTAGCATACTAGCCTCTCCTTTGCTAAAAACATCGCCAAACTGTTGGTACACATCCGGTATAGCAGAGGAGGTGCACAGGACCTTAATAGGCTGGATGACGCACTTGTCCATACAAAACTGGGACCAAGCAGCAATTTCACACTTTTTCCAATCAAATTGTGGGTTATGTAACTGTAACCACGGAAATCCCAATATTACCGCATGATGCGGAGAATTAATCAGTTGAAACTGCTGCTCTTCTTTGTGAAGTGCCCCAATAGTCATAGACAGTGGCATAGTTTCAAATATAACCTGAAGCGGTTCTAAAGGTCTACCATCAATCGCTTCAATAGCCAAGGGGTTTTCTCTTTCAATGCGTGGAACTCCGTGCAATTCAGCAAAGGTATTATCCATAAAATACCCTGCTGCACCAGAGTCAACCAAGGCCAAAACCTCCACAGATCATTGTGCCCAAGACAATACCACCTGAATGGTGGGTTTCATTATGCCCGACACAGGGGACGATTGTACACCACCTAGGGCCTGTCCCCCAAGGTACCCTAGGTGTGTGCGTTTCCCGGACGTACCGGACAGGAATTTAGCAAGTGCCCTTTTTTACCGCAGTATAAACACAACCCATGCTTCTTGCGATATAGTCTCTCTGCCTTGGTTAGTCTAGTGAAGCCTATTTGCATAGGTTCACTTGTCTCCCGTACAGGTTCACTAGACTTCAAGGCCAGGGGAGGGATGGGTGGGCAAAACATGCTACTAGGCTCATTATTTTTTTACCGTATCTTACGATCTCTGGCAATTGATCTCTCACGTATTCTGGAGTCAATTATAATAACATACCCAATGTAGTCATCTAGATCAATCATTCAGGCCTTGAGAAAAAGCTGCCAATAATGCCTTGTTATTCCAACCTACCTCTGCTGCCAATGTGCGGAATTCGATGGCATAGTCGCCCACTGTACACCTGCCCTGTTGTATCTCCATAAGGCGTTTGGCAGCAGAGTTGGTTCTACCAGGAGGCTCAAACACTCTTCGAAAGGATTGCACAAATTCTCTGAAGTTCTTAGTACAAGGTTTAGCATTCTCCCACAAGGGGTTAGCCCAGGCCAATGCTCTGCCAGTGAGCAGTGATATCGTGAACCCCACTTTACTACGATCATTGGGAAATGCGTGTGCCGTCAATTCCATAAAGATTTCAAGTTGGTTGATGAACCCTCTGAGGAGACTAGGGTCACCATCATACCTTAGCGGCAAGGGTGCAGAAGCCGTTAACCCTTTAACAGTACCCCCTAGGGGCCTGGTATCACTTTCCGGTGTCTGACTTGGCGAGACCACCGGGCTAGAGCTCGATTTGTCAGCGAGTTCCGTGCGTTCAAGGATCGTTTGAATTGCAACTGCCAACTGATCCAAACGTTGCTCGTGCACATCCATCCTCCAATGGATATTCTGTGCGTTACCTTCACATTTGCTGTCTGAGGTCATGGCCCTTTCGTACTGTCACAGTTTATGACTCTCAGACACAAGTTTTAGGTAAAAATCAATTTTATTGAAATAATAAATTGATAACGTAGGATGGCAATCACATACATACAGATATATGCAGAATATAACAAAGACAGAAGGCAGACTCTACCGGTCCTGTCAGTATACCGGACAGGACAGTCTGAAGTAATAGAATGTTAGGCTCTACCGGCCTTGCCAATACCGGGTAAGGCAACCTGCAGATGGAATCGCATAACGGTTCTACCGGCCTTACCAAATTACCGGGCAAGGCAGCCTCAATAGATTCATAATGTAGGCTCTACCGGCCCTGCCAATACCGGGTAAGGCAACCTCAGATGGAATGTGGCAAAAGGTTCTACCGGCCTTACCAATACCGGGCAGGACAGCCCAGAGATAGTAGCAGCAGTCAGATGGTAATGGCAAATTGACAGGATCGTAAGCAACCCAGTGTACACACACTGAGACAAACAGGGGAATTGTAAAGCCGCAAGGCTTTGGAGCAAACCAGCGTCCGCACGCTGGGACCAACACTGAATTGTATAGCCGATAGGCTTTGGAGCAAACCAGTGACCGCACACTGGTGTAACAAGCGAGTTAGTATAGCCGCAAGGCTTAGGAGCAAACCAGCATCCGCACGCTGGGACCAACACAGAATTGTATAGCTGAGAGGCTTTGGAGCAAACCAGTGACCGCACACTGGTGTAACAAGCGAGTTTGTATAGCCGCAAGGCTTTGGAGCAAACCAGCGTCCGCACGCTGGGACCAACACAGGATAGTATAGCCGATAGGCTTTGGAGCAAACCAGTGACCGCACACTGGTGTAACAAGCGAGTTAGTATAGCCGCAAGGCTTAGGAGCAAACCAGCGTCCGCACGCTGGGACCAACACAGAATTGTATAGCTGATAGGCTTTGAAGCAAACCAGTGACCGCACACTGGTGTAACAAGCGAGTTTGTATAGCCGCAAGGCTTTGGAGCAAACCAGCGTCCGCACGCTGGGACCAACACAGGATAGTATAGCCTATAGGCTTTGGAGCAAACCAGTGACTGCACACTGGTGTAACAAGCGAGTTAGTATAGCCGCAAGGCTTAGGAGCAAACCAGCATCCGCACGCTGGGACCAACACAGAATTGTATAGCTGATAGGCTTTGAAGCAAACCAGTGACCGCACACTGGTGTAACAAGCGAGTTTGTATAGCCGCAAGGCTTCGGAGCAAACCAGCGTCCGCACGCTGGAGTAACAAGCAATGTCGCCGATGCAACCAGGCAAGAGTTCGCCAGGATACAGGAGACAGGCGATGAGATGACAGGAACCAGCAACGATTAGTCAGGTCAGGAAACAGCAGAGAAGAAGTTCAGCAGGAACTGCAACACCAGAGACTAGGCCGGAACCAGGACTGGAACAACTCAGCATGCAGGAAACACTGGAACAGTAGAGATCAGGAACTCAGGAACACATGAGATCAGGAACTCAGGAACACGTGAGATCAGGAACTCAGGAACACTGGAAAAGAGGCCCAGCTATCACTGGCATAGTGATAGCAAGAAGGTCAGAAACAATACGAAAGGGCACTCAAAGGGTGCCCAATCCAGGTTTAAATAGGCAATAAGAGGCGGGCTATCTGCAGACAGCCAATAGAAGCCCCCTACTGGTGACAGACAAGGAACTGCAGCAATCACGGGCACCGTGATACTCTCCTTACCTGTCAAGATTATGTGTACCTCTCTGGCTGTGCCAACCGAATATGAGCAATTCAGTGACGTGTTTAGTAATGGAGAGGCCAGCGCATTGCCTGAGCATAGGCCATATGATTGCGCCATTGATTTGCCTCCTGGTGCGGTGCCCCCCAGGGAACGCACTTACCCACTGTCCTGTGAGGAGAATAAAGCTATGGAGGACTATATTGCTGATGCCCTTGAGAGGGGTATCATTCGGAAATCTACGTCTCCGGCAGGTGCCGGATTTTTCTTTGTGAAAAAGAAAAGTGGTGAACTCAGGCCATGCATTGACTATCGTGGGTTGAACAAGCTAATGCCTAAGAATGCCTATCCTATTCCACTTATTACAGAATTGTTTGACAGATTAAAGGGCTCGTCGATTTTTACTAAACTTGACTTGCGGGCCGCCTATAATCTGGTCAGAATTAAACAAGGGGACGAGTGTAAAACAGCGTTTAATACCAGAACAGGGCATTATGAATATCTGGTTATGCCATTCGGCTTATGCAATGCACCTGCAGTGTTTCAGGAGTTTATTAATGATATTCTACGAGACCTGCTCCAGTCTTGTGTGGTCGTATATCTAGATGATATATTAATTCACTCTGCCAACCTCTCCCAACATATCAAGGATGTTTCAAAAGTCTTGCTTCGACTTCGTAAGCACAAGCTATTCTGTAAAATAGAGAAGTGTGAATTCCATACATCTCAAGTACCATTCCTGGGTTTCGTAATCTCCAAAAATGGCATTGCCATGGATCAGGAGAAGTTGGCAGCAGTCCTGCAATGGCCTCGTCCTAAAGGGTTAAAGGCCATCCAAAGATTCTTAGGTTTTGCAAACTATTATAGGAAGTTCATCCAGAACTTTTCCACGATTGTTAAACCTTTGTCAGATTTGACTCATAAGGGCGCTTCTCCCTCTCAGTGGTCCGAGGCAGCTGAGACCGCATTTGTTACCCTGAAATCTACCTTTGCATCTGCTCCTATACTGTCCCACCCTAATCCCTCCCTGCCATTCACGTTGGAGGTTGACGCTTCTGAGGTTGGGGTTGGAGCAGTACTCTCCCAACGTCCTGTGGGAGGTGGCGCCTTGAGGCCTTGCGTTTTTTTTTCTAAGAAATTGTCTAGTGCGCAGAGCCATTATGAGATTGGTGACAGGGAACTGCTGGCCATTATCCTAGCTCTGAAGGAGTGGCGTCACCTTTTGGAGGGTACTCAGACTCCGGTACTTATCCTTACTGACCATAAAAATTTAACTTATCTCTCCGAAGCTAAAAGACTGTCCTCCCGACAAGCTAGGTGGGCACTTTTTTTGTCACGATTTAATTTCCTAGGCTTCCTGGCTCAAAAAATATTAAGGCTGATGCGTTGTCTCGTCAGTTCGCTTCTGACACTGAGAGGGAGGAGGAACCTGTACCTATCATTCAGCCAGATCGCATTCTGGCCACTATCCGTACCACCATAACCTCGCCTCTGGGGGAGGAGATATTGGCATCACAATCTAGGGCACCCCCTGAGACCCCAGTGGGGAAGTGTTTCGTAGATGAGCCATTCCGTGTCCATTTGTTGGAAACTTATCACGCTTCTAAAGCGGCTGGGCATATTGGTAGGGACCAACTAGTCTGGTCTCTTTTGCAATTATTTTGGTGGCCTACCTTGAGAGCCGATTGCGCCACTTTTACAGCAGCCTGTACCACCTGTGCCCGTGCCAAGACCCCTAGGCATCTTCCTGTGGGCTTACTGCAACCGGTGCCCAACGGAGACCGCCCTTGGTCTCATATATCCATTGACTTTCTGGGAGAATTACCAGCCTCTAGGGGATTTACGTTCATTCTTATGGTGGTCGATAGATTCTCCAAGATGGCACATTTTGTGCCTCTGACTGGCCTTCCATCGGCCCAGGAATTGGCTGTAGTCTTTTCCAGAGAGGTGTTCCGCCAGAGTGATTGTATCCGACAGTGGGAGTCAGTTCGTTTCCAGGTTTTGGAGGGCATTTTGTGGCCAGATGGGCATCCAATTGTCATTTTCCTCCGCCTACCATCCCCAAACGAATGGGGCCGCTGAGCGTGTCAATCAGGGACTGGAGCAGTTCCTACGTTGCTTTGTCACTGATCATCATGATAATTGGGCTGACCTGTTGCCATGGGCTGAGTTTGCCAGAAACTGTGCGGTTAATTCATCGTCCGGGAGCTCTCAGTTTCTCGTTAATTATGGGTTCCAGCCTTGTTTGCTCCCGGACTCCTTTCAGGCGCAGCAGATTCCTGCTCTGGACGAGCATTTGGCACAGCTTCGTTCCACTTGGTCACAGGTTCAGAGGTCCCTCAGTCAGTCATTTAGGCGACAGCAACGGCACGCTAATCGCAGACGTCTTCCAGCGGTCTCATTTCAAGTTGGGGACAGGGTATGGCTGTCATCCAGAAACCTCAACTTACAAGTGCCTTCCAATAAACTGGCTACCCGGTTTATCGGCCCATTTAAGATTATCCGCAAGATTAATCCGGTTTCTTATGCACTGGAACTTCCACCCTCGATGCACATTCACAATGTGTTCCATGTGTCGCTCCTGAAACCCTTGGTGTGCAATCGCTATACTACTAAGCCAGTGATTCCTGGGCCGGTGGACGTCCAGGGCCAAGAAGAATATGAGGTTCAGAGTATTCTTGATTCTAGGAGATTTAGAGGAAAGCTGCAATATTTGGTTCATTGGAAGGGCTATGGTCCTGAGGAACGTTCCTGGGTTGATCAAGGGGACCTCCATGCACCTAGATTACTACGCAGCTTTCACTCCAAATATCCTTTGAAACCCAGGCCTCGAGTAGGGAGAGGGGGTCTTTGAGAGGGGGGTACTATCACAGTGCCTGTGATTCCTGTCAGTCTCATCTGTGGCAAACACTGATTTGCTGTGTTGGTTTGGCCCGCCCCCTGGTGACCTTTTTATACCTGGCTATTACATCTGACAGATGCCCTTTTGTGGTGTTTCTGAGCCAGTTATACTGTTGCTGTGTTCCTGTGTTCTGGATTCCTGTGTACCGACTCAGCTTGTCCTGACTATTCTCCGGTGTTCCTGCTTGTGTATGATCCGGCCCGTCTGACTACCACCCTTGGATCCTGACCCGGTTTGGCTGACGTTCCTGCTTGTGTATGACCCGGCTTGTATGACTACCTCCTGCGTGCTCCGACCCGGCCTGGCTGACTTCCTGCTCCGAAGATCGACTCCTGCTCGCTACAGTGACCTGCGTTCCAGTTGTCGCCGCCGTGACATTTCTATCTGCTGTTCCAGCTTTTGGTGTGACAGCCTTGCCTGGTGTACTCCGATCAGTGCAGTGTATCTACCTGTGCAGAGTTGTGCGTTTGTACGCCTCCCTCATATTGCAGAGCCTTGCTATACCGCTGAAAAGCCTCGAGTAAAAGTGCTATTTAACCCTAGCAGTGCCGCCTGGGTTCCACTCTCTCTCTACTCCCGTAAGAGTCTCGTTCTCGGTGATACTCCTGCTGAGTTGGCCGCTCTCCGTCGGCAGCTCTGTACATCCTTGCAGAGTATTCACATCCGTTGGGCCGGCTGGGCGCCTAAGACTCTCTCTCTTGTAATACTGGGCGATTCCGTTATACAGAGTGGCGGCAGGCACAGGCATCAGCATTAGCAAATCCGGTAACTACGCCCGTGGGGCTGTTGGCTCTTGCGTGTCATATCCCGGTGTCCGGTTAAGTCTGAGGAGGCTTGGCAGCTCTCGCATTGCAGGCTGGTTCCAATCACGCCCGTGGGGGCTATTTACACTTGCACTAGCTGAAGCAGTTCCAGTAGGTACGCCCGAGGGGGCTAAATGGATTCCTGTGCTTCTTCTTACTGAACACCGTGGCGAGGCAGTCCTGTATTCAGCCTATGATGAACTTTGTCTCCAGCACAGCCTTATAACATCCAGGGCGTTCCAAACATCCACATCTGAGACTGACTGTTATCAAGGACTTAACCCTCTGTGGGTATATTCAATTCTACTACTGTGTATTTGTACATGTAATTCATTTGTGCATTTACAATTGTATCTTCCAGTCCATACTGCTGGTGTATATCAACCGCCACTAGAGGGCATACTTCTGCCTTAACTTACTCTAATAAATTGTGTTTTTATTTCACACACTGGTCTGAGAGTCTTAAAAAACCGTTACAGCCCTAGACCTTCCTCCCAATATGCGGATACACAATGTGTTCTATGTCTTTCAGCTGGCATGTAATTGTTTCACTACAGTCACTCCTCAGCCTCATTCGGTGCCCGTTGCCGACCATGAGGAGTACGAGATCCGGTCCATAGTTGACTCTCGTAGGTTCTGAGGGAGTCTTCAATATTTGGTCCATCGGAAGGGTTACGGTCCAAAAGAACACTCATGGGTTCCAGCTGCAGACGTGCATGCCCCCGCCCCCCTCTGTGCTTTCCATGCATGCTTTCCCCATAAATCTGGTCCTGCCTGTGGTAAATAATTAATGTATGTAGATATATAATAAATACACACACACACAGTTCAATGGTTCTTTTTCTTATGAGCAGTATTTACTATGGAAGTAAAAACACAGATATTTACATTCAGAGTGCAATTCCTTCAAACTGTACTAGGCAAACCCCTTCTTTCATCCAGTACCCACAATCAAACCCAATGTTACCTGATATTCCAAACTGTCCACCAGACAGAGGGGATGGGAAGGTAGGAAATGGGGGAGGGGAGAAGACACAGGAGGACAGACACAGCCTGAAATTCACAGGATCAGAAGAAAACTCCCTTTGAGCAGCTGTGTGCTCTATCATTTAACAACTTCCTAGCCCTGCCTCTTATTTCCCATTGGCTAAATGATATGATGTCACAAAACACACCCACATCCATTTTCACATTGTGGACAGATCACCACACTGCCCCGGGGTGGAGGGGTTGTTGGGGGGTTACTGTCAAGGTTTTGCTGAGCTGCTCCCATTCTGCTTATTGATTCTGCAGTCTGAGCTAATCTAGTGCTCTGATATCCACTGCTGCTGTCTTCTGACTTTCTAGCTCAGGCTGAATCAGCTGACTTCACTGATTGCTCACCTGACTGTTATCAGCCAACCCAATAAGGGTATTTATAGCAGCTTGGCTCACTTCTCCATTATCCGTGTGTTTGTTTGCTGACCTGTTGCTGCTGGCTGTTGTGGATTTTCCTGCTTTCCTGTTTGCTGTGTTCCAGACCACTTGGCTTGTTCCAGACTTTGCTGACTTCTGTTCTTCTGACCCTCGGCTTGTTCCTGATATCGCAGACTTCTGGTTTCCTGACTCAGGCTCTGCTGAATACCTGTCTTGGTTACTGACCATGGTGTGTCTTTGGTTTATGCTCTTGGATCATGCTTTTGTTTTTGATGCACTAAAAAAGGTGTATTGCATTTTACCTTTTTGTGTCCTTTCTGGTTCCTGGTCATTAACATAAATTTAGTATAATCTAGACATATCAAGTTCTTTCCAGAAAAGTTCTTTACTTTGTGTTAACAACTTTGGACCTTCCAAGGCCATGAAGACCTCCAAAATAACTACTACAAAATGGTTATATTCAACTATAGTTGAAGCTTGCATTTCTCAAAGAAAATACCCTCCAAATAAGATTAAAGCTGGCTCTTCTTATTCTGTTAATGCAGCCTGAGCTAAAACAAAAGCAGGGGCTTCCATCTAACAGATTTTTATAGCCACTATTTGGTTAACCATCCATACCTTCATGAAGCACTACATTAAACCTCCTTAATCCAGGGGAAGTAATATTTAGGCAGAAAGTTCTGCAGGCCATTTTTACTGAAACCCTACCATTGGTTGCACTCTGTGAGCTCTTTTTGTGTGCACATAAAGCAATATGTTGTGCACCCCCTGGCTTAAAACATCTTTCAAATTTACCTATATTTAGATGTTTTTATTTATCTAAAGCATTTTCAAACTATTAGCATTTGTTGTGCTATGCAGGCCCCTGCTGACACAGCTGGCAAGAAAAGGTCAGGCTCTGCAGGCACCTGAACAAGAGAACACCCTGTTCCTTTTACAGGAGTTTATGAAGGATGGTGAAAAAAAAAACTTGAATATAAACAAAAATTGAATAAAATAAATGCATCTATGCTGTTCTCTGTTACAAACATCTGTTTTATTTGGAGGACGCTTCTAATTTCTGCTCATCTAGTTAATTGGTTCAGTCAATTAAACTGCACAAACCAAGTTTCAGTAACTGTTGGGATAAGTAGGAATAGAGATATGAAGTATCAAGTTAAGATCCCACCTCCTACTAAGATACTAGACTTCTTGGAGAGCTGTAAAGACAGCAGAGGCCCATAATGTAGGAATCATACTATAAACATTTTTAATTAAAAGCACTATACAGTTGTCAGCAAACCACTATGTGCAAGTGTCCCTTTTGGTCACATGTAGTACAGTTTTATCATACCTCTGAATACAGGCTGCCTCTGGGCTTGAACCTGTGAGCTTCTGACTATAAATCATGTGTTTTCCACCTTGACCACCAGTGGGACTATGTGTAGTAGTCTTGTTCTTCTTTCCTGTTGTTTACAACTAGCTTTCTGTATCTTTCCCTGACACCAGATTGAATGATAATGTTGATCTCCCTCTAGTTGGGAGGCTATTTAACCTAGCATCCAAGAGCAACTACTACTCCATAGTCTTGGCCTATTCCTGACACTTTGTTTCATGATTAGTTAGAATTATTGGATTTGGTCCTTTGGCTTGTTCAGTGATCTGTGCTGATCTCTTCTGCCTTGGATCATGACACCTTTTCTGCTGGCCTCATACTCCTGGGCCTACCTCCTCATAAAAACCTATGCTGCCGCAGACCTCTGCACTATAATTGGCTGAAGAAAATGTGCCGCTTCCCATGACCCAGATGGCTGTACCCTGCCTTTGTGTGCCATTTTTGCATTGTGCTTTAAGCTTTTAGTATTCTGTTTGTAGCCACACACATCTTGGGGTTCAACATCTGGTGCATGTGGTTGCTTCTTAAAGATATTTTGTGTACAACTGGCTTTGACCCAGACTGCCTAACCCGGCCTTGCTTGCTGTATTGGTTGGAACTCAATGCTAAGGGGCAAGAGGTTGCTTCTTTCAGATACAGCACCCAACATCTGACCTTGCCTTGATATGGATATCCTGACTCCACTCATGCCTGACACCTGGTACCTTGGACTCCTGGACCTGCCCCTGTGTGGACACACACTACTGGGTGTCTGTCCTCTTCCGCAAGTCCCTTCTCTAGTGTGGTTTTGTACAGGTGTGTGCCTCCCTGCATCAGATAGAAAACAAGCGGCTCTACATCTTTGTTACAGTTCGATGTAGCAAACATCCTCACCAACTTGAAAAACGACACTCATATATTCCACTACGGTGCTAGTCAGATGTGTTGAAACACTTGAATTCAGAGACTGAAGAAGACCGCACTGGACGTAGGGATTCAGGATAAGTAAAAACAGCTTTATTCAGAAGTAGTAAAGTAAACAGTACACATGATGAACAGTAAGACTATTTATCATGTGTAGCATTTGCATTACTACTTCTGAATAAAGCTGTTTTTACAAATCCTGAATCCTTATGTTCAGTGCGGTCTTCTTCTGTTTGTGTGCCAACCTGCAGCCACACTCCATCTCCTGAATGAGCAACCTACCATCAGGTACCTGGTAAATCATGACAAAATACAGGGTTGGAACCCCTACTACAGTATTTCTGATAAACTTTGAATAAAGTCTATAGCAATACAACATTAAAGTAGAATTGTCACTTCTTAACAAAAAAGGTTGATTTTAAAAAATACCTATATTTATTAATATTTTCTTTTATTTCAAACCGTACTATATGAAATATTTAGCTTTATATTTGTCAGTTTATGCAAATTAACTAGCACTAGCCAGTATGGAGTGGCAGGTGGTCGGTAGACCAGTGTGGAAAGTTACTATTAGGCTGGCATACCTGACAGTACTGTCTAATGTGCATAAATTAGCAAATAAATGAAGCTAAATATTTCAAACTATTGTTTGAAATAAATACATTCAAATTCTTATTTGTTTCAAAGTGACAGTACCACTTTAAAGAAATCGCAACAGTGTATAATCAATCCTCTTGCCATTCCCACTGCATATATTATACAGTAGTATGGAAAATAAAGGCAAAATATCACTGCCTCCGTTCAAGATAATACTGCAAATTTTAGTGCCCCATAATACTCCCATCTTTAGCATTTCTAATAATAAATTCATGCAGTACAGGATATACATATTCATGGTTTGAAACTTCCACTATAGAATTTCTCTCCATGATGTGACTCCGCAGGCTACAGGTCTGGTTGTTTCCTATGGAATTCCATACTCATCTGATTGCATGGAACAATATCTAGCTAATATTCCAACCAAGGAAGATTTTGCTAATCTTCTCTCGCAAGTCAAACTCACATATAAATTAGAAATTGCAGAAATCAGGCAAGGCATGTTGCAGGTCATGGCCAGAATCTCTAAAATTGAAGATGAATCCTCTTTGTCCAAATCCTCATTGTCGGCCCTACAGGTGGTTCAAAAGCTCATGTTTTGGCATCTCTCTTTTTGTGTTCTGATACCCAGATGTGGTCTCCTGGACCCCTCCCCTCCAGGAAGTGATTTTTTTATTCTTATGTTTTTCCTTCATTTAGCTGTGCCCTGGCATTTCTGCTCCACACCATACTATCATGCCTTCCCTATCTCTTACAGACAATTTTCAGCTCTTCAGTCTACACTCCAGATCTTCATCTGTCACCGTTAAAGCAGACGTTGTCCCTTCATCTCCCATTTCTTTTTAACTTTTTCTTTTAAACCATTTCCATTCTATTCCTTCTTCCATCTATTGTTTTTTTTTTGTCAGTAGATTCCGTCTTACCTCTCTTCTGCTTAGCTGGATGAGCTCTGTCAGGCCATGGACTCTATTGCCTTTTTCCTTAATCCTAAACATCTTAACCTCTTTTGTGATCCCAAATCTTTAATGAACTATGTAGAGAAAGAGTTTCTCTAGTCTACATACAAGATACGCAGTCTAAAGAAGGTTCCTCACCCGCTTGGCCCTTTAGACTTTATCCTACCTGTTTCTCTAGTAACAACACTAGGGTAATTGCCCTCCTTATATGCAAAACTATTCCCTGTACACACAAAGACACTCTTTTCAATTCAGAAAATCAATTTCTCTTTGTCAAGGTTGCAAAGTATGTCCAGCCATACACTTTTGCTAATATTTATCTCCATAACCTCCATCCTTTGCCTTTCTTCCATGGGATCTTTTCCTAGGTTCTCTCCTTCCAGGAGGGGACTGTGATTGGTGATGGTGACTTTAACCCCCATTTGCAGCCCCTCCTGGACTCCTCCATGGAGAACTCCCATATTTCCTACTGTATTCTTAACAGTATTAAAGAAAATATAAACAAATAAAAAAACAATGGCACTCTCCAACTTGTTGACACCTGGAGACTGCTATCAACTTGAATAAAGGTTACACTATTTGCTACTATATACATACTTAAAACTGACTATTTGTTTCTCTCCCATCACCGTCTCCACCTTTTGTCCACTCCATCACATGATCCGATACTGCCCACTTAACCCTTTGAGTGCCAGACATCTATGCAAAGCATTGCAACACAATGCATTATATACACATCTGACACTCAAAGGGTTAAAACATTTTCTTCCCCAACCCTGCCCATCCTCTAATCTTGATCTTGGTTTCCAATGAGACCCTCTAGACAGGCAACTTAATCTCCATTGTTCTGTCCCCCACATCCAAATGTACCTTGATGTCGAAGATGATACAACCACAGCCAACAGCAGTTTGGGAAGCTCATGAAAGCATTATCTGAAGCCACCTCATACACATGTGCCTTCAAAAAGAAAAAGAATGATTCTACCAAATGTCCTCCCTTCACACTCAAATAGCCTCTCTGGAACATTCACATAAACACTAGCTGCATGTAGCCTCCCAGAGTTTATGCTTCTGCATGAAACAAACACAAACATCCATCAGATGAAACCTATAGACAACTAAAATGTTGTAGGCATACATTTAAAAAATATGGCAACAAGAGTGGGAGCTGTTTGGCTAAAGATCTCAAGCAAAATAAAAAACAAACCTACATTCCACGTGTTTCAGATAACCTTGGAACCAGGAAACCACTCTCGGAGCATACAGTAAAGGAATTCCATAAATATTATCTCTTTCTCTTTGTAACATCCTTCATACTCATAAGACAGACAAAGTTACTACACGCAGGGCCAAGATCCTTTCTTACCATGACAAACTTAATCTTCATACTTTTAATGAGGCAGCTGTAGAGTCATTAGAGCTCCCCATTTGCATAGCCAAGATTTACACTGCAATTAAAAAAAAGAAAAAAGTCTAGTAGCTGACAACTTCACGATCCTGTATTATAAAATATATGAACATTGCTTGTTCCACTTTTCCAGAAAGTATTCAGTTCTTTAACTCAAGATTTCCTGTTCCCTCCTCAGGCCCTTGAAGCCCGTGTTACTGTCATCCCTAAGCATGGTAAAGATCCCATTTGTTGCTCCATTTATCATTCCATATCTCTCTTGAGCCTAGACATTGAACTCCACATGAAAATATTAACCAATAGACTCAAACACTGTCTTCTACACAGTATCCACTCTGATCAAGTAGGTTTCACCTTACATAAACAAGCTAGAGATAATAGCATCAAAACCTTAGACATTATTCAATTTGCCGATCTCCACAAGATTCCCTTGATGCTGCTATCTACTGATGCAGAGAAGGCATTCAACTTGGTTGACTGGACCTTCATGGAGTTGGCTCTAAGATGCACTGGACTTGGACCAAGTTTTTTTTAACAATATTCTTGCTCATAACAGTAGCCCTTCAGCTAAGGTTTGGGTGAATGCCACCTGGTCATCAGCATTTTCCATTCATAATTGTACTCCACAGGGCTGCCCCCTTTCCCCTCTGATTTGTGTTAGTCATGGAAACCTTGGTCCAGTCTAGCTGGTCAAATCCAGATGTGGGTGGCATACAGGTATAGTGGTGCACTTACAAAGCTGCTACTTTCACTGATAATTTACTCCTCTACATTTCATTCTCCTTTCATGACTTTACCAGTGCTAATGAAAGAATTTGAGGTATCTGGTGCTCTGTCTAAGTTTAAAATAAATGACTCCAAATCCATTGCTTTCAATATTATTTTGCCACCTCTATTCATAACCAACTCAGAACGTCTCTTCCATTCCTATAGCATCATTAATTTATTAAATACTTGTGGTCCTGGTTCCACTCTCTAAGAATGACATCTAAACCCTACATTTCTTGCACCTAGCCCTGTCAGCTACTGAAGTTCAGGGGTGGCCTCGGTGCACCAGGCATAGAGAAATATTCTCAGGCTACTATGGCCTCCAGGGCACCTGATTAGTTTAACAATGCTCAACATAAAATATGGGTCAAATTAGAACAAGATATTGCCCAATTGTAGCTATCTAATGTCCATTAACTAACTGATTTATCCCCTCATCCCACATCAAAGATGACCCCACAGTTAAGGCTACCCTCTTAAGTCTCTCATATTTAATCAGGCAACAGAAAATCTCAACGATACCTAGCCCCTTAACGTCAATGATTGGCAACCCCTCATTCCTACCAGATTTCCACTCATCAACATTCCAAAACTGGACTACTAAATTCCAAAATGCTTTTAACTCACATCACCAAAGACATTGCTCTTATCCCAGCAGCCATCCTGAAAGACTAGACACTGGTTTGCAAGGTACTCTTGGAGTTTCAGAACAGTACATCACCTACCTTTCCATGTTTTAACTCTTTCCCTCTCCTCCTCATGAAATTGGCTGCTCTAACTACTCTGCTAGTAGTATAAGTCTCTCTCCCTCTTACACAAATGATGCCTTAATGTCCCCGATCACTGCTTGAAATGCAATCAGGGGGCAGGCACTTATCTTCACATATAGACCTGTCACCTCATAAAGCCATATTGGCAGTCCATCATTTTAGCTCATCATCATACCTCTACTTATTTAACCCTTGGAGTGCCAGAGTGTTATGCAATGCATTGCTTTACAATGTGTTGCCTAGTCCACTGGCACTCAAAGGTTAAAACTTAACACTCACATGCCTAATGAGGCCAAGTCCCTCATTCTGCTAAAGTGGTTTATGAATGGATAGACAGAATGGTTTCACTCATACGTTTAGAAGAGCTTACCTTTTTCTACTCCAGCACTGACATTTCTCTTACATACACACTTGGTTTAGGTGGTTGAACCTCCTGGAATCTGACAGATTCTATGAATGGTTTTGGAGGAATGGTCATCATGGTTGGAGTTACATCCCAAGAGCCTCTAGGCAAGGCTCATAAGGCACCCTTAGCTCCACCTGTGGCCACACCCCTTCCTCATGTGAAACCCTCCCCCCAGTCCCATCCACTATTTCCTGGCACACAAAATACCCTTGGCCTATAACAAACAAGGACAAAAACAAAGCTTTAACCCCACTGGCTGATATACTCCAATGCACTGGATTAGCTCTAACATCCAAGTGGTTAAATATTAGCCTACAAAGGGTTATCAAAAGGGACATTGAGATTTCTCAAGATTTGGGTGTGGTCAGCACAGCTGAGGTGCCCCTCAAAATTTGGAGCTCTAGGCAACTGCCTACTCTGTCTATTGGAAAATCCAGTCCTGATGGTCATACTGGCCCCTTTAAACCCCCTTGCTGTGTCACCTGGCAAAAAAAAAATATATTTCTGAGTAAATGTACAGCCGGGGTCTCCCCTTTTCCCTCTTTCTTTCTCTTCTTCCTCTTCCCCTTTTTGTCTCTACAAATCTGGCTCTGTCCACTCTTATTCTTTTCGTAAACTGGGCATACCTAATAGCTGCAGGTCTCCTTCAAAACACTTGTGACCCATCTCTGCTAGGTGATTGCAATTGTTATCATTTGATGAGAAAAAACAGTTGTCTTCTTTAATACGCTTGTCAATTATTCTACTGTGCTTCTGCCTTGTTCTTATATTTTTCTAAAAAGTTCTACTCGATGTTGTTACATTACAAAAACTATTCAAGATAGATGGGGGGGGGGGAGAGAGAGAGAGAGAGAGAGAGAGAGAGAGAGAGAGAGAGAGAGAGAGAGAGAGATAGCTCTGTGTTAAAAGGAAATATACATGCCAACATTTTGACTTTTCTAAGAAATTGTAGACAAATACATAGAATCTCTGAGACATTTACATGTATGGCATGAAGTCTAAGCACATTATGCTGTTGCAGGCCATTTTTACTTTATATATTAAAAATAAAATTGTTGCCTTAGAAACCACAAAGGCAATTCTGTTTCTACTGAGACTCTTCTGTAAACACTGCAGTCATGGTAACTAGCCTAACAAAACTAGCTTGAAAAACATTCAGTTCTGTTTGGCTTGCGAAAGAACAATAACGTTTTAACACTACAGTTTTAACCCTTTGAGTGCCAGAGGGGTGTGAAATGCATTGCTTAGCATTGCAATGGCAATTGTGTTACAAGGGAAAATGGATACAAACAACAGTTTTTTTAGTGTTTGTTTTTTTTTTTTTAATTTCAAATCTATCCACGCTTGGCAGCCAGGTTTTCTTAAAGAGATAGTAATGTTTCATAATAAAAGCAGCTCTAATTAATCATCATAGTATTTGGACTTTGGAGAGTGTTATATCAATTATGTCAGAGTTGTAGTTCAAGAGTAATTCAATGACAAAGTATCCCCCTCCCACCCCTTTTACTGATGTAACACTGTTCAGCCAGATCAGGCGGGAGGTGCCAGGTAGACTGCAGAGAGGGACAATCTTCAATTAAGATAAGGGAAAAACCTGAAAAACTTGTCAAGGGGGCAGGGCTTTCATTGTTCTCATAGAAAGAAGATTGTCCCCTTCTGTTATCTGTCTGGTCTATGGACTGGACTCCACATCTGAGACGAGATGGCTTACGCTAGGTAAAAGGGGTGAGAGGGGAAACTTTGCTTGTGAATATCTCTCAAACCATAAAGGTTTGAGAGATAATACTTATATCGTTCTTCATGTTTTTTTAATGCCTACAAAATAAAATAAAGATAAAACTAAGTATTACTATCGTACTGTGTAGATTTAAATATTATATACTCCAAATCCGCATCTATAAAAGCAATTGTAGCACGGTGCTGTGTTGGTACCCAACTTGTTTTACTTTCAGTTTAGCCAACTTTGATCCTCAAGAGCTACCAACAGTGCATGTTTTCACTACATACCTGATTGAGGACAGCTGAATAAATTAAAGAGATTCATCATCTCATTGATCATTTGCGCTCCAGCTGAAATACCCTGAGCACATGCACCGTTGTAGCTCTTAAGGGCCAGGGTTCACTACCTCTGCCCTACAACATACTTGTTTCCTAATTTGGGTATACTGACTTTTAATAGTGAAATCTGAGAATACTTGTCAAAAGTCAATTTTGGGTTAAAAACCACATATATTCTATATATTTTTTTTTTTTTCAGCAGAACATGTACTTTTAAAAGATGCCAATGGTTTGTGTGAAAGTGCACTTTTTCTGTATGTTGCTGGGAAATGCAGATAGCTCTAAATTTTGGCACATTCTCACACTTTCAAAAATCACCAAAATCATAGTTTTACATGTATGTTCTCCTATAAATATTAGTAATTGAAAAATAGAAGGGAACACATTTAGTGAAATGCTATATATATATATATATATATATATATATATTATTTTTTATTATTTATTTTTTTTTTTTTTTAACAAAATCAAATTTCAGAAAGGGTAATTTGTAGGTTCTGTTTCACAACTGGATTGTTATGAAAGCTCCAGAAGTTATTTATTTATTACATTACCACCCCTTCAAAAATGCTAAGAGCTTTGAAAACTAAGGAATGTCCTTCTGTATTCAGTAGCTACTGTTCTTCCAGAAAATTATACTTCTTAGATATTTGTTGGTATACCATAAGGATTGCCAGTATTATTTAAACTGCACCAAACACAATCTGTCTCTTGTTCATTTTCTGAAATGAGATGTGCTTGCATTAAAATGTTTATAACAAATATAAACTTAAAGAAAAGGGTAGACAATGCATACCATTTTGGAGAGACAACCAGCTGCATCACATGATGAGCCACTTGCCTTGCTGCCTCTAGGTTAGAGTGATTAGAATATTCCAGAAGTCAGCACTATATGCAAACATACTGTATATATATCATTTTTAAATTATCACTACTTCAAATATACTAAACTGTTTTAAAAGCCTTTTTGGAAAATGGTGTAGTTGGTATAGGCTGCCATAATGTAGGGGCCTGAGGTGCTAAGATTACTAAACTGCACCTGCCACAAACTGTCAGGTTTTTTTTCTTTTTTTTTCAAAAGACATGTTCACCCTAAAATGGTCATAAAAATTGCAAGCAAAGAAAAAGAAGAAAAGACATACTGCTTTGGTAACATCTCAAATGGCCACTTCGAAGGTAGGTAGGCATGATTTTTTCTACAAATATGTTTTTTAAACTTTGACTTCTCCTATGATTTCTAAATTCTTTGAAATCCATACATTTTCTTAGTGTATTCAGTGGCTACTTCCCTCGCATGAAAAGTAGTACTCCATTGGTATGGGTACATATGCTGTAGGAGGTCCCTCTGGAGTATGGGGGAGGGGTGCACAAGGCTGGAGATATTCATTTTCCCCTTCAATTTCCACCATAAAACAAGTTGGGACATTACAAGGTGTTCTGAAATGTGTACTCTCAGGAGTACCTTCTTATGAAAGGCATCCCCCTATCGCATTAGGATATATTGTTCAATCTCAGACTAGGGTTGAAATTGGACTTTTGTCACCTCCTTCCAACCACCCACTCAACGTTATTACTCCCAGGAATGCCATCTTCTGAAAAAGATGGGTTTTCAAATAATCGTATAACTGTACCTTTTAAGGCTGTGGAGAGGGGGGGCAAGGTTGGCTCTTATAATGTCCCCTCACCAAACTATTATTATTTATTTAGTTTTAAATATAGCCGGGTGATCTCTTAATCCCCTGGCACAGGTACCCCAAAGAGTACTTTGTTTAGAATAGGAGACTGTCCTCTTTCAAACAAGGGTCCTCATATACCCATTGAAGTGGGGAGGTGGGCTTAGATAAAGGCTCATTTAAAGAACCCCATATCACCTGCCTCATTTGTTTTAAACATATTTGTTTACGCTTCTATGTCAGGTAATCTAGTGATCATTTGGGACATAAGGTGAAGACTATCCCCTTTCTAGTGGTGTTTTAACTGGTTTTATTGAATTAAAGGGAACTGAAATATATATTCTAATAGTTAATTCCCCCACCCCCTGCCAGCTCATCCATTTTTTTTCTTCTGATTCATGCTGTGTTCAAACAATCACCGAACATGAATCTAAAACTGAAGGGCACCAATAGTAACACATTAAAATGCCCTTTGTATTAGGCTAGGAGTAGGGGCACCTGTTTTTTATTGCTATGTATAACCCTGCATACAAACATATAGACTCTGACAGCTGAAGGAGTTTGGGAGATTTGTTTGATGTGCCAGATGAAGCTGAGAGCATGGGAATGACCGTTCCTAAACAGGAGACTGGTAGTGTAAAATGATACCTTTATTGGTTGAGTAGCTTTAGAGTGCAGGAATGTTTAGAATGAAGGATACATACAAAATACATGACAGGTCATACATTCATGCAAATTTAAGTCTTGGGCATAATATGCACCTATGTATAATACACAGATGTAAATTATACTCAAGATTTTAGGGGAAAACAAGAGTGCCTATGTATAATACAGACCCTTGTTGTCCCTCACTCTGTCCACAAAAACATATATTTTCTTCCCTCCCAGCACCTAAATGTGCTGCCAGCTTCTCCTCTATTCACCCCCTCCAGTGGCCACCGGTACATTTCATGAATGAATATCATAGAATATAAGAAACACGTAACATACATAGAGTACAGTGGGATAAGGACTGATGATGGAAAAGACAATATCTGTCTCAACACACATGGCCAATATTGAATTAAATCAATATAACACCACTAAAGCAAGAAATATAATGGGCCTCCACTGCATTGCGCAGCCCCCAGTGAATGGGGAAAGCACGCCAGCTGGGACAAGTGTCAATATAGGACTTGCAGTGCGGGTCACACACCGCAAGTCACAAAATGACCAATCTCCCCTCTGCCACTGCGCAACACCTGTACTACTACAGGTCACCCGTACATTGCACAGAAAAATAAAATTAACTTTAAAAACAGATGTAACCCCCAGTGCTGGGCATTGAACTGAGGAGGAACTTAATTCACACCATCCACCCAGGCTCTATCTATCTATCTAGGCAGTAATACATTAATATGTGGTTACCTTAAGCAATACGTAGACCTCTGTGCATTTGATCTACAGTAGTGGTCTGTGTGGACTTTCAGAACCTCAAAGAGTACTACCATTATGTTTAATTAATGGGTTCTCACAGGTCAATGTGTGAATTGGGCATTGAATGCAGGCATACCACCCGCTTCACAGATGTCCCAGTGGCCTCCAGAAGAGGTGAGTGGAGGAAGGGGAGGGTGGCAGTGTATTTAGGTGGAGAGGGAGGAGGGGAGCAGACTATTTTTTTACTCTCCTGTATAATACGCATCTCCCCCCACACACACACACTTCGCATAAGGTGAAAAGGGGCAAACTGTACATATTATCCCATGATTTTACGATAATTTAAATCTGAATTCCATTGGAGATGAAACTCTTATCACCATTTCTGTGCAAAATAATGATTTAGACCACTGGTTCTCAACTCCTGTCCTCAGGACCCACTAACAGGCCAGGACTTAGGGATTTCTCTGCTAGAGCACAGGTGTGGTGATCAGAGGCTCATTCACATTGATTAACTCACCTGTGTTCTAACAAGGAAATCATCAAATCCTGGCCTGTTAGTGGGTCCTGAGGACAGAAGTTGAGAAACACTGATTTAGACTCCTGTACAGGCATCTCTTTGAAGCTGGGCAAGTGATACAATATTTATTTTCCTTTTGACATGTGGATAGCTCCAGTAAATGTATTGTGTAGAGAGTTGGGTGACTTGGAATATATGGGGTAACCCTTCAAGTGCCAGAGAAGCACACATCACATTGCCTTACAGTGCATTGCTCACCCCTCTGGTATCTGAAGGGCTCAAAATATGTTTATTGTGTGAAATATTGTGATTAAACTTAGTCATAATAATAATAATTCTTTATTTTTATATAGCGCACACAGATTACGCAGCGCTTTACACTCATATTGGTCCCTGTCCCCATTGGGGCTCACAACCTAAATTAACCTATCAGTATGGTTTTTTTTTTGGAGTGTGGGAGGAAACCGGAGGAAACCCACGCAAACACAGTGACAACATACAAACTCATTGCAGATGTTGTCCTTGGTGGGATATGAACCCAGGACTGCAAGGCAACAGTGCTAACCACTGAGCCACTGTGCTGCCATGTCATCAGTTTATACTCCCAGATCTTTCTGTCTCTCTATGTCTGAAAATTCACCATCAGTACAGTCACCCTGAGATCTTTGCTGGGACCGGTTTTGCAAAAATGTTTTGACATTTTGTGTCTCTTATTTTTCACACTGGACCTATGAGAAGTCATCTGTTTTCTTGGTGTTTGTCCTGTCTCACCTATATATAATCCTGTTTTGGGATGTTTAACAAACACATGATGAGATAGACAATATCCTATAATCTGCTGGAGAGTTTGCCCTTGATATTGTGGTTTTTGTGTGAATGTTGTATGGGCACCTTATCTGTGGTACATATGTGTGTGCAAAGGTTCAACATATCTTTTGTAGACAAGGAAAAGTACCATTTTCTGTTGCATTCTTAAGGGAGCTCTTTGCCAACAGTTGGGGGACTGTTTATAGGAGAGGAGCAGAGGTCTTGGAATCTGCCATCAGTATTTAATATTGTTTGGAGCTCTTTTTGCTCAGTACTTCAAGCTGGGGTTTGTAGGTGCAATGGGAACACGAATGGCGCTTTCTGGATTGGACAGGCATTGTGCTTTTGCAGCCATCTTCCTCTCCCATTGCACATGCTACTCAGAGGCTGATCTCTCTTCCTGACAGTTTAGGTAGCCCCTTGCAGTCACACTCACACTTTTGTGCTGTTTGGACTACTTTTTCCCTATCCTGAGTGGCTACTCTGAACATGTCACATCCCGAGGGACACATGGGGAAATCCAAAACCAATTATTCTGGGGTCCCCGTAACCCTTTTAGGGCATTGTTCCTCATGCCAGACTGGGCTTCCATGGAAGTATGGAGACAAGATATGTCACTCTTGCACAGGGCCCCTACTTTACCTCCGGGGGCCTGCACTGCAGAACAAGAGCCAGTTTGGGTTAAGACTCTGATTTTTCATTTGCCTCTATCCCTTCCCCCATTCAAGGTTCCTCCATTCTTAGCACCCAATAGCCCCTGTCAGACACATTAATCCTGTTTTGGGGGTCATTCACAATTGGTTAATTGGTTGTAGATTGCTCTTCTGAGGAAGGGGAGACTGATAACGATGATCTGTATTCCTACTTTACTTTTGGGGACATATATAAGGGGCTTATCAGGGCTGTATTGGAGATGTAACAAGTCTCTGAAGCCACTGATTCTGCACCTCTTCACTAGGGGTAGACGAAAGCTCTCGTCGTGTTCCCTTGAAAAATTCAGCAAAAACCACGTTGTTGTTTGTTTTTTTTCATGAGAAAATCCCCTAAAAAGCCAATTAATAAAGTAGTGGCATTTTTTGTCCAATGGCCAAAATTGTTTGCCATTTTTTCAATGGCTACCAAGTTTCCACCTGATTTACGTGGTTTTTGCCTTTTTGCAATAAAAATGTGACGTATCTGCGGAGTGAGGTTGACATGCTGTCCTGTTCTGCTGTGAATAGTTTGTTAAATTGAGGTAGGAGAGGCTCATAGTGGCTATCACTATGAGCAGGTTTAAAACTAATAAAAGGAGGAATGACCCTTATGTGTCCACTGACTCTGAGGAGAAGGAGGAGGAGGAAGTGAGCACAACTGAACCAATGCTGTCCAGTCCCTCTAGATCTTGGGGAATTTAATGGGAAGGGAGAGAGAAAAGGGTAGTACTAGTGAGACCAGGACAGGTCAACTGCCTGCATCTGCTGTCAGGTGTGCTGCCCCTGCTGCTACCATTTCTGCCCCTGCTGCCACTAGTGCTGTGCCTGCTGTCAGATGTGTTGTCCCTGCTGCAACCAGTGCTTTGCCTGCTGTCAGATGTGTTGTTCCTGCTGCAGCCAGTGCTTTACCTGCTTCCAGTGCTGAACTTGCTGCCATTAATACTGTGCCTGCTGTCAGATGTGCTGCCCCTGCTGCAACCAGTGCTGACCTGATGACACCAATACTGATCCTGCTGTCAGATGTGTTACTCCTGCTGCAACCAGTGCTGTGCCCACTGCCAGTGATGAACCTGCTGCCACTAGTGCTGAACATGATGCTAGCGCGCCTTGTATTAATCAGGAGGTGGGGGGAAGGAGAAGATAATCCCAAGTGTGACAGCAGGGAACCCTAAGTTGCACTTGCCATCCCTAAGCAGTGCCACCAGTGCTAGTACTACTACTACTACTACTACTACTACTACTACTACTACTAAGAAGCTTGTTACTGTTAGGAGTGAAGACAGCGGGGGTAATCATCATATTACTAGTGACGGTGAGGAGGAAGACTCAGTGGCTGAACTTGATGTGGTTGGTGTTAGTAATAGTAGTAACAGTAATGGTGATGCAGACTGTGGGACTAGTGTTATGGGTGTGGTAGGGGAAGCATTTGAGGGCATCCAGACTAGTGCCAAGGGAGCCCACACCATTCCTCTGGCTCTGGGAGTCCTTCCCTTCCCTTCACTACAGTGTCCAAGTGGAACATGATCCTGAAGTGGCCAGAACTGGTGTTGGAGGAGAGCAGGTGCAGAATTAATACCACTACTACTAGCAGGAGCACAGATCAGCTGCCTGTGCCTGCTGCCACTGCTGCCATTCTGCCTTCTTCAGGTCAAAAAGAAATGCCAAGTGTGACATTAGGGGACCCTCTGTCACATTTCTTGTCACCTCCTCCAAGCAGCAGTGAGATGTCTGTAATAGAGCAGCAGCACGTAAGGACTAGTGGTGATGGTGGTGATGATGATGTTAGAGAAGCTGGGGTGGAAGAGACATTGATGACTTTTTACTTTTTAGCAGAAACTGATAAAGAATGGGAGACAGGGATGAGGATGGGCATCATCACCACCATTAGCAATGAGCTTTTGGAATTTGCAGAATTTGTAACTGTTTTAATTCCTTCTGCTGCTGAGTTGAAAGGGCTGCAAGATTCTGAGGAGCAAGCTAGTATGCCACAGACCACCGTGGGCACAGTGAGAATGGGGTCAACAAGTGATGCGAGACTAGGACAAGCTCCACTTGCCAGCGGCAGTGGAGGAGAATCGCAAACAGGGCATCATGCGGCATATGAGTAGATTTCATCCTGCAGAATATGCTAAGATGCTGGCAGAGAGGGTTTATCATTACTATTAAACTGTCAGCAAGTTGTCGTATGTCCTTAGTGGGGTCTGGACAAGGGGTATAGTGACAGCAGCAGTACTTGGGTTCTGGTGTCATGGTGTTTGGATACAGTTGTGCCCCCATATGTAATTTACCACACACACACTGTGCACACTGCAGTTGCTTATAAGAGCCAGAGTTCCTGCTCTCATGGGAAAAATTTCTATTCTAATAACAACACACCCATGATTTTGGAGGAGGGACAGGTGGAGAAGAAATAATGTCCAACTTTTCTCCACATAGATTGGGGCTGCTTATTGTGCTGCTACTGCCTCAGGCACATCACTGAAGCTAGTCGTGGCAAGTGGAACCTTCATCATCCCTCAACCATGTTACTGCTCTTGTTGAGCCCATTCCCTTTCAGCATAAACAACTCAGCAGCAGCAGCAGCAAGAACAGCAGTCACAAATTCTGCATCTACATCAGGGCATTTGACAATGGCTAGTGGCCACTGGTCAACAGGACATCACCTGCTGGCACTAGGCCAGTAGGGCTTTTTTTTCTCAGGGCTTGTGCTTTAAAAAAATTAATAAAATAAAAAAATATAGTCCTACAGAATATAAACAATTTATTGGAGTTTGTTTCTAATACGCCTACATCCTACAAATCAGTGTTTCCTTAGGATTTGTGCCAAACAAGCTTAAGTCTTACAAATCAATGTTTTTTCAGGATTTGGGCCTAGACTAATAAGACTAAGTCCTACAAATCAAAGTTTCATCAGGGATTGGGCCTCTAATAACAAATCTAACAAATCACTCTCTACAAAATACTCTATCAAGTCAAGTATCAGTCCACCCCAGTGGCAGCTTATGTCAGGTGGTTCCTGTCGCTATCACTTTAAATACAAATTTCTTATTTTATTTATTTATTTATTTATTTATTCTTTTATTAACTGTCCCCCCAATACCAGTGAGGGGACCCCCCAAAAACAAATTACCTGTTCAACTGATTCATTCCCCAGACTCCACACACCAACAAAGGCACCCTCCTAAGACCCCTTTTATACCATGTCTTATGGGGGTTTTATTCATATTTAGGATTTATTTTGTATTAACTGCCCTCCAATCCCAGTAAACACCCCCCCCAAAAAAAAAAAAAACATTGCCTGTTCAACTGATTCTTTACCCACATTACACCAACACAGGCACTTTTATACTATGCCTTTGGAAAATAAAAAAAATTGGTATGTGTATAAATTCAATGTTCCCATTGATTTCAATAGAATGAGCTAGGTGAAAAAAAGAGGAAAATTGGCACTTTTCAAAGGAAATTATTTGCCAAGAGGAAAGTGCCATTATTCGCCGATTTCAGTTTGAGGCGAAACTTTTCACTCATCCCTACTCTTCACTAGATATCTACCAAAGATGCAAAACAGGAGGTACTAATTTGTGATTTCCATCACTTTTTGGACCAGGTTCTGTTGGAAGAGTGGAAGATGCCTGATAGAATGCTTCTACTTAACAAGTGCATTTCCAACCAGTATCCATTTTGGCTGAGGTCTTGTATCAGTGGACTGCCCCTCCTGCGGTTGATCCCCCAATCTCTCTCCTTGCTAAGAATACCACAGCTCTCAAGGATCAGCAGATAAACGCTTAGGGGCTTGATTCTATTACCTGAGCTAAAACTGGCATTACAAGAAAAACAAGCAACATGTATTTTGCAAACATGTGATACGCTGGTATTCTATTGCAGAACTACAGTAAAACAAAACTGGTGTAGACAGCATATCTCAAAGCACTAACAAAACTGGCGCTGTCTGCTTCTATTCAACTACCACCTAAAAAAGACACGCAAAATGTCAAAGCCCAAGGAAATAGGCATATGTTTGACGACAGAAAGATCAAGTTCAGTGGTAGATGTGTTCCCCAAAATCTGACCTAGAGTGCCCCCTTCCACATTTTAACCCCCTTTTAAAATTTGACTTACAGTGCTTTTTCATCACTTTAATTCGACAAATATTGTTCACATTCGACATTTTAACCCTTCCCCTTGAAAATTCAACTTACTGTGCTCCCATTACTTTTTTCTCCATTTAAATTTGACATTGTTCTTCTCCTATTTTTTATTTGTATTGTACAATTAAGTCTATGAGTACCAGAGAGGTAGCAACTCATTGCAATGTGTTTGCTATCCCTCTGGTACTCATAGGGTTAATAGGCAAGGTATGCGTATGCATACCTTGCCTGTATATGTGTAAAAAATGTTGTTTTTTTTATTATATTTTTAATTTTATTAAAAAAAAACTTCAGACCTGAAGGGCGGTATCATAACCTCTCATGACACCCCCCTAGCATGGATAACCTCTAGACTATAAGCTCTCATGAGCAGTGCCCTCTGATCCTTCTGTTCTCCACATCTGATTGTACTATTTAATACCTCTGTATGTCTATTCCCAATTGTACAGCTCTGCGGAATTAGTCGGCGCTATATAAATAAAGAATAATAATAATAATTAGGATAAGTTATGCATGCGGACGACAGGCATCTGACCTGGGTGACTGATTCTTTGATTCCACAAAAGCATGTTACTGCAGCGGCTTATACAGCCTCTCAAGAAGGCAGAAAATGCCTTTGGGGTCTCCCCATGGATCATCTATCCTTTTGGATAGATGATCCATGATAGGGGGGCTATCAGGAGGGGTCCTGGTGCCCCCCGTAGAGGTCTGAAATGAATGGTTACTTATAAAAAGCTCATATAACCTATGGCAAACATAGGTTATATGAGCTTTATTTAAAAAAATGGGAAATTGTTGCCTGCAGGCATAACCTATCCTAATGGATAGGTTATCAATGCAAGTGGGGTGTCATGAGGGGTCATGATACCCCCCTTCAGGTCTGAAGGTTTTTTTTAATAGAATTAAAAATATAATAAAAAAACCAAACACATATACGGACAAGGTATGCAGCAGCATAGCTTGCCTATTAACCCTATGAGTACCAGAGGGGTAGCAAACACATTGCAATGCATTGCTACCTCTCTAGTACTCATAGGGTTAATTATACAATACAAATACAAAGAAGGCATGTCGTAAAAATTAGAAGCACAATGTCGAATTTAAATGGAGAAAAAAAGTCATGGGAGCACTGTAAGTCAAATTTTCAAGGGGAAGGGTTAAGGGGCTAGATTCTATTACACTCATTTTATCAAACATTTTCCTTTTGAAGTCTATGGGGAAAACTGGATATAAAAGCAGAGATAAAATTAGCACCTGCAATAGAATCTAGCCCAAAATGTGAAATGTGAACAATATTTGTTGAATTAAAGTGGTGAAAGAAAGCACTGTAAGTCAAATTATAAAGGGGGGTTAATATGTAGAAGGGGGGCACTCTAGGGGCCAGATTCTATTGCAAGTGCTAAATGTTAACTGGAGATAAAAGCAGAGATAAAATTAGCACCTGTAATAGAATCTAGCCCTATATCTGATTTCTATCCTGTCTACTGTATCCTGCACGGCTTTTGTTCGAACAACAATGGTTTTGAAACTGTCGTTGTGGCTTCTATGCCTCAACCTCTGAGGATCAGAATTCCTGACTTAGGGCTAGATTCTATTGCAGGTGGTAATATTAAGACCCGTTTTAACAAACATTTTCCTATTGAAGTCTATGGGTAAAATCGGAGGTAAAAGCAGTGATAAAATTAGCACCTGTAATAGAATCTAGCCCCTAAAATGTAAACACAAAACAGACTCTAATACCGAGCGTGGGTAATAGACTGCTACTTGCACGTTGTTTTTAATTGTTTCCTATGGATTTTTTCAGAAGTCGGGTAATAGACTACGAAAATCTGACTTAAAAAAACAGAACACCTGTTTTTTTTTTTTAGCACTGGTAATGGAATCGAGCCCAAGATTGCTTATTAATTAAAAATTTTGTGGCCACAGAAGCTGCCTTGTTTCCAATTTTTTTGCTACTGCTTGGGCACTAGAGCTATGGTTACTTGAGGTGAACATCTTTCAGATGCTTTCCAAGGGGATGTTCCCAAAGAGGAACTGCTTGTCATGCTTGCCAAAATTCTGGTGGTCAATGCATACTTTACGGACGTGGTCTTTGACCCTAATAGATTTTCTGGGAAATCCTCAGGGTAACTGCCCATCGCACTATGTGGCTCAAAATTTTGTCAGCCGGCCAATCTTCCAAAAAAGTCCTTGGTGTCCCTTCCCTTTGTGGGCAAACAACTATTGGGCCCTGACCTAGTCAAGGTCATCAGCCATGCCACTTGAGGACAGAGCACCCTTTTGTCTCAGAATCTTCCAAAGCAAGCCTTTTCCCCAAAGAAGATGAATGACTTCTGTTACCCCCACCAGTTTGGGTTGCAAAAGTTTCAATCCACTCTGACTTTTCAAACCCGCTGTGCCCCAAAGCACAACCAGGCCTGCAGAAGAAGGGGTCTGCTCAGAAGCCTAAGACTGACAAGCCCATTACCTCATCGCTTGCAGGTTCTGATCTGTCTCTGCCCATTGGGGATTGCCTTGATCTTGTTCTAGACACATGGGAGACTTCAGTGCTGGATCTGTGAGTTTTAGAAGGGTTCAGTTGTTTGGTGTGTGTAAGTTTGGTAACCATTGACACCTAAGGTCCATTTCATACTAGTAAGTTCTGTGGAATACTGTTCTACAGTCAAAGTTTTTATTTATTTTCTCTCCCAGGAATCTTGACGGATGTTTTGGGGTATCTCTGTGCTTACTGTGTTTCACATTAGATATAAAAAAGAAAAGCAGATTTTAGTGAACTTTCCATTAAATCCTTTTCTCTTTGTCCATGTGAAACACAGGACCCTACACAGAGGAAATAAACATGTGGTTTATGACCCAGAGACAGAGAAGTCCTCTTGGGGTCTCTATTCAGGAGATTTTCATCTTTCCTTTCACTTCTTCTTTCTTTCACATTGCTAAACTGAGTAGGCGGTGTAAAGCTGGAGGGAAGAGGAGAGTCTCTTCCTCAGAGACCCTGACTTTTTTGTAGTGCCCTTTCCTCTGGATGAGGGAAGTTTACCCAATGGTTTCTCTTAGTCCATTTTGATTATGTCAGTGAAATTCTATTATGTCTTGTTGACGATATGGAAATAATATATATTTGAAATCTGTGTACTCAGGTGATATGTGGAATTCAAGCTTACTTGAGATGTAGTGCAGTAAACTGTTATTTTAACAAAATTCCCTTGCTTCATAATTTTCATATTCCTTAGTTTGTCTACTTTCAAGAAATGTAGCTCTCATATAGTTACTGGGCTGTTTTAATGCATTTTTACCATGTAACACGAATTATAGCTCATAGAGTTGAAAATATGTTTCTGAGTTTGTGTAGCCAAAACAATGATTGCTTGTTGTCGGTTTAACCTTTTTTTATTTATTTTGATCCCAATTAAGGGGCATAGAGAAGCCCCAAAACACTTTTGTCCTTTAGCAAGTACCCCAAGATACCATTTAGGGAAGAACAGTACATAGACTAGAGCAGAATCTCAAAAGGGCTGCAGAGTTTCAATCTGAGAGAGATGGGCCAAAGATGCTTGCCTTTCTGAACAACTGAGAGTACCACTGAATAACTTAAGAGGCAGTTATGCAAGAAGAATTCTTGTAACCAGACTGGGTGAAAGAAAGGGGTTGGAGTTTGATGTGCACTCTTTCAATGGCCATCAAAACCTCTGGTAAGTATATGGTAGCAAGGGGAGTTATAACAACACAAATATCAAGTTCCACAGGGTAATTTTTAAAATGTCTCCATCTAAGTAATCCCCTCTATCAGCTGCAGCTAGGTAACCTTGGACCTTCTTGGTTCTGTATGTGTAGCTATATTCTCTACCCTAAGAACATCAGAAAGCCCTACATATAACTTCTAGTTTTCTACATGGTTTTTCCCTACCAATTACATTTTTCAGTTTCTTATTTATTTTTTTAACCACAGATATTTTATATTTATATTTCCGTATTAATAATGTAATTTTACAATCAGATCCATTTTGGGGAACTTTTCTCTTTTTCTCTTTATATGTTCATATCCTGAGGGGTATTCAAGGGCCAGAGAACAGCAGCACAGAAGCAGGGTACCGATATATCCTACCCATTTAAGTTAGAACTTCTGCCTTCATTCATTCCTTTGCTAACTCACTTTCATATTTGAGTGTATAGTTTCCACTTTCATCCCTATGCATCATCTTATCATTATCCATGGTTGCAGAAAGATTTATTGCAATAGTTTAATGATTATTCATTTACTGATCATTCACAAAACTACTTGGAACTTCCACCATTTTTGGTAGCAGGACCTAGATCCACTTAGACCTCATGTTTGCGTTTAGATCTTTCATTAGATGAACGTAGTCAACAAGGTGGGGCTGTTCTTATCACTAACTGTAGAAAGCCATAGTCAGGGACTCAAATCTAGAATGTATTAGAATTTAAATGCCTTTTAGATGTTAGATGTAATTTTTGCTTGAGATGTAATAATTTTTAAATGAAAAGTCTCTATGGAGTTGTTTTTCCTTTTCAGTAAAACAAGTAATCCGTTGCTTCCAGTGGATGAAATGAATGCGGAGTATTAACACATTGAATGCTGAAGACATCTCCAAGGCATCGCTTAACAATGCATTTGAAACTTCTTTAGCTCTCAAAGGGTTAAGTAATAGTCACTTAAAATTGCAAGACAGTTTTAAAGCAATTCTAATAAATAAATAAAATAATCTAGACCCTCTAGACATTAGAATCAACCTGTATGATAGCATGTTCAGACTATATCTACATATGGCATCACTTTGAAGCAGAAAACAGAATATGTTGCTCAACACCTATATGAAAAAAGATGCAAATGAGTTTTACATATAACCATTACCAAATGAAATTAAAAAGTAAAGTCTTGTTACTTCCCCACTATTTTTCTACCACTTCTCAAATATGACCTAACAGGATGTGAATCTGATTTTGTCTGTACTGCATTTACAAAAACAACAGACGGACTGATATTAATTAAGGGGAAATTATAACACAGTAATAATGGGCTTTTATTTTGTTTAATTTAATTATTAACCTAGTCAGGTGTCCTTCACATAGCAGTCAGGGACATCTATATAGTTTATTTTTCAGAATTTGATCACCCTTTTAGTGTACTGCTAGTTGTTTCTCTTCACACTCTGATAAAGACTGATAGAAAATTGTGTCCCTTACAATACAGGTCTATTGTCGCCCACTGTGTGCTGTGAGATGTGGTCTAGAGGCAGCCTGAAGAAAAAACACTATAGACATAAAACTGCAGATATAATGCAAAAATAAATAGATAAACACACCTGACTGCTGTATGAAGTTAGTCTGTTAAATTCAGAGCCACTTACTACTAGGTTATAATTCCCCTTTACAGTTACCACCACCTATTCATCAGCCAGGTCCATCATTACATGGTTTGGCTCAGTGTGACAGACTATAGAAAACAGTGCAGCAGTGAACCCTAGTGGAGAACATACAAAATGCAATAACTTGTTGAAACAAATGAAAACGTTTTATTGTTTTATGAAACACTAGCATATCGCAGCACTCTACAATGGGGGGGGGACAAAAAATGTATGGAAGGATTTGTAATAATCCATTAAGTGCCAGAGGGGTATGCAATGTTGCGTACACCTCTGGCATTCAGAGGGTTAAAACACAGCCGCTGATGCACTGAGAACTACAATTCTACAGTGATGTTGTAATGTAATGGAGCATTCAGTGGGCTAAAAGTCCCATTTAAAGGGATAGTAATACTTAAAAATTAGGATTAGCATTGTAGCTGACAGTAAGGGAATCCGTTCCTGGGACCGGCGGAGGCTCTCCAGCAGAACCGAGATTGCGTTAATAAAAAAGAAACCCTTAATTTAAAAGGTCTTCTATGTGTGCTTGCAAACCAAGCACACGTAGAAGACCTTTTTAGTGAAGGATTTCTTTTTTATTACCGCGATCTCAGCACTGCTGCAAAGCCGCCGGCTGATCCCAGGAGAGGATTCCTCTGCTGTCAGCTAGAATGCTGATGTCAGGGGAAAGGCAAAAAGAGGGAACTTTGAAAGCGGATATCTCTCAAACCATAATGGTTTGAGAGACGCCGCTGGGCTCATTTTACTCAGTTTTTGAAGGGCTACAAGACGGGGGATAGTAGTATTTAAGTATTACTATCCCTTTAAATTAATTGGTATTTTTGTTTGTCCCCTAGGATGGAGTTAGTTTCCCACAGAATTGTTCCAGTTCCTCTTTGTACATCATCCTCACATTTAAAAGGTGAGTGTAGTCTAATATGAAGGGCTGCAGGTTGGTGATTCTTCTTTTATTTAATGTCCCACTTTCTTTTAACACCCTAGGTGGTTTGTATTGTCTATAAAAAAGTAATCATTGGGGTTGATTTCCTATTCGAGAAACCCTATGAAATTTAGCACATGCAATAGAACCCTGTCCATAATACCAAAAAGGTGTAATAATGCAAGACAATGAGAAGCATAATACAACAGAGTACATTTGTATGGTAAAAAATGAAAGCACTTTCTGGTGCATGCACAAACATCAGTCTTATCAGCTAACCTAATTGTCATTTTTGACAATGTGCTGCTAATACCATCACACTTTGACAACTAGCAGTAGCTTTTGAACATTCCATCCTATATAATAATTCGCTAGAAAGTTTGTAACGATGCAGTCATGCACAGTAGAGACTGCCCGCAACAAGGCTGATACAGAGTGCGGCATTCCAAAGGAGCTTCCTGCTCTGTATCAGCCACAGCGCAGGGTGTCTCTACTGAGCATGACTGCACCACGACCGGCTGGCACTGTATCAGCCGTGGCATGGGCAGTCTCTACTGTGCATGACTGCCCTGCGACCGGCTGGCAGTGGCACTGTGGCCCGTGTAACAGGCTCTTCAAGTTCTTAAATATAGAAAAGTGAGGCTAAAGTGAGACTAAAGTTGCCAAGACCATGTGTGTACATGGCCAAGCCTATGTCCTACACCTGGCTGAGACTCAACCCTCCCCCCACCCTGTTATTTTTTATCATTTTTTTTATCCAGACCTCTAAGGGGTGGCATCAGATGTCCCTCCTGATGCCTCTCAACTATTGATCCCCCAGCCCATAGAACTGGGAAAGCAATACAGGTGATGCAAGGGAACAGGGTAGATATCGTGCTTCCACTCCTACCCAAACTTTAGGGTAGGAGTGGGTGGGATCCATGGTGCTCCCCTGGTCACTTGTAGTGTTCTCCAGACGCTGGGGGGGTTGATCAGGAGGGGTCATGATGGCCCCCCAATGAGGTTTGAGTAAAAATTAAATAAATAAGTAAGTCACAGGTTATTTATTGTTAGAAGTTGGGATCTGATGAGCAGACAATTTATTTTTTACTTTCTGTATATGCTCTTCTAAACATACTCATAAATGTAACACTAGAAGTAAGCTAGGTAGTACTCACCTGGGGCTTGATTCAAAGACCTTCACTAATCTAAATTTGTGTTAATGGAGGTTTAAACTGCCATGTAAGCTATTCATTTACCTGTTTATGTGAAAAATAATGGGTGCTAATTTCTGACAACTGGTACTACAAAATTTTACAATACAAATAATATCCGCTGACAAATTCAAAGTCCTGCTCTAACACTAAGTACACAGTAAATAGATGTATTTTCTGTCACACATTTCAGACCCTCAACTTACTTTGTCTAGAATCCACTAGATGTGCTAAACCAACTTCTATGAATGATACAAACCTAAAACCAACACCTGGCGCATGCATACTGTGGGGGAAAGTAAATAAAGCAAGACTAACCCTTTCCACACCACACAAATTTCAGAAGCCACCACATATGCATACATAACTGAACCTATCAAGCCCCAAACACACCCACACTTCACACAGCACCAGATGCACACCTGTGCCATTAAATGCACCTGTACCTATAAAGGTCATAGAAATATACACCAAACAAGGCTGTACTGTATTTCCTAAAACATTGCTTTCATGCATGATGATTATTAACCAATCACAAACAACAAAATCAAACCACTCCATCTTTAAAACAGCTCACAAACGCCAAACATACATTTTCAACATGTTACCACTATGGTTGACGAGACAGCGCTAGAAAGAGGTGTGTGACAGGGACACAGACCACGAGGTTCCTAGACCTGCTGGAAAGCTACCTCATGCTACATCACAGCACTATGCTCATCTACAAAGCTAAACATGTTACTTTTTAGATGTCTTGTACATCTCTGCTGCAGGTGCTGACCACCTTCACCACTCAATATGGCAGCCACAGGTGCCAACCTAGGGAAAACTGCATAGTGCAAGAGAGGGTTATGAGTCAGGGTGTATAGGACCTGGGTCACACTCTTCGACATAGGAGAGGATGAGGTGGGAGACATAAGTTGCTACAGGTTAACAAATGCAAGTCTTCCACAATGCTACCAGGTCCTGTGGGAGGACACAGACCCCCAAGCTTACAATCACTATGTCATCACTGGGCAGTAGAAATAATTAAGTGCCATGCATTTTATGGCATCGGGCTCCTGCCAGTCTACTGAAGTCATAGAGTCTGGGATATCCTAGTCCAAATGTCCCAGGGCCATAATTGAAGTCCTTACAGCTACTGTTTATAGCTGCTGTTAGAAACAATTGTACTGTTAAAGGTATAGTAATGTGTGAAAATAAAAGCAGTTCCAATTAATCTTCATAGTATTTGGGCCATGGAGAGAGTTATTTCAATACTGTCAGAGTTGTAGTTCAAGCATAACTGAATGATAAATTATCCCTCTCCTGCCCTTTTACTGATGTAACACTGCTCACCTCAGATCAGCAAGACTGTCCAGATGGATCTCAGAGAGGGACAATCTTCAATTAGCATAGGTTAAAAACCTGTCAAGGGGGACATGGTTTTCCTTATGCTCACAGTAAGAAGATTGTGTCACAGTTTTTGATGAACACTCAGACAGAACAGTAAGGTTAAAATGACTTTACTGAGTAAAATGCATACAAGGAATGAGGCCACAGGCCCACAAACGAAACCACACTATAAAGAGGATATATAGGCAGTAAGCAATGACTGTAAACAGAATGACTGAGACGGAATACAGGGAGTGGAGGTATCTTAGGCAGGCAACCCTCCACTAGAGAACCTGGAGAGATCAGGCTACTGGATCCCGGCTGACAGCAGGACAGAGGATGGCAGTAAGTCCTGGAGATGGTAGTAGGCATGAGACCCAGACGCCTGGGTGGCACAGAACCCACGGATGCAACGAGGCAACACGGATCACGGGACAGGGGTCCCAGAGTGACCGAGGCCACCACTTATAAGGTAGACCCTAGAGCGCTAGGGGTGGATCGAAGTGAACACTGGAAGGCCACAGGTATCCCCTCTAGGACAGTGGAACAAGAGCAAGTGCTGGCTCTAGGCCCTCAGGCCACTAGACAGGAATATGAGCTCAGGGTTTCCACACACCCAGTAGTATGTGCCAATGTAGTGCTGGCCCTCACCCTGGTACTGCAACAGGAAGGAGCACACGGGCAGCTTAGATAGTGTTAGGCACTGAATAGTTAACAGGAGACGCCCAGAGATACATAGGAACTCCCACAGGGAGTGAGCCCAGCAGTAAGCTCAGAGGGAGTAACTCAGTCAGCACTTGCTAGTACTGTACTGGTACTTCGCATGTACACACTGCCACAGGCAGTAGGAGTAAGTGGTGGTAGCACAAATGCTATGCCCAAGGTCGACAGAATAAGATAAGCGCCATGCGGCGCACCCCAACAGGCAACTGGAAACTGTTGAATGTAATGCTGGCCAGTTAGACAACGGAGGAGGCAGTACCATACATGGATGGCAACGGAACGGTGCCTCAGTGGCACAGGTTACAAACCAACGGGAAGCACCGACTGCTCAGGTGCACAGGCAAGGCTCAATAGCTAGGCAGACTGAGGCAACGGGGTATCACTGCCAGATCAGTACAGCAACGGAGCGGGTTCTCAGCCAGAACAGTCGATACCAGAGCAGGTTCTCAGCCAGATCAGTACAGCAACGGAGTGGTTCACAGCCAGATCAGTTGATAACGGAGCAGGTTCTCAGCCAGATCAGTTCAGCAACGGAGCGGGTTTTTCAGCCAGATCAGTCGGTAATGGAGCAGGTTCTCAGCCAGATCAGTTCAGCAACAGAGCGGGTTCTCAGCCAGATCAGTTCAGCAATGGAGCGGGTTCTCAGCCAGATCAGTTAGTAATGGAGCAATACATGGGAACACAGGAACGTTGTCAGGCAAGCCGGGTCATACACGAACAGCAACACAGTAGCAAAACATCAGGCTCAGATACACCACGAAAGGGCACCTTAGAATGGATATGACAGGGTATAAAATGGCAAGCCCTGGATGGAGCAAAGATGACAGGCCAATGAGAAGACAGTATGGAAATTAGGCACAGTAACAATGTCGCAGTTAGAGCAGGAACACGGGCACCATGATAGTTTGTCCCTTGCTGTGAGCTGTCCGGTCTCAAGACCAGATTCCACATCTGAGGGGAGGTGGCTTACACTAGGTAAAAGGGGCAGGAGAGGGAACTTTATCATTCAATTACTCTTGAACTACAACTCTGACAGTATTGAAATAACACTCTCCATGGGCCAAACACTATGAAGATTAATTGGAGCTACTGTTTTTGTGAAACATTACTATCCCTTTAATGTAAAATTTATGTATCTAGTGCCTTAGCGGAGCAGCAGGCGATCGTGTGTTTAGTTGTTTCTAACTCATGTGGTTATATTAACAAGATCTTTCTCATGGCAGGTCTTTATGTTTGTTGTTTTTCTGATTTTATTGATATTTCACTGTTATAGTAAGTTTCTTTCTATCACTGTAATCATTTATGCAAATTGCACAACACGAATGACTGGGTGACATCACAGTAACAAAAGGATGCCGCTATGACCATGTAACCAAAAACTTGATCAGTAAATTCTTCAATGATTTTCCACCATCAAGGTCCTGAGAGTGCTATTTTACCCTCCTTTTGGTACTGCTTATATATATAATCCTTCCACTCCATGGAACAGGAATGGACAAGCCCCAGGTTAGCCTTCTACAGGAGGGGACTGCTCAAGTTTATGGGAGCTATTTATTGAATGCACCCATATAAGTATTGTTGCTCCCCATAAAGAGGGACACATGTATGTGTGAATGTAAGAACAACCATTCAATAAATACTGAGTTGGCCTGTGATGCCAACATAGGGATAACCCATGTTTTTGCTGCCTCTGGGAACACACATGACTTCTACATGCTGTCCCAATCCTCTATCTACAGAGACTCTTTATGGGGGATGGCTGCTAGATAAGGAACAACACCTCTGCATAACAATCGTGGTTAACATAAAACCCTCACCCAAAGGTGTGTGCTGGAGGTCTCTAGCATTGAAGGGGTTAAAATCACAATTTAAATCAATGGGAATGTTTGGAATTTTTAGTTCTCCCATATTTCAATTGTTTTGCCCCAGAATTCTGCCATTTTTCATTTGAACATATGACTCTTATAGTTGTTGTCTATCAGCAAAATAATTTGAACTCCTCCACTGTGAGGGAACACCTAATAGTATCATTCTCACAAACCCTGCAAAAACAGCAGTGTTGGTCTGGATGAAATGATGAGGAGTTCCTTAACAGTGGAGGAGTTCAAATTACTCTTCTGTCAGGGAGCTCAACTCCCATTATCCTCCTGACCAACCCTGTACAAATAGCAGTGTTGGTCAGGATGATATGATGTGGAGTTCTCTAGCAGTAGAGGTGTGTAATGACACAAAACTGGTAACAAACAATAACATTTTCACATATGTACATTTGCATTAATGATGGCGGTTTGGGCAGGTGTCATATTTGAGGAGGTAAAAGGCTCACAGTGCTGGTCCATATGGATCCTGGTAATGTTACTTATTTCAGCCAACTCAGTAACCAGTATGACCATGAAATACACCATGTTGCTTTTGAGATCAAATCTTGAAAACAAGGTGGCTAAGGTAGTATTGTGTATCCCAGTGATAGTAGTGGTGTCAAGGTAGAAGAAGAGATGGACTCTGCGTATCTACCTGATGTATCCTGTTATCCTCCTCTGGTGCCTCAACTCCTGTCTCTGTTTGTTCTCTGTACGGTGAAATATTCCACATCCAGAACCTGTGATGGTGCATGTGGGACAGTGAGCAGAGACAGGGATATGGTGTGACAGGAGGGTGTTGATGAGTGCCAGCTGCTATGGAGGTGGTGACTGTGGGTGGTAGTGGCTATTGTAACTTTGGCAGTCGAGATGCCTGGGGCTGCTGGGGCTTCTAAGGATTTGTTGTCTTCTGTGGCTATTAAGGCTTTGTTGACTTCTGTAGCTGCTGAGGCTTCTGTGGCATTATTGACAGTGTTGTGGACATGGGAAAATTATAATGAGTGGGTAAATAATATTTGGATGGCACCCAACATCCAATTGCATAGGTTGTCCCCTTGGTGGTCTGAGTCATCCAACCAGGTTTATGCTGCTGCTGCCAGAACTGGCTGGAGGAGAGGTGTCTGGGTGGCATTCCTCCTGGTTGATCCTGCTTCTCCAAAAACAGAAAAGGAGGCGTGTCTGGGTGGCATACAACCTGGGTGGTCCTGCTGCTGCCAGAATTGACTGGAGAAGGGGTGTCTGGGGGCCATTAACCTGGTTAATCCTGCTGCTGCCCGACATGACTGGAGGAGGGTTCTGAGAGGCATACAACCATGTATGGATGGGGATGGAAATATCACAGGTGGCTGTGGCAGTGATGGTGGTGGAGGAATTTTTAAAGGCAGGAGCTAATGTACTCTTATGGGAACAAATAGTTTCTTCTAAGAAGGTCTTGCAAAGTGTGCATGAGATAGGAACCCCTTTACAGGGAAGGATAGTGCCTTCTACAGGAAAAAGGTTAAGAAAGGAAGAAAATACATTACATTTGGCCTGCCATCAATGGATGGGGGACTTTTGTCTTAGGCCTGTGTCCAGAGGGGTGGTCCAGGACCATGTACAGACTTTGTCTTATTTTTTTTATTCTGGTGAGCCCCTTTGCTACTCCGCTCTAGAAAAAACTCCCCATTTGCCCAAACCTTTTCAGTAGTGTGCCTGGTGTAGGTACCAAGAGTAATGCGGCACATATGAGAGATCTACTCAGGCTCCAGTGTCAGCATATCATGTCTCGTAGTCATCCTGCCACTGCCACCCTCTGGTGATTATGATGCTGCTGGACCAAGATCTGGAGGTTCATCTTCCAGTGTGGATGCTGTAGTGTGACATGCTGTTTGGACAGAGAGATACATAGGTAAAGGAATCAGGCATGATGAAGAAACAGATATTGACTATCCTTTGTGAATTATCTGTCTTGGTTTATCTGTTCATTTCACTTTATTTTATTAATGATCATATATGTGAATGACATATACCCTGTTCAAATATTGGATGTCCTCATTTGACATAGATCTTATAGCTTGTAAATCCATTAGGTATGATTTGGGAATATCTTTTTCAGATATCCCTATATCGCCTGTTGAGCTACTGATCTACTACTAATCTACGCCTAGCATGACATTAGACTGCGTGATAAGTTTTCTTGGGCTTCGAGATCTAAAACATCAATCTGAGATTGGCATATCTATTGAAAACCTATCTACACCTACAGACATGTATTTAAAGGGGCATCATCATTTATGATAAGATTTTGAGAAAGCTTTGAACATTTCTATGCGTTGTATATTTTTGGTGTTCATTATATATATGAATTATGATCTTTAGGGCATCCCATGCAGGCATTTCCTGTTTCAGCCCTACATTACCTCCCTCACTCATTAACCTTTGAATACCAGAGGGGTGCACAATGCATTGTGGAGCTCAAATGGTTAATTCATTTAGTGCAAGGGGAGATGGGCATTCGATTGTGCTGCACACCCCCTCTGGCACTCAAAGGTTAAGTATCAGTGAGTAGGTAAAGTAATGTATGCCTAAGACAGGACATGAGTGCAGGGAATGAGATAACTTTCCTAATCTATACTTCTAATTGAAACAAAAATAGTTTCCCATAATTTCACAACATGTGAACCACATATGGGTGGTTTTTCAAAACCCTTTGAGCATCTTCAAAGTAGTTTTAAGTGTTAAGGTCCCTTTGTGACAACACAGTTGATGCTACCAATGACATGGCAAAACACATTTAAAAGAAGACTGACATGTCTATTTACTTAACAGGCCCTGTAAGACTGGATGAATCCTCCTTACCAAGCCCTGGAACAACAGATGCATACCCAGAGTCAACTCCTCCTGGAATGTCACCGATGATGGTGGCACTTAGGGCTCGATTTAAAGGAGTGCATTAAAACAGCTACAAGACAATATAATAATGCGCAAAATCACTTATACACAGCAGTGAATATAAATAAAGTCAATAAAAATAATACCGTATCAAATGGAATATTAGTCACATGGAGTTTTTTAGGGTCTTCTTCAGCTATGTCACTTCTTCTAGGTGTCCACAGTTTAAACCCAAAGGATCCAAATTGGTCACTACACAACAAAAGAAACAAGAGCATCTCCGTATACCAATTCCTATCTTAGGGTGTCTGTATTTACAAGATATAACTTTCATAGAATGCCCATCACAAAAAGATCATCCACACAGCCAGCTGGTATGCCTCCTCATATCAAGAATGCATAGAGTGAACTTTTCAAGGTGAACCTTCGATCCTGGGCAGAATATAGAAACAAACAGGGGTGGAAAAACCACCCTTTAAGGGTAACACCACAAGATACCAGAAGGGTCCAATTTTAAATGCCTTGAGTATATTATAAGGATGTTTCTCCCCAGTTATACAAGGATAGGCTGGCAAAATAACGCAGATCGATAAAATGTTTTATTGAAATAAAATCTGTATAATGCTGCTTCCCTACGCATTTCATAGGAGCCTTCCTACTTCGTCAAGAGATATTTATTTCTACACCAACACTTTTATTTATAGTATTTTTACATACCATGAGACTGGAATTGTCCATGCTGTCCTTCATCCTGCGTCGGCTGGTGTGCCTTGTGCTTCCTCCAAGAATGCTGTTCAAACTTCATTTTGAGAATTGCCTAGCAACAGGCAGTATATTTTTAACATTTTTAACCTTTTTTGTTTTTCAGATACAGGATTTATTTTATGTGCGGTATTTGCAGTGTAGTAGTTTAGCACTGGTTAGGTGTATATCTATTTACTGTATACTGGAGATATTGTTAGAATGTTGCCACAGTGTGGAGTTATTCATTGCAGTGGCTACAGCGTTTAGAATAATTCTAGGGAGACATCTGTGACATCAGAATTTAACTTGTGTTCGTGTTGCCACAGAGATAAATCCAGGCATTTTTTAAAGGACATAGGTGCTATTCAGTGTGAAAGTGTGGGATTCCCATGTTGTCCTTAATGTTTTAACATATTTTGATATTACTTTAAACAGTTGGTGTATTTAGATATACCTTGATGTGTTATTAAAAGACGTGTTTGTCACGGTAACCCAGATAACTCAGGAGTCAGAATGTATAGTATAAAATAACCTTTATTCAAGACACAGAATAAGGTATAACAGCGGACAAATAGAAATAGGCAGTAGATCAACAAATAAGCTAGCACTACTATCAGGAATAGTAGGCCGTCTAGGATAGACCTCACTGCTGAGACTAGGCCGAAGCCACTGGTAGTTTCTGCTGGAACTTGGACTGGAGCAGCCAATGATGTTCTTCTGTAGAACACAAACTGGAACAGGTTAACTTCAACCAGGAACACAAGTAGGTACTGACTCACGCCTGCAGTCAGTCTAGCAGGAAAGGATAACCCACTCACGCCTGCAGTCAGTCTAGCAGGAAGGGATAACTGACTCACACCTGCAGTCAGTACAGATGATAGTCTACCAGAGCCCCAGGTCTGCTCCAGATGGGTGCCTGCGGGAGAGGAGCTACTCAAGGAGAAGCCAGACAGAGCCACAGGACTGCACCAGATGGGATGGTCAGATAAGCCGGGTCATACACGGAGTGAATAGTAAGCCAGAGCCACAGGCCTGCACCAGATTGGTTGTCGGACAAGCCTAGGGTCATACACGGAGCGGGTAGTCAGACAGAGAGACCAGTCAGGTAATGCACAGAACCCAAACAACAACTGCACTGGAACACCGCGAAAGAGCCACTGAAGTGGTGTCCCGGCAGTTTAAATACTGAGAGGTGGAGCACAAAAGGGTACTGTGCCTTTAAAAGAGCTGGGTCGTGACATCACAAGGGAATCCCTGTGACATGCGTCTGACTCTTCAGATGTGGCAAGAGCCGTCAGAGGGAGCAGTAAGGAGACCGGTCGCCCAAATGAGTACCAGGGCGCACCGGTTCTCCCAGCAAGGCAGAACGCAGCAACCCCGCGAGATCCACACTAGAGACCGGCTGCTGACCAGGTATCCGCGGCCGGCTCTAGAACAGGTAAGCAGAATGCTTACAGTGTGATCATTACGAATATATACTCTTTGTTTCCTTTGTTGCCACTGTTTTCTGACTACAGCTCAGTTCCCACAACTACTCAAGCACCAGATTATATGTGATTAATTTGAAATACTGCCAAGCACCAATCATTAGCTTATCTGTGTTACACTTACCTATTGGCCTGCACATCTAAACATTGTTTAACCCTTTGAGTCACAGAGAGGTAGGCACTCAAGGGGTTAAACTATGCAAAGATGTGTCACTCTGCCACTCAAGTGGTTAAACTATGCATAGATGTCTGGGTTCATTTTTATGGAACATTTATTTACATCTCTCTTAGTTTTTACAGGTATAAGAAAAGAAGGACCAGAAGAAGAGAGAAGATTGAGAAGAAAGAAGAGAGAATAAGAAGAAAGAAGCTGAACAGTAACTGACCAGGGTGTTGAAGACCCCACTGTACATCAGGATTAATGGCAACTGTTACTTTTTATGACCTATTGCTTCATTACTTAGGCAGATTAATCCTGTGAGTGCCAGTGGGGTAATTATACCCCACTGGCACTCATAGGGTTAATTCTGATAACTTTGGATGTATGCTTAGGGCCCGTATCAATACATCCACTGGCGACTTAGGCTTTTTTTCTTTTTTTTAAAAGATGCTTTAAGGGATTCTACGTCCAAAAAAAACTGGGTCTAGAATTTCCCATGGTAAAGTAGATCCCTTAGTGCATCTTAGCTGTAACGCAGTCATTTGAATTGCAGTGTAGAACATTTGTTGTATGTTTAATGGGGGGAAATGGCTGCTAAGTTTAGCGGCCGATATGCTTCATTTTCTGGAGGCACTTCTTTGAATTGCTTACTGTGCTTGAAAAACTGCCATCAGCTGTTTTTTGGGGGTTTTTTTTGAGTCGGACTGCTTAAAATCGAGCCCTTAGTCTCTGGTGTAGAATCTACACTGTCAGGGGGCCCCCACCCATTTTACTCATGTTCCTAACCCATTCTGCCTTTGTCCTCTTCACTACCGTCTTGCAGCAGGCCAATCATTTTTTGATGGCCACCTTGTCCTGAGAATGATAATTACCCTGTTTACAGCCTCCTGGATCAGTCGTCATGCTCTCCTCTTCTGGTCAGCCAAATCCATACCCCTTTCAGCTTTAAACATGATATCCTCGTTCTGCAGGTTGTTTTGGACTATGGCCATTTTTCAGCATAAGAGAATTTGGGTCCCCTCAACCTGTTGTCATCATCACCTACACCATGCTCATGCTCCTCCTCCTCACCTCTTCCTCTGTCATAGGGTTGGCATACTGTGCCACTGACTGGAACTGAATCCCTCCCTGCTCTGCCTGTGGCTGTATGTGTCCCTGCAGCCTCTTCCAGCGGTCCCACTGGCACCTCCTCCCGACCCCCATGGGTACCTTGCCCCACTCTCCTGCCTTCACCCCCACTCACCTTCCTGCTACCCATCATCTCCCCATCAAACTCCCCATACCCCATCCCTCTGCTCTTCTTCCTACCCTCTCTCCTATGCCCTATCTCCCTACTCTCGCTCCTTCCCACTTACTTCTGTTAACATCTTACTCACTTTCAGTCACTCCTACTGACACATTTGACCTCACTCAATCCCACTGACACTACACCTCTGTGCCTCATACTCGCTTACACATATTCCACTGATATTTGATCTCACGTAATGCAACAAATAGCCTCTCACAATCGATCACTTGTTTGCAAAAAGAATGTGGTGTAAGTGTTTGTGATGGTGGATGCAGTGTGTGTGTGTGTGTGTGTGGTATGTACAGTGTAGTACATATGTATGTGGACTGGGACACATGTTTTGCTGATTTGGCTCTATACTTCAGCACATTGGCTTTAAAATGAAACAGTGATTAAGAGGATAAAGTGCAGACTGTCAGTTTTAATCTAGGGTATTTACATTTATAAATTGTGACTGTGTATGAATTATAGTCTTTTTTATGCATAGTCCCTCCATTTTAGGGGATAATAATAACATAATAACATAATCTTAAACAATGTCTTCAGATTTAGTAATTTATTTCAAATCATTTGTATTTGATGACTGCCTGAAATTCTTCAGATTTAGTAATTTATTTCAAATCATTTGCATTTGATGACTGCCTGAAATCTGTGACCCATAGATGCTTGGTATCTTCCCTGGGGATGCTCTGCAAGGTCTCTACTGGAGACATCTTCAGTTTCTGTTCCTGAGTGAAACGCATACTCAGTTGGATTCAGGTCGGTTGAATGACTTGGCCAGTGAAGAACATTTCACTTTTTGACCCTGAGAAACTTCTTGTTTGCTTCTTCTTGTTTCCAGAATTCTACAGGTATTGTATGTAGTTTTCAGCAAACTGTAACCTGGCTTTCCATTCTTACCAGTGGTTTACATCTTGTGGTAAACCCTCTGTGATTATGCTGATGTAGTCTTCTATTCATGGTACTCTTTGACACTTCTAATCCTGCAACCGGGAGAGTATTCTTGATTTGTTCAACAGCTGAAAAGGTTTTTTTCTTATTAATTGTAAGCATTCTTCTGTCATCCACTACAGTGGTTTTCAATAGTCTAAAAGACAATTTGTTATTGCTGAGCTTACTGTGTGTTCTTGCTTCTTAACAATGTACTACACAGTTGATTTTGATACCGCTAATATTCTGACTGTCTCTAAATGACTTGTGCTCCTCCTTATTTTGAGAGACAAAAGTAACAGACTTCAGATGCACCTACCACACCTACTAGAATCAACATAAGACCTTTTTTGTTAGCTCTCTTGTGCATGAACAAACAATGCAATCACACACACCTGGCTATGAAAAAGCTGAGCAGCCAATCATCCAATTACTTTTGGTCCCTTAAAATGGAGGGACTTTGCATAAAAAGGGGCTGTACTTTCTACATGGTTCCCTGTTTTAGATGTAAATACCCTCAAATGACAGCTGACGTTCTACACTTTATCCTTTTAGTCACTGTTTCATTTCAAATACAATGTGCTCTAGTACAGAGCCAAAACAACAAAACTTGTGTCACTGTCCAAATACTTATGAGCTGCACTGTACAAAGGTGTGTTATGTTTTAACGTACTGTGACACACACTTACTGATCCCTGTATACTTAGCTGTTTTGTGTGCTTCTCTCTATCATTGTAACTCTGCACCTACATCCTGTGGCATGGTCCTATATCTATCTATGACAGGTAAGATGTGGCCTTTTTTCATGTGTTTGTATTGGGTATTTGACTTGTCTTTTGCATTGTTTTCATAGTGTGATTGGCTGTGGAGTGAATTATCAGTGGCAACAGCGTATGTTATGTTAAATTAGCTGTTTTCTTTTGATTTTATTGGACATGCTATTTTAGACAAGTAGAATGTAAGCACTTTGTGCTACAATTAAGCTTAATGTGCATTCCTGGTTAATTTGCTAGCTTTTAGCTCATGCTATCCAGAAGTAGCATAATTCTATTAAATAGCACCACACAGCATGTTGATTTAGTGTTCCAACAATTTTGAGCACAAGTCTGAAATTAGCTGAGGTCATTGAATCGAGCTCTTATAGATGGTTAGCTCCCTCAACACAGGTGCTTTTGTGGTTAGGGAAGGTATAAATACCTCCTTTATTCCCCTCACTAGGGTTTTGGACACAAAAGTTAAGGCATTATCACTGTTTTTTAATCGCATTATGTTCACTTCAGATTTATAGCAGATAGTGACTTGCCCAATCTGAGGTGCCTTCACATGGGGGGCAAAGTACACATGCTTGTGGTCACAAACAAATTTCTAATCTTCACTGGTTATTTAAAGTTAAAAGGAGAGGTCTGATAAGTCACATAGAGCTCATCTGTTTTTTGTGTAAATTTTTATTTAAAGGGTTAAAATGAAAGCATTTTTTAACGACCTATTTAGTAGTAAGATATGAAAAATAATAGCACGCTTTCTTGAATTCAAAATAAGGCTGTTTTACATTTTGTGTACTAACAACACAAAAACAAGATACGTTAGTTATGTGACACTGGATCCAAACACATTTCTGTCTAAATGTCATGGTTCATTGGAAACTGTTTCATGTGGCATAATACCATAGCTTTGAAATGCTTTTCCAGTCTCCTCCTGTATGTGACATACATTTTCCACTGGCCAGTCGTCATTACAGCTTTAGACTTTGGATATTGTTTTCCAACCGCAAGACATTATTTGTTGCACTCATATTCTTTTACATTCCCTATAACACACTTTTTCCAGTTAATTCTTTTAGTGCTGGGAAACTCTCAAAGAAAGGGAATTGAATTTAAAATATATCATTTTTTTTTTATTCAAAGCAAGGAGTTGTACTTATACAAACGTCAATTAGTCATTGGTAACTGTACTTTTGCAAACAACCACTATGCACAACAGGACTGTGGTGTGATCCCATGATTTATGCCAAGGTAAAAAGTGTGTTCGAAAACATTAGGCCATAATTTAATTATATCTCTTTGAGATCACAGGTGGGTTCGTAGAAATGAAAAAGCCAATGATTACCATTCCTGTGCGTAATCAGATATATCCTTAAAGGAGCAGTAAACTCAAGAAAACCTAAATGTTATTCCTGCTGTGTAAAACAAAGGCACTCCCACTGTTGACAATTTTTTCCTTCAAAGTTAAAATCATTCATACAGTTTGTAGGTGATGAAGCTGCTGCTATTACATTCTATAGAGAACTGTTGTTAGTGACTTACTTCTCCGGAAGAATGGAATGTCTGAACATAGTTTAACTTTCAAGCAGTTGTATCATTTCATCAGTGACCATGAGAAAGCAGGTAAATATGCTGGAAAACACGAGACTGAGCTCTTCGGCTTGTACACAGCTGAAAGTGAGTAGGAGGATGATCACTTTATGTAGTAAATAGGATTGGATGGGATAGACCTCTTCAGGTATGGATTTAATTTCAACAAAGTGAACACATTCCAGGTTTGAAGGACCCCATTCACTCTCTGCAGGTGTTCTTCTAATGGCATTGCAGGAACTTCACATGTGGAGAAGTCATGTGATATGGTAAAATGTATAAGTTAGGATTTGATTTGGGGTGTTGTGGCATGGCAAGCAAGCTTGAACATTGTTTTCACAAACTATGCAACTAGCACTCCAACATGAAAGAAAATGGACAAAGTATGGACTCTCCAGTGAGGCTTGAGTGAATGGACTAAAGAGAGATGCTAGAGTGCATGGTTCCTAGAGTGCCCTTGCTGTCCACAGTCCCAGAAACTTTAGGGCCACCCAGTGGTAGGATCAAATGTTAGTGGTTGCACAGAAGAATGTACAGGTAGTAGAAGGTACCCCTGTAAACCCTGAAAGACCCTTATCCCCTCCATATTTTGCAGAAAATAACAATTTGCTTTATAGAGTAGAGAAAAGAGGGGTGGAAGAGGCTGAGCAATTAGTGGTACCACATTCCTACAGAAACCTAGTTCTAAAACTGGCCCATAGTCATGTGCTAGAGGGACATTTGGAAATTAAAAAAACAGATAGATTACTTAGGGGTTTTTTTGACAAGGGATGTATCTGATATCGAAAGATTTTGCAAATCATGACCATAATGTCAAAGAAAAATGGCAGGACATTCCAGAATCCCTTATACCTCTTCCCATCATAGATGTTCCGTTTGACAGAATTGACATGGATTGATAGTAAACTTGTACATGGCAAAAAATTTCAGTAAAATTCGATTTCGGACTCATTTTTTTTTCCCATTCGGAGGATCTGAATTTCAGACCAGAACTTTTCGACTCAGATGAAATTTGGCAATAGTCCGAATGATTCAGCCAAATTTTTTTAAAAAATAAATAAAAAATTGAATTTAACAAATAAAAATAAAAAAATGCATTAAGCTAAATTAATAATAATATTAAATCTCTAATGAGACAGTAAGGGGTATTTTATTATAAACCCCTACACACTTATTAACCCTTAATAGGGCAAATATGGGGTGAGTTGAAAAAATGTAACATGGCTGTGTGATACAAATGAATATACCACAAACACACAATAAAGCCCTGAGCTCAAATTCCCAATACTCCTGGGCAGCAGCAATGGTTATAGTATACATCAGCCCAAAATACCTAGTACAAAAAAAAAAAGAGTTACCTGCGCTCTGTCCCAAATCCCTATGCACATTTAAATATTTGGAGGCTTTTAGTTTCACTCCAATGGCCATTTGTATGTAAGCTCACCTGCCGCGCCAATACAAGCCTCATAGGTGAGTCCATTAGGACAAATAAATTATTTTGAATGACTTTTCTTAAGCTGCACTCATTATGTAACATATTATTACTTCCAAAACTGTAAAAAAAAGTGTTTTTTTTAAATTTTGTAATGGGTATGTCACATCAAATTCAAGCCCTTTCTGCCTTTTAAAAAACTGTATATAAGTGTTTGTGCAATAAATGAGAAAGATAGGAATTATGGATGAACACACACATAGCAAAAAATGCCAAAATCTGCACTTTGCATGAACTGTAAAGCACCTGTTGTCCCAGCTCTATTTTTTGCACCATGTAGCAACATTGTAATAGTTTCAGGCGGGAAAGTGCCCTGCCGTCTATTTTTAGTAGCATGTAGCAACATTGTAATAGTTTCAGGTGGGAAAGCGCTGTCCGAATTTCCAAAATTGACACTGAAACTTTAGACTAGGTCCGTTTCAGATTCTGATTTTTCTTTTGTGGGCGGACCTTGGTTTTTGGAAGATCCAAATGATGCCGAATACACCTTATTTGTCTGAATTCCGAAATAAGCCGAACCGAATCGAATTGATAGGTCCTTTGCTCAAGACCACTAGGGGGTACCAATACATATTGGTTGTGGTAGACTATGCTACCTGTTATCCCCAGGAAGTCCCCTTAAAAAATACCTCAGCCAAAACTATTGCGAGAGAGTTAATGCATATTAATTAATTATAATAATTATAAAAATAAATAAATAAATAAATATATAATAATAAAATATATATAATATATATATAATTAATTAATAGTCCAGTTGGGTGGGAATCCCTAAAGAAATACTTACAGACCAATGTAAATTTGGTTAAACTATGGACAGACAGAGAGGTGTTGATGGGAGTGATAAACAAGGCTCCTCCAACCAAAATCAGAGAGAACCAGAGTTAAACATTGGTGAGAACCTAGCTCCTTATCAGAAACGGGAGGTCACTCAGTTTGTTTCATGAAACAGGGATGTTTTCTCCCCAGTACCAGGACGGATTCATGTAATTAAACATGACATAATTACCAGGAAAAAAGGTTAACTTGAAACCCTATAGGATCCAAGAAGCTAGAGGGAAAGCAGTTAAAGCAGAGGTAAGAAAGATGCTTGAGCTGGGTGTTATTGAAGTGCTCCAGAGTTAATGGAATAATTGCATTGCTTTGGTTCCAATGGAGAAATCCGATTTTTGGAACAACTTTCAAAAATCGAATGAGATTTCAAAGTTTGATGCCTATCCCATGCTCAGGGTTGATGACTTGATAGGGAGACTGGGACAATACTGTTATTTGACTACGCTGGACTTGATCAAAGGTTACTGACAGGTTCCCTGACTGAGAGAGACAAAGAGAAAACTGCATTCTCTACACCAGAGGGATTATTTCGCTATAAAGTATTGCCATTTGGGTGGCATGGTGCCCCCGCGACTTTACAGATTATTTTGGATAGGTGATGTGGTTAATCACAGTACAGATTGGGAAACACATCTCTCAGGCATTCAGGCTGTACTGGATTCAACCCAGGATGCAGGCTTAACTGCCAATCCTGCTAAATGCGCTATAGGTTTAGAAGAGGCTAAGTATCTTGGTTATACGATTGGGAGAGGTCTCCTAAAACCCCAGAAAGTAAGACAGAGGACATCTGGGATTAGCCAAGTCATGTAACAAAAAAAGTGAGGGCATTTTTAAGTTTGACAGGCTACTATCATAGGTTTATCCCCAATTTGCAAACCCTTTGACAGAGCTAACAAAGGGGAAAAGTCTAGTGATGATAAAATGGACTCCTGAAGCTCAGTATTCATTTAAAGCCCGAAAGGAGGCATTGTGTGCTGACCCACTTTTCGTCACCCCAGACTTCTCTATGGAATTTGTGGTACAGATTAATGTATCTGATGTAGGCTTGGGGGCGGTTCTTTCTCAAGTACACAGGGGAGAAAAACATCCTATTATGTACTCGAGCATAAAGCTGAATCCCCATGAACAACATTACACAGTGGCTGAGAAAGAGTGCCTGACCATTAAATGGGCACTAGAAACCCTGAAGTATTATCTGTTGGGGAGAAGGTTCAAATTAGTTATGCATCATGTACCCTTAACATGGATAAGGCAAAACAAGGAAAAAAATGCAAGTCACTATGTGGTTTCTTAGACTTCAACCATTCAAGTTTTCCATGGAGCATATTGCTGGTAAGGATCAGGAAACTTCAGACAATTTCTCCAGAGTTCATTGCTTGTGGACAAAGGTCGCTAAGACCAATGGGTCTAAGCTGGAGGGGGGGGGGGTTTGGATGTGTCACAAAGTGTATGGGAGGGTCATAGAGGGAAGGTACTTAGGATCCAGAATCCTACATAACCTCTATCCCTCCACCTGTCCCAATTATCAGGTTCAGCAACCTTTAAATCCCAGGCTGCAGAAATTGTAGGCAGAATGGAGTTTCACTTGCTGTGAGCAAGAAGTGCAGAGCAGAGCAGTTCATCGAAGCATGATTTGAAACCTATTTTAGTTTTGTTAGTTTAGTACCTTGAAGTAAAAAAGGAAACTGCTACAAGTAAAGTTAGTGCTCAGATTAAGCTAGGTTTTTGTTTGTAGTGTTTTAATTTTGTTTTGTAAAACACTGCCTGCTTATTGTGTTTGATGCAAATAACCCCAAGAGCTAACAATCAACAGGAAAACTAACCCAGAGCTTGTTTTTGTGTGTATGTTTGTATATATATAATTAGTAGCTGTAGCAGCCTTTGTCGATCCACTGCAGGATGAAGGCCTCCTCAACAAAGTAAGTAAGAGGAAGATGGAGAGTCCTAAAAAGTAATTTTCGGGATTTAGGGAGTAATATTAGGAATTGGACCTCCAATGTAGTCTCAGAGATACTACCTGTGCCATGCGTTATACCAGCGAGACAGCGGTTAGGGAGCTTAATGCATGGCTAAGTCTTGATGTAAGAAGGAGGGCTTTGGGTTTTTTGAGCATTAGGCTGATATTGTTTTGAGGGTGCAATCTCTATAGTAGGGATAGATTGCTTGGGGAAGGGATGGCTAGACTGTTGAAGGATATAGTAAACTAGGAGGGGGCCAATAAATACTGGACTAGATAGTATAGAAAGGGAAGACAATGTAGTTAGTAACCAGGTGGGTGGATCTGGGGGCTGGATTAGTACAGATGATAGGGAGAATCCTATAAACAACATCAAAATTAAATCACAAATGGAACATGGCAGTGGCATAGATTGTATGCTTACAAATGCCAGAAGTTTAACTGGTAAATTAGGGAAATTGGCACTGGTAGCTGAAATCGAAAACTATGACTTGACTGGCATAACAGAAACATGGTGGGATGACACGTGTGATTGGTCAATCAATTTGGAGGGCTACATGTTGTTTAGAAAAGATAGGTCAAATAAAAGAGTTGGTGGGGTCTGTCTGTATGTCAAACCAGCATTATTGCCTCATTTGCGGGAAGATATATGCGAAGACAGTAGTGAACATGTGGAATCCTTGTGGGTAGAAACAGTCACTGGGGGTAAAACTGCCCAGAAAATATTAGTGGGTATTTGTTACAAACCACCAAACATTGGGGACCTTGAAGAATCACAGCTATTAATGCAAATAGAAAGGACTTCTCAAACAGGGAGAATTACATTTATGTGGGATTTTAATTATCCAGAAATAGATTGGATAAATGCAACAACTAATTCTGCTAAAAGTACAAAGTTTCTGAACTTGTTGAATGACACTTTTTTGTCTCAACTAGGGCAGACCTCAACCAGCGGAGATGTATATCTGGATCTGGTAATAGCTAACAATGAAGAGCTTATCTTTAACATCCAAGTAAGGGAGCACTTGGGAAATAGTGACCATAACATGGTATTGTTTGATATTAATTCAAAAAAGCAATTTTGTATGAGTTACACCAAAACACTGAATTTTAAAAAGGCCAACTTTAGCAGGTTTAATGCATCCCTTGGTCTCATTGCCTGGGATGGAATATTTTCTGGAAAAACACAGACTATAAGTGGAATGCCTTCAAAATATCCATATAAATTTATACCCTTTGGAAACAAATACAAAAGAAGCAAATTAAAACCAATGTGGCTAACCAGTAAAGTAATTCATGAAATAACAAGAAAACGACATTTAAAAGTTATAAAGCTTAGGGATCAGCAGATACATTTGCAAAATACAAAGATGCCAACAAAACCTGTAAAAAGCCGATTAAATTAGCTAAATTGGAGAATGAAAAAATAATTGCTAAGGTGAGCAAGAGCAACCCCAAAAAATTCCTTAAATACATTAATGGCAAAAAATTAAAGTCTGATAATGTTAGGTCTTTGTTATCTGAAACAGGTGAGATGGTCAGTGGGGACAGAGAGAAAGCAGATATTTTAAATAATTTCTTTTTTTTCTGTTTTTACCAAGGAAGACTTGATGGACAAGAACCTGCAAACTACTTTTACAGAACAGTCACAGCAAGCATGGGATTGGCTGACACAAGAAAAAGTGTTAAAACAATTAAATGGTGTTAAGGTAGACAGAGCCCCTGGGCCGGATGGTACACACCCATGGGTACTTAAAGAGCTAAGCCAGGCCCTAGCCAGCCCGATATTTTTTATTTCCAGGGATTCTTTTGTTTCAGGTATGGTGCCCACGGATTGGCGTAAAGCAGATGTGGTGACCATATTTAAAAAGGGATCAAAATCCCAGACAGGAAATTACAGACCTGTAAGTTTGACATCTGTGGTGGGGAAACTGTATGAAGGTTTGCTAATGGAATATATTCAGGAATTCATCTTGAACAGGAATATCATTAGCAGGAGCCAACTTGGCCTTGTTAAAGACAGGTCTTGTCAAACTAACTTGATTGCATTTTATGAAAAAGAGAGTAAAAATATAGATTTGGGTGCGGCTGTTGATGTGATCTATTTAGAATTTGCCAAGGCATTTGATACGGTTCCACACAAAATGTTACTGTACAAATTCAATGAAATAGGCTTAGGGGCAAACATTTGTGCTAGGATTGGAAATTGGCTGAAAGATGAATGCAAAGAGTGGTGGTAAATGGGAAGTTCTCCTATTGGACAAATGTGATAAGTGGAGTACCTCAGGGATCTGTCCTGGATACACTTCTTTTTAATTTGTTTATTAGTGATATCTCAGTGGGCATAGGAAGCTGTGTATCAGTGTTTGCAGATGGCACAAAATTAAGTAGGCTAAAAAAGTATGAACTGGATGTGTCTTCATTACAAGAGGATTTGGACAAACTGGGTAACTGGGCAGGCAAATGGCAAATGAGATTCAATATAGACAAGTGTAAAGTTATGCATTTTGGGTATAATAATAAAAATGCAACATATAGTTTAAATGGTGTTTCTTTGGGGAAATCTACTAAAGGATTTGGGAGTAATGGTAGACAATAGACTTAGCAGTAGCACTCAGTGGCAGCTGCAATGGCCAATAAGATATTGGCATGCATTAAAAGGGGTATTGACTCACGGGAGGAAGATATTATTCTGCCTTTTTACAGGTCCATGATAAGACCCCACCTTGAATATGCTGTTCAATTCTGGGCACCTTTCTGAAAAAGAACATTATGGAACTAGAAAAAGTGCAGAGGAGGGCTACAAAACTAAAAAGGGGAATGGAAAGTTTTAGTTATAAAGAAAGGCTAGAAAAGTTAAACTTTTACACAGTAGAGAAACTGTGTCTTAGAAGGGATATGATAACAAGATATAAATATGTTCGGGGCCCATTCAAAGGGCTCTCCAAAGACCTATTCATTAACAGAACAGTACAAAGGACGAGGGGTCATCCGCTTAGACTTGAGGAAAGGAGATTTCATCTACAACAGCGGAAGGGATTCTTTATGGAAAGGACAATAAAGGTATGGGATTCACTGCCCAAGGAGGTGGTGCTATCGAATACAGTAGATGCCTTTAAAAGGGCCTGGATACTTTTTTTTAAAAGAGCAGAACATAGTATGTTAGTATTGGGATTAATATTTATTTAGTGCTTGTTGATCCAAGTAGAAATCTGATTGCCATTTGGACTCAAGAAGGAATCCCCCCCCATTCAAAGCAGATTTTAAAATTGCTGTATTGAGGGGGGGGGGTTGCCTTCTTTTGGATCAATGATGGTAAACAAAATAAGAAAAGGGTTGAACTTGATGGACTCAAGTCTTTTTCAACCTAAACTACTATGTAACTATGTAACAAGCCTACAACAACTTCGGTCCTGTGCCTTTTGTTGCCAGTGTACCAATAACCAATACCAATAATGTGGTTTTGCTCTGCCCAGTGCTAGCCCTTAAATACTGAGCCCTGTCACTTCTGTGGTGCCCTTTCATGGTGTTTCCATTGCTAAGCGCTTGTTCCAGTATTCGTTTGATTCCTGTGTATGACCCGGACTGCCTGACTACTCTGCCTGTATACATTCCTGCTCTGTGTACCGACCTGGCCTGCCTGACGTTCCTGCTCTGTGTACCGACCCAGATTGGCTAACATTCCTGCTCTGTGTACCGACCCGGCCTGGCTGACGTTCCTGCTCTGTGTACCGACCCGGACTGGCTGACGTTTCTGCTTTGTGTAACGACCCAGCCTGGCTGACGTTCCTGCTCTGTGTACCGACCCGGATTGCCTGACATTCCTGCTCTGTGTACCGAACCAGTTTTGGTGGACATTCCTGCTCTGTGTATCGACCCAGCCCGGCTCACTGCTCCATCCGGTATCAGGTTAGGGGCTGTCCTCCGGTGTCCTCTCTGTCCACGGACAGATCCTCTGGTTGCCTCATTTGCTGCTCCGCCAACCTTGTTACTGTGACCCGGTCACCAAATTGTGCCTCGTGATCCGACACCCCGGTGTTGTAGATTCATCCGGTTGCACCACGGTACGCTTGACCTGTTACTGCTACAAGCTGAGGTTGGTCTGCTCGTGGGTGCCTCAGGCTGTTCTCACTATCTGGCAGTCGACTCCAGGTCTGAGCGTTCGTTAACCCCTTGTGGGTTGGTGCCATTGCACATTGGGTCACAGTCATTGCAGTCTCAGTTTGGCGTTACTCTGTGCCTACAGTCGCAGTCCTCCATTACTGCTCCGGCAGTCTACCGCTTGTCCAGGGCCTTCGTTTAGTCCTGTGGTCTTAGTCATTATTGTGTCACTCTCTGTGTAGTGAATGTCCTGTGGGCCTTTGTGCTGTTAGGGCCTGTCTGTCCTCCTGGACTAATAGCAACCATTTCACCACTGTCTCGTTTGGATTCACACGAACTGTACCTGACCTGTGTCAGTATTATATTTGCCTATATATACTGGACCTGTGTGGGTATTGATTACTGTAACCTGACCTGTGTCAGTATTAAATTGTTTATATTATTACTGGACCTAAACCTTCCGTGTCTGAGTGTCCATAAAACTGTAACATCTACTTCTTCCAAAGTTAAGGGTCAGCCAGTGAAAATGATTGCACCTGGGAAGTGGATTGAGTTGTGTAAGGAGAGGAATGCTTGAGAAGAACCCAGGCAATAGGAAGGGGTGTCGTGGGAGATGACAGCAGTAATGTTAAAAGGTGTCACAGTCAAAAGTAACTTAAGAGAGAGAAGAATTTTGTAAGACTTATGAGATCTTATGGGTACCCTAGGGAGAGATTTCAGGAGCATATGAGAGGGAACATATCTGGGAAGTAAGGGTAGTTTTGCATCTGAGCTGAGAACAGACTGAAGCAGAGAAGAGGCAGGAAGACCAGAGACTATAATGTTGCAGTATTCTAATCTAGAGAGTATGAGGACCTGAGTGACAGTTTTTGCAGTTGACATAGAGAGGAAGGGTCATATTTTGGAAATATTTTTCAGGAAGAGGTTATGTTGACAGCTTGGATATAGGGGAAGGATTTCAAGGTAGCATTTAGTATAACACAAAGACCACATGCTTTGGTTACTGTGTGAATGAAGAATTGTCAACTGTGATGGAGAAAGAGGCTGGGGGTGGGATGGATAGATAGAGATAGATAGATAGATAGATAGATAGATAGATAGATAGATAGATAGATAGTATCAGAACATTAGTCTTCCAATCCGGACACTGGGAGGAAGAAGGCCAGAAGCAGGGCTCAGGAAGCACTGGGAAGTCTGAGACATCAAAGTCACAAGGGACAGACAAGCTCATGGTCAGGAATAGCCAGGGTCAGGGCAGGCAGCAGAGGTTCCTAAACGAAGGTACAGACAGGAGGTCAGGGCAGACAGCAAAGGTTTGTAAGTCCAAAGTCTAAGCAAAAGGTCAGAGCAGGCTGAAGAGGTGCAAGGTAAAGGGCCAAGCCAAAAGGTCAAACCAGAACAATAATCAGAAGCAATAAATCTAAGTTGCTCTAGGTACAAGTATAATTGAGTGCTGAAGACCCGGGGCTCAGTGTTTATATAGATAGACACGATCAACGTTATCACGTAGCACCAAACTTGCAGATCTGATGCTCACCATGTCACAGCCGGTGCGGTGGGAGAACGAGCATACAAACTGAGGCCATGCTACTGAGCATATGAGGAGGGTCTTGCCGACAGGAACAGGGGCGAAACTGAAAGAGCCTACTACCGCTATACTGATGTGATATTGAACCCCCTCAAGCATGACCTCCAGCGGTGCAAGGGACCTGGACGATCTGGATGGGCAAGGTGAAAGTATCACAGTGCCCGTGATTGCCTCTGCGACACTGTGCTTGCAGGTGACATTGCTGTACTTCCTGGTTGTCTTGCTGAAGCACATTCGCTATTCTTATTGGCCCAGCTAATTGCCAGAAGGAGTCTCCACCCACTTGCTAGGTCTTATAGGCCTCAGTCTGCCTTTACTCAGTTGCCCTTTCGTTGTGTACCTGTGCACTATAGCTCTTGTGATTCCGATGCTCCATTTCTGATGCTCCTGGCTACGTTCTGACTTTGGCTCCATTGATCCCTGACTAGTTGACTTCCGTTCCGGTCTGACTCCTGGGTTTGGCTGACTACCCGCTCTGGTCTGACTCCTGGCTTTGGCTGACTACCCTCTCCGGTCTGACTCCTTGCTTTGGCTGACTACTCCTGCTCTGTCTGACTTCCAATTATCCTTTACCCATGGCCTACTGTGTCCGTTTGCACTCTTTGTGCCTAGTGCTGCCTCGTTTGAGCGGTGCTCAGTCTGCATCAGTCCGTGTCACTTGCCTTCCTGCTGTCTGTTGTTCTGCTCTAGGTCATTGGGTAACCTAGAGATGTAGGGATTCAGTCACCGTTGCTTGTTGTTTACCCTAGCGTTCTAGGGATTTGCTGTCTCCATTGCCTGTTGGTTACCTTAGAGCATTCTAGGGATTCAGTCACCGCTGCCTGTTGGTTACCCTAGCGTTCTAGGGATTCGCTGTCACCATTGCCTGTTGGTTACCCTAGAGCATTCTAGGGGTTCAGTCAATGCTGTCTGTTGGTTACCCTAGCGTTCTAGGGATTTGCTGACACCATTGCCTGCTGGTTACCTTAGAGCATTCTAGGGATTCAGTCACTGTTGCCTGTTGGTTACCCTAGCGTTCTAGGGATTCAGTCACCATTGCCTTTTGGTTACTCTAGCATTCTAGGGATTCGCTGTCTCCATTGTCTGTCAATTACCCTAGAGCGTTCTAGGGATTCAGTCACCACTGCCTGTTGGTTACCCTAGCGTCCTAGGGATTCACTGTTACCATTACCTGTTGGTTACCCTAGAGCGTTCTAGGGATTCTCAGTCACCGCTGCCTGTTGTTTACCCTAGCGTTCTAGGGACTACCGTCTCTGTACTGAACTACCCTGGATTTTCCCTCTGTTTACAGGGGCTTCCCAGCTACTCCTGCACTAGTAGCTGCTGCCATCCTTGCTACTAGCATTTGTCCATATATTCAGTCAGAGTGCTTTTTGCTTCCTTACAGTTGGGTGATCCAGTGCTGCCTCCATACCTGGCTAGTGAGGGTTATGGAAGTGCTCCAGCTGGGGAAGGTGATTGTTCCTAGAAGTGATATGAGTGCTTCTACATTCTCACTCAGATCCCCACTTATTCCTGGGGCTACATCAGGTCCCTGGCTGCACTGGAAAGAAATTTGCATACATTCTCCCCACTGCCAGAGAAGATATATTTCTAGTCTTCTAAATTTACAAATACTATTTATTAAATATGAATTTGTCCTAAAAACCTACATTACTTCACTGAATTTTAAACTCTTTCAGCACTTAACCCATGCATAACCCACCTCCATATTTAAGAGTCAAACCAAAGGGTCTGCTTTTAATTTGTTATCCACTTATGGCTGCTCTTTGATTCTAAACTGCTATATACTCTCTGTATTGTAGACTATACACATAAAATATGTAGAACCATCACAAAAAGTTATTTCAAGCAGAGCAGCTTAACACATCAACCAGACCTTTGAAACCACTGTAAATCTCTCATACAAAACCATATGTATATATACTTATGTTCTAATTACGGCACCCTCTTGTCTTCCTGGTTAAAATTATAGAGTTTTGTCTGCCTCTGAAGACCCTATTCTGTCTAAATTCCCAAGAGTGTAAAAATAGTATAGCACACCTGGCTGCCACTGGGATTGCAACCTATTCTTATGCCTTAAACAGTGTATTTTATCTTAAACAGGAACGACTGAAATATTTAATAACCCACTGGGACCATGGTAGATGTGTTTATTGTATGTAGCACACTGCAGAATAAGACTTACAGAAGACTTTAATATGTCTATGAACATAATGGTATAAAGAACTAAAAGCAGACACACATTGTAGAACCAGGTAGAAAAAAATAGTCTGTTCTCACGATGCTAGCCAGATGCAATATGCTAGCAGTTATGTGAAGCTGAGTGATACACAGATGAAGCTAATTCAACCACATCTACTAGTGTGTTGCAGTGTACAAAATGGCATGTTAGAGCCTATCCTTTTCAAAGTCTAACAACTTGTTTACATGGACAACTTCAGTGCAACAACATTAGCAATGTGCTAATGCCCCCAAAACAGGACAAAATTGCACCCTATTAAGTTGTTCACAAGGGCAACTACCACTTCTAGTACACAGCCTGTTGCAGCATACACTGCACTAAGTACCAAAGTTGCAGCAGGCAACCTTCAATGAACTAACACCCCTTTGGGGGTCCTGAGGACTAGAGTTTAAGGGCTTGAAACAATGACCTACATTAGCTAACATGGTAATAAAAGAGGTCTAAACTGACATGTAAGCTATTCAATTATTTGTTTGTATGAAAAATAACAGTTGCATATTTTAGATAACGGTCCCTAAAAATGCAAAACAATAGAAATCAATAGAAAGCCGTAACCACTGATTGTATCCTTCCATTGTAGGGGGCAGGTGGGGAGTTCCCCAGTGTTATGTGAACTATTTACTGTACCCATCTGAGGACTGTTGCGCCACATGAGGAAGATCAGATATATGTGAAACATAAGAACTACCATTCAGTAAATACCCATATGGAATAACATTCAGAAGAAGCTTTGGCCTGCTCAAAATCAGCCCAAGCAATGTTTCAACTTAAGAGAAGTTTCAGCCTAAAGTGATACATAGTATTTGGATAAATGACTAATTCTGACAACAAGGGGCGCGTTTGTTAATTAATTGACTGCTCAAGCAATGTTTCTGCTTAAGATATGTTTAAACCTAAAAAAATGAAGTAATACATAGAGTTTGGAAATTTACTAATTCTGACAACAAGCATTATTAATATATATCCATACGGGTTAGGGTATATAGACAGAACACACCTAAAATATAATGATGAGCCAGTGTAAAAGACAACTGAATCAATAGTCGTAGGTTGTATATTCATGGTTTTGTGCATGTCTGCTGAATCTCTACAACCCCCATGGGTTGGTATATCACAATAGCCTCATAAATTCCTACAAAACATAGTATAAACACAGTAATAATATATACTGGCTTCTATACAAATGCAAAACTATATCTGTTATATCTAGGAGCCTGAGGCATCCCAACACAGACTTTTCATGACATAACTAGGACAAGGCTTCCAGAACCTTAGAGTCCCCAAATAAAAATATATGTTAGTAAAAACAAGAATTAGAGAACTGTAATTAGATCATGGTGGTTGTAATGTTCGTTATTACTAGGATGAGATCTTAGAATTCATACGGGCCCATACAAAGGGCTCTCCAAAGACCTGTTCATTAACAGAACAGTACACAGGACAAGAAGCCACCCGCTTAGACTTGAGGAAAGGAGATTTACTCAACAACAGCGGAAGGGTTTCTTTACAGTAAGGACAATAAAGGTATGGAATTCACTGCCTGAGGAGGTGGTGCTATCGAAAACATTAGATGTCTTTAAAAGGGGCCTGGATACTTATTTAAAAGAGCATAACATAGAGGGCTATGTACGTTAGTATTGGGATGAATATTTAGTTGGGGCTTGTTGATCCAGGGAGGAATCTGATTGCCATTTGGAATCAAGAAGGAATTTTTTCCCCCCCATTAAAGGCAGAAATTTAAATTGCTAATTGAGGGGGGGGGTTGCCTTCTTTTGGATCAACGATGGTAAACAGGAATAGGAAAAGGTTGAACTAGATGGATGCAAGTCTTTTTTCAACCTAAATTACTATGTTACTATGTTACTATAAAGCATAAAGAGAACCATAAGTGTATATATACAGGTTTAACTACACACACCTCAAAAAACCAGATACATCCCTATGGTTATCAGAATAAATAACTACCAACAGAGAGGTAATTATGACCAGTTTGAGACCCTGTGGCACGGTCTCAGGGATATATATAAATTATCCAAGTAGATGGAGATAATAACTACAGGTTAAGATTCAAACAATTTATACTAGATTCCCTAAGGAAGTACTAAGATTTAGCAGGAAAAGTGTTGGAGAGACCTGTTCAGTGCCAGTGATAGAGTCTATTATACCATCGATTTACTGTATGCCATCTTGATCCTCGAAGTACCATACTGTGGGAGAAAACAATAAAAAGAATAGGAGGCATTCATAGGGTTAATATGTCTTTGTGCACAATAATACAAATTTAAATAAGTAAACAACTCATATTTCCAAGATGCCACATATATATCCTCCCCGCAGATATGTTTTCTGTCAGCTGCTCCCCTGGATATATCTTTCAATGAAATAAGGAAGAGAGACAGGAAAGACGAAAACACAAGAGTGGGCGGCACTTTCTATTCAAAGCAGCAACATTTAAAATCGCATAATGATAATTCTTATAGTCAAATTTAAAGGGATAGTAATACTTCGTTTTATCTATATTTTATTTTGTAGGCATTAAAAAAACATGAAGAATGATATAAGTCTTATCTCTCAAACCTTTATGGTTTAAGAGATATTCATAAGCAAAGTATCCCCCCCTGTTCAGCCAGATCAGAAGGGAGGTGCCCGGATAGACTGCAGAGAGGGACAATCTTCAATTAAGATAAGGGAAAAAGCTGAAAAACTTGTCAAGGGGGGAAGGGCTTTCATTCTTTTCATACAAAGAAGATTGTCCCCTGCTGTTATCTGTCTGGTCTTACAACCAGATTCACATCTGAGAAGAGATGGCTTACACTAGGAAAAAGGGACGGGAGGGGGAAACTTTGCTTGTGAATATCTCTTAAACCATAAAGGTTTGAGAGATAAGACTTATATCATTCTTCATGTTTTTTTAATGCCTACAAAATAAAATAAAGTTAAAACGAAGTATTACTATCCCTTTAAAGATCTACCGGCTGTTAAGTGTACAACCGGTCAGTAGCAACGGGGGTATGAACAGGCACTCCAGGGGCTAACTCTGAAATTACAGCAGTCTCAAATACAAATAGTATCTGACACCCTGAAGAAAGGCTCTATAGATCCAGAAACATGTTGGTGTATTTTTATTCTTTTAAACATTTATTCATTATTAAATCATTTTTAACTTTATTGGCTGATCTCTTTAATTTCTATTTGAGACTGCTGGAATTTTGGAGGTAACCCCTGGAGTCCCTGTACAGGGGCAGGTTCATACTCCTGTTGCTACTGACCGGTTGTACACTTAACAACCGGAAGATCGCTAATTGTGAGTATAAGAATTATCGTTATGCGATTTCAAATGTTGCTGGTTTGAATAGAAAGTGCCCCCTCTTGTGTTTTCATCCATACTGTGGGAGAGCAGAGCTTGCAGTTACTTGCTTGGAGTTTAACCTGAGCTGACTATACCGGAGACCTTGAACTCAAGGAGACAGGGGGTTCATATACCTGCCTGCACAGAGATAAAGGGGATAATATCAACCACAATGATCCGCGGTAAAGATCATTACATCTATCATACCGGAGACTTCAAATTTAAAAGACAGGAGGATTGCACACCTACCCATGAACAAATCAAGAGCCGGGTTAGAGACTAACATCATAGCCAGCAGGACTGAATATCCTGCCCGCATATATAAAGAGACAGTTGAATCATTTTTTTCTTTAAACATCAGATGGGAGGTTTTTGAATACATGCCTGCATAGACTTTTAGTTGCTGCAAGTAACAACTACAACCATTGTACCATACAATAAATAAACACATAAAGATACAACTATAATTAGTAGTAAGGTAAATATCCATAGTCTTGGGTCAATAAGCCTTTTTTCTTGATGGACTGTATTTTGCACTAGTATCATTCATCGACCTAAACATTTATGTGTTTTAATATGAGTCATTTATGCTGGTTATATCATTTAAGATATATTGTATGTAATTGCATGCATGTTTGCTACTTGTATATGTATTGGTTTTGATAAGTATTAAAGTCTATTTTTTACACAGTATCCTATCTTATTTAGTAATATATAACCAGAGAGAGCGCTCTCCGTGTATTCTATTTTTTACTTTCTATGTAGGCCCCAGTGAGCTAGGAGCTAGAGTTTGCAGATTTGAGAATGGTGCTAGCAGTCGGTGGCTGCTCCCAGGAGGTATTGCTGTGGCCGAAGACTGGTAGAGGTGCAGGTCACAAAGCCTGATAACAGTTTAACCACCTAGGACACAGACAACTACTCCCCAGTTCAGGAATCAACTTATTAAACCTACCAGAAGTTTAGTTGCTTCTGTCCAACACTGGATCAGCGAACCGGGGTTCACAAGGTTACAGTGCAACAGGAGGTGAAACTGAGGATGGTCGAAAGTGTTGAACTCGACTGGATAGTCAACAACGGCGAACGCGACACACTGGGCACCGGGAACCTTTCCAGGTTGAAAAGAGAGTAGTCAACAATCCAGGTCAGTAACAGGCAGGCAAAGACAGTACCTAGGGTAAGAAGGATAGTCGAACAAGACAGGGTCAAAAGCAGTCGAGCAGCACGGTACAAAATCAGAAGAATAGGCAGAAGAATAGTTAAATAACAGGCCAAGGTCAAAACCAACACAGGAGTCGTAGCAGATTCAGGAGACAAGAGACGTAGTTGAGGAAAGCCTTCTCAAACACTGGAAACACTAGGAACAATAAATTCAAAACTCGATATACAGAAAGCTTTGATCAGTCAGTGCTTGATATAGGCTCAAAAAAGGGCATCACCAGAACAAGGCAGGGAAAACAACAAACAGGTTAGAGAAACAGAATACCTGGTAAAGACAGTAAAACCCGGAGAATCATGACAATAACTGACTACACATGAATGATCATTATGTGAGTTTGACACTTTTGTTTCCTCCCAATATTTCCACATCTAATATGATTTATTTTTTCTGTAGCTTGTTTGTAATTTCTCAAAAGGACCAGAGATCAAATTCTTGGTTTAGACCATGAGGTGTCAGTATCCCTAGCGTAAAGATCCAAAAACCTTCTTGCTTTGCCAGCATTTGGACCCCATTATGATCCCTGTATTGTGAGGGTGTCTGTTCTATACCTTTTATGTTAAAACTGATGTTTTTAAAAGCAAAACAGTTTGTAAATGTGTGGACACTGAATGTTTTAATCCTTTGAGTGGCAAGGGCTTAGGTCATTTCCTAGACCCTAGAGGTCAGACATATTATCAGTATTTTTGCTATCATTCTGTTTAGGTCCATAGGTAGCTTTCTACTTACATATGGAAAGCTATATATTATTTTTTAAGAAGACATTGAGCTTTCTGCATGATGTATCAGGTGACAAGCTATGATGTCATAAATAAAAAAAAATAACAAAATTAATTACTTTGCTAAAATCACACATTATATATAAAAACATCTGTGTTTGTTCCTGGTTGTGCAAGTTTCAATTATTTGAAAAAGACCTGAATCTCCTAAATACAAAAATACTAAATATGTGCAATTTTGCCAAAATGCTTTGCCTGTGCAGCCCCCTAATCACCAGAGGCACAAAATGGTATGTTCAACTTTATGCATATTCCAGTGGTTACACCCATAGCAGCTGAATAACTCTATGAAACTATACATTTCCAAAACGTAGCTATCCCACTGCATCAAATGAGGGGTCACTTGCCTTTATATTCCTAGCCTGGTGTGCACAAATGTTTCAATAAGGTGCCTCAAAAATACTTAAATATTAGTAAACTATAGAATTTCCTACTATATTAATTAGCTACCGCTCCTACTAGAAAAATGACACCCAACTGGTATGAAATAACATACTTTAGATGTGCCAGAAGCAAAAAACAACACTGATTACAATCTGTAATTTTTCAGACATGACTTGCCTGTATTGAAATAGTTATAACAACTACAGAAATGAAGAAAAGGGAGACACAGCATTCCATTTTGGAAAGACACTGCATCAAATGAGGGATACCTTCCATGTCTACCCTTAGCCTGGTGTGCACAAATGCTTCCAGCAGTTGGGCCTAAAGGAACAAAACTGCATTTCTACCCCTTCAAATGTACTTAAATCTTTGAAAAAATGATGGAATTTACAACTGTTTTCATTAGTTACCATTTTAAAAGAAAGTTGACATCCCACTGGTATGAGATGACATACTGTAGGGATTGCCTGACAAAACTGCACCTACTACAATCTCTAATTTTTTTCAGATATGTCTTGCCTGTACTAAAATGGTTGTAAGTAAAAAAAAAAACATGCAGAAAATGCATACACTTTTGGAAAGATAACTCTCCTCATTTAATGACTTCACTTGCATTTCTACCCTTAGTGTAGTGCATACAAATGTTTCAGAAGGAAAAAAAATTGTATTTTATTTCCATCCCTTCAAATGTATTGAAATATTTGAAAAAAATATGGAATTTCCATTAGTTACAGGGGGTGTTAAAAGCACAAAAACATACCTACCTGTTTTTGTTAATGGTTTCCATATCTACCTGTGATGGAAAGGTATTTTTATAACCTTTTCCAAGAAAGTATTTTGTACTTTACAGGGATTTCCAGGTCTTTCTCTAGCATTGGGATTCTTTCTTCCAAATGCATGACTTTACACTTTCCTACATTAAACGTCATATTCCATTTGTTTGCCCAATCTACCATTTTATGTAAATCCCTCTGTAGAGAACAAATATCCTGTTCTGAATGTATTACTCTGCATAATTTGTCATCTGCAAACATTGATATTTTGCTTTGTATATTTATTTACAGGTCATTTAGAAACATGTTGAAAAGCAGAGGCCCAAGTACTGAACCCTGAGGTATTCCACTCTCAACTTTAACTGAATAAGAGAATTTTCCATTTACAACAACACACTGCTCCCTATCCTTTAACCAGTTTATCCCCTAGTCTAATTTCCTTATTTTATACCCCAGCTTCCTTTATGGCACTGTATCAAATGCATTTGCAAAATCTAGATAAACCACATCTACTGTTTTACCATTATCTAGGTTGCTACATACTTCTTCATAGAAGCTCAAAAGATTATAATATTATTTTATTTTATAATAATATTATTTTCTGCAGTGAAACCCTGAATATAATCCCTCATTACCCTTTCTAGCCTTTTTCCCACCACACAGTCAGCTGTGGTTCAAGCAATTTCCTCACTGAGCTTGCTGAGATTATCTGTGTTGGACTTGTCTGGGGGTGTGAGAAGGGAGCAAAGAAGGTTGGCCAAAATACCCCAACATTTTGTCTGACTGATTTGCTTTGAAAGAAACAGGCAGCTGTGGTCCAATTTCCTTCCTGATCTTGCTGTTATTATCTGTGCTTTGGAAATACATTTTTCTTTAGTTTTGGACAGTTATAAGATAGGGTGGACCACTAAAAACAAACAAAAAAATATAGAAAATTACCAACTGCTGCATCTGACATGGAGACAAACAAGCACCAAAACATGTCCTCACATAGTAGTGAACTTTGTGAAACTAAAAATAAAAAGAATAAAAATAAATTGTTTGACATCTCTAAAGGCGGCCGATGCTGAGGATGACCTAATGATGAATGATGTAGATCTAGAATATATCCTTCCTCCTCCTCTTGTTCAGATACAGATGTTGAAAATGAGAAAGATGATGATATGGCCAGAAAGCTAGCTGAAGGGCAAAAGGCTCAGTTTTCCACCACTGAAGAGGAGCACTATGCCTGTCTATAAGCTGTCTGAGAAAACAATTGGAAGGTTTGACCCTGCACAAGCAAAAATGTCTAAAAATACACAGTCATCCTGTCATCCTATCATCATCATCGTCACCACTTCCAAATCCAAGCCACACTTAGCTATACACACACTTGTGCTGAGTAACATCCACACCCTTAGCTATGATGTGTGCCTCTGCTTCTGCTGGAAGTGCAGAACCTTTGACATCTAGTAGTAGTAGCAGCAGTACAACTGCATCAACATCTAGCCCCAGTAGTAATAGCAGCCCCTCAGTAATCCTGTAGTCCATGTAGTCCACAGAATGGAGATACTTCACTTGAGATCCAAAAGCTATGCATGTTGCTATCTGTTGTCTGTGCAAAAAGCACGTGAGCAGGGGGAAAGCAGGCTCACACCTAGGCACCTCCTGAATGAGATCCCACCTGAAGCACAACCACAGGTCTGACTGGGAGACATACCATGTCACAGGTGCCACAACTAGCAGCAGCAAAAGCACACCAACATTCTTCCAGGGCCCTGATGCAGAAGAGAAGTACTGATGTTATTCATGTGTCAGGGAGTGTGCCATTTCAAAAGTTAGTTCATTCCAAATAACACCTATGGCTCCTGCTGAAGAGAAGCATGATGCCTCTTGGTTTGCTGTAGGAGATGACAAGAGTAATAGAGTGCCTACACATACCGCCACTACCCCACCACATCTGCAAGTGATGGCATTAAATCAGTGATGTTACACAGTTCTTCTACTATGTCTGCCATTCCACACTTACTAGGTTCTTAGAAACAAGTTAAAACGTGCACAAAACATAATGCAAAAGTATGCCTATGGAATAGTAACTTGCCAGAATGTTGGCGGTTGACATGGTGCCCTTTTCTTTTGCTGAAAATAGAGGCTTTAAAGAATGGATGTCATGTGTTGCACCCTGCTGGAATATCCTACGCCTCAATTATTTTTCAAGGATGAATTTGGTAATGTTACATAAGCTGGGAGTTGGTGTTGTGTGCAAAGACAAAGACACTCAGCCTGCTAACATCCTTTTCAAGGCATATGTTGTTGTAGGACTCATAACTTTGACTTTCAGCTATTTATTTCTCTACTTCAGCCCACAGAAAAAGTAATATTGTGGTGGGAAATGCTGAAGTCGTAGTAAACATGGACGAAAAATGTATTGGCTGTGGCAAAAAAGGAGAAAACTTTTACGGAAAAAGGGAAAAATAGTTTTTTTGTGAGAAGTCATGCAGGAAATTTTTCAGACTTTCGCCCACCCCTACATTTGGGTACTCTTTACTCAACCTCCTCACAATCGAGTTCACTCTCCTGTTTCTTGTTGTCTACAGTAGGTGATACCTGCTCCTGAGCATGTTTAATTGTCATGACCAGTTTGAGGAGTGTGCACCCCAGTAGCTGCTATACACAGTATGTAACCCAGGAACATCTGCTCTTTTGTTGTTTATTTATTCTATTGCAGGTCATACTGTGGACAGATAGACCTGTACTGTGTTTTCTACAGGTTTCAATTCCTACTAGCCACTTAATTCAAGCTACATGGTTCTGTCAGTTCAGGACAGTGTTTAATATGAGCTATGTCTAGGAATGAGCTGTTTAAAATGACAAGAATTTCAGGGTGTAATGGACCATAGAACAGATCAAACAACAATGCTGATCTGTTGGGCAATGGTGAAATGCAGAACATCATCATATGACCAGGAATCAGAACCCTGGGACAGAACTCTGATTCTGAGTTGAGCAGAGGTGTCTTGCAGCTAGACACGTAAGCTCAGAGCATATAACATAACAACAAATTATTTTACTTGAGCAAGTATGCAGGTACAAATTTAACAAATACTGTAACTCAGATTTCAGGGAAGCAGCTGCCAATGGTGCTAGGCAGACTGGAAACAACAGTACCTAAAACAAAGCAAATGTGCCACATTGTGGAGCTTGAGAGTGTAAGCAAGCAGAGTGAGACAGCTAGTCATCAGAGGGCATTTACCAGAGAAAAAAGCTGAGTACAGCGTATGGAGGGTAGCTGGCACCACTTCAAAAGACAGGAACAGAAGGTTGGATTATACTGCCCCATCTCTGTCATGAAGGGCAGCTGGTACCACCACAAGAAACACGAATAGGAAGAAGGATGGCACCACCATAACTAGGACACGGAGAGAGGATGTAGCAACAGATTGAAACAAAGCACTAGAGACAGACGGATGGCCCAAGTGATGTGGGAATAGGAATGGAAGCTGAGAGGCAGACAGCTAAAAGGCTGATGCTGCAGACTGATACAGACGAGAAAGCATTAGTGTAAACGTTTTTCCGCTTTTAATATATCAAGTTCTATAAAGGTATGAAGATTATAGCATCAACTTATATTTTAGCAAAACAGTTCCTTTATGACCATCCATGATTTTTAGCTCATATTTGGATAACGTCATTATTGTTGTGCTGCAATATATTTGCTCCTCTCATCTATGCTGAGAGCCTATACCAAGAGTTACAGCTTCTGTTTCTCTCATTGTATCATTGAACCAATGAAGCAAGTTCTATTGTTTTGTGGCAGAAAATGTTTTTAACATTTGGTCTTCCTATATCCTAGCAGCTGCACTGCAGTGCTCATCCACACATGCTATTGCTACTACCAGGATTATAGAAAGTATTGAAAATGAAATGATCTAGTCATATTTCTGCATAGTCTCAAACTATGTAGAGATCTACATCAACAACTAACATAAAAGGTCTATAAACATTAGCATATATAAGTAAATACAAAACACAATTTATTGGTGATAATATTTATATATTCCCTTCTCCCTTGGCATGGTAGACTGAATATTTCATATCCAGATTCAATGTGCAACAGGGTAAGAAGACTCCTAAAAAATAAAAAAGGACTTAATCTCAGCCAGTGTTAAAAAAGGGTGGGTGCACATCCAGGCACTGAAGATTGGAAATTTAGATAGGCAGTTCAGATAGGCAGGACAGGTCTCATATAGCTGAGTAGGGTTATAATCATGTGTTCCAACAATGCGTTTAAAAATGCAGGCACCCAACTCTGCTCTAGAGTTTCACTTACTCATATACAGCCCTGAAGTATGCATCTTTCATAAGAGGTCATTATTAATGGAATGAGTGGCAATACAGTCAGATTAAATACAATGCATACTGTTGGCTTCTGATTAACTACTGCACAACAAGAGATTTGACATTATCATATGCACAAGGAGCAATGTATCCCTACGAAAATCAGCAACAAGTGACACCCGAACCAGGGCTATCCACTAGGATTAAAAGATTGAATGGGCATCCTATGGGTCTCCGGCTGTTGTGGAACTATCTTCAGTAAGTTTAAGTCCAACAACAGCTAGAGAACAACAGGTTGCCATAGCTGAATTATAGACTCTCTCCTATCCTGTCATGAATTTCTCAGTGATATGGACTAAGTGAGTAGAGGAAGGCTGCTAAAGTTTTCATGAAATTAACCAGGCTTTAAATACCTGGGTGTAAAGCTAGGTGGAGAGGTTCAGAAATAAGATTTTATCAGCTGCAAGGCCGAATAACAAGTTTCCAACTGAGCAAGAGACTGGGTTCGATGATTATATCTTCCTAATGGTAAAACGCCTTCAGTGGATAAACAGAAAACAGAAGAGAAACAAAATTGAAGGAAATAAATGGGTAAAAAGGAAAAGGATGCAGTAACTACAAACTTCCACAAGATGGATCAGAAGCCAAACAAGAGACATTTGCAATTACAATAGATGGAAACAAGAGGGAGACAAGGACTGAGAAAATGCCTGAGAGTGTGAGGTATTGGAGAAGAGGAAGTAGAAGCAGGAAGGTGTCCTTAGCAATATGACATTAGGGACAAAGAGAACACTCCCAAAGGAGACCCTAGGCTTCAAGGGGAGACATAATGGGAAGAGATGGAGTGATGTAACAAGACTTCTCTGGGCAAAGCTGGAGGTTGTGTCAGAAAGGTGCAGAAAGACAGATGCAGAACTAAAGGTGGTTTGTACAACTGAGCAGTAAACAAAAAATGGCTGATCATTCAGAGAAACAGGAAGAGTAGCAGAGTCAGAAGGCAATAATCATGGTCAATGAGCAATCTGGGTCAGGGCAGGCTGCCGTTTAGACGTGTCTGAAATAGACCAAGTCAGGAACAGGAAAAAGGTCACGTAAACATCTTGTGACGTCAGACAGGCTACGCAGTTGCGCAAGGAAACGCACAGTGTGTCTGTGTCTGCGCACCGGGCCGCCTGCACCCAAGTTAAGTGACATACACAGGCAAGCCCAGAGTCCAGAAGAGCTTGCTGAGTGGGAGCGGACGGAGGCAGGAGCCGGAGGCAGCAGAGGCAGAGCAGAGCGAGACAGAGAGAGCAAAGCAGGCAAGAGGGGGAAGTAGTGACATAATGAAGTGATCCTTCATCAAAAGGCCCCCATACAAATGGGCTTGGGTGGCTTGCCCTTTTATAATTTGTTGTAGTGAGTGGATAATTGGAGGCCTCCAATCTACATCATACAGTGAGCTTCAACAGAGAGCATCACAGCGGTGGTGCCCTCTGGTTATCCACTCACTACAGAAAATTATAAAAGGTAAAAGGGGGGGAGTCCTCTCTGGTGCTCATATTTATGAAAAATCCTCATTGTTTTTCAATTGGAGTTGTCTATTTGTAGTTGGTATTTAATTTAGCAAGGCTGTATAGAGAGATTGCCATATTTATCAAGTGAAATAAGTGCAATTTTGAGCACCATAGGGGAGAAATTAATGTTTCACTTTATTTAAATGGGAGTTTTAACCCCCTGAATGCTAGGGAGGACTATAATGCATTGCTTTGCAATGCATTGGAGATCTCTTGAGTATTCTAGGTGTTAAAAGCCTAATTTAAATCAATAGGAATCAGCTGGGGGGAACTTACTTTTAGAGTGACACGGGGGCTGGGGGGGTACAAAGAGTGACACAGGGGGCTTGTGGGACTAAGAGTGACACACGGGGTTGGGAGGAGAGACTAAAGTGACACAGGGGACTGGGGGTACTAAGAGTGACACGGGGGCTGGGGGTACTATGAGTGACACAGGGGGCTTGAGGGACTAACAGTGACACAGGGGGTTGGGAGGAGAGACTAAAGTGACACAGGGGGCTGGGGGTACTAAGAGTAACACGGGGGCTGGGGGTACTATGAGTGACACAGGGGGCTTGTGGGACTAACAGTGACACAGGGGGTTGGGAGGAGAGACTAAAGTGACACGGGGGCTGGGGGTACTATGAGTGACACAGGGGGCTTGTGGGACTAACAGTGACACAGGGGGTTGGGAGGAGAGACTAAAGTGACACAGGGGGCTGATATAATGACACAATGCTATGGGGCTGATAAGAAATTTTTTTCCAGGGCTGGTTTTTATTCCCAGTGCGGCCCTGATCTCAAGGCTCAGGAATTACTATGAATACACAGAGAAGTGCACCAGGAAGGGAGAGAGAAAGAAGGAAGAACAAGAAGGCTATGAGGAATGGCTCCGTACATGTCCTCACCCAATGTTAACCTTTTGTGTGCCAGTGGGAAATACAATGCATTTACAAGGCCCTGGGTTTTCCTAAATCCAAATCCTTTATTTTCAAGGTTAATGTCCATCAAAAAGATGTACAGAAGCGACCTGAAATTCTGGAATGCATCATCATTATAATTATTTATGTTTATGTACATATATTATTGACCTACTAGTATGAAAGCCTGTATACACGGGCTAAAGTGCACCCAGCTTCCCCGGAGCCGGGAGAAGAGACAGGACTGAGCCATCCGGAGCGAGGCAGCACAGTCATGCGCAGTAGAGACTCACCTAATGCACTGATCCTTAGCGGGGAGCTCCAGACGGCTCATAGCGAAGCTCCTTGTGTGAAAAATCACACATGCACAGTAGCGACTCACAGCGAACGATGCATTCTACCACTTTATATAATAGGATACTGTAACGGATGTTATCCGTTACTTAGGCCCTTGTCTGGACCGCGAACAATTTCCTCAAAGACTATGGCCCTGTGGCCTTATTTGAACTCTGATAGGGGTTCCCCTAACATTATGTTAAAAGGTTTTCATGTCGAATGTTGTATGTTCGTATATTGTAGAATGTCGAAAGTTTAATGTATTGTATGGTTTAATGTACGAGGGATACACGAACACCGAAGCCAGTGGTTCCCCGGTTCCTTTGTTCGAGGTATCCATGCCGTCTCGAACGCGGGAGGCAGTGAGTCGACGCCGGATTGGCCGACGAACGACTTACGGCGCACACTGATTGGCCAGGGTTGAAGCCGCATAGTCAAACTAGTGTATACGTGCTTCAACCTCTGGCCCAGTCCTCAGATGTGTATTCCCTCTGATCAGTCCATTGTCTTTGTCCAGACGTTGATTAATGATGTTAAGTGTACCATTGTCAATGTTGTGTTCAGTAGCCAATCTCCCATTGGCTTGTGTCCCTTGGCTACCATTGGCCCCTCTGTTCCCCCTGCCATTGGTCCATTGTTCACTGTCACCATTGGTCTGTTGTCTATGCCCATTGTGTTGGATTGGTCCCTGGGCCAAGCCTGCATTAGAATGCCTGGCCCTTCCCCTCCCTATTGTGGTACCATGTTGTAAACTGTATAAAAGTTGAGTGTCTTGTTCAATAAAGTGTGTTACTTTTGGAGTGAACCAGAGTCCTGGAGTCTGTCTGTTCCTGTGGTAAAAGTGGCCACTCTGCCGCCCATTCGAACCAGGTTCCTGTACGTTCGTCCGTCTGCTGCCAGGATCCCGCTACCGACCTTTGTATCCTGTCAGGCGGCAACGTGGACTCTGCCCTTTGGTTTCCTGCCTAAGCTCCAACCTTCGAGTCGAGCACCGGAGTGCTCGAACGGCTAGAGCTACCGACTTCGGTTCCTGCTACATTTTGCCTGATTCGGTCCTGTGCTTGTTTGACGGTGTTCGAGTGCCGTAACCCCTTCCGGTAGCCGCATCCTTTCGAGGCAGAATCGGTCTTCCCGAGGTTCGACGCCGCTTTGAGTCGACCTCCGGAACGCTGATTTGCTCGACCGGTGCACTCAACGGCGCCAGTCCGGCGTCGAGAAGGAGAGACCCGGGAACTAAGGCGGAAGGCGACCCGGTCCTCATACATTCCTTCCGTTACAGATACTATGTTGTAACAAATTATAAAGACAATAGAAAGAATGTATGAATGCAATTCTGTGGATTTCCTAGGCCTACCAATGCCAATTTACAAAGCTACTTATACTATAAAAAAATCTCCTTAAAACTCGTCTTGTTCCAAGTAGGGGGGGTTATTGGGATTGAGTAAATCTTGCACCTTCTTGCGAACGCAGTGGGAAAGGTGTAAGAGGCTTGCTGCCATTAAAGTCTTAATGACGAAACAGTGTGTCCACCAGTGCAAACTGCAAAGATAATACTCTCTAGTTCATTCCCTGAAGTGCAGCCACTGGCTGACGTATTTGTACATTCAGACAAAAATACAAAAAAATAGCAATTACTGTGACAAAACACATGAGGTAGTGAGGTCTCTAAATCAGAAGCATCTTTGGAGGTAGATGGGTATGTATGACTACAAGAGGAATGTAAATGCATTTGGAGAATATTCTCAGTAAGTTCAGTGGTTGCAAAAGTGTGTCCGCCAACTATTTTCATTATGAAAAGTGTCAGGGACAAATGTGCAGGAGTATCTGAAACTGGGGTATTTCAGAACGGAGTATGTGAGGTAATATGATTACCTTTTTGTTTCTATATATATATATATATATATATATATATATATATATAAATATCTCTAGTTTGTGTCAATAAAATGAGTTATGTTTTGGAGTGAACAAGGAGTCCTGGAATCTTGTATTGCTTATGGTCTAAAGTGTCCACTCTGATACCCATCTACGCCAAGTATCCTGAATCGTCGACTGCCTGCTGCTAGCTTCCTGTGACCCAACTTCGTATGCTGTCAAGCGGTGACGTGGACTCCATCTTCTCATGCTTATGTTCCTGCGACATCTTCCAGCAATCCTTTGACCGGGAGTAGAGGCTTCACTCTACTGCTGTGTTTCCCTGCTTCCAGCGATCCTGCGACTGTTTCAGTGACCGTCCATACTTCAACCCGTGCATCCGACGGCGCTTATCTGGCGTTGAGAGGGAGAGACCCGGGAACGACGGCAAAAGGAGACGCGGTCCCTTCTTAGCTTCCGTTACACTCAGTCTTACCAATTGCCCTATCGCGGTGCCCGTGCTCCCTTGTTTATGTTTTCCTGTGAGTTATCCTGTGTTATGCTCTCATTGGTTGCCCTGTGTTGAGCCCGTCCAGTATGGCCTTCATATACTGGGCTCCTGCACCCACACAGTGCCCTTTCGTGGTGTTCCTGTACCAGTGCTAACTACTGCTCAAGAAGTTCCCAGTGTACCGACTTGGCCTGCCTGACTACTCTCCAGTTCCTGCTCCTGTGTACAGACCCAGATTGCATGACTATTCTTCAGTGTCTGCTCCTGTGTATCGACCCGGCCCGGCTGACGTTCCTACTCCTGTGTACCGACCCGGACCGGCTGACGTTCCTACTCCTGTGTACCGACCCGGACCGGCTGACGTTCCTGCTCCTGTGTTCTGACCCAGCCTGGCTGACATTCCTGTTCCTGTGCACCGACCCGGCTGGATCTTCGTTCCTGCTTCCCTGGTCCTTGTCGCCTCAGCGACATTCTTATATCTGGTGCCTTTGGCTTGTCCTACGCCTCTGCTCCGGCAGGTTGCCAAGTGTTATCTCAGTTACTGCTCCGACGGAGCGCCTCTGGCCTAGTCCTCCATTACTGTCATACCAGTTGCAAGTGTTGCCTCCGTGATTACTCTGGTAAAGTGCCATTGGCTTGTCCTCTGCTATTTTCATACCGGCTGCAAGTGTTGCCTCCGTGATTGCTCCTGTAAAGTGTCATTGGCTGGTCCTCCGCTACTGCCATACTGATACAATTAGAGGTTTGGAATTTCAGAATAAGATAAAAACATACACTGCAGTGAAACTAGAACTACAGTTTATTAAAACATGCAATAATTAAACAGGTTATGGCCAGAGTTCACACAAGTATGAAAGCATACCAACTCCGGGATATAAAAAGAGAGCTTTTTGCCAGAGTTCACAGGAATATGAGAGACATACCCGACTCTGGGATATAAACAGAGACATACAATAATTAAACAAACATCCTGCCAGAGTTCCACATCAGTATGAGAGACATACGGCTCTGGTGTATATAAAAAGAGAACTTTCTGCCAGAGTTTAACATCAGTATGAGAGACATACGGCTCTGGTGTATATAAAAAGAGAACTTTCTGCCAGAGTTTAACATCAGTATGAGAGACATACGGCTCTGGTGTATATAAAAAGAGAACTTAAAGGTACTTATCTGTCTACTGGAGCTGAACCTCAGTGTGGGAGAGCCTTTCCACGCTAAACTTCGTAGTATCGTTACAGCAACACACAGGTTTGGATGAGGTACAATCTCTACCTCTCAGACTTGAGACCAGGTACACTCTAGTCTCCAATGGCTCTAAACTCTGTTGTCTTTATTTACAGGTTAAAATACAGGCTACGCCCTGAGGTGTCTAAAACTGCGCCTGCGTATGTGCTTGGTTATATAACACTGCATATAGGAGATATCACTAACTGTCTCTCATAAACATTACGTGGCCTCACAGTGCCTGCCCCTCTGCTGTTGCTAAACTAATACAGAGCATTAACCCCCAACTGACCGTGAGGAGAACACCAAAGACCACCCCTTACACATACCGGTTGCAAGTGTTGCCTCCGTGATTGCTCCGGTAAAGTACCATTGTCTTGTCCTCCGCTACTGCCATATCGGCTGCAAGTGTTGCCTCTGTGATTGCTCCGGTAGTGTGCTTCGGTTTCAGTTGGACTGGTAGCTCACGGATGTGTGCTGACCTTTTCTGTTAAAGGATCATTCCAGTACCTTCACATATGGGACTGTTTACCATCAGTGATGAACTTTAACTCCTGCAGTGCCGGAATCCTGGGAACCTGCTTCTCTGCCTCACCTGTGTCAGTACATACTGTTTGTACTTCTATATTTGTGCTGGACCTGTGTGGGCTTTGAATAAATTACCTGTCGTGTGTCTGTACTATACTGTTGTATATTACAGGACCTGTGAGGGTTCTTATTGTATTATTATATTCAATAAAACTGTGTTTTTATCCTAACCCTGTGTCTGTGAGTCAAACAAACCGTTACATGCCCCTTATTCTTCTCTGAACCAATATATGGATAGTCCCCTGGACGTGGAGTGGTTTTGTATGTCCCATTGCAGCCCAGCAGATGTACAGAGTGTTGTGCATTACACACATTAAATATACCTCTCAGATTATTTTTCAGTGAAGAAGAGGCAGTTTCTATCTTAAAGACAATCTTCTCTCCTATCCTCATTCCCTACTGGTTCAGTTTGGTTTTTAGACTGGATCCTCTGGCCTCACTTAGCCCAGTTATTGAGCTTTGCTGTGTTCCTCATTTTCTGTTTGCATTTTGACCTTCACTTTGTATTTTTTTGTAACTCTCCTGTGTCTGCTGCTCTGACTTTGTCTGACTACTATCTTGGGGGTTACATTGTAGCGGTCCTAGCCCGCATTAGCCGACTGACTAGCCTTGCAGATATTTCCTATCTCTTGGTATCTGCTAGTGGTGCCCTCCATAGCAGTCATAGACCGCTGTTAGCTTGCAACCGCCTGTGTCCCGGTACTCTCCTTGGCACTCCTGGTCTGCAGGTGGCCCCATCTGCACTAGGGGTCCATTATTACTGCTGGCATTGATTATGGATCAATCTTTGGTTCACATTTCTTCCCATCCAGGTCAGGGCCCCGGCTCAACTGAGGTCAGACATCTGGCTTCTCGGCCAGCACCTTCACCTCAGCTTTGTCTGCTGCAAGGGAATTTTTATGACCGGCTACACTCCCTAACTTCACTCCATAGCATTGCTCCCTGGCAACTAGATCCAGACCAGCCACCTGATTAGTGACACACAGGCAGCTCAATCACAATGACTGAGCTACTGATTACTCACCTTTGATTCAGCAGGGATATATTGAAAAGAGGACCTTTTTGGTGTACCTCAAGGAGTAATGTAGAGCAGTAGAACCATATGGACATGATCTGTATACTGTAGTTTGTGCCTGGCTTCAACACACTGCTTCCAAGTAAGATAGGATTTATAACCATAATGAAATAGATGAGATGTGTATATGACACAGGGGAGTGGGACTTGTAATAGGAGGAGGACAGGAAACATTTTTTGGGATGCAGATCTTCCTTATAGTGGCATATACTGTATTTAAGCTGCCAACACTGCAGGAGTCAATATGGTTAGGCAGTATATCCATATTAACTCCTACAGTCCTTGAAGGCCAGAAAATTCCTTACAGCATCTATTAGGTGGCAGACCTCTTAGCTTGAATCACAAAACTAGTTAAAGGAACATTTGCACGTAAAAAAAGAACTGGTGTTTTATGCACTTAAGTACCCTGTCAACACCTGTATGTGTGGTGATGTGGTTACCAGTGGGACAAGGCTGTGGAAGCAATCAGTGAATGCATGGTTCTATACCTGTAAGATACATTAACCCACCAGCTGTGCAATATGTTCAAACATCAGGGATGCAGGTTCTTTTCTCAGTAGTAGAAGGGTCAACTCAGCCTTTCATCCTTCGGAGGTACCGTAAAATCTCAGGTATAATACGCACCTGTGTATAATACGCAGGTGTTTATTATACCCAAGATTTAGGGGAAAACAAGAGTGCCTATGTATAATACGCACCCTTGTTTTCCCCTTACTAACAAAAAAAAAAAAAAGTTAGAGCTTCCAGCTCCCTCTCTCTCCCTGCGAGATCCGGTGATAAAGTAAGACTTACTTTTTGAGGCTGTTATTGTGTACCGGTATCTGAAAAAAGATCCCTCTCTCTCATCTTCCCTACGAGCGGCACGATTGCATCTGCCGCCCGCTTCCTTCAATCGGTTTTCAGGACCTTCCTCCTATGGTATTGCCCTGTGAGGATCTCAAGGTCCTGAAAGCCAATTTGAAGGAAGCGGGCGGCAGATGCAAGCGTGCCGCCCGCAGGGAGATGGGAGAGAGGGATCTTTTTTCAGATACCGGTACACCCTAACAATATTGAAGTACAGCTTCAAAAAGTAAGTTTTACTTTATCACCAGATCGCGCAGGGAGAGAGAGGGAGCAGGAAGCGCTAACTTTTTTTTTTTTTTTAAAGTCTTAAAAAAACTCTCTGGTAAAATACGCACCCCCCACTTCACATAAGGTGAAGAGGGGTAAAATTGTGCGTATTATACCCGAGATTTTACGGTAGATAAAATGAGTGCCATTAAATTGGGCAATAATCAGCTATTTCCCGGGACATTAGAAAATTAGAGACAATATATCACTGTTCCCGTGACTTTCTGTCAATCTGGCTTGATTTGCCTGTGCATTGGTGGAGACTGATTGGCCCGCCCAGGATGTGCCGTTATATGCTGGAGCTTGGGCACTTGTCAGTTGCCCTTTCGTGGTGTTCCTGTTGCTGCGCCTTGTTGCTGTATTCCTGTGTCTCCTGTGTACCGACCCGGATAGTCTGACTCTTCTCCTGCTTCTGCTCCGTGATTTGACCTGGCTCTGGCTGACGACCCTGCTCCGTGACTCGACCCGGTTCTGGCTGATGACCCTGCTCCGTGACTCGACCCGGTTCTGGCTGACGACCCTGCTCCGTGATTCGTTCCGGTCCTGCCTGCTGTTCCAGTAGTCGTTCCGGTCCTGCCTGCTGTTCCGGTTGCCGTTCCGGCCTGCCTGCTGTTCCAGTTACAGTTCCGTTCCTGCCTGCTGTTCCGGTTGCCGTACCGGTCTACCTGCTGTTCCAGTACCGTTCCGGTCCTGCCTGCTGTTCCGGTGTCCCGGCATCTCTCCGGTCTCTCCGGCGACATTCTGAACTGTTTAGCGACTCACTGTTCCTCTCATTAGTCAATAGCTGTAGCCTGAGGTTGCTTTGCCTTCTGCTGGTTGCCTAGGTGCTCGCTCCGGTGCAGAACCACTTAACCCTTGCAGTGCCTGTAGTCTCCGGTCTAGTGCCTCCGATATATCGTGCCAAGCATACGTTTACTGACTTGAGCCTTTACTCTGAGTGCTTCTGTGTGTCTCTCATTCACCCTTAGAGCCTTGTCTACTCCATGCTCGTATTCTGGTAGCCTGTTCGCTCCCACTGCGATATTTGGTACGGCACCAGAGCGGTGTTCGGGCCCTGGCCCACAAACGCTGAAGTTACATTTCCCATTGCACTTCAGAGGGCGCCGGCTCTATTACAGCTTGTGCATTAACGATCAGATATAGCACCCAAGGGGTGTCAGGGCACTATCCATTTGGCACACGCAAGGTTACTACCTTCCCAGTTAAGGGCGATCTTGGTTCTTATCACTACAGCATTGGCAAGAGCATTCCTCTGTAGCCCACGGTGGTGGTATCGGCTCAGCTCTGGACATAAGGGCGCCTTCCTTACCAACTTGAGAGTGTATTCAGTGCAGTCATTTAATTCTATCCAGCTATTGAGAGACTGTGTTCCAGAGACTGCTATTTATCCTGGGCGTTGGCCAATCTTGTTTATATATCTCCTATTGCACTTGTTAACCCTTTGGGAGAATATTCCCTATCCATACATTGCACCTGTTAACCCTTTGGGGGAGCATTCCCTATCCATACATAGCACCTGTCACTATCATTGTGTGCATTCACTTTGTCAGTATTGCTATTACTGCTATTCCTGTACTGGCCCTTAGGGGCGTTGTTTTATTCTCAATAAAACTGTGTTTTTACTTCATATCCTGGTCTGAGTGTCAGAAAACCGTAACACAATATCAATGTATTCTTCCTTGTAAAATACTTATATTATTATTATGGCTACTAGTGGGACAAGGATGGATTGCTAGACAGTGTATGTGTGGTTCTGTGACTACCAGTGGACACTGGAAAAGGCTGGGTGTGATTTTCTGGCTACGAGTGGGCAATGGAACAAGTCTGGGATGTCAGAAAGGGCATGTGTGAGTCTGTGACTACAAGTGGACAGTGGAACATCCTTGGGAAGCAGCCATGTATGAGTGTATGCCAAAGGATTGTCCAACTAATTTCAAAGTAATGTATTGGACACCCCTGGGGCACGCATTTGTTGTTGGGGGGGGCATCAGGACCCTTCCTGATACTGGTCACTTACACAATTGTGTAAGCGATTAATAATAGTGACTGGAAGACACTTAGGGCTTGATTCAACGTGAGCCAGTAAAACCCACGGTAGGGCAAAAATGAACACGGAATGGTACAAACACAATGGTACAGTCGGAATTCAATTGCCCTACCAACATGAACCACCATGAACATTGGGTCACAAGTCAGGTTCTGTAGGCCAGTGTTCGTTGTGGTGTTTTTAGTCCCATAACCCATGCTAAATAGTGTGAAAAACGGCATCATCAAAGGAAACCAGCTAACGTTCTGTTTTTGACACAGCCAAACACTAAGCCTGAGCTACAAACACAGTGACCAACCCAAACACTAACCCTCCCCTTGGCCCCACACTACCCCTAACATTAACATAAAGTATACCAATACTAGACCTAACACTATCCTATCACCCATAGCTGGATCACTTACCTGGCAATCTGATGTCCAGCGAGGTCTTCTGCACCCTGAACTTCGTCTTTAATTCTTCTTCTGTAAGTTTCTATCTTTTTCATCTATCATGTTCTTCTTTCTTCTTCTTCTTCATCTGTCATCTTTGTCTTCACCTGTCATCTTCTTTTCTTTATCTGTGCTCATCTTCAGTTCTCTTCTTTAAACATAACGTTGCCCTTGTTAAAACAAAAATTGTTATTAAAATCAAATCTGTCCGATCCCAACTGTGGGACATTTGAATAGGGACTGCCTTTAATATAGCCATCCTTGTTCAAAATGGCTCTCACACTCCCAATGGCTGTGATATGAAGTTATGCAGGGAACGAAACGTGCCGTGCAGTAACCACACCTCCCAGCCAATTAGCTTTAGCTGGAAGGATGACTAAATGTGCTAGAAGGTGATTGGTTGAGAGGTGAGGTTACTGCGGGGCATGTTCTGTGCCCTGAATAGCCCCATATCCCAGCCAGTGGGAGCATGAGAACCATTTTGAACAGGGACTGGCCATATAAAGCAGTCCATATTAAAATTTTCCTCAGTTAGGATCGGGCAACAGCCCAAAAGGTAAAAGGAGGGGTTATCTTTCTGCCGCCAGCAGCAGCATAACTTTGAAGACAGGTTTATTTTGAATAATATTTTGTTTTACAGGGGCAACACTATATTTAAAGAAGAAGCCTAAAGAAGAGCACAGATAAAGAAAAGAGAAAAGAAGATGAAGAAGATAGAAGCTTACAGAAGAAGAATTGAAGAGGAAGATCAGGGTTCAGAAGACACCGCTGAACATCAGATTTACAGGAATGTGTTTATTTTAATTGTATGGTGGTACTTTGGATGTATTTATATCTGGCTTAGGGCCCCATATCAGTACATTATTATTATTCTTTATTTATATAGCGGCAACTAATTCCGCACTGTACAATTGGGAATAGACATACAGAGGTAATAAATAGTACAATCAGATGTGGAAAAACAGAAGGATCAGAGGGCTTTGCTCGTGAGAGCTTACAGTTTACAGTCAAGGGTCACTAGTGTAGCGATCCCTACTTTTGCATTTTTTGCTTACTTTTTTTTCACTTCACTTACAGAACAGGATATTTTCTCTCTACAGAGGGACTTCCATACAATGTCAGATTGGGCAAACATGTGGAATATGAAGTTTAATGTGGGGAAGTGTAAAGTCATGCATTTGGGAGGAAACAATCCCAAGGCTACTTATAAACTTAATGGAATAATTTTAGGTGACTCGTTGCTAGAAAAAGACCTGGGTATCCTTGTCAACTACAAACTTGGAAACAGTGACCAGTGTCAAACAGCAGTAGCAAAGGCAAACAAAGTCCTGTCTTGCATAAAAAGAGGTATTGAAGCAAGAGTGGATAACATTATTTTGCCATTATACAAATCATTGGTAAGACCTCACCTTGAGTATGCAGTGCAATTTTGGGCACCGGTTCTGAAAAAGGATATACTAGAACTAGAGAGGGTACAGCGGAGAGCAACAAAATTAATTAAGGGAATGGAGGACTTGACATATGAGGAACGACTAAAAATACTTGGTTTATTTACTCTAGAGAAAAGACGACTAAGAGGAGACCTTATCACATTGTACAAGTATATGAGAGGTCAATACAAGGATCTCTGTGGTGAGTTATTTATTCCAAGGCCTGATCAGGTGACCAGGGGACACCCCCTTGAGATTAGAGGAAAGGAGGTTTAAACTTCAGCAGAGGAAGGGTTTTTTTACGGTAAGGTCTGTCAAATTGTGGAATTCATTGCCCAGGGAGGTAGTTATGGCAGATACAATGGATACATTTAAGAGAAGATTAGATACATTTCTTCAAAAGGGAACATACAGAGTTATACTGTTTATCAGTAGGCTGATCAGGAAGGTCTGATAAAGACTAATTTAATTGGTAGCAGGAAAGCTATAAAATTCTCAGTTACTGAGGTATGAGGCGAAGGTTGAACTTGATGGACTTGTGTCTTTTTTCAACCTAATTTACTATGTTACTATGTTACACGTCGGTGGATAAGCACACGTTAGGGGACTCAACTCAATTTTCTAGCCAGAAATGTTTTGCGATAACAGTGAGTCACTTAACGCATATTACTAGCCACCACATGTAATTGAATGGCATTTTGATGCACTTTGTCATTGCATCCATTGGGTATAAATGTAGCGCCCAAAGTGTTCAGTAGTGTGTCACAGCACAGGTACCTGACTGTGACTTGAAATTACTGAAAGTGCTTTTTTTTTTTTTTTTTTTTTTTCCGCTGCCCTTAATGCTTTCCTTCTGGCATTACCCAAAGTTCTGACTTAAATAGGAGGACTATGGAACCTGCAGTGTCATTGCTGATCTCAGAAATGATGCAAGTAGGCCTTCCTCCTCCTCCCACTATACCTGTAAGTTCAAGGAAACAGTAAAATTAACTTACCGATATTTTATTCTCTTCTGTGTCCCTTCCACGACATTAACATATGGGTATTGTATCCGCCTCTCAGCTGTGTAGGACCAATTGCTTAATAGTTTAAAAATGAAGTCTCGCGTTACGTTAAGTTAGTCCACTTTTGTCCAAACTGAAAAATACAATCAGAGAAATAGAGGGTAGGGTATGCCGTGGAAGGGACACAGAAGAAAAGAAAATATCGAAAAGTAAATTTTACTGTTTGTTCTGTGTCCCCTGTCCACAGCATTAAAATATGAGATGTACAAAAGCAGTGTCCCTTACGGAGGGTCATAAACAGATAAATTAGCATTATAATAATAAGCATACTATCTTACTCAGGTCGCGTTAATAGCTTCAAGGAGTTGTCTCATAAATTTTGCCTGGGTCGATGCTTGAACATCTAACTGATAATGCCTGATAAAGGTTGAAATAGATGACCAAGTGGCTGCTTTGCATATATCCTCTATAGAGGTCTCTGATTTGGCTTCCCAAGAGGTTGCAATAGCTCTAATGGAATAAGCTTTAACAATTTTAGGAAGCACTGCTCCTGATTCTGCATAGGCTACTTTGATACACTCTGAAATCCATCTTGAAATGGATGCATTAGATGCCGTTTTTTCTTTAAATTTTCCGAAAAAGTGAACAAAAAGGTTTTATGAATCTCTGAAATCCCTTGTTCTTGATAAGTAACAGGAGATGCATCTCACTACATCTAAATTATGCAACGTTCTTTCCTTATTATTAGTAGGGTTAGCACAAAAGGATGGCAACACAATTTCTTGATTGATGTGAAAGGAAGATGCTACCTTTGGCCTGAAAGATGGCTCAGTTCTCAGGACAATCTTATCCTGATGTATCACCATATATGGAGATGTGATTGATAAAGCCTGGATTTCATTAACTCTGTTGGCCGAGGTGATAACCGTCAGAAAAACAGTTTTTAATGTTAAAACCTTTAAGGATATGTCCTGAATTACATAGTAACATAGTAGATAAGGCTGAAAAAAGACATGCGGAGCAATTTCCAATGTAGTCCCAAGTGTGTGTGTGTGTGGGGGGGGGAACTATTCCTTCCTGACTCCAACTGGTAGTCAAATAGTTCCCCAGATGAATATCCTATTTGCTTTGAAGCCATCTGTCATAATTGTCAATATTGTTCTATGCTAGATAGGCATACATTGCTGTTTTGAATGCAGTTACATTATCTGCAAGCACAACATCCCGAGGCAAAGAATTCCATAGCCTTACCGCCCTTACTGTAAAGAATCCCTGCCTGTGTTTTAGTCTAAAGCGCCTTTCCTCAAGTCTTAATGGATGACCTCTTGTTCTTAGATCAGCTCTTTGCATAAATAATTCATTGGATAGTTCTTTGTATTGACCTTGAATGTATTTGTAAATGGTAATCATAACACCCCTTAGACGTCTCTTTTCTAATGTAAACAAACCCAGTTTGGCTAGTCTCTCTTTGTAACTCAGATCCTCCAATCCCTTTATCAGTTTTGTTGCACGTCTCTGCACTTTTTCCAGTTCAGTGATGTCTTTTTTTAGAACAGGCGCCCAAAATTGTACCCCATATTCTAGATGAGGCCTAACCAAGGATTTATACAGAGGTAGGATAATATTAGCATCCCTTGCTTCTACACCTCTTTTTATGCAGGCTAGTACTCTATTTGCTCTTGCAGCAGCTGAGTGACTCTGCACACTGCTGTGAAGTCTATTGTCTATTAGTACGCCTAAATCTTTCTCTAATGAGGATTTCCCAAGTTGTTTCCCATTTAGAGTATATGTAGCAAGTTTGTTTCTACAACCCAAATGCATAACCTTACATTTATCTACATTAAATGTCATCTGCCACTTTTCTGCCCATTCACTTAGTTTATCTAAATCCTTCTGTAGGGAAAAAACATCCAGCTCTGTATGTATTTCCTTACATAGCTTAGTGTCATCAGCAAAGATTGAGATGCTACTTTCAATTCCCACTTCTAGATCATTAATAAACAAATTAAAAAGCATTGGGCCCAGGACTGAACCCTGCGGCACCCCACTTATAACCCTAGACCAATTTGAAAAAGTTCCATTTACAACAACTCTCTGCCATCTATCATTTAACCAGTTCTCAATCCATGTACAGATAACACCGCCCAAACCGAAGCCTTTTAATTTATGCAGTAACCTGTTGTGAGGCACTGTGTTTGAACTGGTTCAAACTTAGCAGATGTGGCCAATTGATTTAGGACAATGTTAAAGACCCATGGAGGGATGACATCTCTTATTCGAGGTCTCGTCTTAACAATTGAGTTCATTAATCTTTTGATTAAATCATCCTCTGCAAAGTTAATTGCCAATATAGGTGAAATTGCACAAAGTTGACCTTTAAGGAAGTAGGCCTAAGTCCCTTGTCATAACCTTCCTGCAGGAACGGTAAAATATATGGTGCAGTAATTGAAGATCTGTAAATTTTGTTGTCTCTGCACTAAGTATTGAATGTTCTCCAGATCTTATAGTATATCTCTGTGGTGGATGTTTTCCTTCCTACCATGATAGTGTCAATTATTGGTTTTGAAAGTCCCCTAAGTGAGAGTGACTGTCTTTCAGCTGCCAGGCCTTCAATTTGAAGAAATTCGGGTTTTGATGATATATGGACCCCTGAAGTAACAGATCCTGCCAATTTGGTAATGTCAATGGTTTGTCTATTGACATGTTTATCAGATCCGCATAACACACGCTTCTTGGCTGTGCTGGAGCTATCACTATGATGCCTTAGTTGTCTCTTCTTATCTTTCTTAGGACCTCTGCCATCAATGGAATTGGAGGGAAGATGTAAGCTACCTGATGGCCCCATAGGAAGCTCAGGGCATCCTGACCCACTGCTTCCTTTTCCTTCCATCTGGAGAAATATTTCCTGCACTGGGTGTTGGACCTTGATGCCATGAGGTCTATCTCTGGCCTTCCCCATATCTGGGTTATTTGACAGAAAATTTCTGGATTAAGGGCCCGCTCTCCTTGGTTCAGATTGTTTCAGCTCAGAAAGTCTGTCTGGATGTTCCAGGCCCCTGGCACATGGACAGCTGTAATGTTCTTCAGATTTTCTTCTGCCCATCTTAATATAATTTCTGCCTCCAGAAAAATCTTCTGCTTTTTGATATAGAACCATTGTCATGTTCTCTGAATAGACCCTGACTGGTTTCCCCAGTAATTCCTCTTTGAATCTGACTAAGGTTTTCCTCACTGCTCTGAGCTCTAATATGTTGAAGTGTAGAGTCTTCTCTTCTGTTGACCATCTGCCCTGGACTGGATGTCAGTTCCACACCCCTCCCCTGCTGGCTGGCATCTGTTGTCGGATCTTCCCATAAGACTGGTTTCAGTGATATTCCCTTTGATAAGTTCGACCTTTTCTTCCACCATAGTAATTACCTTCTTATCTTGGTTGGTAGCATAATCCGTTGTGAGGCATCCTTGTAATTCTTGTTCCAGTTGTTCACAAAGTGGATTTGGATGCTCCTCATTTGAAACCTTGCCCATGGTAAAACTTGGACAGTAGAGGGTAAAACTCCTACGAGCTGCATGAAATCCTGAGATGTATGCATCTTCTGAGAACTGAACTTCATAACATTCTGAATGACTGTTCTCTGTTTGTCATTTGATAGAGATGCCTTTCTTTGGTAGTGTCTATGTTGATTCCTAAGAACACCAAATTTTGTAATGGAGTTGTCTTTCTGAAAATTTATAAGCCAGCCTAGCCTTTGGAGATGGCTTGTGGTTTATGACGTGTCACTTTCCGCCTGCTGTTTTGATTCCATTATAATTAGAAGATCGTCCAGATAAGGTATTACGGTTATTCTCTTCTCCCTCAGGTGTTCTAAGCCTGCTGCCAGGATCTTTGTTAATACTCGTAGTGCAACTGACAGACCGAATGGAAGTGCAGTGAACTGAAAATTATTTTCTTTTATTTCGAATCTTAGAAATTTTTGATGAATTGATTTTATTGGAATTTGATGATATGCGTCCATCAAGTCCACAGTCATTAGAAAGGCCTTCATAGGAATTGAATTGATTAGCGATGTTACACTTTCTATTTTGAATGCTCTGTATTGTAGAAACGCATTCAGGTTCTTTAAGTCCAGAATGGGTCTGTAACCCCCGAACAACTTCGGGACTATGAACAGAGCTGAATATATTCCTGTTCTTCTTTGATGTGCTGGAACCTCTTCTATTACTTGCTTGTGTTTTAATGTCTGCATTATGTTCATTATGCCTTCTGAAGGTCTTTTGGTATTTCCGATGTTCTGAAAGAGTTCTTGTGAAGGATCTTGTTAAATGTCAGCAGGTACCCTGTCTCCAAAACCCTTAATACCCAGTGGTTCTCTACTGAATCCCGCCATGCTGGCAGGAACTCCTGCAGACGACCCCCAACAGGGATCAAAGGCAGGGCCCGCTGACCTTCAAAGATACTCCTTCTTATAGTGACCTCTTCCTGAATATTCTTTTTTGAAGGTTCCTCTCTGGGTTGGCAAAATAGATGGCTTTCTTTGTTCAAAAGGCCTGTTAGGTTGATATTTCTTCGTTTCCCTGAAATTCTGCCTAAACTGTTGGTAGAGTTTCTTCTTTCTTGGGGTAGGAAGGTACTTTCCCCTCCTGTCATATTCTTTATTAATTCTTCCAAATGATGACCAAATAACAGAGAACCTTCAAAAGGTAAGGTGACTAATTTATCTTTAGAGGAAGGGTCTGCTCCACAAGATTTCAGCCATAAAGCTCTCCTGGAGGTGACTGAAACCGAGATGTTAACTTGATCACATCTAGTGCCTCATCACAGGCGAAGCTCACTGCTTCCTTAATGACCGAAATCTCTTTCAGAAGCTTAAGTCTGGATACAGCTGATTCTATTTTTTCCTCCAATTTAGTTAGCCAGATTCTGATGGTTCTGGATATGCAAGCCATAGCCGTGGCTGCTTTAAGATTTTGGCCCAAAATAGCAAATTGTTTCTTCAGAGCCCCTTCCATCTTCCTTTCCATGCTGTCTCTTAAAGAAGATCCACCCTCCATGGGAATAGTGGTACGCTTGGCCAGTTGTGCTATAGCTGCATCTATTTTGGGTGGGTTAACCCAGTCTTGTACTACTTCTTTCATGAAGGGACACATTTTTAAAAATTTTCTTGACATAGCCACCCTTTTGTCTCCCTTCCTCCATTCTGACTTGATGGTATCTGACACTGAATGGTGACTAGAAAATACTAGTACTTCTTATTTCCCACAAACGCAGTGTCTAAAACATCTAATTGCTTTGGGTTATCTGTTAAACCCAAAGATTTACTCATTGCCTTTAACAAGGGTCGTTAAGGGATTAAAAACTACATACACTTTATTACAATTTTATTAAAACAAAACCATATCCTAACCGTCCTATCTCAATAAATAAATAATAAAGAAGGGGAGACTGCAGCTTTATTATACAATTAAAACTACTTTGGAGTTTCAAAATAACATAAATAAGAGGTGTCCAAATGATTTATCTTGTGGGCCACATGATAAGGAAAACAAATGTGAGGGTTGCATGACATTTTGGATAACCGTGGTGAATTAGAACATGTTAACTATTCAAAAATATTGTAATTTTTTTTTTGTTTTTGTAGTAGTACAGAAGCAGTACAGAAACAGTTCAATCAACATTTTTGTGTTACAGCTTTAATGCTGATCCATGATAAGTGGTGATCAAGTCAATGAAAAGTCAGGTATTTTATAACCTGAACTGTTTTTAAAAACTGTACTGCCTCATTTATATATTGGGTATACCTCCAGAGTGTCCTTTTTGTTTTTTGGACGGACAGCCCCAAATGCCTATGTCTCTTGTTAACCCTTTGTTGCAGTTAGGCTCTTTTATTTTGAGCAGTAAATATGATAATGGATTAGACTTGAAAGATAAACGTTCCACTCCATTAAAACATATTCTATTGTTTGCATATTTTATTATAATTTACTGCTGTGATATCTCTTTAAACCTGGCTACCTGAGTTTGCCTTGCGAACATGGCGGAGTCCGGTGGAGGGGAATTTATCTTGATCCGGCAAAGCAGGTGAGAAATGCAGAATTTTGCGAAAACTGCGCTGTTCACAAGTGTTTATTTACTCATCAGATTTTACTTTAGGTAGTTTCAACGCCTTGGCCGTCTCGTTAATAATATCGGGCTGCGGTTGACACATGATGGGGAATGCAGTGTTTATGAAAAATGAAACTCCGTGGATCCGTCAGTGCTGTAGGCCCTAGAAAGGGGCGTGTTGACTTTTAACACAAACCATATGGTACACCTCCAAACCAAAACAAATATTTTACCATTTGATTTCATTTAACTTTCCTTATTTTAAAAACGATAAGACCTCAGTCACGTAGACTGTACAATATTAAAAGTTACAAGCTCACTAGTGGAATGCCTCACATCAGTGTTTTGTGATTTAAATGTATTTCAGTGCACATGATGTTTGTATTTAAAATATTTCTATCCATTAATTTTAGTTTATACATTTGTATAGAAACATTTTCTTGTAATCTCACTGGATGTTGCATTCATGTCAAGTTAACCCATAATACTGAGGGTACGTGGTCTTTATATATTTTTTTCGTGGACTGGTCTTTGCATTGAAATAAAGTTTCCCAGTTAGAATGTTGCTGGCTATATGGACATTGTTTAAGTATACAAATCTTCACTAACTGTGCTTTTGTTTTATTATGACTGTGCATGTGGTGATGCCATGTGGATCAACTAGTTACTGTCATTTTGACAGATGGAAATGTATTCATTTGAGGAGATCCTGAACGCTAGCACGTTTGCTAATGTGTGATGTTGACTTTGAGATCCTATTCCTAACTACATCTACTGTCACTGGGCTGGCGATGACTACAGGGAGATAAGTTACAGTTTTTGCTGGAGATTATAAATCAGTGTTTTATAATGAAAATAGCATGTGTAATGTTTCCTTCATGAAAATAATGGTGCTTCTATACAGAGTAGAGTAAAAGGATGAGCTACAGTTAAAGCATACCTGGGAACTCTCAGGGTTTTGGCCCAAATCTCAGGGTGAAGAGCCAAAATCTCAGGTTGAGAGAGTTCAGTGCTACCTGTTATATATTCTGCTCCAGTTAAATGCTTCTTTAGTCTCTAAACTGGTGCCACTTGTACCAGAAAGGCAGAGGGAGAAGTCCTGCTTGATTTGTGTGTGTTCATGAAGTGATATCTGTAAGTTGTTGTATATTAATGGCTCTGTGAATGCTGATTGGAGCAACTCTCGATTACAGCGATGAGGGATATATCACGGATAATTTATATTTTGGGACATTTAAGGGTTAATATTTACACAATCTCAGGGTCAGCTCATTTTGAAAGTTCCCAGGTATGAGTTAAAGCATACAAATAATAAGGGAAAAATAATTTACAGTTATTTATCTCATGTAATAAAAATAGGAACGCAATGTTATACTTTTGAGAACTTTAACACTAGGAGGGGGGAGATGATGAGGGATATAGAAAATGTTGACCTCTTATGCTTTTGAGTAATATGTCACATCCAAAAAAGGTTAACTCTCTCTTTAAATGTCAATAATTCCAGAACATGTGGGCACAAACTTTGTTTCAGCCTCAAACTTTTCAATTGTTGTGTAACATACCTTTTTAAGAGTATAGACGGGGAGGGCTGGCAACTTGTGGCCTGAGGGGCAAATACAATCTACTGGCCTGTTTCTTCAGTTGCTCCAGCCCAGTGTCCCAGCCCATCCCCTTTAGTTACTTTTACTATTTGTGGAAGGGGCTAACGGAGCCAACGAAATCGGATGACTCGAGAAGACCTAGGAGATATGACTAGATGAATTTGGCATAACCTCGGTCCCTAATGGACCCAGGCCCGAGGACGTAAAAGCCGGCCTGATTAGAGGGCCGGCTTGGATTGATTAGAGAATTGCTTAAGGGAAGGAAGGAGGGTGACCGCAAACGGATGCCAGGTAGGAAGCTGCGGAGACCATTTTGAAGGTTCCTCCCGCCCCTCCCACAAATGCAGGCATAGCCTGCTTACTTGTGGAAGGGACTAACGGAGCCAACGAAATCGGATGACTCGAGAAGACCTAGGAGATATGACTAGATGAATTTGGCATAACCTCGGTCCCTAATGGACCCAGGCCCGAAGACATAAAAGCCGGCCTGATTAGAGGCCAAAAATAGGACGAGACAAAATGCTTTAAATACTTTATTAACATTTACTGAGACAAGGAAGAGAGGGCAAGACGAATTTCTTCATTAGGATTCGGAATGTACCTAATGTAACATTGCGACCTCCATCTTCCCAGTTTCTGAATAATGTGCCGGGGTGTGTTGTTACGCGAGGCGGCGCCAATGCGGAATGAATGGCCAGAATAAGATTCTGGATCAACGCCTGCGTGAAAAAGTGAGATGCGGACTAGCCTCGTAAGATGATAGTGGACCGTTAGGAGTAGATATCACGGTGCCCGTGATTTGCTGCAGTTACTTGTCTGTCACCAGTAGGGGGCTTCTATTGGCTGTCTGCAGATAGCCCGCCTCTTATTGACTATTTAAACCTGGATTGGGCACCCTTTGAGTGCCCTTTCGTGTTGTTTCTGACCTTCTTGCTATCACTATGCTAGTGATAGCTGGGCCTCTGTTCCAGTGTTCCTGAGTTCCTGATCTCATGTGTTCCTGAGTTCCTGATCTCTACTGTTCCAGTGTTTCCTGCATGCTGAAGTACTTCCAGTCCTGGTTCCGGCCTAGTCTCTGGTGTTGCAGTTCCTGCTGTACTTCTCTGCTGTTTTCTGACCTGACTGATCGTTGCTGGTTCCTGTCATCTCATCACCTGTCTTCAGTATCCTGGCGACCTTCTGCCTGGTCGCGTTGGTGACATTGCTACAATTCCGTGTTGGTCCCAGCGTGCGGACGCTGGTTTGCTCCTAAGCCTTGCGGCTATACAAACTCGCTTGTTACACCAGTGTGCGGTCACTGGTTTGCTCCAAAGCCTTTCAGCTATACAAATCTGTGTTGGTCCCAGCGTGCGGACGCTGGTTTGCTCCTAAGCCTTGCGGCTATACAAACTCGCTTGTTACACCAGTGTGCGGTCACTGGTTTGCTCCAAAGCCTATCAGCTATACAAATCTGTGTTGGTCCCAGCGTGCGGACGCTGGTTTGCTCCTAGCCTTGCGGCTATACAAACTCACTTGTTACACCAGTGTGCGGTCACTGGTTTGCTCCAAAGCCTATCAGCTCTACAAATCTGTGTTGGCCCCAGCGTGCGGACGCTGGTTTGCTCCTAAGCCTTGCGGCTATACAAACTCACTTGTTACACCAGTGTGCGGTCACTGGTTTGCTCCAAAGCCTATCGGCTATACAATTTTGTGTTGGTCCCAGCGTGCGGACGCTGGTTTGCTCCTAAGCCTTGCGGCTATACTACTCGCTTGTTACTCCAGTGTGCGGTCACTGGTTTGCTCGCTAAGCCTAACGGCTATACTATTCAGTGTTGTTTCCAGCGTGCGGACGCTGGTTTGCTCCAAAGCCTTGCTGCTTAACGATTCTGCTAATTTGCCAGTTCCATCTGACTGCTGCTATTATCTCTGGGCTGCCCTGCCCGGTATTGGTAAGGCCGGTAGAACCTTTTGCCACATTCCATCTGAGGTTGCCTTACCCGGTATTGGCAGGGCCGGTAGAGCCTACATTGTGTATCTATTGAGGCTGCCTTGCCCGGTAATTTGGTAAGGCCGGTAAAACCGTTATGCTATTCCATCTGCAGGTTGCCTTACCCGGTACTGGCAAGGCCGGTAGAGCCTAAAGACTGTCCTGTCCGGTATATTGACAGGACCGGTAGAGTCTGCCTTCTGTCTGTGCTATATTCTGTATATATATATATGTATGTTATTGCCATCCTAAGTTATCATTTATTATTTCAATAAAATTGATTTTTTTTTACCTAAAACTTGTGTCTGAGAGTCATAATAAACCGTGACAGTACGAAAGGGCCATGACCTCAGACAGCAAGGGTGAAGGTAACGCACAGAATATCCATTGGAGGATGGATGTGCTCGAGCAACGTTTGGATCAGTTGGCAGTTGCAATTCAAACGATCCTTGAACGCACGGTATCTGCTGACCAATCTAGCTCTAGCCCGGTGGTCTCGCCAAGTCAGACACCGGAAAGTGATACCAGACCCCTAGGGGGTACTGTTAAAGGGTTAACGGCTTCTGCACCCTTGCCGCTAAGATATGATGGTGACCCTAGTCTCTGCAGAGGGTTCATCAATCAACTCGAAATCTTTATGGAATTGACGGCACACGCATTTCCCAATGATCGTAGTAAAGTGGGGTTCACGATATCACTGCTCACTGGCAGAGCATTGGCTTGGGCTAACCCCTTGTGGGAGAATGCTAAACCTTGTACTAAGAACTTTAGTGAATTTGTGCGTTCCTTTCGAAGAGTGTTTGAGCCTCCTGGTAGAACCACCTCTGCTGCCAAACGCCTTATGGAGATACAACAGGGCAGGCGTACAGTGGGCGACTATGCCATCGAATTCCGCACATTGGCAGCAGAGGTAGGTTGGAATAACGAGGCATTATTGGCAGCCTTCTCTCAAGGCCTGAATGACCACATTAAAGACGAAATCGCTGCTAAAGATCTACCTATTGATCTAGATGATTACATTGAGTATGTTATGATAATTGACTCCAGAATACGTGAGAGATCAATTGCCAGAGATCGTAAGTTACGGTCAAAAAATAATGAGCCTAGTAGCATGTTTTGCCCACCCATCCCTCCCTTGGCATTGAGGTCTAGTGAACCAGTACGGGAAACAAGTGAACCTATGGAAATAGGCTTCACTAGACTATCCAAGGCAGAGAGAATATATCGCAAAAAACAAGGGTTATGTTTATACTGCGGTAAAAAAGGGCACTTGCTAAATTCCTGTCCGGTACGTCCGGGAAACGCACACACCTAGGGTATCTTGGGGGACAGGCCCTAGGTGGTGTACAATCGTCCCCAGTGTCGGGCATAATGAAACCCACCATACAGGTGGTATTGTCTTGGGCACAACGCTCTGTGGAGGTTTTGGCCTTGGTTGACTCCGGTGCAGCAGGGTATTTTATGGATAATACCTTTGCTGAATTGCACGGAGTTCCACGCATTGAAAGAGAAAACCCCTTGACTATTGAAGCGATTGATGGTAGACCCTTAGAACCGCCTCAGGTTATATTTGAAACTATGCCATTGTCTATGACTATTGGGGCACTTCACAGAGAAGAGCAGCAGTTTCAACTGATTAATTCCCCGCACCATGCGGTGATATTGGGATTTCCGTGGTTACAGTTACATAACCCACAATTCAATTGGAAAAATTGTGAAATTGCTGCTTGGTCCCAGTTTTGTATGGACAAGTGCGTCATCCAGCCTATTAAGGTCATGTGCACCTCCTCTGCTATGCCGGATGTGTACCAACAGTTTGGCGATGTTTTTAGCAAAGGAGAGGCTAGTATGCTACCCCAGCATAGACCTTATGATTGTTGCATTGAATTGCAGCCTGGTGCAGTACCTCCGAAAGGACGCACTTATCCATTATCTTGTGATGAAAATAAGGCTATGGAGGATTACATTTCTGATGCCCTTGCTAGAGGGATCATACGTAAATCTACCTCTCCAGCTGGGGCTGGGTTCTTTTTTGTAAAAAAGAAAAATGGCGAATTAAGACCATGCATTGACTACCGGGGCTTGAATAAACTAATGGCAAAAAACGCATACCCAATACCACTCATCACCGAGCTTTTTGACAGGCTTAAGGGCGCTTCGATATTTACCAAGTTGGACCTACGGGCCGCTTACAATCTGGTTCGCATTCGAGCAGGTGATGAGTGGAAAACTGCCTTTAATACTCGAGCTGGGCACTACGAGTATCTAGTAATGCCTTTTGGGCTGTGTAATGCACCCGCAGTTTTCCAGGAACTGATAAATGATGTTCTGAGAGATATGTTACAGACATGTGTTGTGGTGTACCTCGACGATATACTGATTTACTCCCAAAACATGGCACAGCACATCAAAGATGTATCCGCAGTATTGCTACGACTCCGTGAGAACAAATTATTTTGTAAAATGGAAAAATGTGAGTTTCATAGAACCAGTGTGCCATTCTTGGGGTTCATAATTGGCAATGATGGCATTGCCATGGACAAAGAAAAGTTGTCAGCTGTCCTACAATGGCCAAAACCCAAGGGTCTTAAAGCCATACAGCGTTTCCTGGGTTTCGCTAATTATTATAGGAGGTTTATTAAGAACTTTTCTTCCATTGTCAAACCTCTGTCCGATCTTATGCATAAGGGTGCTAATCCTTCTTGTTGGCCGGTATCTGCTGAGAAAGCCTTTGAGAATTTGAAGCTGGCATTTGCTGCGGCTCCTGTGTTATCCCACCCCAATCCTTTACTTCCATTTACGTTAGAGGTTGATGCCTCAGATATTGGGGTCGGGGCAGTACTTTCGCAGCGACACGAGAAAGGTGGAACTCTCAGACCTTGTGGGTTTTTCTCTAAAAAGTTGACTGTCACTCAAAGCCACTATGAGATAGGTGACAGAGAATTATTGGCCATTATCCTTGCTCTTAAGGAATGGCGTCATTTGCTTGAAGGTACTAAGAATCCTGTCTTAATCCTAACAGATCATAAGAATCTGACCTATCTCTCGGAGGCCAAGAGATTGTCCTCTCGTCAGGCCAGGTGGGCACTGTTCCTGTCTCGATTTAATTTCATTGTATCATATTTACCAGGGTCAAAAAATATCAGGGCTGATGCACTGTCAAGACAATTTGAGGCCGACAGTGACAGAGTGGAAGCACCAGCTCCTATCATCCAACCTGATAGAATACTGGCTACTATACGCACGAGTATCACTTCTCCTCTAGGGGAGGAGATCCTGGCCTCTCAGGGGTCCGCTCCCCATGAAACCCCAGTGGGCAAATGTTTTGTCGCTGAATCATTTCGTACTAGGCTGCTCGAAACCTACCATTCCTCTAAGGCTGCGGGACATATTGGTAGAGACCAATTGTTATGGTCCCTTTCTCAGTTATTTTGGTGGTCTTCCATGAGAAACGATTGTGCCGAATTTACGAATGCCTGTGCCACCTGCGCCCGCGCTAAGACCCCGAGACATCTCCCTGTGGGCTTGCTTCAACCGGTGCCTAATGGCGAACGCCCCTGGTCTCATGTTTCCATTGATTTTATGGGAGAGTTGCCTATGTCGAAGGGGTACTCCTTTATATTCATGGTGGTGGACAGGTTTTCTAAAATGGCTCATTTCGTGCCCCTCCGTGGTCTTCCTTCAGCGAAGGAATTGGCAATGGTGTTCACCAGAGAAGTATTCCGGTTGCATGGAGTGCCTAGGGTACTGGTGTCTGACAGGGGGAGCCAGTTTGTGTCTAGATTTTGGAGGGCATTTTGCCAACAGATGGGCATACAGCTGTCCTTCTCCTCTGCCTACCATCCCCAGACCAATGGAGCCGCTGAACGAGCTAATCAGGGCTTGGAACAATTTCTCCGTTGTTTCGTTACTGACCATCATGATAATTGGTCCGACTTGTTGCCTTGGGCAGAGTTCGCCAGGAACTGTGCGGTCAATTCTTCATCTGGGAGCTCTCCGTTTCTGATTAATTATGGGTTCCAGCCCTGTTTGCTTCCAGACTCATTTCAGACGCAACAGATTCCAGCTCTGGATGAGCATATCGAGCAACTCCGTTCCACATGGGCACAAGTTCAGAGGGCACTTGGTCAGTCATTTCAGCGTCATCAGCGCCATGCTAATCGCAGAAGGCTTCCAGCGGTTTCCTTTCAGGTTGGGGATAGAGTATGGCTTTCCTCCAGAAATCTCAAGCTGCAGGTTCCGTCTAATAAGTTGGCTCCTCGGTTTATTGGTCCATACAGAGTTATTCGCAAAATTAACCCTGTCTCCTATGCACTAGACCTACCTGCATCCATGCGTATCCATAATGTGTTCCATGTGTCCCTTCTTAAGCCTCTGGTTTGCAATCGCTATACTACCACACCTGTGGTGCCAGGACCTGTTGAGGTCGAGGGCCAGGAGGAGTACGAGGTTCAGAGCATTATTGATTCCCGTAGGCTTAGAGGAAGGGTACAGTACCTGGTACATTGGAAAGGGTATGGTCCTGAGGATCGATCATGGGTGGATAGTACGGACCTTCATGCACCTAGGTTAACTAGGGCCTTTCATGCCAATTACCCGCAGAAACCTAAACCCTATTCTAGGAGAGGGGGTCTTTGAAAGGGGGGTACTATCACGGTGCCCGTGATTTGCTGCAGTTACTTGTCTGTCACCAGTAGGGGGCTTCTATTGGCTGTCTGCAGATAGCCCGCCTCTTATTGACTATTTGAACCTGGATTGGGCACCCTTTGAGTGCCCTTTCGTGTTGTTTCTGACCACCTTGCTATCACTATGCTAGTGATAGCTGGGCCTCTGTTCCAGTGTTCCTGAGTTCCTGATCTCATGTGTTCCTGAGTTCCTGATCTCTACTGTTCCAGTGTTTCCTGCATGCTGAAGTACTTCCAGTCCTGGTTCCGGCCTAGTCTCTGGTGTTGCAGTTCCTGCTGTACTTCTCTGCTGTTTTCTGACCTGACTGATCGTTGCTGGTTCCTGTCATCTCATCACCTGTCTTCAGTATCCTGGCGACCTTCTGCCTGGTCGCGTTGGTGACATTGCTACAATTCCGTGTTGGTCCCAGCGTGCGGACGCTGGTTTGCTCCTAAGCCTTGCGGCTATACAAACTCGCTTGTTACACCAGTGTGCGGTCACTGGTTTGCTCCAAAGCCTTTCAGCTATACAAATCTGTGTTGGTCCCAGCGTGCGGACGCTGGTTTGCTCCTAAGCCTTGCGGCTATACAAACTCGCTTGTTACACCAGTGTGCGGTCACTGGTTTGCTCCAAAGCCTATCAGCTATACAAATCTGTGTTGGTCCCAGCGTGCGGACGCTGGTTTGCTCCTAGCCTTGCGGCTATACAAACTCACTTGTTACACCAGTGTGCGGTCACTGGTTTGCTCCAAAGCCTATCAGCTCTACAAATCTGTGTTGGCCCCAGCGTGCGGACGCTGGTTTGCTCCTAAGCCTTGCGGCTATACAAACTCACTTGTTACACCAGTGTGCGGTCACTGGTTTGCTCCAAAGCCTATAGGCTATACAATTTTGTGTTGGTCCCAGCGTGCGGACGCTGGTTTGCTCCTAAGCCTTGCGGCTATACTACTCGCTTGTTACTCCAGTGTGCGGTCACTGGTTTGCTCGCTAAGCCTAACGGCTATACTATTCAGTGTTGTTTCCAGCGTGCGGACGCTGGTTTGCTCCAAAGCCTTGCTGCTTAACGATTCTGCTAATTTGCCAGTTCCATCTGACTGCTGCTATTATCTCTGGGCTGCCCTGCCCGGTATTGGTAAGGCCGGTAGAACCTTTTGCCACATTCCATCTGAGGTTGCCTTACCCGGTATTGGCAGGGCCGGTAGAGCCTACATTGTGTATCTATTGAGGCTGCCTTGCCCGGTAATTTGGTAAGGCCGGTAAAACCGTTATGCTATTCCATCTGCAGGTTGCCTTACCCGGTACTGGCAAGGCCGGTAGAGCCTAAAGACTGTCCTGTCCGGTATATTGACAGGACCGGTAGAGTCTGCCTTCTGTCTGTGCTATATTCTGTATATATATATATGTATGTTATTGCCATCCTAAGTTATCATTTATTATTTCAATAAAATTGATTTTTTTTTACCTAAAACTTGTGTCTGAGAGTCATAATAAACCGTGACAGTAGGGATAAGAGGACTGTTATCAGGATTGCCTTCGATAAGTGTACTAAGCCTAGATAGTGCTAGAACTGGGCAACATGAGTCTTGAGTGGGGTAGAATGGGATCCAGGTTCCTCTGCCAGATTGGTATGTCTTAGAGCGTCTGAGAAAAAATTTAAAACAATTCGGTAGGGAAGGTAAGTCTGCTTTAATTGGGAAGGCCGGTGAGTATGAGGTTTTCAGGAATTCCCCGGGTCTTAGAAAGCCATAAAAACCCATGCAAATTGCTGCTAACAGGACACTACTGATTTCAGCTTCAAATAAGTTGGATGAAATAATTTCGTAAAGTTTTCGGAAGAGAGGGCCCGAGATCGGCAATCTTGGCTTGGGTTGAGAATGAGAAATCTTCTCGAGGTCCTTGAAAAATAGTTTAGTTTGGTATACTGAAAATATGGAAGGGCGGCTAGGTTGGATAAAGGCAAGGTAATGACGAATACCCACCAGTTGGAGCTTAATGGAGTGAGGAGAAAGGTGGAGGGAATGATGGCAATAGGCTGCGAATTTTAGAATGTTAGAGGTCGAGTAATTGTGAGGAGACTTGCTCAATTGAAGAAACTTGGAAAATGAAGCCCAGGCTCTGGCATAGTTCTTCTTGGTGCGAGGGGCAAGGGCTAGGCTGATGATGGAATCAGCTGAAGCACTACTGGTTACTGCAGGGTAAGAAGATGGAAAGGCGGAGGCTTGGAAGGATGGTCGTGAGCTAGTGGTTTGAGATCGTGAAAAGACTGCAAATTAGAATGAAGAAGATCGTTTACTCGTTGTGACTTGGCTGAGGAAAGATGTGAGGCTGAGAATGTAAACTTAAATTGAAGGGAGAGCCAGGTAAGCCTCCTTAGAAAGGACATGATGAGAGGGGATGGGGACCTGCCTTTATTGACAGCTAGATAAGTATCTGGGTCGGGGGTAAAGAAAATCACGGGCTTCAGTGACCACCCACCGCCCCAACAACTAGCGGCTGCTACGATAGGAACTAATTCCATGCAGCAGTGCGAGCCGAAGAAGTGAGGGATGACTGAAGCCTCTGTGGGCCAGGCTTCTACTAACCAATATGACTCGAATGAAGCTGCGTAACCTGAATTTGTGGCGATGGAAAAAACTTCTATGCAAGGAGAGGAGGGAGTTTAAGGAAGGAATGACTTGCTGTTCCATGATTGGAGGAATTCGGCCCACATGGCTAGGTCCGACCTGGCTGACTCGTTGATGGTAATGGGTGAAGAATCTGAACTACCTGAAAGCAGAGAGAGAAGGAAGGAGATAAATGAGCGGCCTTGGGGAATAATGCGGGTAGCGAAATTGAGATAACCTAAAATTGACTGTAGGTCTGATCTAGAACAGGAAACTTTTGATGAGAAATCTTGGACTATGGTTTGGATGCGGGATACTTTATCTGGCGGGAGTCGGGCTTCCATGTTGTGGGAATCCAGGGTAATACCTAGAAATTCTAATTCTGTGGAGGGACCAACTGTTTTCTTGGCAGAGACGGGGATATTGAGTACCTGAAACAGATGAAGGAGGGACCTGAGGGCTGAAGGGTGGGTCTGAGCTTGTTCGATCAGTAAGAAATTGTCTAAGTAATGTAGCACCATTGGACATCTGCAGTGGTTCAAAAGCAGCCAGGCTAGCTCTTCGGCAAAGTAGTTGAATAATTTGGGGCTACTCTTAGAGCCGAACACCAGGCGGGTGGAGAAGTAGAATTTGTCCCGCCACCTGATGCCCTGCAGATGCCAATGGGAAGGATGAACTGGAATTAATTTGAAAGCATCCTCTATATCTAATTTGGACAGCCAGCAGTTAGGACCAGCCTGTTGGATGAGAGAGATAGCGTTCTCTATGCTGTGGTACTCCAAGGTAAATTCAGAGGAAGGGATGAGGGAGTTTAAGCTAGGAAAGGGTGAAGAGTGAGGGGCTGAAAAATCAATGATAAGTCTGACTTTTGAGGAGAATTTTCTGTAGGTTAAACCGATAGGGTTGGAGCGCCAAATTGGAAAGGGGGGAGACTGAAAGGGGCCCTGCATAAAACCTTTCTCAATTTCTTTGGAAATGAGGAGGTCGACTGTTAGAAGGTCAGCGAGGACAGATTGGAGGTTGGGACAATCTAGAGAATAGGATGGGAGGGTGAGAATACCTAAAATGAAACCGTTATGGAAGCCGTTAGAGAGAAATGAAGTGAGTACTTTGGGTGATTTGACAGAAAAAATTCCAGGAGACTTGAGTTAACGCTACCTAGTCATTTATTAGAACGGGAATATCGTGGACAAATGGAGCGAGCATGAGATTGGTGACAACAGGAGCACATATGGAGCATGCGACAATTGTGGAAAAAAACAACCTTGATCATTGAAATTATTGCATATAGGAAAGGAACCCATGTAATGAATGGTGCGGCCTAGCTTATCTACCGTGGGGCGAGACCTGGGAGTTGGGTGGTCGGAGGAGGGGTCTGATGGGGCTGGCGCTGGAGCTACGTTGGCTGAAGTGCTGGGCCAAGCTGCGGGACATAAGCTCAAATTGTGATTAGCTGACTGGCAAGAAGGGCAGACTGGGGTCTTTAAGCCAGCAAAATATCTGCAGAACAATTCGTGATCCAAAGTACCCCAGTCTGTTGCATAGCCGAATTGCTCTAGGGCAGCGGCCGCCTTGGCGGAAAAGGCTAAATGGTAGTCGTAATAGCTAAAACCTCTGTAGCGGTAGCCTAAGTCCACTAGGATATACATGTATTGATCTAGCTCTTTCCTTCGGGAGGGGAAAGACGATCACAGTATATCTCTGAAAATGCTGAATGCCAAGACGAATTCAGGAATAGTAAGTTTCTTGGCCGAGGATCTTTGGCTTTAAGAATAACTGCCACTTCGCTGCATTGGATAGTCCGGCACTCGGCTAGATCCTGGGTAGCAATTAGCAGGGACACCAGGTTCACGTCCTTCCCCTCCAGAATATCCCTACGAAGATGGCCTGGCACCATGTGGGCTGGCGTGATTTGCGGGCTAAGGGAAGGAGAGGGGTTACCTTGATCCGACTGGGGGGATAAAGATGTGACTGCTTGAGTAGATGATCTGGTGATTGATTCTAGGGAGATGATTTGAGCCTGCATGTCAGCCATTGCAGATGACATTGAAGTGAGCATTTGCGTAATGTTATCCAGCTGGGAAGAGTGGGTATCTGGAGCTGAGGGATGGCTGGGAGAAGAAGAGGGGGTGGGTTGGATCTGAGGGGAAGGGGGAGTGGATGGTGGACGAGCTGGGAAAAGGAGACGAAAAAGCTCAGGTTTCCTAGCTGAAGAGAAGAAGGGGATATGCCGCCGGGAAAGTTCGGCTGTAATGCGTGGGATAGTCCATTATCTGTAAGTCTGGCCGCTAAATCCTGGGTTGGCTGAGGGATCCCGCTGAGGTGACGTTTGGTTGTCATTGGATCTGAGCGATCCGTCTTCCATGGCTAAGGGGAGAGCAAGGGATTAATTAGTAAAGGGAAGTGGAAGGGCCAAAGGCAAGGGGAATGGGAAAAAGGAGCTGACCTGCCAAACGGGCTGGACTACACAGGCCCCTGCCCCTGATGACTCAGCAGACGAACTGTCTGGGGAGGCAGGGGTGAAGACTGGTTGTCCGATGCAAACTGTGAAGACAGAGTCAAGGGATAAATGACTCCTGTGGAGGATATCCCATCTGCCTGTTCACCGTCAGGCAGAACAAGATATCGACGCTGGAGAGGCGGTGGGAGTGAAGGAAGACAGTGAAGGAGAGGCAAGGAGAATCTGGTGGCTAAGGACGAAACGTGAAGCGGGAGGGACTTAATTTGAATGCAGCAGTAGTAGAGGTGCAGGGGACAAGAAAGTAACATAAGGGGGGGGAAGAAACCTTTGACGAGAGGGTCATGGGGGGTGGATGTGCCTCTGACGAGAGGAACCTATAAGATAGACCAGGGCCGAAGTCTCTGACGGGAGACTGCCTGGGGGATTAGGACAACCGGGTCTCTGACGGGAGACTGACCAGGGAAACTGATTGAGGAACCTCTGACGGGAGGAACCTGGGCAGGACAGGGATCCTATCGTGCAGATAGACAGGGGAATGTGGAGGGGGGAAAAAAGGTAACAGAAAGAAATAACTATAGAGGTGTGATGACTACTTCGAGCGGGATTGCTATTACCTACCTTGATCGGCGTCCATGGCTTAGAGGAAATGATGATTCTGGGACTTGTGAAGAGGATGGAGATGCCTTAAAAAGGACGACTGGACAAAGTCTAAAGAGAAGAAATTCAATTAAGTATGCTGAAGGTATAAGATGAATGGGACTAGTTGACTGAAAATAGCTAATACTTACCGAAGATGACCAAGAAGATTCCTGGAGAAAATGGGATAGGCTTACTAGGCCGTTTAGAAAGAGAAACTTTAGCAAACTGGCGCACAGAAGGGAGCACCTAAGTTGGCCAAAGAAATAAGAATATTAACACGCTACTAGAACAGCGAGAATCTTAGAAAGACATGATCGAAATTAAGGGGCAACCAGGTGAGCCTGGCAAGTGAAACAATGGGGTAATTAAAGTAATACTGGCCTAAAAGATAAATGTAGCACAGAGAGCACTACCCCACACTTGCCTAAGTACAAATGTATGCCAGTGTAAAAGAGTGATTTTTTTTTTTTTTTTAATAGGGGGAAGAGAAGCTGGAGTGTGAAGGGCAAGATAACTCAGGCAGGCATTGAAGTAAAGGATTCACCTGCATACTGTAGAATCTTGAACAGAAGTGGAGTGGCTAACTGAAGGGCAGAAGAAACGTGTGTGTGGGGGGGTGAGCTACAGCCTACCAGATGCTACGAGTAGCAGGAGTAACGAGGGATGCGGCGAGGGGGTCAGCAACGGCGGGGAGTGACCGCTTGATGGAGAGAGAGCAAAGCTAGACGGGCCGGCTGAAGACGACGCGACGGGACTGAAACCGGAAGTGACGACTGGCTGGATGTGAAGCGGAAGACTCGCGTGAAGCTACCTGGCGTGCGCCGGATGACCGCAAACGGACGCCAGGTAGGAAGCTGCGGGGACCATTTTGAAGGCTCCTCCCGCCCCTCCCACAAATGCAGTTACAGTTGAAATGCGGCTACTCTAGTGATACCATAGAGCTTACAATTTATGTACAGGAACATGATTGATACCATAGAGCTTACAGGGGAAATGGGTTATGCTGTTAGTGTAGCTCTATTTGGATTGTAGCTCTGTGGTATCATTTATGTAGTTCCATTTCAATTGTAAGCTCTGTGGTATCAGTAGTGTAGCTCCATTTACAGCAGCAATTGGGAGACTGAGTGAGGCAGTGACCCACTGGCCCAGACATGTGACTAGCCCAGGGGGCAATTGCCCCTCTGCCCCCCAGGCCAGCCCTCCCCTGAGTATAAATACTGTTAGCTTGGGCAGAAGTTTGGCAAAAGCCAGTTCAAACATTTTTGAACAGCACAGTCTTCCATATTTGTAATCATGATACTGATATGTTTGTGTGGAGCCTACCTATACTGATTTGTAAAAATATAAGCAAAGAAATGTTCATGTATTTTTTCTTAATAATTACAAAATGTGTATTATTTGTGAAAAAGGTTAATTGTATTTCAATAAAAAAGGGGAAAGGGGGGTTAGTAAAAAGAGGATGTCATGATACCACTATAACCTGGATTTTCCATGTTTTGATCACGTGTTGTAACTTAACCTTTAATGTAAGCTGTTTGCTTTCACTTACAGGGAAGAATGTAGTCCTCCCCCCTTTTTTTTTTTTAAATAGTCAGTTTGATATTTATTTATCCATTCAGCAGATTAGGATGGATCTGATATGTTTTGTGATGGTATGAAACGTTATTAAAGTGGAAAGCTCTAAATTATTGGAGTCTGAGCATTTTTATTTGTTCTAAAAGGACTTGAGCCAGATTTGTTAGGGTTGTGGGACTGTCACTGGATCCTAAACTGTCAGATTTATTCTTGAAATAGTTGTTATAAACATTTGAAAATCTGAGTTTGACAAAGGACTTGTACTCGAACACAATTACAACAGTGCAGCCGCATGCTGCTGTAATATAGATATCTTTTTGCCTTTTAAATAAGACATTGATTCTTCTCCCTTTTTTTCCTTCAATAAATCCTGCAGTTTCCATATTTGTATTATTAAAATCAGTACCATAATACAGAGTGCAAGGCAATTTTACTTCTTGGTTCGGTGAAGACCTTGGCCTTCATCATAAAGTAGAGTGCCTCACCCAGAGGAAGGAGTGTCTTTGTTATCTTAACCCTTTGGGTGCCAGAGGGGTATGAACCACAATGCATTGCATACGCCTCTTGCACTCAAAGGGTTAAAATGTAATTATTTTTTTTTTTTCCCAAAAAACATTTAATCTCCCCTTATGTGTATAGTTTCCTATGGTAGCAGTTGCTGATTTGCTTTCAAGCACAGCTTAATAGACTGTAAAGATGAAAGTTCAGTCTTGGCAATTAAATTCCTATGTAAGTTACAATGAAGAATGTGAATCTTAGCTTCATTAATTTTAGACCTGATGTCTGGACAGAGATGGGGTTAGTTCTTTGCCCCTTAACCCTTTGCGTGCCAGAAACGTACACAAAGCATTCATTTTAGCCCTGATGCCTGGACAGAGATAGGGTTCGTTCTCTGCCCCTTAACCCTTTGCCTGCCAGAAAGGTATACAACGCATTGCAAAGCAATGTGTTGTCTACCCCTCTCCCACTCAAAGGGTTAAAACTGATGATAGGAGCATATTCCATTGCACATGGAAGATATAATAATTGTTTTTGAACTAAAGTTTTTATTGTGAACTAGTATATACCCAGTGAGGTCTATGCACTTTGGAGAACTGGTGCAATTCTAAAGCAAAGCAGACACATGCGCATGCACACACATGGAGAGGGAATTATTGGGGCCGAGCCATGAGGAGAAGGGTGGAATTCTCTCTCTGAATGTATGTAACTTACATAGCACTGACTGACTGAGATAAACAGCTCAGCAGATGCAGGGAATGGACCTTTTAAATGATAGGAGGTTGTGCAACACATAGCTCTGTACGCACCTCTGGCACCCATAAGATTAATAACCTGTCCCCATAATGTTAGTAAGGTCTTCTCCCAATATGCCAGCCTGACCAGCCCCTACCAGGGAGCAAGCTCTCCCTCTGTAGATGTCCATTCTCCTCCCTGCCTTACTACTTCGTATGGTTCTGGTTGTTGTTGTGGTGTTGTCAAGCACTGTTCTTCTCTGCATGTGCACTGGGTAAAGACTAACTGACTTGCGCTCGCTCTCACTCACACACACACAAGGTCTGAATTTTGAAATTAATATATTTTTTTTTTTTGTAATTGTAGCTGCTCACCAGTTTCACAGTGTGTGTTCCTTTTGGCTGAGGAGGCAGGGAGATATTACCCCTGCCGCGTCTTCAGACAGTTCAAGTACACATTATGCTCTCAACCACATCACAACTGACGCACAAAGGGGAGTTTTGCATAACTCCGCCTTTGTAAAACCCCAGGGCATGGCTGACAGGGAACCCGAAATGAGAACCGTAAACACCAAGAATTTATAGTATACTTGTGTATATAGAGACTAACCTGTAACACAAAAACTACACACATACATACATACGTAAACACACACTCACATGCTGATACCATCTCAGTGCCAGAGGAGTGTTATTAACTATGTTCTCACTCCTTTGGCACTGAAAGCATTACATGTCTCCGCATATGAGGCATTACTGTTAAGAATCTTTTTGGGTTCCGGGGGAATGAGCAGTTAATTGCTTTGCAATGTGTTCTTACTCTGCTACTGAATAAGTTAAAGGGATAGTAATGCTTCAAAATAAAAGCAGCTCTAATTAATCTTCATGGTATATGGACCATGTAGAGTGTTATTTCAATACAGTTAGAGTTGTAGTTCAAGAGTAATTGAATGATAAAGTATCCGCCTCCCTCCCCTTTTACCTATTGTAAGCCACCTTCCCTCAGATGTGGAATCTGGTCTCTTGACCGGACAGGTCACAACAAGGGACAATCTTCTTACTGTGATCATAAGGAAAACCCTGCCCCCTTGACAGGTTTTTCCTTATGCTTTCTGAAGATTGTCCCTCTCTTTGATCCATCCGGATAGTCTTGCTGCTCTGAGGTGAGCAGTGTTACATCAGTAAAAGGGGCGGAAGGGGGATACTTTATCATTCAATTACTCTTGAACTACAGCTCTGACAGTATTGAAATAACAATCTCCATGTCCCAAATACTATGAAGAGTAATTGGAGCTGCTTTTATTTTAAAACATTACTATCCTTTTAAGTGTCTTAATGCTGTCCTAGTAGTATGTGAGGCATTGGGCCGCAGTGGTGCTTAATTCCCCAGAGCTCTCCTGCTGCCTTTAATGTACACTCAGACTAAATCTGCTGCTTCTGGTCAGACACAGAAAGGGAAGCATTGGCTGGTACATTAGGCAGCAGCAAGGGGAGGGTAGGAAGAGAATTTATTACTATTGCACATCAATGGCACATATGCTAAGCAATTCATTGCTTACTCAGCTGATACTGAAATGGTTAATATCAGCCAAAAGGATTCTAGTGTTACCAAGCAGCTCCATGCAGGGAGCCCCACATGCTTCCTCAATCCACACCCTTCCAGTGTATCTGTCCTTTAGATTTCATTCTGATCAGTCCACCTGTTTAAGCAGGGAAATCCTTTATAGAAATAGAATTGTTTAAAAATAATTAACAGGATCACCTGCAGGCAATTTTGTCATAACCCCCAGAGTGTCAAGTGGGTACAGTGTACTTGCTTAGACAGCTGTGCTAAGCACGTACATTGCACCGCTAAAATGCAGTCACTGCATAAGCTGGCGTAACCAGCATGCAGTGGCCGCATGGGGAAAAAAAAGCCACGCTTGGCATCCATGGGGGGGCATCAGGATCTCTACCCCCAGTTATTGATCTCCCAGGCTATCTCGCTGGGAGATCAATATTTACAAAGGAGAAGCAGAGCTTCTCCTTTCCCTTCTCTCCTACTCGAACTTCCGGGTAAGAGTGGGCAAGTTTGGAGGAAGCCTCCTAACGTCAGTGGTGACATGGTCACCAATGACATTAGTAAGCTTTGCCCAAACCCATTTGCTCCTGCTGGTGGTAGCAGAGAAGGTATGGAGAGCTTAGGCTCTCCTGCAGTCGCCATATTGATCTCCCAACACAATCAGCTGGGAGATCAATAACTGGGGGGGAGCATCAGGAGGGGTCCTGATGTCCACCTTCAAGTTCTGAACCTAAAAATAAAATAAATAAGCCTGTGAGTTGCGCGGGGATGTCCAGTGACATCTGTGCCCCTGTGGCACTCGCAGACTGCATTGACTGGGGACCATTTTTTTTTTTTATTACAGACCTAATTTGGGTGGGGCATCAGGTCTGTAATTAAAAAAAAAAAAACACAAAACAGAGAAAAAAAAAATTATCCTGTGTGTGCGGGGGGGGGGGGAGTGTCCAGTGCAGACCACCCTTCCTGTGCTGCCCCATCAAGCTATGAATAAAACATAATTAACCCTCTGTGTACCACAGGGGGTTCAATGCATTAATGTAGCGTAATGTAAATAAATGCAATTTTTTTTCCTTTAGCTCCACCTCCTGGAAGGCAAGTGACCCCTCATTTGATGTGGTAGGATATCTGCTTCCACAAATATATTGTTATTCTGCTGTTTTAGGCTAGTTTTACCACAAAAACACTAGAATACGCATATTAGTTTCTAAAGTTGAAAATGCCATTTTGCTCTCCTGGTAATTGGGGCTCTGCACTAGCCATGGACATAGGTAAAACTATACAGATTTGGTATTTTTGTACTCTGGTGGGGACTCATGGCTTTTTCAAATCGAAAATTTCACAGTAAGGGTAAATGTTTTTGATATATATTATATGAAATTGGCAAAATAAGTAATTTTTCACTTTTATTAATTATGACATCATAGATTTTTGCATGATTCCCATTTCATTTCATGTAAGGAACCATGAAAAAGCACAATTTGATCTGAAAAAAACAATATATAGTTTTCCATATGTAACTGGAAATTCCTAAGCTAAAATCAAGCCTAAGCAAATGGATAGCAAAAATGTTTCCGGCCTACAGGGTACAGGAAATGGCCCACACCCCTGGCACCGAAGGGGTTAAAGCACAGCACCATATCTATATACATAGGAGGCCCTTTAAACAGAAGGGGAGCACTGTAACTGTGTACTCTTCTTCTGTGTCCTGGGGGAGACAGAAGAAGATGTCTTCGTCATCATATCCATGTTAATCTGGTGCAATCCACCAGTATTCCAATGAATTGCCAAGCCTTCGACTGGTTCATTATTTTGTTCAACAGTCTCTGATTTGGAAATGCTGCATTCAAGTGGGTGTGTTTTTACATGCTAGTGTGGCATATTACTAGATGCACTAAGCCCCAGTAGTAGCCTTTGCCGTTGGAGTTCACAGTTCCAACCTCGTCAATCTAATGCTGGTGATATTGTGATCTCCCCGTAGCTCTTTATGGAGCCACATTTTATAGACCAGTCAGACTAGACGTCAGAGTATGAGCCACACTATTTCTGGGCTGATGTTAAAGATATATTTTAACCCTTTTAGCACCAGAGGGTATGAAGTAAAGTGCGCAGCCCTCTGGCACTGAAGGGTTTAACTTTGGTCATTACCACCCAACACTCGTGAAAGATTTGTTGCCCATTAACTGAGCAGAAATGTGAACTGGATGCACTTATCTTAAATGGGTTCATCTCCTTAGGGTGCGTGTTTGTAGGTAGGAGCAGTGTGCTCCAGCCGTGTGCTTTAATATCCCACACTGACAGAGGCTATGCCATTTCCCAGCTGTGGTTTCTATGACTGTACCGCATGTGCTTGTGGTGCAGACAGCTCTCCCTACAGTGGGGAATGTAAACAGTACAATGCGCTCTCATACACATACAGACGTATAAAAACTTATGAGTAACACTTTAATGTAGATGTGTGAATTTAGTCCATTAAAGCAGTCATTGGCAACCTAAGGCCTTCCAGCCGATGAAGACTACAACTCTGCGAGGAGCAGTGTGTCTGACAATGTGTGCTGATATGAGTTTGCCAAGCAGCAGCACTGGCATTTTCTCCCCTCGCCAGACAGTATCTAGAGAGTTGAATGTATGTAAGAAGTTGCTAGTGGTACTGCTTGGCGAACACACATCCGCACACATCGTTAGACACAATGTGTAGTGTGTATGGCGATGTGAGCAGTCAAGCAGCTCCATTGCTGCCTGCTCGCATCCTCTCATGTCGTCTCATCTCACTAAAAGGCATTTACATATGTCCCATCTGATACATACACTGGACAGGGCCTGGCTTGTGACAGTTTGGTAATCTGTATAGTGATTCACTGATGCAGGTATTTGGAAAGTTCTACTGTGAGACCTGGCTAAAATGGATGAAAAAAATAAATAAAACATACTAAACCTTTGGGCTTATCTGTTGGAGTACAAGAGGGTAACCACTCTATTGCTTTGGCCCCTCTCTTACACTACAAGATTTAAGGGAAAGCAACATATTTAACCACTTCACTGCTAAACATGGCTTCACACTTTTGTTGCAGTTTAGTAAAATGGACAACCCATGCATTGTTTTATAAAGAACTTATTGTTTCCAGAATGCAGCAGTATGAGGGGGAAATAAACATAACTATAACATATAAATCTTAGTTTCTGATTTGCTGTCAGCCACTCCCTTGGGCAGCAGAAAGGAGGAGTTATGCAAAACGCTTCTTTCTGTGCCCAATGGGATGGCAGAAGGTGAGGTATATGCAGGAGCTTTTACATGCTCCTGGTAGTGGTTTGGCCATGAGGTAGCAGGGTCTGTGGCAAGTGCCCATGCTCACTCATGGCCAAATCACTTCAGGAACCACAACAGATCCTTACCATTTACATATCCCCCTCTATGCACAGTATGGTGGTGATTTGCCCATAAGTATGCAGGGTTAGTGTGTCTTAACATCAGCTCATGCTGTGTCTGGGGCCGTTGTTTCAGCCACTGGCAGCAGCTGGCCTCTCCCACTTGCTCAAACTCCATTCTGGCAGCAGTACCCTCTCCTGCTCTAATCCTGGTCCAGCTGTCCTCCGGATGGTGAGTGCACTATTGGCACACATGCTCCTCCTAGTTCTCCTCCCACCTTAACATTGCTCCTGAGCGTTTAGGTGCAAATGCATTAACCCTTCCAGTGTCAGAGAGGTATACAACACATAGTAATGTGTTGGATACACCTCTGGCACTCATATGGTTCAAAATAAGCCGCTGCGTGTTTTGGAGCCATGCACACACACACTAACGCTTTCAATGCCAGAGAGGTAACATATTGCAATATGTTGGATACATCTCTGGCTATCAAATAGGATTTGTATGGGATTTCTCCCTGGCATATGTGCTGCCTCCCATACCTGTTCTACTAGAGGTGGTCGGGAAGACCAAAAGGGACGGGAAATGTGAATTTGATTGCACCAACATGGCCGAGGAAAATATGGTATGTGGATCTACTAAGTATGTCCACCCAGCCTCCATTACTAGGGATGCACCGAAATATCGGTAGCCAAAATGTTTCGGCCCAAAATGGCATTTTCGGAAAAAAAAAGCCAAAATAAAAAAAAAATAAAAAATGGCCGAAACATGGAGGCAAGAAATAGTAAGTACCTTCACCGAATCTTTGGGCAAGCCGGCAAAAATCTGCTTGCAGTTCAGGCACATTGCGCAACAGCTGATCCAGATGACATCCGGATCTGTCGTTCTCCCCGTCAGAGGTCATGTTCCTATCTCACTTCCAGTTCCTGTTTCGCCTCTAACAAGCAACAGATATCGGTTCAAGGACAGTACTACAGCTCCGTGCTCACACGGCAGCTTTTAGATGTAAGATACTATGTGATTTAAATAAAGTGGCACTGTTTAATAATTGTCTCCATACTCTTTGGTTTTGTTAGCAATCACATTACTACCATGCCAAGGCAGCCAGTACATGTTGGAATCTGGGCATGATAGGTTTGTGAGCCTATCCCAAAAGCCATCAGGAACTTCCAATAAAGGTTAGTTTTTGGGAAAAGATGGGGAAGGTGTTTGGTGTCATCCTGGTGTTTATTAAACAATATTCAAATTTCGTTTAGTACTGTTCAAAGGATGACAACATACCTTGTGCAAAAGTTCATTATACACTAGGTTACACTAAGTCCTGTGAAAATCACATTTATTGTGTGTGTGATCCTATCATGCCCAGATCCCACTAATTTTTTCATTTTCACTTACACACTTGCTGTTATCACTGCGCTACACAGCAAAGGGCGATCATGTCAGCGGTGTGGAAATATTTCAAAGTTTCTGATAAGGACTTCAGATTTGCAATCTGCAGTGTTTGTTCAGCAGAAATTTCAAGAGGAGGTACAGTGCCAAAGCACTTTTCCACAACAGGTTTGATACACTACCTAAAAATACGACATCCAATTCAGCATACCGAGTACATCAGGACTACAAAGCTTAAAACCAGTACCCCAACTAGCGCATCAATACCATCTGTTGCCACAGTCTTTGAAAAGGTAAAGGAATTTGCCAATGATAGTGCCAGAGCACATGGCATTACAGAAAAAATCATGGAATTTATTGCCTTAGATGACCAGCCATTCTCTGTTGTGGAGGACATTGGATTTCGTAGGCTCATAGAACATATTGAGCCACGTTACACACTACCAAGCAGACGCTATTTTGCAGAAACCTGTCTACTGGAAATATTTTTGACCGTGTTGCAAAACACATTCTTGAGCTTATGACCACAGACATCCCAGCTCTTAAGTTTTACCACAGACATTTGGAGCTCAGATGTAAGCCCAGCTAGCATGCTTAGTTTAACAGTGCAGTGGATAGATGACTATTTAAAATTGAAAATCATTTTGCTTCATGCACAAGACTTTGTTGGATCCCACACTGCAGCAACGATATCAGAAGCTTTCGATACTATGCTTGAAACTTGGCACATTGAGAAGACTAAAGTACATCTGATTGTCTGAGAGAATGCACGGAACAAGGCCAAGGCTATGAAGAATAGTGGACTCAACAGCATACCATGCATGGCACACATGCTACTGTTGGCTGTGAAATGAGGGAGTGCTGAATCAGCACAGCATATCAGAAATAACAGCAACAGGGAGAAAAATTGTAGGTCACTTTAAGCATTCTCCACTTGCTTATTCCAGATTACAAGCTGTGCAAATAATTTGGAATGCCACCCAAACAACTGCAGTAAGATGTAGCCATTTGCTGGGACAGCATGTACTTCATGTTGCAAAGTCTAATTGAACAAAAGTGAGTTTTAGCTGCATACATGACAGATCACAAACTGCCGGCAATGTTGAGCGCACATCAGTGGATGCTAACAGAAAATATTGTTTCTCTTCTCGCTCCATTTGAACAGTTAACAAAGGAAATAAGTTCAAGTAATGCTTCGGTTGCTGAAGTTATTCCTGTGATTGCAGCATTGAGGCGTCTGCTAGGAAGAGAGGTGCAAACAGATCATGGTGTAAAAACAGCTTAAAAAGAAAAAAAAAAAAAAAAACAACTCTATTGGAGGCTGTTAACACACCATTTCAAGATGCTGAGTCCAACCCTCTCTACTGCATTGCCACAATACTAGATCGAGATTTAAAGATCATTATTTTGATGCGGAGAAAAAACTGCGAGCACGGGAAATTATACAGGCACAGTTGGAGGTGATGGGAACATCTGGTGAAGGAGATTCGTACAAGTGATGAGGTGCACACTCCCTCACTTTCTGACATGTTTGAGATCCTACAGGAAAGCACCTCGATGCACAGCAGTGCCACAACAAGTGCAGCTACACAACAGCTGGAGATTTATCTAGCTGAACTACCTATCGCCAGAAGTGAAAATCCCCTTGACTACTGGCGCATGAACAAAAAACACTTTCCCTATTGGTGTAATGGTCTGGTGTCCCAATACTTTTGTCCATATAGTGTATTTAAGCCTAGAGCCACTGTTTTGAGTTTATTACTTGACTAACTGTTTTGCAATAATAAGTTTTATATATATTATTTTGATTCAATATGTATAATAAAACATAAAATATTATTGATATATCCTTTATTTGTTTTTGTCCAATTTTGGTGTGTTACGTTTAATAAAAATTTGGTTATTTTATTATATTGGTATTGGCTTGTAGTTTTTCAATACAGATTATTATTTTTTAAGTTCATGAAATTAATTCATTCATTTTCAGTTTAGAGCTTTTCAGTTTGGTGCACCCCTATCCCTTACCCCTCCCAAACATTCTGGATCTTCTTGTTCAGGGTCCAATTTGTCATCCAAACCTGGCCTCGTTGAACTTGGGCATGGAGGCTGAATGGAGGGTATTTCTGAGGTCGCCTATACCATTATTGCAGGGAGAAGAGCCTCCACTTCTAAAATATACTGTAGAGTATGGCCTATTTTACGGAAATACAAATCAATAAAAAAACTGGATAGTTGATATTTCTGTCCATAGAATATTGAACTTCTTTCAGGAAGGTTTTTACAAAGGTCTGAAGCCTACTTCCTTAAATGTTCAGTTATCAGCCCTGTTGGTGGTATTGGTTACCCATTATGCTGATGATTATCTGGTCAGATGCTATATCAAAGTTGTGACTAAACTTAAGCCTACTATAAGAAAAATCATACCTACATGGGATCTTAGTTTGGTCCTCAGACAAATGGCTACCTGTGATATTTTTGAGCCCATTCAGTCTATTTCATTAAAAATCTCACTCTTAAGACTGCTTTTCTTATGGTGGTTACTTCTGACAGAAGGGTTAGTGAATTACAAGTTTCATCTTGGAGTTCCCCTTACTTGGCATTTCACCAGAACAATATAATACCATATGAAAACCATGACATTTCCTATAGTATTCATTAGCTTCTGCTCTTCTGTGAAAAATGGCACCCCATTAGTTTGGAGTTGACATACAGTAAGGTGGGCCAGAAGTGCAAAACTCTGCTAACTACAATTTATCTCTTATACACTCTCAAATTACTTGCCTACATTACATGGTTGAACAGATACAGAAATAAAGAAAAGGTAGCCAAAATATACCCTTTTGGAAATAGAAAACCAACAGAAGCAAATGATGGGTAACTTGCTTTCTACTCATAGGCTAGCATACATAACTGTTTCCAGAAAATTGTGCTATAGGAAAAAGCATATTTTTTACACTTCTTTATTTCAAAGATGCTCAAATCTTTCAATACCTTGTAATTAATTACCTGCTGTGTTCAGGGCCTAGTGCCAGCCTGAGAAAAACTGCACCCTTTTGGTATTTGTTGACATACCTTTGGGAGTGTCAGGAGCCTGGCTACCAGTTGAACAAGGATATGGAAGCAGACAAGTGTATGTATGCCTATGGCTAACAGTAAGACTCTCGAACAAGGCTGGGTTGTCAGACATTTCATTTTTCTGCCACTAGTCAATGGAAAAGCTGTGTGTGTGTTTCTGTGGCTACTAGGGGGACAAGCCTGGATAAGTAGGCAGGGTATGTGTGATTCTATGGCTATCAGTTGAACAAATCGTGGGAAGTAGACTGTATGCGTCGCTCCCTCTATGGCTACCAGTGGAACAAATTTTGTGACACAGACTTTGTATGTGTGATTCTGTTGCTACTGCTGGGCAGTGGAACAAGGCTGGAATGTCAGTGTATGTGTGGTTCCATGATTACTAGTTTACAGTGCAACAAGGCTGGAGTAACAGGCAGTATATGTATACTATTGCACAGCCCTATGGTGCACACAGGGTTATTTATTTTTAATTCCGCTTCAGAAATCATTTGAGGGGCATCACGACACTCTACTCTGCAACACCCCTTCCCCCGGTATGCATCACTTACATGATCAGTACGTTAGGGGTTAAAGGGTTAGGCTATATGTCATATATCCTCCAATGTAGAGAAAACCTCTGATTAATAGAAAATGTGGGGAAAAGATCCATCAGACTCAAATATGGGAACTTGTGTTGCAGCATATCTTGATTGAAAAGCATTGTCCAGATGTAGAAAATTATTTAATCAAATATACTATGCCAAAAGTAATAATACACAATGATGTGCCATTTTGTGGGATTTTTCCCACTGAGCGTCTTGTCTCTAGTACATCCACTGTATTTCTAGATCTCTGTAATGTTTAACTTGTGTATTCAGGTGATTAATAAAATACTGAATTATGTTTTTGTTTTTTTAGCATGGCAGACAAGAACAGCAGTGTGAAATGTACTTTCTCTGCTCCAGGCCATAGCACAACTCTGCTGCAAGGTCTGACTGCACTGCGAGCTCAGGGACAGCTGCTTGATGTAATTCTTACTATAAACAGTGAAGTGTTTCAAGTGCACAAAGTGGTTCTTGCTGCCTGCAGTGACTACTTCAGGTGAGGTTGGAATCCTGACTAGAACTATTTTCTACTGCTTTACTCAGCAGGAAACTCTTTGTCATTCTCTCATTGAGTGGAATTTCTCCTGTTATAACAATATATAACTTCAGGAGATTTTACCCTTTTTTATAGATTTAATTTTGTTTATTTAAATGTTTCCTTCTAGTTTCTTGAAGGTCTATAAAGTGTTTTGGCGAGTTCCAGCTTAGAATAGTTTGTCCTTTAGAACTTGGTCTTATGTTTGAAAGAAAACTTGGGTAATTTTGAGTCAAAGCAACTGTATCATGGGCAACAGATAAGAAGTGACATTGATTTTCAAAATGGGGCATTTAACTCCTTGAATGCTTGAGGTATCACATGCTTTGTAGACTTTCCAATGGGTTAAGAACACAGTTTAACCCCCTTAAGGACTGATGATGTGCTAGACAGTCATCAATGAATTTCACTTAAGGAACAATGACTGTTTCGGCACATCATGGGTTTTTTGCTAGAGTCTGAGACTGACTGCTCCAAGACTGGAGCGGTCAGTATGAGACCCTTCTTCATCGAGCCAGCGCACATGATCATTCACATGTGCCAGGTCACCGAATGGTATCAAAGTGGTGCTTAAGGGGAATCCACTCCCCACGACAGCTGTCATTAAGGGATTAAATCAATGGGAGTATTGGGACTGAAATTGTTCCCTATGATGCAGTTCGTTTGTCCCACGATTTCACGTTTCTTAAAGGGCTGAGGAAGTTCAACTCTGGATAAAAGCGTAAACACCTTGCATTAAGCTTACCTATAAAAGTTTAGATACACAAAACATCAATATTTTTTTCCTACAAAACACAGGCTCAATCACAAATCTGCAAAATAAACTGACTGGTTTTGTGGCTCTTCATAACGAAACAGCATTTTCGATTTCTTTTCTTCATAAAAAATATGAATTTGAAAGTGTTTATTCCTAGTGGTGTGGTGGGAAATTAATGGAAGAACCTTCATTAGTGGGTTAAATCTTAATGGAAAGTATCCATTTGTATCAGTACTATAGCAGGGCTCAAAATTTCCACTAGCCAATTGCGAGTGAAAATTCAGCCCTGGTGGGTATGTTATGGCTTGCAGTGGCGAGTAACTTTTCAAGTCTGGCTAGCAGCAAAGGACTTCGCATTTTAAGCCCTGACTATAGTAAGGATCTCCTGTTTATTTCAATTGGATTTGGGCTGCAGGAGTTCCATTCAAAAATAAAAGAAATATATCCCCACAAAACCATGGAGGCTACAGATGTTTTTCAACACACTGGAGATGTTTATAGCATTAAAGGACTTAATAATTTGAAGACTGGGAAAAAAAGACATTATCTTCACTAAAATGTAGTTAGCCCCTGAATAAAGGCTAATTGAAGATGAACGCAGCCACTTCATATTACAGCATTTTGTAAACCCTTTGATAGTAGCACACTCTTCAAAACATTATGTCATAATGCTTTGGCCATATCTCTAACATCCAAAGGGTTAACTACACAGTTCTGCTGCTTACACTTTACATTATTTTTTTTGTTTGGTAGCACCATTCCAGACAACAATTTCAGATGCCAACTGAGTCATGTTGATTTCAGTGACAGTGGCCAGGATTTTCTAAGCAGCAATTTACCCCTTGTCCAGCGAGATGGAAGTAAGTTATATGACTCTTATTTGTATCTCCTCTCCATGGATTTAATAAGATGGTTTTCAGCTCTGCAGCTCTTGCATCCCTGTTCCCTGACAAAATGAAATTACTCAAAGGGAGAAGGGCTTTGACCTAGGATTTCCAGAGTTGCTACAAAGAAAGAAGGCATTTATTTATATGGCTCTCCTTGGGAAACTGCAGACTACTTTCATTTTCATCTAACACATTTTTCCTATATGAGTACATAACATTTTTCTCTTTTATGGACTGAGTCTTTAGATGCATAAGTGTGATCATTTTTGATGGAGCCATTTTTTTCTTTCTACTCTGTTGTCACCCCTGGCCATGCCAATACTTTGTTTTAAACATATCCATGTAATAAGACCTAGGTCCCACGAAAGCGCTAGGGCTACTGAATAGCACGCACTCTGGATTAGGTCCCGCCCACGTCCCCCGTGAGGCTCCATCCCTGTATGGTGTACATCCGGTCAAGACGAAGTGTATTGACATCGCGGTTGTTTACCCCGTTATTGCAAGACGCCAACAAGTCTGCCGGTTGGAAACCGGAGGCACTGACTTACAGGAATAAGGACGCAGTTTGTGACTTTCAGGGGCTGGGACCCCGAGATGCTCATCAATCAAGTAAATACAGAGTGAGTGTGCATTTGTCTTGTATGTTTTGTGGATTATTATTAAAGATACTACACTTAGAGGCTTCTTTGTTTCTGTCTTCTCTTCCCTTTTTGAGCGCTGATTGCCAAACTGAGACCTAGGTAAATGTATGCAGTTGGTGTAGGGGTAGGCAATCATAAAAATCACATTTCTGTATTAACGTATGCAAATTGCCCAGCTATATACTGTATATTGGTGTATTAGAAGGTCGATCCTCCTACACAGACCGTTCAGGGTTTGAGACATAGGACATACATTGTTTAGTTTATTATCGAAATAGCTAAAATATTATTTTATTATTATAATATTTTATTATATTTGTTAGTAATAGGTGCTCTGGACTGGTGAGTCAAATCTTGAAATATTTAGCTATAGCAGAAGGTAGTTTGTTCACCAAAGGGCTGGAGAGCTGTACAAGAATGAGTGTCTGCAGGCTACAGTGAAGTATAGTGGAGGTATCTTGCAAGTTTGGGGCTGCGTTTCTGCAAATGGAGTTGGGAATTTGGTCAGAATTAATGGTATCCTCAGTGGTGAGTAGTACAGGCAGAAACATATCCATCAAGAAATACCATCAGTGAGGCATATGATTGGCTCCAAATTTATTCTGCAGCTTGACAATGACCCCAAACATATACACAGTCATTAAGAACCATCTTCACTGTAAAGAACAACAAGGAGTCCTGGAAGTGATGGTATGGCCCCCACAGAGCCCTGATCTCATCATCATTGAGTCTGTCTGGGATTACATGAAGAAGTTACTGAGGCTGCCTAATTCCACAGAAGAACTGTGGTTAGTTCTCCAACAACCTACCTGCCAAGTTCCTTAAAACTGCATGCAAGTGTACCTGAAGACAAAGGGTAGTCACACCAAATATTGATTTGATTTAGATTTTTCTTCTGTTCACTCACTATCATTTTGTTAATTGATGAAAATAAACTATTAATATGTCTATTTTTGAAAGAATCCTTACTTTACAGGATTTTTTCACACCTTCCTAAAACTTTTGTACATTACTGTATATATGACGTTTTGTTTTTCTCCTGGAGATTTCATGGTAAACCAGCTTTGGTGTAAAAATGCAAATGACCAGTTCCTGAAACTGGAATTGGGTACTTTTTAAAAATAAATAGCAGTATTTATTAATCATTTTTATGGATAGACTTAGAAAGGTAAGTTAATACTTAACCTAGAACCACAAACCTTTGTTAGTGGAACCCTGCAGGACAGTTTTGTCACTCACTTTATTGGAACTGCAGTAAAATGTATTTTGCGCTTGTTTTGCATTTTGGGTAAAATGTCTTGGACATGTTAGAGGATATCCACAAACTAATGATATCCTTTGAAAGTGCAGGGTCTGCAAAAAAAACCAAACAAAAAAAAAAAACACAAATAAAAAAAAAAAATGATATACGCCATGTGTGGGCTGTTCACAGAAAAATGCCAAAAGCTGTTATTTAACTGGAAACTGTAAAAAAAAGTGTGAAAACATGCTTGGCACTGGGGGTGAAGAGGATTTACGTTGAGGTGGTTAAATCTGTGGGAATTTGGTGAATTGTTATTTCTCCAATCATGTTTTGGTTTGCTCCAGAAATGCTTCTGTTTTCTTTTGTGGTACAATAAAATAAGCTAAAAAGTGCAATTCACGAATAAACAAAATTGCATCGTATGGGAAAGATAAACATTCCCCAAATTCCCACTGATTTAAATGTACCTGATTTAATATGTGACTTTGATATTTTACAGTTTGAAGACTTAACAGAATGTGCTCTAATCTGCAACTTTGCACACTAAACAGAATGTGCTCTAATCTGCAACTTTGCACACTAAACAGAATATATGAATTTTTTTTTTTTTTGTTTTTTTTCCCCACACACAAAATAAACTGCTTCCCCCACACACAGTAGTCCTAAAAAGGACTTTTGGGTCTTTTTTTTTACAAATTTGCTTTTCTTCTCCCTACACTGACTTTCCCTTCCTATCCTCATCTCTCCCTGGCTAAGACTGAGCCGAACTCGCTGGTCAGGTGCTATACAGCACCCGACCACGGGTTCTGGCCAGCCAATCAGTGTAATGCCAGCAGCCAACATGGCTGCTGGCATTACACTGATGTCAGAGCCTCCCTGCACGTTTATTGGCTGCGCAGCAGCCGCGAAACGTGCGGGGAGGAGACCCGAACATGGCGGGCGAGCACATGCGGTACTCGTACGAGTACCGCCATGTGCCGAGCAGAGCGATGCTCGAGCCGATCCGAGCATCGGCCGAGCATGCTCGCTCAACACTAAATATTATCCCTTTTAATTTGATCAGCACATAAAACACATTCTTAGGAACAGATAAGTCTATAGACATTAGATTGTATAAAATAAATAATATTTAAATTCTAAAATATATTTTCTACATTCTGAAATAACTTTCAAATGTAAAGTACAATTATCTAAAAAACATTTTATCAATGTGTTCTTTTTCTGTCTTTAGGGCAATGTTTACAGGTGGGATGAGGGAAGCCAGTCAAGACATTGAGTTAAAAGGTGTGTCTTCTAGAGGACTAAGACACATAATTGACTTTGCATATAGTGCAGAAGTTACACTTGACCTAGACTGCATTCACGATGTCCTGGGAGCTGCAGTATTTCTCCAAATGGTACCAGTCGTCGAGCTCTGTGAAGAGTTTGTGAAGTCTGCAATGAGTGTTGAAACATGCTTGAATATTGGGCAGATGGCTACAACATTTAGCCTGGCATCTCTTAAAGAATCAGTGGATTCATTCACATTTAAACACTTCCTCAAAATTTCAGAAGAAGAGGACTTTCTGCATTTGCCTTTGGAAAGGCTGGTTTTCTTTCTTCAAAGCAACAAGCTAAAAAACTGTAATGAAATAGATTTATTCCATGCTGCAATTCGTTGGTTAAAGTTTGATTACTCACGTTGAGCCAATGCCAGTCAAGTTCTTTACCATATTCGCTTTCCATTAATGAAGTCTTCAGAACTCGTTGACAGTGTTCAGACAGGTCGATATAATGGTAGAGGATGTATTATGCAGACAATATCTACTTGAGGCTTTCAACTACCAAATTCTGCCATTCCGGCAGCATGAGATGCAATCTCCTAGAACTAGAATTAGATCAGATGTAGTCTCCCTTATAACTTTTGATGGCACTCCTTATACAGATAATGATTGAACCGTGAGCAGCAAGGTGTATTACTTGCCGGATATAAGTGCAAGTTAGTTTAAAGACCTGAATGAAATGGAAGTAGGCTGCAGCCATGCTTGTGTCACAGTCTTGGATAACTCTGTTTATGTCGTACGAGGGCAGCATTTACAGTACAGAAGTGGTGAAGGAGCTGTAGATGTCTGTTTCCGCTATGATCCACATTTGAATCAGTGGCTACGCATTCAAGCCATGTAAGAGAGCAGAATTCAATTCCAGTTGCATGTTTTATATGGTATGTTGTATGCAACGGGAGGACGAAATAGGTCTGGTAGTTTGGCATCTGTAGAGCGTTACTGTCCCAAAAAGAATGAGTGGACCTATGTTTGTTCTCTTAAACGCAGAACTTGGGGTCACACTGGTGCTACACTTGGAGGCAAACTATATATATCAGGGGGTTATGGAGTTTCAGTTGAAGACAAAAAAGCACTACATCGTTATGATCCTTCTTTAGATCAGTGGGAGTTTAAAACTCCAATGAATGAACCTAGAGTACTTCATGCAATGGTTGGGACACAAAATAGAATTTATGCACTTGGGGGGCGGATGGACCATGTTGATCGATGTTTTGATGTGTTAGCTGTTGAATATTATACTCCAGAGACTGACGTATGGACAACCGTGTGCCCAATGAGAGGTGGACAGTCTGAAGCAGGCTGCTGCCTTTTGAATAAGAAAATCTATATTGTAGGTGGCTACAACTGGCACTTAAATAACGTGACCAGTATTGTCCAAGTGTACAATACAGAAAGTGATGAGTGGGAAAGGGATTTGCATTTTCCGGAGTCATTTGCTGGAATAGCCTGTGCACCTGTTACACTACCACAAATTATAACTCAGAGGTAACCAAACAGGAAAATGACTTGCATTTCATATGAATAGTTAATTGAATTTGTACAACTTAAGTTATTGCACAAGGAAGATAGAAAAAATGGACTATAAAAAAGGAGTATCCAAAACACACTTTCTCTCTCTCTCTCCATAATAATTCTGTATTATATACAGGCAAGCAATTGATGTTTGTCTAATATACATGGTATTACCTGAGAATGTTTATGCCAATGGCTAAATACTTTGGAAAATATTCAGGAAGCAAGAGGGGCATTTTTACAATAAACCACCTTCGTGTAGAAATGGAGCTTTTAACCCCTTGAATGCTAGATGAGGCTCTAATGCATTGCTTCTCTGTGTGTTGGAGACTTCTAGCATTCGAAGAGTTAAAAGCACCATATAAATCGGTGGAAGCTTTTATATCTCACATACATCTGGTTTGCTCCAGAATTGTACCTCTTGAACTCTCTGTATAAGGGCCTTGTGTACAAAAGAAGTTAGGAACAATTCTGGGGCAAACCGACTTCACCATAGGGGGGATTGAAATGGCACCTTTAACCCCTTGAATGGGGTTAAAAAGCATACTTTAAATTAAAGGGATAGTAATACTTCATTTTATCTTTATTTTATTAAGTCTTATCTCTCAAACCTTTATGGTTTGAGAGATATTCACAAGCAAAGTTTCCCCTCCCATCCCTTTTACCTAGTGTAAGCCATCTATTCTCAGATGTGGAATGCAGTCCATAGACCAGACAGATAACAGCAGGGGACAATGTTCTTCCTATGAGAACAATGAAAGTCCTGCCCCCCTTGACAAGTTTTTCAGGTTTTTCCCTTATCTTAATTGAAGATTATTATGAAACATTAGTATCCCTTTAATGGGAATGTTTATTTAAAAGCATAATTTAAATTGAATGGTACTGTTTATCTTGTCTCCCTCCGTTCTGTATCTGGTTTACTCCAGGCTTCCTCATCTTCTATTTCTTCAGCGGTCCCTTAACACTTTAATAACCAGAGGAAATTTCTTTGCACACCCCTCTGGTCCTAAAAGGGTTATTTTCTCATATTCCAAGTATACTGTGATTTGATAAGCAATAACTGATAAATGTAGTACCATATGTGGGTAAAACAGATAAGTGCACCTGTTTTCTAGTAGGTAACATTTGCACATAACTACCTACCTCTTGGTGCATATGGAGTGATGTCTTCCTAGCAGGGTTTTACCTACTTTTCCAGTGAACGGCTGTAATACTGTGACTTTTACCATCCAACAGATTCTGTGTAGACAATGAAATTAACCCAGACATCTTCAAGACTGACTTTTACCCCTTGTGTGCCAGAGAATCCTCTAGTGGTTCTGCATTGGAATGCTTTGCAGTTGTATCCAGTGCCCAAGGGGGAAATGGGAACCATTTTAGGGTGTTTTCAATTTTGCTTCAATAAATTATCTATATAATATTTATTTCATAATGCAGCTGTCCCAGAAAGGCATTTTATTTAAAGGAAATTGAAATCCTGCAGATCATTAACTCTTTGAATTCAAGATTCCAGTGCAAGCCATGGCTTTTCAGTGTGCATTCAAAGAGTTAGTAATAGCTTTAAAAAAATGCAGCTTCAATTGGTCCTCCTACAACGTGGGCCATGTAACGCTATATTTCAAAATTTTTCTCTTTTGTAGTTCAACAGTAATTCAATTCTAAAATATCCCCCTCCCTCCCCTTTCACCTGTGTCACGCTGCCACTCTAAGCTGGTCGGCTGGAGAGCAGCAAGGGACCATATCCATTTAAAACAGCGTGCGGCTATAAGCTGCATTAAGCATGTTGCAGTGATGAAAAGGGCGACATGAGACTCTCGCCCTGCATCAAAGTGCAAGCTTCTCATGTCGCATCCTTAAACCAACCTGCCTGTAGTATCCAATTTATATTACAATTTCTACAATTGCACCACTTTTGCACAGTTTATCAGCCTCATTGCTTTTGTCTTCCGTTTTTGTGCTGTCCATAACATTTCCATGCTCCCAGCGGACTCCGTTCTGCACATGGGACACGATAATCGTGCCACACATCTTCAGTATGATTCCTTGAAAGGGTTAATATGCATCTGGCAGCGTTTTTTCATTTTATGCTGGCAATAAATTGGATGCCGCGGGCAGGTTGGGTTGAAGCGCCATTTAAGGACGTAACATAAGTATCTTAAGCTTTGATGCAGGGGGAGATTCTCGTGTCACCCTTTTCATCATGGCGACATGCTTAATATGGCGTGTAGCCATGAGCTGTTTACAATGCGACATTTTAAAAGGGAACCCAAGGGACAATCTTCATTGAGCAAAAGAAAATCCCGCTCTCCTTAGTCAAGGGGGAGGCAGGATTTTCCTTGTACGCAGTGGATGAAGATTGTCCCTCTCTGTGAGCTGTCTGGTCATATGACCAGATTTAACATCTGAGGGGAGGTGGCATACAGGAGATAAAAGGCGGGAGGGGAATAATTTAGAATTTAATTACTGTTGAATTACAAAATGGAAAATCATGAAATACAGCTCTACATGGCCCATGTTATAGGAGGATCGATAGGAGCTGCAGTTTTTTTTTTTTTTCAGCTATTACTATAACTTTAAGTGACCTTGGGCTTTATGCAAAAAACATCTGGAGCATTCTGACACCATCACAGGGAAGAAATAAGTTTCCCACATTAACTTTGAGTTAAAAGGGGATTTAACCCCTTAAATGGTTGATGTCTCTAACACATTGCAAAGCTAGCCCTCTCTAGAAATAATTTCCATAAAAGCATATATTTACTTTACCCTGCAGAGCAGATGGTTTGCTCTAGAATTGCTCACAATTTAGCTCTTTCTGTAAGGCCTCTTCTCGCTTAACCCTCTGAGTGCCAGAGAGAAATGCAATGCCCCTCTGGCACTCAAAGGGTTAAAATAATTGTCATAACTTCATTCTATATTACAAACTATCACAAATGATAAATCATTTAATTGTAACCCTTTGAGTGCCTGCGGGGTATCCAGCACATTGTGTCACAATTTTTGTTTTAAACAATCTTGGTTTTAAACAACTGGTAGCAAAATTGGTCTGACTTGAACCATATTTCCTAGTGCTACTTATAGCTTTTTCTATTTTTCTGTGAAAAAGTCTTCTTTTACTTCTGTGTATGAATAAAAATGATCTTGTATTGTTATCTAATATATCTGTTGTTGATGGTTTTGATGAGGTCATTCACCTTCCAAATATTTTCTTCATGTTCTATAGTGTGCTAGCTTGAAAATAGAAGCAAGGTCATAAACTTAAATCTTCGCCATAGGATATCCCAGTAAAGTTAAACCATAAATAAAATAAAAAATCAACCCTTTCTGACTCCAAAATGGTAGTTTTCCCAGATTATCTTCCAGTTTTATCTTTTGACATTAGTGTTACCAATATGCCCTCTTCTGCTAGAAATGCATATAATGCTTTAAGTGTATTTCTTGTACCTGCAATTACCACATTCCCCCAGGTAGTAAATTCATATGGGTAAAAGATATTATCATTGCTTCTCTGATCCAGTACTAAAATAAATTGTGGCCTAACATGCTGTTTACACAGGTAAGTAAGTACTCACTTGAAAATAGCTTGTTGCAACTTCCCTGCATTCAGTGCATTGAGTTTACAGAAGGTCAGATGTACCCTTGACTTTTAGCATATGTTAGTTGAACAGAGCTGTATCTCATATTCATGTTAACTGTGTTAACATTGCAAAGGAACCATTTACTATAAAGGGTGTCCAAGTTATTTGTACAGGTTTTCATAATATCCCTTGTGAGGTCTTTATGTTGAGCTCAAATATACTTGCTCAAAGTAGTAGCATCCCACCTTAAGCTCTATTTTTTATTTTTATTATTATTATTATTAATTTCTTTTTTCCAATGTAAAGTCGCAGAGTCTGGCTGATTCTTCTTCATATTTCTTCAATTTTGTATAACTTAAAATAATTTTTGGTTTACTGTAGGTTGAATTGATGCTGCAGTCAAGCTCCTGACCTGTTCCACCACCACATGCATCATATAACCTTTTCTTACTACAGTAAAATAAATGGCAGATTCATTGCAGTATCTGTGTACAAAAATCAACATGGATAATACAAAAAAGGGGGTTCCTGCCTATACACATCAAACTAGTCATCAAAAATAGTATTCAAATGTGTAAACAGAAGTCCCGGTTTTAACCTTTCGAGAACCAGGGAGGTATCCAATTCATTGCAATGCACTCAAATGGCTAATACATGTATTTTGCAATAATGGAATTTATTTTGTCCAATTAGAATGTCAGAATATCTCACTATGTAAAAATTAAAAAGAGCTAAAAAAATGGGACCTAGGCATTTCTTTGTAGAAATGGGAATTAATCTTTTTTCTTTTAGTGGAATTAGTTCCCTAGAAAACATTTCTTTTTACAACTGTGTATTCTTTGTTTCACCCTGGAAAGTTTGTGTTTGTTAGCTATACAAATGGGCAATGAATATAGCTGACCTCAGAACAATGGAACCAGACCAGGTGTGTGGACAGTGAAACTGATGGATGAAAATATAACTTTTATATTTCACTCTAAGTCAGAGAAGGACAAATAGAAAACTTGGATATCAGGTCAGAGGTTCAATCTAACCTTGAGTGATCAAATCAATTAAACATTTATACACATGTTTATGTGGGGGTATGTACAGATGTGTATAGATGTGTTGTGTGTGTGTGCTTCCCATCTATGCACATCTGTACTGACAACCGTTCAATCATATAGGTCACTGTCTATTATGTTTTGAAGGTTCTGTCTGAATTATCATCATACATAAATATTGAAATATTCAATATCAAGTCTAATCTGTTATAGTATATCTCACTTAAATAGATTAGACCAGAATTGTCTATCAGCAAGGTTTGATTTTAGTTAAAGGGGATGTTTCCTCAAAATTTTTTTTCAAGCTTAAAAAGTAGGGCAAGTTGAACATTATACATCAGTGTTATTTATTTTTTAAAAAAACGATCTTTGCTTCATAGAAATCGCTAATTACAAATGTACCTGTTGACGTCACGGCGGACCACGGTACAGTTCTTGGTGTACCATACTGCAGCAAAAACCATACCCGTTTTCTCCACAGTTAACGCCCAACCTCCCTCCCACTTTTCTTTTACAACAGGCGAGCTTCCAGTGACCTCCACATGCTCACATAAACTGTAAATGTTCTCTTCTGCCCAGGTTGCTCTTCCTCTCCCAGTATCAATAGTAATTGGACAATTGGGCAATGTGATCAGTAAGTGCTGGGACTAGAGCGCGCATTGTGTGAGCGCCCTAGTTATTATGCAAGCCCACTGTCGATGGAAGGGGCCGGACCAAACACAAGACGTCACAGCAGGCAGACCGGAGTGCAAGGAATCATGGAACAAGATGGCACCGCTCTGCCTAAGCAACATAACAAATGAAGATCGTAAGTTTTACCACTGCCAGGAATTTAGATATATATGGGGTGTCATTGGAGTTTTTGGTATATATGTCATTGTTAGATTTCTTTTACTTCCGGGAAATTGACATATATGCTGGGAAACTTAAAGTACATACATATGTTGTTACACTCGTGGGCTAAGGTTGCCACCTAGTGGCCATATGGTGAACAGAGGTAACCACATGCCGGTAAAGATTAACTAAGGAGGTGTCTCAGGTAACCAATGAGATAAGGACACATATTCACTACCCTTTTTGGGAGTGTTCCACTTTTTACATGTGGAAAAGCTAGATAAAAAGGTGAGCCAAGAGGGGAAAAGGGAGACTGACTGAGAGAGGAGGACACTGACTGAGAGGTCCAGAGATCCCCAGGAGAAGCCAGATTTCAGAGTCCCAAAAGCCAGAGAGATCCCCAGGGGAAATGACTCTACCATACTCATATTTCAGGGAGCAGTTTCCAATATCCCTAAAGGACTGGTAAATATTGTATATCTTAAACTGTATCTACTTAATTAACTGTAGTTTGCTGGAATTTGTCATATGACAAATCAAATTATTACATTACTTTAAATTTTAAAGTGTTAGTAATGTCCATCAAAAAGTTTTTTTGCATTTAGAAGAGCTTAAAAAGCTGAGCTAAATGCAAAAAAACGTATCTCTCAAACCGCTATGGTTTAAGAGATACATGCGTTTAAAGCTCACTGTCTCCTACTGACAGCTGTAAAGCTGTCAGCAGGATATTCGTGTCGGTCGACACGGAGGCGCCTGGGAAATGCCGCGATCTCGTTACTTACAAGGAATCCCTTCATTGAAATGGTCTAAAATGTGTGCCTGGTGTTCAAGCACACGTTTTAGACCATTCCATTGAAGGGATTCTCTGTGTACCGAATCTGGCTTGTCTATGACTCTCCGCTTGTCTTCAGTCCCAAGGTACTGACTGCCCTATTACTTGACTCTCTGTACCAAACCTGGGTTGCCTACGACCTTGTGCAGTCGACAACTAACACTACTTGACTACTTGTGTTCAACTCCTGCTCGACCTCGACACTCCAATATTCTGCGACTTCCGATTTCTTTGACTTGCAGAATCCGATTATCTGACGGCTGACTTAGACATCTGCCTGCTCTGTTTGTCGGCCTTCTGCAGTAGGGTTCCAATTATGTGTCGGAGCTTGTGTGTGTTAACATCTTGCACATTAGCTAAACTCGCCAGGTTGAGAGACTCTGATAGTCATGCAGTGCGAGATTTTTATGTTGCCATTTTTATCCAGGAGACATAGTGTCAAGTGGTCGCATGCTCTTTTGCATGCAACCTTTTAAAAGTGAGCCCAAAGAGGGAATCATCCTTTGGAAAAGTTGAGTCCACTGCACATAGTACTTAAGGTAATACATTGCATCCAACAAATAGTGATCTTTCTCTTTTTTTTCTTTTTTTAATCAGGACAAAAGGCACAATGATCTGATTGATGTGAAAATCTGAGACAAACTTGGGGAAGAACTCCTGGAAGATATGAAGTACCACCTTCCCCTGATGAAAGACCAGGAAAAGGTGAAATTTACTCACGGATATTTTGTTTTCCTGTGTGTCCTTCCACGACAATGGACTGTGGGTATAGGCTCCGCCTTCCAGCTGGTAGGACCAAACAAAGTATAAATTAGTTGCTCCACCTCTCCTGCTCAGTTATTTTGTTAACCAAGCTGAAAAACAGAGAATGCGTTAGATAATAGACATCATTAAATCTAATAGCCAATATTAGTTATATAACAAATATTAGTAAATATTTTTAAGAACGATACCAATACCAATACCACTGTCTTTTGGGTTGGGTTGCCGTGGAAGGACACAGAGGAAAACAAAATATCTGTGAGTAAATTTCACCTTTTCCTCTGTGTCCAATCCACGGCAATGGACTGTGGGACTTACCAGAGCAGTACCCCAGAGGCCAGGGTGGGAAGACTAGTCAGAAGCAGGAATGGCTGATTCTAGCACCTTCCTGTCAAATTTTGCATCCACAGATGATAATAAGTCCAATTTATAATGCTTTACAAAGGTGGACACTGAGGACCAGGTTGCCACCTTGCAGATTTCTTCTGGTGAGGCGATCGCTTTTTGTGCCCAAGAGGTGGACACAGCTCTAGTTCAATGTACTTTTAAGATACTAGGAGGAGGTAGATGAGCAGATTCATATGCCAGCGTAATACACAGTTTGATCCACCTGGCAATAGAAGCTTTGGTTCCTTTATATTTACCCGTATGGTGAACAAACAAGGATTGTGTCTTCCTGAATGACTTGGTTCTGTGTAGATAAGTCTTTAAACATCTGACCAAGTCCAGCTTATGCAGTTCCTGTTCCTTATTATTAGAAGGATTAGCACAAAAAGATGGGAGAATTATCTCCTGACTTAAGTGAAAGTTTGAAATTACCTTGGACCGGAAAGAAGATCATGGGCGCAAGACTACCCTGTCCTGGTGAAAGACTAGGTGAGGAGAAGTGCATAGTAAGGCCTGTAGTTCCCCTACTCTGCGGGCTGAAGTTACCGCAGTGAGCAGAATTGTCTTTAAAGTAAGGTGCTTGATGGAGACTGAATCCAATGGTTCAAAGTATTCATGGGAACATAGTTGCTGAAGAACCAAATTCAGATCCCATGGGGGAATGATTTCACGAATAGTTGGCTTAATCTTTGTGACGGCGGTCATAAATCTCCGCACCACATATTGTTCTGCAAATGGGAAGGCCAACACAGCAGATAGTGCTGATAACTGAACCTTTAAGGATGCTGGACGGAGACCTTTTTTAAAACCTTCCTGAAGAAAGTCAAGTATGACTGCTGAAGTGATGTCCCCTCTATCCAAATTCATGGAACTACACCATCTGTGAAAGGTGGACCAAATTCTGTAGTATATTTTGGTAGATGATGGTCTGCGGCCAGCCAGAATGGTCTCAATAACTATTTCAGAGAGACCTTTAAGTCTTAAAGAACTCCTCTCAGCCGCCATGCCTTCAACTTCCAGAATGAGGGGTTTGGGTGGCAGATTGGACCTTGTGTCAGGAGTTGAGGGTCCTGTGGAAGACTGATTGGTGGAAGTACAGACATTCTGAGAAGATCTGGATACCAAATTTTCCTTGGCCAGTCCAGGGCCACCAGAATCACCTCTGCTTTGTCCCTCTTTATCTTCTGTATCACTTCTGTCAGAAGAGGGAGTGGAGGGAAGATGTACACTAGACGAAACCCCCAGTGTAATTGTAGAGCGTCCTGCCTTGCTGAGTTCTGGGATTTCCATCTGGAGAAAAACTTCTGACATTTTGTGTTTGCACTTGTTGCCATTAGATCGATGGTAGGTTTTCCCAGCTGAGCAGTGATGTCCCGAAATACCTGCTTGCTTAAGGCCCATTCTCCTGGATCCAGGCTCTTTCTGCTCAGATAGTCTGCCTCTCTCTATGTTCCTCCCTGGTTCAAAAGGTATCTCACTGCTGCCGTGTTGTCTGATCTTACTAGGATGTGAGATCCCTTCATCTGTTTCTCTAGGAGTCGTAGCGTGTTCCAGATTGCTAGTAGTTCTAGAACGTTGATGTGTTGGGCCTGCTCCTTTGGTGTCCATGTTCCCTGTACTGTCTTCTGTCGCCAGAGGCCTCCCCACCCGTTCTTGCTGGCGTCTGTGGTGATAATCTCCCACCGTGTGGGTTCTAGAGACCTTCCCTTTGAGAGGTGAAATGTGTTGCACCACCAATTGAGTTCTGTCCTGGTTGAAGGAAGAATGGGAATTTTTAATAAGGGGTTGTCTGGATTTCTCTTGAAAAACTGGAGATAATTCAGCTGAGTCGCTCTGCCGTGGGATCTGGCCCATGGAAGTATCTGGTATGTTGATGACAGGTTTCCTAAGAGCTTGGAGAATTCCTCCGCTGTCTGTACTTGCTTCCTTAGAAATAAGGAGACTCTGTGAAGAATTCGAGTCTGTCTGTCGTTTGATAGATGTGCAGTGTTCAGAACTGTGTTGAACCTGACCCCCAGAAATATCAGAGATTGTGAGGGTTGGAGCTGACTTTTTTCTTGATTTATAATCCAACCTAGGCTTCTTAGTAAGTTTATGCATCTCAATGTGCATTCTTCTGATTCCCTTCTTGAGTCTGCAACTATCAGAATGTCGTCTAGGTAAGGGACGACTCTTATCCTCTGTTGTCGTAGGGCGGCCATGGCAACCGCCAGAATTTTTGTAAAGACTCGTGGTGCCGAAGCCAGACCGAACGGTAACACCCTGTACTGATAATGATTCTTTTGAAAGTGGAACCGAAGAAATTTCCTGTGAGAGTGATGAATTGGAATGTGGTAATATGCATCCTTCAGATCTATTCTGGTTAAAAAGGATTTTGGATGAATCATCTTTATTGCTGTTAGGACTGTCTCCATCTTGAACTTCCATATCTTTAGGAACGTATTGATCTTCTTTAAGTCTAAAATGATCCTTAAATCTGAAGAAGGCTTGGGAACTGAGAAAATTATTGAATAAATTCCATGGAATTCTTGTGTCTTGGGAACCTTCTCTATAACTTGATTGCGAAGAAGAACCTGGATTTCTCTGTTCATTCTTGCTGTTAGCACTGGGTTTCTTATTCTGGATGTCTTGAAGATCTGTGTGCCCGGGACAGTCTGAAATTCTAAGCAGTACCACATCTCAAATATCTGACGCACCCAACGATCCGGATTTATCTTCTCCCATGCGTCTCTGAACAGCTCCAGTCTGCCCCCTACTGGAGGTGGCGATGGAGTTAAGCTTATTTCATTGGGTGTTCTGCTGGAAGCGTGACTTTCCCTGGAATACCTTTCGGCCTCCAGGTCTAGTTCCCTGTGACGCCCCCTGCTGTCGCTGTTCATATGTCTTGCCCGGGCGGTATCTTCTTGCATCACGAAAGGACTGTTTCCTGGAAGAAGAGGACCTGGAGGGAGACCTTCTGGCTTTTTTCTGTTGAGGAAGGAACTGACTCTTGCCACCTGATGACTGTTTGATGATGTCTTCTAGCTGACTGCCAAACAGCTTAAAACCTGAAAAGGAAGGGAGACAAGCTTATTCTTTGAGGTGGCATCCGCTTCCCAGGCTTTTATCCAAAGGGCTCTTCGTGACGTGATGGAAAGGGCTGAAGATCTTGCTAAGCCTCTAATGTTATCCAAGGAGGCATCACACGAAAAGTTAATTGCATCGTTAATTGGAGTCAGTTCCTTCAACAGACGGGATCTGGAAACCGATGAGTCCAGTTTCTCCTCAAAGTCGTTTAACCAAATTCTTAGAGTGCGGAATATACATGCCATTGCGGTGGCGATCTTGAGATTCTGCCCAATAACTGAAAACTTTTTTGAGTGCAGAGTCAGCTCTCTTATCCATTGGATCACGGAGAGTAGTACCATTTTCCAGTAATAATGTTGTTCGTCTAGAGATTTGAGCCACTGCGGCATCCACCTTGGGTGAAGTGACCCAGGAGCTAGTATCCTCCTCTTGGAATGGGTACATTTTTTGCATTCGTCTGGTGTTTTGAGGACGTTTGTCTGCCACCTTCCATTCCTTGTTAATGATATCTTGTATGGATCCATGAACCGGAAAAGTTGGAACTCCTTTCTTGTATCCAATAAATGCTGAATCAATGATATTCAATTCTTTTTGAGTGTCAGTCAGGCCTAGTGTCTTCCTCATTGTTTTAACAAGATTATCTATCTTGTCAATATTGAAGGTAGTAGCATCCTCTGTAAGTTCCCCTTCGTCTACAGATGATGCTCCTGATTCCATATCCACAATACTATTTATATCCTCATCTTCCACATATGAAGTACCTTCTTGTGGGTCTGCCGTTCTCTGTCTTTTCCTTGATGCATCCTGCATAGATTGGAATGTTTCTTGCATAGAAGATTTCATCCAACCCAGAAATTCAGAAAATTGAGCTGGAACCTCTGGGCTGGCTATCTTCTTTAAACAGTCTGTACAGAGTTTAGATGAATCAGCTGCAGAAATCTTGGCTTCACAGCCAGCACAACTTTTAAGCTTTGAGGCAGTTTTCTCTTCCTTAGGAGCATCTATAGGCACTTTAGACTTGTCTGCTTTGTCTTTAGAAGACATTTTGCAGTCTATCATATAATGTACAGGTTACACTCTGAGAATATAGCTAGCACAAATCTATATAACAGGCTTTAAACATGCATAAGAATTTAAAGCATAAATGCATTTACATGGCGTTTTCCACTCAATTACCCGCTCTTAAATTGTCCAGGACCGCCAGAACTCAGTTTCCTCCTTTGCGTTCCATCGGTGGAACGCACGCGACGCTACTTCCTGTTGGCACGGAAGAAAGCGCGCGATGTGATAGGTGCCCTTGGTTTGACGCACGCAGCCCGGAACAGCAGGGGGAAAGCATTGCACAGGCGGAGGCTCGCTTGCTGTGCCGAAAGCCCCGAAGTGGAAGAACAGGCAGAGCATCATGCAAGCCTTACTGAATGCAGGCTCAGATCGCTCCCGGTAAGCCTGTAAATAGTTGTAGGCTGCGTTAACAGGCAGCATACATTAGATACTGGAACTCTTGTCCTGTTGGTCTGTCCAATCTACTAAGTGGAGCTGAGGGCATAAGCCCCGTCCTCCAGCTTGGTAGGACCAAAAATAACTGAGCAGGAGAGGTGGAGCAACTAATTTATACTTTGTTTGGTCCTACCAGCTGGAAGGCGGAGCCTATACCCACAGTCCATTGCCGTGGATTGGACACAGAGGAAAGAAGGTTTGCAAGACAGGACTTGTAGCTCAGCCACCACCCTGACAGAGACGATGGTAAAAAAGAGAGCCATATGAGTATTAGGCGATGCAATGGGATAGAGACCACAGGGAGACCTCTGGAGGACATGTTGCCATGGTATCCTGAAATTAGGGGAAGGCATGTGCAATCCCTTGAAGAAAGAATGATAGTAGATTTGTACTTCACTAAAGATATTCACCCACATAAAACATACTTTGGCAACAGACTCATCCTCCTTGTTTGGGTGCTGTACCACCACGGTTCTCCTAGACCTGAAGAAGACGATGCAATTGGAAATGGATACAGACGAACTCCAAGACTTTAAAAATCAATGATGAATCAAGATGAAAAAGTTGGAAATTTACTTACCGATATTTCGTTTTCTTCTGTGTCCTTCCACGGCTAAGAATGGGAATGGGCTTTGTCTCCGCCCTCCGGCTGGGGTAGGACCAATCAATTTCAAAGCTCATAATTTAAAAACGCGGCACTGACTCTGTCCTCCAGTTCTGCATTTGCCGAAGCTAAAAAACATAAGAAAAATAAAGGTTAAGGGTAGGGGAGCCGTGGAAGGACACAGAAGAAAACGAAATATCGGTAAGTAAATTTCCAACTTTCTTCTGTGTCCTATCCCCGGCTAAGAATGGGATATACCCAAGCAAAACAAACACAATAGGGTGGGATTCCCCAACTTCTTACCACTTATTCTGGAATAACAGCTTGGAGTACTTGTCTTCCAAATTTTGCATCTGCTGATGCTTGGACATCAATCTTGTAATGTTTGATAAACGTGCTCAAGGAGGCCCAAGTTGCGGCTTTGCAAATCTACTCTGGAAAAGCTAATGCCTTACAGGCCCAGGAAGTGGCTAAAGCCCTGGTCGAATGAGCCTTAATGGAAATAGGAGGAGATAACTTGGCCTCTAAATATGCTAGTCTGATACACTGGGTTATCCACCTAGCTATGGAAGGCTTAGAAGCCGAACTGCCCTTGAATTTCCCAAAAAAGTGCACGAATAATGAGTCAGACTTCCTGAAATCCTTAGTTCTATCAATGTAATAAGACAGACATCTAACCAGGTCTAAATTATGGAATTTCCTCTCCTTCTCATTCTGAGGGTTATGGCAGAAAGAGGGAAGGATTATCTCCTGGTTTAGGTGGAATTCTGAGACTACTTTAGATCTAAAGGAAGGCTTAAATCTGAGAACCACCTTATCTTGATGGAAAACCAAATATGGAGAGGCACAAGATAAGGCTTGGATTTCCGATACTCTCCTGGCTGAGGTTATGGCAGTGAGGAAGACAGTTTTGTATGTTAAGGCCTTAATAGAGGAAGAACCCAAAGGTTCAAAAAAGAGGGGAACTAGTCAGTTGTTCTAGAACTATATTGAGATCCCATGGAGGAACAATAGTTCGAATGTGAGGTCTGGCTTTCTCAATAGCTCTAATGAATTTTCTTACTAGAAGATTGTCTGCGAAAGGCCTGCACAAAAGTGCAGAGAGAGCAGATAATTGAACCTTGATGGAGGATGGTTTTAATCCTTTATCAAACCCTTCTTGAAGGAAATCCAGAATTCTGGCTACGTTGACATTTGAACGGTAGATATTTTTCTTTTTACACCAGATTCTAAAAATGCGCCATACTCTGCAATATATTTTTGAGGTAGAGGCTTTCCTGCCTGCCACAATGGTTTTTGCTACTGCTTCAGATATACCTTGTTGTAAAAGTATTTCCCACTCAACCTCCAAGCCCTCAGTTTGAAAAAACTTGGATTGGGATGTATAAGAGGACCCTGGGATAACAGATCCTTTTTGAGAGGAAGAGTTATGGGTTTCTGTACTGAGAGATTGATCAGTGATGCAAACTAGGTCCTCCTTGGCCAAAATGGGGCAATCATGATTACTTCCGCCTTGTGTAGAATAATCTTCCTTATAACCTGATGGATAAGCGGAAGGGGAGGAAAAACATAGGCTAGACTGAAATCCCAGTTCCATGTGAGGGCGTCCTGTCCCAAGGCTCTGGGCTCAAACCACCTGGAAAGGAATTTCTTGCATTTCCTGTTTCGAATCGTTGCCATCAGATCTATTTCTGGAATGCCCCACTCTGATGTGACAACCTTGAATACTTCTTGATCCAGGGACCATTCTCCCTGGTCCAATCGATTCCTGCTCAGGAAATCTGCTTCTAGATTTTGTATCCCTGAGATATGCTGTGCTGTGATGGACACCAGATTGATTTCTGCCCAGTGTAACAGATTTTCTGTTGCCTTCATCAGTGCTCTGCTCCTGGTTCCCCCTTGATTTCTTATGTAGAGGACCGTAGCAGAGTTGTCCGATCTGATCAATACATCCTTGTTTCTTATCAGTATCCTGAAATCTTTTAGACAGTTTAACACTGCTCTCATTTCTAACTCGTTTATGTGTTTTCTTGCTTCTTCCCTCGACCATCTCCCTTGAGTTGTTTGAGTTCTGCAAGTGCCTCCCCAGCCTATTAGACTAGCATCTGTTGTGACCATCTCTTTTTGAGGTTCTTGCAGAGGAAGGCCCTTCCTCAGATTGCGTATATCCATCCACCAGAGTAAGCTCCTTCTGGCTAGCTCTGACAACGGAATTAATTGTGACTTGATCCTCTGCTGCTTGTTCCATCTTGCTAGGAAAAATTGTTGAAGAGTCCTCAGATGAAACCTTGCCCAAGGAATGATGTGGATAGTAGAATTTAATATTCCTAGTAATTTCATGTAATCTTGAGCAGTCAGAAATCTTTCCTTCCTGAACTTCTTTACTGCTGATAACAGCCTGGCGATTCTCTCCTGAGTGAGGAACACCTTCTGATCCATGGTGTTTATCCTCATTCCTAAAAATACAATTTCTTGTGTCGGATCTAGTTGACTCTTTTTGAGATTGATCAACCAACCTTGGTTCTGTAAGAAGGAAATAGTTTTGCTCGTGTGGATTGACGATAGTTGTTTTGATTGTGCCACAATCAAGAGATCGTCCAAATAGGGAATTATTACTATCCCCTCCAATCTCAGGGCTTGCAGGGACACTGCTAAAACCTTGGTGAACACCCTCGGGGCTGATGCCAGCCCGAAGGGTAATACCTTGAACTGGTAATGCTGGCTCAACAGTTTGAATCTCAAAAATTTTCTGTGAAACAGAGCCACCGGAATATGGTGATAAGCATCCCTGAGGTCCACAGTTGTCATAAAGGCTCTTCCTTGAATTGCTCTCAATACTGAAGTTACTGACTCCATCCTGAAGTGGCGGAACTTTATAAAGGAATTCAGGTACTTTAGGTCCAGAATCGCCCTGTACCCCCCAGAGGTCTTTGGGGTTAAAAATAGATTTGAATAAACACCTGAATTCCTCTGGGATAGAGGAACAGGTTCTATAACTTCCTTCTGTAACATTTCTGCAACTATGTTCCTGAGTTCCAGATTCTTTTTTTGGATTTTGTGGAATGGTTGAATTTATTAACCGATTCCTGGGAGGTATGTGTATGAACTCTAGCGGATACCCTGCCTCTAAAATATTGTAGACCCAACAATCTGCAATTGGGTTTGACGCCCAGGCTTGCCGAAAGTGAACTAATCTTCCTCCCACTGGTATTAGAGACAGGGCCCGCTGTTTCTCATTGTGGATCTTTCTTATTGGCAAATCTTTGGGAATGATCTTTCCTGAAACCTCCCCTGAATGCTTGTGAAGATTGTCTTTTCTGGTCGTATCTTCCATACTGGAATCTTCTGGAGTCACGAAAATTATGCTGCTTACTCCTAAAACCCATAGGCCTAGAAGGAGGAGATCTAGCTCTTTTTTCCTGTGGAAGAAAGGAGCTCTTCCCTGCAGTAATTTTCTTAATTAAGTCTTCCAAATGTTGTCCAAATAGCATATCCCCTGCAAAGGGAAGAGCCACTAATTTATTCTTTGAGGCTGTGTCGGCCCCCCAAGAGCGCAACCATAGAGCACGTCTTGCGGTCACCGACAAGGCTGATGGTCTGGCTGAAAGTCTAATGATGTCCATGGAGGCATCACAAGAGAAGCTAACGGCTTCTTTAATTGATGCTACTTCCTCAATAAGTTTAGAACGAGAAACATTTGAATCAATTTTCTCTTCAAGTTCATTCAGCCAGATTCTTATAGTGCGAGTAACACATGCTAAAGCTGTGGATGCTCTTAAATCTTGCCCAATAATAGAAAACTGCTTTTTAAGTGCAGCTTCCACCTTCCTATCCATTGCATCTTTTAAAGCAGATCCATCCTCTAAAGGAATAATAGTCTTCCTAGCAATGTGAGCAACTGCTGGATCAACTTTTGGGGCTAAATGCCACTTACTGATGTCTTCTTCCTTAAAGGGGTACATCCTATTAAAACGCTTGGTGAGCCCAATCCTTCTGTCACCTTTTTCCCATTCTGAACTAATTAAACCTGACACTGTGTGATGCACAGGAAAAACCGGAGGGGACTTGCGGCTTCCCATAAATGCAGCATCTAAAATGCCCAGTTCCTGCTGGGATTCAGTAATACCTAAAGTTTTGCGCATGGCCCTTAAAAAATTATCCATATGGTCTAAATTGCAAGCGCCTGATTCCTCAGGGATTTCTCCTTCCTCAAAAGATGAATACTCTGATACAAACTCATGGCCACTATCTAAATCCTCAAGACCCTCTTTCCTGCAGGATGTACCTTCTTCAGGGTCTTTTGTGCGAGGGCGTTTCTTGGGTACTGCTGCTTCTTGCATTGCTGTAAAAGTGTCTTGCATGGAGTTTTTCATCCAGAGGAGGAAGTCCTTAAATTGCATAGGCATATCTTGTTATGCAGATTTCCTAATGCATTCTTGGCAGAGTTTGGAAGTTTCAGCAGATGAAAGCTTCTTACCACATGCTAGGCAAGCTTTGGGCTTATCTACAGTTTTGTCCTCTTTGCCAGAACCCTCAGCAGGAGGCTTATCTTTATTAGGGGCCAACTTAGGAGGGGCAGACATGATACAGACTAAAAACTATGCTTTATTAAATTACTCTAAAATCTAAAATTACCTAAAATCTACCCCTGACTAGAGAACACAACCTGCCTAGTCAGATGCCTTAAATAGAATAATACCTAACCTCCATATACAACAGAAAGGCATAAATATCAGGTTACTTACTTGTTGTCCAACTGATTTCTTTCTCAAACATCCTGCGTTCCACCCTGGAACGCACATCCAGCTTCCTGTCTGAAGCCCCGCATCCGGTTCTGCAGTGGCTTCCGCTTCTGGCTCCACGCCAACTTTCGTCTACATGCTGCTGTTCCGGCTCAATGGAGGCGGCCGATCGTGCAGACCAGATTATCCTTCCATGTGGACGGCATACATGCGGCCCGCTTGAGGTATGAGCTTACTGTTACATGCGCCCCACTAGCTGCTCATGGCGTGTAGGGCGGCGATCCTACACCCGGCGCCCAGGACAAAAAAGAGACTGGAGGACAGAGTCAGTGCCGCGTTTTTAAATTATGAGCTTTGAAATTGATTGGTCCTACCCCGGCCGGAGGGTGGAGACAAAGCCCATTCCCATTCTTAGCCGGGGATAGGACATATAAGAAAAATAACTCTGATTTATTCATATATAAAAATAAAACATGGAAAGGCACACGTGTAGGGTGGGAGGATAAAAAATATAGAGACAGCGCAAATGTGCTCTTCTAAGTGTAGTATTCTCCAAGTTATTTTCCCGTTCACCTTCACCACGTGCTCCAAATTGGGTACTCACTTTTTTTTTTTGAGGTTTTTACTGCCTCCCAGTTCGATCAGCAATCCTGGTTTTAACCCCAGGCTGGTTAACACCACTCTGGTCTCCTCCAGATATTCTCCGCAGTCCACCTTCTATAGCCAATATTCTGTGACCTGTCACCTCCTTATTGGAGTATGGTATATTGGACACTAAGTGTCTCTATGGCAATATAGTAGTGAGGTGGATATGTTTTTCACAAATCAAAATATATAGGAGTACGACGCACGGGATATATGTAAATGATATGGTATTTATCATCAATAAAAAATAAATATAGAAGTAAATTCCAATTATATAAAAGAATTTAGCAATGCTAATACAATTTAAAATCACGGAATAACCATTGACGCGTTTCGTAAGTCCTGCTTACTTTTCAAGAGCTTCTGATAAAAACAGAAGCTCTCGAACAAGTAAGCAGGACTTACGAAACGCGTAGATACCATATAATTTACATATATGCCTCCCAGTTCATTCAGCAATCCTGGTTTTAACCCCAGGCTGGTTAACACCACTCTGCTCTCCTCCAGATATTCTCCGCAGTTCACCTTCTATAGCCAATATTCTGTGACCTAACTGTCACCTCCTTATTGGAATATGGTATATTGGACACTAAGTGTCTCTATGGCAATATAGTAGTGAGGTGGATATGTTTTTCACAAATCAAAACATATAGGAGTACCGATGCACGGGATATATGTAAATGATATGGTATCTACACGTTTCGTAAGTCCTGCTTACTTTTTCAAGAGCTTCTGTTTTTATCAGAAGCTCTTGAAAAAGTAAGCAGGACTTACGAAACGCGTCGAGCATTATTCCGTGATTTTAAATTGTATTAGCATTGCTAAATGCTTTTATATAATTGGAATTTACTTCTATATGGATTTTTTATTGATAATAAATACCATATCATTTACATATATCCCGTGCGTCGGTACTCCTATATATTTTGATTTGTGAAAAACATATCCACCTCACTACTATATTGCCATAGACACACTTAGTGTCCAATATACCATACTCCAATAAGGAGGTGACAGGTCACAGAATATTGGCTATAGAAGGTGGACTGCGGAGAATATCTGGTGGAGAGCAGAGTGGTGTTAACCAGCCTGGGGTTAAAACCAGGACTGCTGATCGAACTGGGAGGCAGTAAAGTGAGTACCCAATTTGGAGCATGTGGTGAAGGTGAAAGGGAAAAGAACTTGGAGAATACTACACTTAGAAGAGCCCATTTGCGCTGTCTCTATATTTTTTTGTTCTTTAGTTTTATCGTTGGGAATCCCTACCCATAATTCAGCTGCACTGGACTCTTTGAGATCCATCACTGGAAAGTAAAAGCTATATCCTCTTGACGGGCTATTTGTGAGAATACTATTAAAAATATAAATCGTGTATATTGTCAATTCTTGTTCATTGTGGCGCTTCCTGGTATAGCCCAGGGTTGGAACTTGTGGTAGCTCCAAGCTTTAGGGATATACAAAAATCTTGAGAATGGGAGGATAGAATCCCTTAAACCTTTTTACGCATTTCACGCTCCACAGTGCTTACTCATATACAAAAGGAAACCATGTTAAATAGGATATAGTGCAATTTCATTTGGCTAAAAACAACAGAAACAATGTAACTTGCTCCCCCCTATACATCAACCAACCCAACCCAATATCTATGATTTGAAAGGCTTTGTGGCTTATTTAAAGGAAATTTTCTCAAAAAAAGAGAGAGGGTAAAAAGCAAATTAGCTGGTATAAATGCAGTGTCCTCTAGCGGTCGCATTCAGAGATGAAACATGCTCTCAATATCAAAGCCATGAATTAAATAAGCCAAATAAAAACTAGACGTGCTCCATTCATGAGTAAAACTACACGCACACAGGCAAACCACTACAGTGTAGAAGAAGTGGTGACCGTACCATACTAAAAATAAAAAGGCTCAACATTATTAGCCTACACCTCTGGAAGCAAAAAAGAGTATCTGGCTAGCTTCCAGAAAACAGGTGGGGTAAGAAAAAATTATTAATATCCCACTCTGAATTCAGTCCCCTAGGCACTTTTGTGTGCAACTGTAAAATCCAGTAAGCTTCTCTTTTATTTATCAATTTGATATCACAACCTCTCCAAGGCAGCCTGATTCTCTCAATCTGGACTGGTAGGAGGAGGTAAATCTAAGATTACATTAATTGGTATTAAGGCATTCCATGAATAAATCTGCCTCCTCTTTTGTTTCTGTCCAGACGAAAAGGAGGTTGTCCCTGTACCTTTCATACCACAATATCCGATCCGGTGGGTGGCTTCCCACCAACTCATAAAGAGATTGATGACACAGGGGGCAAAACTGGCCCCCATTGCCACACCACATCTCTGGAGATAGAACACCCCATTGAATGCAAATAAATTGTGGCATAGGAGGTACTCAGTGGCCTAAAGCAAGAACATAATTAGGTTTTCCCCCATGATTGGGAAAACGCTCCAAGTGTGCACTCGTAGCCTGAAGCCCAAGGCATGGGGGATTGAAGACTACAAAGATACAACATCCACCACTAACTACAAGCAATTATATTGCACTTGATTCTGGACATCTGTTGTAAAACCTATTTGGTGTGCCGCAGTGAGCCAGGTAGATTATCCACCGACTGCCGAAGATAACGGTCTACCAGGACCAACAGAGGCTCATTGAGTGAGCCTATGCCAGATACAATTGGCCAACCAGGAGGGTTGACCAATGACTTGTGGACATTCAGAAGGGGATGGAAAATATGTACCCTCTGGCAACAAAGGTGCCGAAGAGTTATTAAAAACACCCAAAGACCCACTTGTACCAATTTTGTATGGCAAAGTGGGATCATGCTTCAGGACAATATTTGTATCCACATCATTGAGTTGGCATAAAGCCTCGTTTCGGTAAAGCTCTGCATCAAGGACCACTACCAAGCCACCCTTGTCCGACATTTTTATGACCATAGAAGAATCCTTCTTAAGTTGACTCAGTGCCTCTTTCTCAGACAGGGAGAAATTATGGATGTAGCATGGTGTGGTATCTCTGTGGAGCCCCACCAAATACGGCTATACCACCTTCTGGAACAAGTCCAACTGCTTGCCCTTGCAATGCGAGGGGGAAAAAATTGGACAATGGGTGGAGACCTGTGTCTAAGGAATTGACCAGATCTACTGCTTGAGTTTCAGTGGATTCCTCACATAGATACTGTAGATTGTAAAATGCACAAATGTCTACAAAATCAGAACCAACATCCCCAAATTTGGACTGTGCAAAAGACATTGTAGAGGACTCTGACTGATTTAAAATCTAGATTATCAAAAAAAATTCTTAACGGTGAGAGCCCTCACACATTCACGTCAAATAAATAAATCAAACTTTTGATCTGGAACACATTGAGACCCCTTTTCAAAATCCTCTCTTGTGGGGCAGTTAAAGCAATATGTGATAAATTGATCATTTCTAATTCTTTTGATTGGTATGATTCATCCGTATGGGATATCACTTCTGCTCTTCTTCTACACCCCCCTCTCCTTCACAATCTTTTGTAGATTTTGAAGACTTCCTTTTCTTTGAATTTCCTTGAAGTTTTAAAAATTGTTTTGATGATGAAGAGCCAATAGCTTCCTGCTCCCACAGACTAGATTCATTCTGCAGACTGGATGATGGTTGATCTGTCTGGTACAGGCAACAATGTGCCATCATCGCTTATCATTATCTGTGTCCGTGTATGTCCCAGAATGGGAAAAACTAACTCTCCTGTCGGAATATTTAAGAATAAATTTTGTTGAAGGAAGTCTACCTCTAGATCAGTTCCATAGGTATACATTCTCTTGTTCACAGTCCTTCATGTCGCTAATAAACTTTCTTTGCTTAAAAGAGGATTAAAATATAATTATTATACAATATAATTATGAAGGACTTGTCATATTCTTGTAATGTAGCAGTGCTTTTGTGTGACTTTAATGCAGATTGATTAGTGACAATTTCCTCTTTAATAGGCCTCTGATCTGCCCATTTGTATTTCACAATAAACTCCATCAGGTTAAAGTAACAATCACGTAAAGGAGTATTCCATTTGATTATGAAGTCCATATCCTTGGTATCAAAATTGGGTAACTTTCCAAGTCTCAATACCCTTGGTATGCGTTGAACAATAATATATTTGTCCAGAGTGATATCCCACCATGTTTGCAACTCCTTATATAGTACTAAACAGTGGAGGGGGTATAGAAGGGAGAAAACCCCCCAAACCAAAAGAAACCCACTAATGAGGCACTCAACCCAGACCAACAATATATATAAATATACCAAAGCAAAATACAAAAAGACTCACATTTAAAACATAAGTAAAAACAAAACCGTTAAGTTAGTGGAAACCCCTGCGGCCCATGGAACTTCACCCCATATACTGGCCCTGGATCCAGAGCCAATGGCCCCAGACCCAGGGGAATCTGACCCCAGCTCGGCGTGGATCACTGACTGGCAGAATTTCCCCAGCGTGTGGATAAACCAGGACCAGGGGCTTCTACTTTCTCTTAGCCCGAGACAAGGGGCTCACAGTCTCTTAGCCCAGGACAAAAGGCTACCCTTTTATTGCTCAGCCCAGGACAAGGGGCTAATACTTTATTCCTGAGCCCGGACAAGGTGCTACCCCCCTACACTCAAGAACTTATTGGACTTCCCAAGCCAGCGTTTGACCAAGCTGCTGCTGGCTTGGTACTGAGAAAGGGGAGAAATGTAACGGATCATAGTCCGTTACTGGAAGACATCCCCTGACATACCTATGTATGAGCCCATATCATAGACTATGAGACTCTTTTAGACATTATGTGGCGAAAAGGACTCCATCCACAGAACTGCCTTGTGTTAGGAGCGTCGACTACTCTTGGAGTGGAGACTAGCAAAGAGAATGTATTCACTGTATTGTCGTGTCTGAGGTTTGCATATTCGGCAACAACCAGTCACAGGTTCCTGCCTCGGTATTCGAATTGTCGACAGTGTCGAACGCTCGATGGCGAGGACAGTAGGCAGTTGCCCGATTGGTCGAATCTCTGAGCAGGACATTTAAAGGTCTACCATAGACTTAACATGGAGAAAAGTAGGCAGCTCAGGGATTGGTCAACAGGCAACCCCATGACAACATCTGACTGGACAGGATTGAAGCAGCATATTCAAACTAATTGGCAAATTGCTTCAACCCCTGGCCATTGTATCAAAATTTGTATTGCGGCCCCTCACCTTTGTCTACTGTCTGTCCCGCCCAGTCCCCTTTGTATAGTACTCCAACCCCGGTCCCAGTGATCACAAGAAATGGACCAGTTGGATTAAACTTAGTTTTGTCACTCCAATTCCCATTGGTCAGGAACTGGAGCAGGTAAAATCTCATTACAGTAAGTTAATCAAATCCTTTGTACCTTTTTGCTTCTACTGTTTATGGTTCCATTGTTGTGTTGTCTATCCGTTTTATATAGAAGAACGTTGGGTTCTTCAATACTAAGACTGAGTCTCTGCATGACATTATTCCTGAGGTGGTCAAATGAGTCCTCTCTGACTCCCATCCAGGAGAGGCATTCAGCGTGGACGACACTCTTCGTCCAGATACCTGCAACCTCTACTCCGACTCAACGCTTGGAGAGTTGCCAACCCGACTCTTGGGGGATTTGCTGACTTAGAGGACAGCTAGCGGAGACTCTGCTGGATTCTGCCAATTCGACTCCCCGGACTGTCGACAGACACTGCTGGTCTTGTCGACACACCATGGATGACATACGAATGGCGAGCTTGTAAGCTGTTGACTGCTCCGGATAACATCCAACCGGTGGATTCGACACGTACCGTCCAACTCTGGGCAGGAGAGACCCGGAGCGACGGCCCAAGGTTTCCCGGCCTCTTGGGCTTCCGTTACAGTATGTATTTTATATACCTAGGTTTCAAAACGTATGCGAGTTTATGATTAGCTAATTAACGCTATACATGCACATCACTTTGCTATAAGAGCTAAGATGTCTTTACTATATATATATATATATATATATATATAACGTGTTTGTGATCACTTGGGATTTATTCTTCACACCCATATTCTTCACATTTCAAAATTTCTAAAAACTCTTGTCATTTATTTATTTTGAGTTATGTTTAACCGGTAGGGACATACTGTATATTTTAAGCATATTTGCACAAAGACATTTTTATTTTTATATTTACGATCATTATTTGTCAGTTTAAACAGCTTGTTCATACTGAGTGCCCTCTCTAACTTCAAATTATGCTCCTGCACATGTGTGACTCCATTCACTTCCGTATTTACATTTGTCTACGGAATTAATGAATTAATCACGTGCACATCATTACTTTGTGGGAAATTCGACTGGATGAACACTATCACATTAATAGAAGAACACTTACTGACTGGTTCTTCTGGATTTAAAAACTGTTTCCAAACCATCTACCATTACATCCCCTGACGAAGCCTTGTGGCGATACGTGTTGGGATCGATGATGTTTATGGAGGGGTGACTGCTGAGTAAACTTTACAGCAGCCTTAACTCACTCTGACTCATGTTCTGATCCTTGATGGTACTCCTGGATTGTTAAGTATATATATTTGCTTCTTTATATGTTGTTTCAGCATTTGTTTGCCTGCAAGTCACAGGTATAGATGCATTAGAGCAGTGACTTCTTTTCAGGGGAATTATCTATTTATACCCTCTTTATGCTGTATATTTTGAAGAGCATGTATTAGATTTTGTGAGTCTTTGTTGTGTCCATTTGGAATATATATTTGCTAGTCCCCCTCTATTTTGTTTTTACTTATGTTTTAAATGTCAGTCTTTTTGTATTTTGCTTTGGTATACTTACTCAACATACATTTTTATAATTTCATATAATTTTGTTGGTCTGGGTTGAGTGCCTCATTAGTGGGTTTCTTTTGGGTTGGGATGTTTTCTTTCCTTCTATACCCCTTCCACTGTTTAGTACATTATTCTCTATACCCTGAGAGCACCAAGGCTATATGAGCCTTTAATTCAGACATGATGGTTGAACTTGTGCTGGCTTATACTTCTTTCATAAATATAGCTCCTTATGTAAGACTTTTTCCAGATTGCGAGTGCCTTCTGGTCTAGAGTATGAGTTGCTTTGATGTTATCAGCAATACCAGATTCAAACACCATATTATTTTATTTATTTATTTAGAAAATGTTTTACCAGGAAGAATACATTGAGATTTCTCTCGTTTTCAAGTATGTCCTGGACATATCTGCTCATGATTGTCTTTTATCAGGATTTAAAAAGGAAAGGAAATCAAAGGTCCATAATAGCAAAACAGTCAGGTTCATTATTACATATAGTCCACAATACAATCAAATTTATAATATCATTAAGAAGAACTTGCCCCTGACCTGAATGGCCTCCAACAGCAGAGTCAGCCTCATAGGAGTTCCAAAGGAGAAAGAAGTCTCCATATCTTCATCTTCTGAATCCAGTTCCTCCTCCAATAACCTGAGAATACCCATTAAAGACAGGTTTGACCTCTGTAATGGGAGTTAAGGGTTTCCAGGAATGGAGAACCTCTTTTGGATTATGGAATAGCTGCAGCAGATCACATCAGGGTTTTCACCAAAGCAGGCTCTTGCTCAGTGCTGGCCCTGGGGGTGTGGTAAGTGCCAAAGTACATGAGGGACATAAAGACCTAGAATATTCCATTGGAAGCATGAAGAACAGTGAGTGAATGGGTAAGGGAAGCCCTTGAATCTTTAGTTTTGAATTTCCCCATATGCCCACCCTTGTCTATGTCTAAAACCAGTTAAAAGTATCCCCAGTTTACAGCAAATACCAAAAAAGTAGTTATCTGGTATGCAAAAGGTTAAACTGGGGAAGAGAGCAGCCTTGGTGTAATGGAGAAGTAAGATGGCCACCAGAAGAAGTGTAAGCCAATCAGAGCACAGCCCAAGAACCAGGGGAATATGGTTATCGTAGTATTCTACATGTTGCCTAGCAACTTGTGGCTTTCCAGCCATGGATCGCTGTGGACACACAAAGGGGTTAAAGTGATGGAGCATTATGAGAGGAAAGACGAAAGAGCCCTCACCTTTCTAGCTTGTACGGTTACAGAGATGTCCCAAAGAAGTTGCTCCCATCATAAACTATACGGGGGGCGGACATGCACTAAAAATCAAAGTTTTAAAATATATATTCTAAAATCCAAGGGGGAGGTAAATAATAAAATGTGTGGGTGTCTGGAAGCCCCCCAAAACATCCATAAATACCTAAGACAATGAAAAGAGCAGGACATAACTCAGAACAGCAGAGAAGGGTTTAAACAAAAAACCGTACAGCCCTCTGTGCCCCAAGGCTGAGCTGTAGAGCAAAGCTCTAGAAATGAGTGATTCAACAGCATCCAGAATGTGGAAAGCTCAGAATGGGACATACAGTGGACTATGGCACTCACCAATCTTGTGTCGTCAGGCTCCCATCTCAACAGGGCAGAATCTCTAATAGACATCCATGAAGCACAGATATCAAACTCAACCTCCTCAGGGAAAACGGTCCATAAAACTCCTAAAACCAGGCAATCCAACTCCAGGGAAGCCAGTGATAGGTGCCCACCTAATGGGGGATTATACAGCCCCATATCTAAAGTGAAATTAATAAAAGCCTAGAAAACACTGAGACTTTCCACTACACCTCCATCTTCTTGGACACATAGCATGAATTTCGTGTATTGGGGGGGGGGGGGAGTCTCTACCCCAAAGCCCCTGTCTTTTTGAAGTGCCCTGTCTCTTCAGGAGGGAGCTTAAGCCCATGGTTCTTCCATATTGGATGTAAAAGAAAAATATATATTCTTAGGTTGCACAATCAGAAGAACAAATATACATCTAAAGCTCAATGTTCACACTTTTGTCAAACGGTTAATAGAAAATAAGGGGCGCCCTTAGTAGTTGTCTATGATGTCAAAAGAAACCTTAGGAAAAGGGGCTTAAAACTGCACTTCTACATAGAATATACATCCTATATAATAATTTGCTAGAAAGTTTGTAATGATGCAGTCATGCTCAGTAGAGATTGTCCGTGATGAGGCTTCCCACTCTGTATCAGCTGCGGAGTATCAGCTGATACAGTGCCAACCTTGACCGGCTGGCACTGTATCAGCCGCGGCGTGGGCAGTCTCTACTGTGCATTACTGCCCCGCGACCAGCTGGCAGTGGCACTGTGGCCCGTGTAACAGGCTTTTCAACTAGTTATCCATATAAATCCAGGGACAAAGCCAAAATTAAGGACTACCCCTGGAAATCATGAGAAGTTGGCAGATATGACAAAGGGCACGTGAGGCACAAAACATATTACTACCACAGCACTGGAGATGAGCATGTAGATGTTGGTGCTCAACAGAAATGGGGATGGCTTACCTGAGAGATTTTATGTTTATAAATATAGCCCCACCCTTGTCTAGCAGTAGAATAGTATAGCCAAAACATGTCTGGATTTGTTTTGCAAGATCTTACTCTTGAAAATCATGTTTCCATGGATCTTGCAATTCATTAGACTTCAGATATTGCACAATTCTCTCTTCCATTATTTCCTAACTACTGATATCATGGGCCTGTACTGAACTGTCCTTTGTATTGTCTTTTTATGGAACCAATCCTGTAAACAGTAACAGGTTAAAAAGTTTAGCTAAGCACAGATTTAAGTTCTTTTTTTTTTTACATTTTCAAAGTTTATTGAGAAGAAAAAAAAAAAAAAAGGTAAAAAGATGGATAAACTGCACAAAACAGGCTCACAAAAGTACAGAATGAACAGAGTGCAATATTGAGGTACCATACAAAAATATTGGATAGTTCTATTGTGCTCAGGTGGCAGGAAAGCAAAAGAGGGAAATGAGTGGAAACAGTTTGCGGATGAGAAACCTACAGATATTTAGTATGAGAGCTCTGGGGGTAGGGGAAATTAGATTTAAGTTCTTTTAATACTATTGGATGAACCACATATGGATCAAATGAAGAAGAAACACCTCCTAATAATACCCCCAATTACCCCACTATTGCCATAAGATATAAGGGGATTGATAATGTTAGCCCCACTATTTTTAAAACAGGCGGTAGTGGTTTTGCCAGCATATTTTACAATTTGATAAACTGTGCTATCATCACCAAAAACCTTGCAAAAAATGTTCAGCGGGTGAGAAAATTTCACCTATTGAAAATTAAAAATAGTCGTCACCTTTGCTATCCTAATCCATGTGGTGGCTTTGCCGGATGTTTAGGACACACTTTTCATGGTGTAGATACCGCGCCATGAGAAGGCAGGTGCAGAGGCCCAAAAACAGGTGGTCAAAACCACAGTTATGTGTTGGAAAACTGGTTTCCAACACACATATGTGGTTGAAACAAACAAAAATATTAACCCTATGAGTGCCAGTGGTGGTATGCAATGCATTATACAGCGTTGCATACCCCACTGGCACTCATAGGATTAATCCACAGACAGTTTCACACATGTCCCCACAATTAAATACCAGTAATCGTGATGTCCAGCGGGGTCACGGACGACTTTTTCTTTTTTGCATCCTCTGATCTTCTTTCTTCTCTTAAAATAAAATATAAATATTACGGTTTTGTAATTAACCCCTTAAGGACTGGGAAAATCTGAGGTGGATTTCACTTAGGGACCAGAGCAATTCTGACCGTTTTGACTATGTCTTTGTTCAACAGTGTTTTCCCAATAAGGCTTTTATCCCATCCACATAAATGAAATACGTTTTTTTATGCACTTTCTTTCGTTTCTTTTGATACAACACTTACATAGATAACTCACCATTTACTTTATTAAAATTAAATAAAACTGTAAAAAAATGCCATTTTATTTTTTCTCTTGGCATTATTTGGGTGCAATGGGTTACATTTTTATGGAGACTGCATGAAAGGTATGACCGGTCAGTCAAACCTACAAAATGGGCATTTTTAAGTGGGCACTGTTCTCCCTGGGTGAAAATTCCCATGACCCTCTTTCCCACCCTATTTCCCCACATTTTTAGTGATCAGATTTGTCAGCGTGTATAACTCTATTACATGGCTCCACAACAATCACATTGCCATTATTTTTTTTTTTTCACTTAAAATATTTATTTTATTAGTACCATTTTTTATTTACATACTTTTTTAATTTTATTTAAAAAAAAAAAAAAAAAGTTGGTTTTAGCAGGTCACAATGGACCTGCATCCAGCCAGCCCCCAGCACTGAAGGGGTTAATGCCCCATCTACTGAATTGTTTTATTTCTCTATGTGTTTGCTCTTTGCTTCTCTCCCCATTACTTTAATAGTAAGGAAGAGAGAGGCACAGAGCAGACACAAAGGCAGTGTGCTTGACATACTGCCTTATTCAATCAAAATGCTGGTAGATGTGATCGCTCCTGAAACGATCACATGAACCGCAGAAGTGACAAGCACTGACCCTGAACACTCCGGTCCCGAAGCGCTCAGTCTCAGCGTGCATGGAGGCTATTTAACCCATGACGTGCCAGGACCGTCATGGGTCCTTAAGGGAAGTTTACCCATGAGGGTCCTGGCACGTCATGGATCGTTAAAGGGTTAAAAAAAGTATATTCCCCCAAAGTTGCTTCTGGCTAGGAATAGCCCTCTGGCGCTCAAAGGGTTACTATTTGTGGCACCTTGCATGTAATAAAGATGTTAATGTGCCATTTTTTAATGTGCAAAAGTCATCCTTCTTATGTCAACATGTAGAATTTTTTAACTTGTTATCCCCTTGCCTTCAAGAGATTGATCTTCAGTCAGTCCTGGATGTCATGTCATAGAAGCTGACATAGCAGTTTCTGACTTTTTTTTTTTTTTTTTTTATTAAACTGAACCAGGCAGTGTACATAGGCCTACTTAACCCTTTAAGGACCAGGAGGGGTGTTCAATGTATAAAGAAGTAAAACATTTCACACATTTTTATCCCTTAAAGGGTTAAGATTACAATGTTCAGTGGGCAGAGTTTATGTCATGTGGTCCTAATCTCAACTGTCACGTTCATAAAGGCATGAGGGCAAAATTCATAGAGGCCACTGGGGTTTTCTGGTCATAGTAAAGTAGGCTGGGATTATTATTAAAGGGTATTACTGTATTTCTCATTTAACTTTGGTGATACCAGTAAAATTTCATCCTTGGGAAACAAACTTACCCCACCTGTCTAATTGGGTCTAATCCAGTTTTAAAAGTGACCTCATGGAGTGAGCATGGGCAATGATTCTCTCTTTGTTAGCCTTCCTTTGTTTTATGTCTATATGAAGGGTTTGTGTAAACCCCCATTAAGTGGACTCCTATCTTTGGCCTCCACTGTTGGTTTGAATCAGAGCACAGAATTAAATGACTGTTAGAGGTGGCTTGCATTATCAGTCCTCTCCACAGTTTCTGCTAAGCTTGTCTGAGCAGACATTTGTATGGTACATAGGAGTCTAAAGACTGAAGAAGACAAGCTTTCCTGCATTCAGATTGCAATAGTCCAATGAGTTCCTGTCAGTCTGGCAGTCACATTTCCATTATCTGTGGTACTGGCTGGACTGGCACTCTGTTCATTTATGTACACCTCTGTACAACTATCCCTCTCCTTTACCAGAGGGGGATTTTCATTCATTTTAAATTCATTTCTGTTCACCTGGATTCATTTAAATCCATGTGTAATTTTTTTTCTTCTGTGTAATAATCTACTGCAATACAAAGTGGGGTTTTGTCTTCTCCTCCCATCTGAATAGGACCAATGAAATTACTACTTAAGGAAGCCTCCTCGGGTACTGCTCCAGTTAATCTAGTCCTCCCCAGCTGAAGGACAGAGGTGTTTCACCTCCATCTGCATCTCATAAATGCAAGAAGGGTATTTAAGTGGGAAGAGAAAAAGGTTGGTGTTTTCTTTACTTCCTAATAGTCTCATTTTTGCAGCCTGGGCCAGGGTTCTGAAATGCCCCTGTAGTTGCATACTGGACGCTAGCCAAGGGAAGGGAGCATGAAGGTTCTCCTTCTGTCATCCCTTTCCCCCCCCACTAACTTATGTAGAAGGGGGATCTTTAATGCCTATCACATGGAATTACCATTTACTTGAGAGTAATTCTATCCTACTAATATGTGTGGAAAAAAGGGTTGTTTGCATAACGGCGGCGAAACACACACTGATTCTATGTAAAGTGGCAGTTTCTAAGTTAGGTTCCATCAGTTGTTTTTCTTTCCTGCAAGCTTTTATATATCATTTCTTGGCTTATAGGATGTCTAGTACCCCTCGTCAAATAAGGAATTTGCTGCCTCAGAGCCAATGGTCAATAAAGAGGACAAATTCCACAAATTTAAGATGTGCTTGATTTGAAAAGAAAATTCTCTTTTCTTCTGGGTCCCTACGCACGACATTACAGTGGGTATTGTATCTGGTCACCAGCTGGGTAGGACCAATAGAAACTTCAAAAGGGTCCTTATGGGAATTGTCCTCTGTTTCTTTGGTCCTACTCAGCTGGAGGATCATGTGTGCAGTTCTATTACCTTTTTATGGTTTATGTTTGTCTCAGGAGGCCTGGTGTGCCTCTTCTCCAGGGTTGTTCTCCCCAAAACCCCACTATCCACTTCCCTCTGTTCCCAATTCGTCTAGCCCATGGCAGCATATGCCAAACTACTGCAATGTTTGGGTTGGATAAGGCCTTTCATTCTCCAATGCTGGAACCCAATTCCAGATTAATTAATTCCCTATGGGCTACTTATACATCCCTGCTGCAGATATACTATGCATTCCATTCATGGGATACATGCCCCCGATCTCCTATATTTGAGCACCAGTGTCTCCTGGCATTACATACTGGTTTTGTGAAATCTGGGGAAGCTCTATCTACCAGGCAGGACGAAGCATCTAAATCGAAAGTTTGCACAGGTTGTAATAATAATTGCTTCTTCTGACTTATCAAAGCTATGCCCTGGTTGTTTGCTCAAGGCTGTTGGCAGTGAAATGCCTTCCCAATTCCAAGAATTTTTAGCATGGGTGAGGTATTCCATGCAAGACTCCTTCAAGGCAATGTGTGACTCTGAGAGTCCTAGGAATAGGACTAGACTGGATGCAGGTGAAGGAACTTCATCTAGGTAGTTGTTATTCATTATGTTGTGTAGTATATTACAAGGCAAATGATACAATACTGCACAGAAGACAGCCTATAAAAAGGAAATTGGGTCTAGATAACCTTGCTAACTGGATAAAATAGTTTGAAGGATAGTGTGTGTTTTATTGTAAATGGAATATTTTCTACTACAGTTTAATCTGAGAGTAAAGTACCTCAGGGTTCCGTACTCTATAGAAGGATTTACATAAAATGGCAGGCTAGGAGAACACATGAATTAGGAGATTTAATGTAGGAAAGTGTAAACTAATGCTTTGGGAAGAACAAATAAGCTTGCTACTTATGAAGCAATGGGGGCATTGCAAGAAATATTTTAGTACTTGTAAACTTGGCCATATTGCTCGATGTCAAACAGCAATAGCAAAAGCAAACAAAATACTATCATGCATACAGATACTAACTGTGGAGATTGCAGTCTCACATGGAGGCCTGTACTTCTCACACACAGCATGCACAGAGGGGGCAGCACAGGTGTACTGCTTGCTTTCTCGTGTGTCTTTCAGCAGATGCCTATTCCACTAACTCTTTTGAGGTCCATGCCATCCAATTATTCCATCCTGTAGCACTGCGTGTTGCAGTATATACAGACCTCCCACAACCATACCGTCTACCTTCCTTTCAGACTTTGAGTGCTGGCTTGCATTCTTTCTATCTTACAACACTCTCATACTTGTGGACTTCAACTACCACTTTGACGATCCTTCCCTTACTTGGGCCTCACACCTGCTTCAATTAACCTCATCCTTTACCCTTCAACAATGAACTTAATCTAGCACACACAAAGATAGTAACTCCCTCAATGTCGTATTCACAAAGAACTACTCCATGATAGATTTCTACATATTACCTTTTCCACACTTCGATCACCATCTCTTAACCTTCTCCACATCTCTCTCCTTCCCCCACCAACTACAACCCCGCGCTCACCCGCAACCTTCACTCTAAACATCTCTGCCTTATGTTCTGCATAACACTCCAACCTCCCTGCCTTACGTACTCTTACTGCACCTGACAGCCTTGTTGAATCCTACAACAACCTCCTCTCCTCATCACTTAATCTGTATGCTCCCCTCCAGGCCTGTCACAAATGCACCCCAAACCCACGCTCTTGGCTTAACTCTCAATCACTCTTTCTAGTGTACCCGCACTACTGAATGTTTCTGGAGGAAATCTCACTCTTGTGCAGACTTCATCCACTATACTTTTCTCCAGTCCTGCTTAAGCACTGCTCTATCCTCTGTCAAACAATACTATTACTCATCACTAATCAATACTCATAAATCTAACCCACACCACCTTTTTTCCATATTCAGTTCCCTCCTTCACCCCTCCCCTCCATCTTTCTCCCTACCCTCTCTAGTCTTTGCAGAAATCTTCAAACATCGGAGACACACAATAAATCAAATAATCCCACTCTTTTAACCCCTTAAGGACCCATGACAGTCCTGGACTGTCATGGGTTGTTATACCCTTAAGAACCCATGACGGTCCTGGACCGTCATGGAATTCCGGGCTCCCTGCACGGCTGCACGCCATTCTGGGAGCATGGAACCGGATTGTTGAAAAAAAAATGTTCTGTGGTCCTTAAGTGACCGCCGCGTGTGTGCGCGGCCAGTCCTTAAGGGGTTAATCTCCACAATTGTATCTTCCTGATCTTTGCCCCAGTCACAGAAGCAAAGGTCTCCCTTTTGCTGTCTACATCACCACTCACCATTTGTTCCCTTGATCCTATACCATCCCACCTCCTCTTCTGTTATCCATGTTTCTCATTTTAGCTAGTGTATTCAACACCTCACTATTCTCTGGCATCTTCCAATCCTCTTTCAAACTTTAATAGTATCTCCAGTCCTTAAGAAAAGCTCAATAGACCCCACTTCCCCATCCGATACCCACTCTTACCCTTTGTCTCCAAGCTCATTGAGCGCTTAGCCTACTCTCGTCTACTTACCTTCGTCAACTCCCATTACACTCTTGACCCACTGCAGTCTGTCTTTTGGACCACTTTCTCTACAGAAACTGCCCTTATGAAAGTAATAAATGATCTTCATATTTGCAAATACCAATGGACATTTCTCTCTTAATATCCTCCTTGATCTGTCAGCTGCTTTCAACACAGTCAACCATACCGTTCTCTCCCAGTTTCTCCACTCACTTGGCATCTGTGGCCTGGCACATTCCTGATTTCTAGCTTATCTCTCTCAATGGTCTTTTTCTGTGTCATACGCCAACACCACATCACCTTTGATCCTCTTGTCAGTAGATGTACCCCAAGGCTCTGTTCCGGGCCCCTTCTCTCTGTATACCCTTTCTTTGATAAATTATTTGGCTTTAACTACCATCTCTATGCAGACAATGCAAAAATCTGTCTCTCTGCCCCCTCACTATAATCTGAAATACAGCAGCGGGTCTTAGAATGCTTTACTGATAACTCTTCCTGGATGGCTCATCGTCTCCTAAAACTTAATATGTCTAGAACTGAGCTACTTATCTTTCCTCCTAAATCCTGCACATTCTATAACTATGGAGGATTCCACAATGTACCCTGTGGACAAGGTACACTGCCTTTATGGTAACTTTTTACCCTTCTCTTTCCTTCACCACCCACATTAATGAAGTAAATAAAACCTGCAGCTTCTTTCTTCAAAATATAGCAAAAATCCACCCACTTCTCTCTCAGTCTACAACAGAAACTCTCTTGCAGACTCTTATCGTCTACCCGCCAGGGTCACTGCAATTCTTTACTTATTGGTCTGTCTGCTAACCATATCGCTCCTCTCCACTCAATTCTTAAATCAGCCACCAGAATACTTTTCCTCCCCTCCAGAACAGAACTCACTCCCTATACTTCTAAAATAATTGTCATGGCTTCAAGTAAAGCAACAGATGACATTCAAAATCCTCCTCATTACTTTCAAGGCTCTCCAACACTTATTCCCACCTTATATATCATCTTTGAGATCCCGCTATACACCTGCACTCTTATATGCACCATGGTGGACGACTCTCTGCTCCTTTAACTGCTATTGCTGTATCCTGGCTGAAAGCTTTTTCCCTTGCTGCTCCGTACCTCTGGAACTCCTTTCAACCCATCATTCACCAAGCCACAACCCACAATAGTATTGGGGATTCACTTATGCCATCATCTCCACCTGGTGCTCTTGAAATATTATTCACATTTATAAGAGGCAATATAGACCGCCTCCGGGTCGCTACAACATCCTGGTATAAACCCCGGTGAGAATACTACTGTGCCCAACAATCAATTATATAATGGGAAGGGTGGTAAAAGAGCAATACAATACCACTAAGGTGTATAAATCAGGCCTTAAAAATACCAATACTATGCATTATAAAATAGAAATAAAAAAATAAAACAAAGAACATCCAAGAAACGCTCTACACATTTCATAACTACTGTTACTTAATTGGTATTTTTAAGGCCTGGTGTATACACCTTAGTTGTGTTTTATTGCTCTTTTCCCACACTTCCCATTATACAGTCGACTGTTGCAAGAAGCCTACTTTTAAGGGTACTGTGCTGTCAGAGACAACAGAGGAAATGGATTTGGGAGTAATTATTTCTAATGACTTAAAGGTAGGCAGGCAATGTAACAAAGCAGTACGGAAAGCAAGAAGGGTGCTGGGTTGTATAACTAGGGGCATTAATAGCAGAAAAAGGGAACAGGTCATGCCACTCTACAGATCTCTAGTTAGACCTCACCTAAAGTACTGTGTACAGTACTGGAGATTCCATCTCCAGAAGCATAAAGATACTCTAGAGAAAATTCAGAGAAGGGGTACTAATATGGTGATTGGTGTACAGGAAAAGAAATATTAGGATAGACTAAAGTATCGGAACATGTATAGCTTGGAGGAGAGAAGAGAGAGAGGGCATATAATAGAAACATTAAAATACATGCAGGAGGGAAGTACATTTCAAAGGAGTAAAAATGTTAGGATAAGAGGCCATAGTCTAAAACTAGAGGGACATGGGTTTAGACATAATGTAAGAAAGTTTTACTTCACTGAGAGGGCAGTAGATAATTGGAATAGCCTGCCAGCAGAAGTGGCAAGTGTGTTAATACAGTGACAGAATTTAAGCATGCATGGGATAGGCATAAGGTTGTCCTAAACATAAGACAATACCAAGGACCAAATAAGGTTTGAGGTTCTTACAGTAGCAAAATGGGCAGATTAGCTGGGCCGAATGGTTCTTATCTGCCTGTCAAATTCTATGTTTTGAGCCTCTTTCTGTTGCTTCCTTGCATCTGTTGACCCTCAAGATGGCCTTTCAATTACTTTCTTCAGCAGGTAGTCATATACCAGGTCTTGTCCTTTAAATCCCCTTTTATGGGTTTTCACCTGGACAGGGTGATTTTATGATCTCTTAGGGGCTTTTTGCCCAAGGTTGTTTTGGAGTTTCACATCAGCCAGGGAATTACCCTTCCTTCTTTCTGTCTAGCTCCTTCCATTAGACAGGTGCAGGAACTTCAACTACTGGATGTGGTACTTTGGTTGATGTAACAAGTGCATCACACATGGCCATTTTGGAAATCTGACTCTCTTTCTGTCACCATTCCCTAAACACTCAAACAATAATCAGTAATGTGAAGACACTGTTTGCATGTGGGTTCTGGAGATATGTACTTTGAGTAAATGAGAGAGTTAAATCTCACATACTATACCATACAGAAGTATGCTAGGCTTGTGCGTAAATTATGCTCCTATTTGCCTCCCTCTTCTTGGCACACACTAACACACATGCACACACTGACAAACATATACATGTATACATTAACGCACACATTCACATACTATATTTATGTATACAGTATATATATGAATACAGTAACACACATCTACACACTAATACACATTAACACACTCGCACACACATCCATACACTAGTACACACATTCACACACATTCATACCCTGGCACGTACATGCATATACTGGAACATACATGCATGCGCTAGCAAACACATTCATACCATGACACATACAAATGTATACACTAGAACACACAATCGCACATTGGCACAGATGCACACACTGTCACACACATGCATACACTAGCACACAAATTCACATCCTGGCAGACACATGCATACAGTAGTACACACATTCACAAACACTCATACACTACAATACGCACATGCATATACTAACAAACACATTACCACATTGGCATACATGCATACACTAGCACTTACCCTCACACACTGGTACACCCTTTTTATTAATCAAATACAGGCTATGGCTGGGGTTGGCCTTTATATCATGACTTTGCATTGGACTTCGCAAATCTTATTTTGTAAAATTTAAGCTATAGGAAGAAAAAAAGGGAATAATGTCAAATCAGGCTTTTTTTTTACCCTATTACCTCTATTCACTGAAAGAATACTAGTTCAAAGTCCTTAATTAGTGTAGCCTAGACAATTATCATTAACCCTTTGAGTGCCAGGGAGGTATAAAACTCTTTGCTTTACAATGCGTTGTACACCTCCCTGGCACCCAAAGTGTTAATACTTCACTTTCATCATGATTTATTAAAAAACACAAACATATGCCCTTTATCAGTAGGCTACAGTAATTAAAGCCTTTGATCTAGTCTTCTTTCTGTGAATAGAGGTAATTAGGGTGAATATAGTCTGATTTACCATTATTCCCTTTTTTCTCCTATGTGTACATGGTCACCCTTTTTATTGTAGCCATGATAATGTCAAAAGAAGGAGAGAAAGAACAACCTTCTATACCTATGTCATATCTATGTCCATATTACCTCTGTACTTTCTTGGCGCCACTCACTGCCCCTCTGCTGTGTACAGAAACCACGCAGCCACCTTCTGTCATTTCAATTTCCCTGTTGGTCTGCTGCACAAATACGCATCGGTTGCTAGGCAACCGGCCACCACTCGCCGCACCACCAAAGTCTCTTTCCAGTCAACTACACACTTCCCTTCTGTGCTGCATTTAAGGCAGCCCATTGCCCAACAAATTCAAGAACAAGTTTCTGGGCCGGCAGCCTTCCGATGGCAGCAAGCGGGAGTTGCAGGGAGGCTGCGGCCCACCAGCAGAGATTTATGACAGGCCCGGGAGGCGATTGCCCCCCTGCCCAGCCCACCTCTGATGTCGCTGCTGCAAGTTCCACAACACACAGTTTGGCAGCCGGGTCAGTAGGGACTGAGAGGTTACGAGTAGTGAGCAGACATAACTAATGAGTCACAGAGGGGTCGGCACAAACTAGGAGGAAGCACAGGCAGCAGTTACTAAGGCAAGCAGCGTCTTCGTAGCCACATATTTTAAATAAAATATACTGGATGGGTGATTGAAAATGGGCGGGCTGGTGGGCGTGACTGGGCCACTGCCGGACGCCCCAGAAAATTGGGCGCCCTAGGCCAGTGCCTAGTCAGCCTATTGGTAAATCCGGCTTTGGCTGTGATATCTCTTTAAACCTGGCTACATGAGTTTGCCTTGCGAACATGGCGGAGTCCGGTGGAGGGGAGTTTATCTCGACCCGGCAAAGCAGGTGAGAAACGCGGAATTTTGCACAAACTGTGCTGTTCACCATAAGTGTTTTTTTACTCATCAGATTTTACTTTAGGTAGTTTCAACGACTTGGCCGTCTCGTTAATAATATCGGGCTGCGGTTGACACATGATGGGGAATGCAGTGTTTATGAAAAATGAAACTCCGTGGATCCGTCAGTGCTGTAGGCCCTAGAAAGGGGCGTGTTGGCTTTTAACACAAACCATATGGTACACCTCCAAACCAAAACTAATATTTTACCATTTGATTTCATTTAACTTTCTTTATTTTAAAAACGATAAGACCTCAGTCACGTAGACTGTGCAATATTAAAAGTTACAAGCTCACTAGTGGAATGCCTCACATCAATGTTTTATGATTTAAATGTATTTCAGTGCACATGATGTTTGTATTTAAAATATTTATCTCCATTAATTTTAGTTTTTATACGTTTGTATATAAATATTTTCTTGTAATCTCACTGGATGTTGCATTCATGTCAAGTTAACCCATAATCGTGAGGGTATGTGGTCTTTATATTTTTTTTTTTCGTGGACTGGTCTTTGCGTTGAAATAAAGTTTCCCAGTTAGAATGTTGCTGGCTATATGGATGGCTAGTTAAGACTTTCTAGACTGGACATTGTTTAAGTTTACAAATCTTCACTAACTGTGCTTTTGTTTTATTTTGACTGTGCATGTTTTGATGCCATGTGGATCAACTAGTTAGTCATTTTGACAGATCGAAATGTATTCATTTGAGGAGATCCTGAACGCTAGCACGTTTGCTAATGTGTGATGTTGACTTTGAGATCCTATTCCTAACGACATCTGCTGTCACTGGGCTGGCGATGACTACAGGGAGATAAGTTACAGTTTTTGCTGGAGATTATAAATCGGTGTTTTATAATGAAAATAGCATGTGTAATGTTTCCTTCATGAAAATAATGGTGCTTCTATACAGAGTAGAGTAAAAGGATGAGCTACAGTTAAAGCGTACCTGGGAACCCTCAGGGTTTTGGCCCAAATCTCAGGGTGAAGAGCCAGAATCTCAGGTTGAGAGAGTTCAGTGCTCCCTGTTATATATTCTGCTCCAGTTAAATGCTTCTTTAGTCTCTAAACTGGTGCCACTTGTACCAGAAAGGCAGAGGGAGAAGTCCTGCTTGATTCGTGTGTGTTCATGAAGTGATATCTGTAAGTTGTTGTATATTAATGGCTCTGTGAATGCTGATTGGAGCAACTCTCGATTACAGCGATGAGGGATATATATATATAGTGGGAAATTTAAGGGTTAATATTTACACAATCTCAGGGTCAGCTCATTTTGAAAGTTCCCAGGTATGAGTTAAAGCATACAAATAATAAGGGAAAAATAATTTACAGTTCTTTATCTCATGTAATAAAAATAGGAATGCAATGTTATACTTGTGAGAACTTTAACACTAGGAGGAGGTGATGGGGGATATAGAAAATATTGACCTCTTATGCTTTTGAGTAATATGTCAAATCCAAAAAGGTTAACTCTCTCTTTAAATTTCAATAATTCCAGAACATGTGGGCACAAACTTTGTTTCAGACTCAAAATTTTCAATTGTTGTGTAACATACCTTTTTAAGAGTATAGACAGGGGAGGGCTGGCAACTTGTGACCTGGGGGGCAAATACAATCTACTGGCCCGTTTCTTCAGTCGCTCCAGCCCAGTGTCCCATCCCATCCCCTTTAGTTACCTTTACTATTGGTACTAATGCTGTTAAGTAAGGTAAACGAGACCACATAGCTTACAGTTGAAATGCGGCTACTCTAGTGATACCATAGAGCTTACAATTTAAGTACAGCAACATGATTGATACCATAGAGCTTACAAGGGAAATGGGTTATGCTGTCAGTGTAGCTCTATTTGGATTGTAGCTCTGTGGTATCATTTATGTAGTTCCATTTCAATTGTAAGCTCTGTGGTATCACTAGTGTAGCTCCATTTACAGCAGCAATTGGGAGACTGAGTGAGGCAGTGACCCACTGGCCAAGACATGTGACCAGCCCAGGGGGCAATTGCTCCTCCCCTGAGTATAGATACTGTTACCTTGGGCAGAAGTTTGGCAAAAGCCAGTTCAAACATTTTTGAAATGCACAGTCTTCCATATTTGTAATCATGATACTGATATGTTTGTGTGGAGCCTACCTATATAGATTTGTAAAAATATAAGCAAAGAAATGTTCATGTATTTTTTATTAATAATTACAAAATGTGTATTATTTGTGAAAATAATTTTTTTAATTGTATTAAAAAAAAAAGGGGGGGGGGGAGACTACATTCTTCCCTGTAAGTGAAAGCAAACAGCTTACATTAAAGGTTAAGTTACAACACGTGATCAAAACATGGAAAATCCAGGTTATAGTGGTATCATGGCATCCTCTTTTTACTAACCCCCATTCCCCTTTTTTTTTTTTTTTTTTTTTTTTTTTTTTTTTTTTAATACAATTAAAAAAGGGGAATGGGGGTTAGTAAGAAGAGGATGCCATGATACCACTATAACCTGGATTTTCCATGTTTTGATCACGTGTTGTAACTTAACCTTTAATGTAAGCTGTTTGCTTTCACTTACAGGGAAGAATGTAGTCTCCCCCCCCCCCCCCTTTTTTTTTTTTTTTTTTTAAATGGTCAGTTTGATATTTATTTATCCATTCAGCAGATTAGGCTGGATCTGATATGTTTTGTGATGGTATGAAACGTTATTAAAGTGGAAAGCGCTAAGTTATTGGAGTCTGAGCATTTTTATTTGTTCTAAAAGGACGTGAGCCAGATTTGTTAGGGTTTTGGGACTGTCACTGGATCCTAAACTGTCAGATTTATTCTTGAAATAGTTGTTATAAACATTTGAAAATCCTCGTTTGGCAAAGGACTTGTACTCGAACACAGCTACAGCAGTGCAGCCGCGTGCTGCTGTAATATAGCTTTTTGCCTTTTAAATAAGACATTGATTCTTCTCCCTTTTTTCCTTCAAGAAATCCTGCAGTTTCCATATTTGTATTATTAAAATCAGTACCATAATACAGAGTGCAAGGCAATTTTACTTCTTGGTTCGGTGAAGACCTTGGCCTTCATCATAAAGTAGAGTGCCTCACCCAGAGGAAGGAGTGTCCTTGTTATCTTAACCCTTTGGGTGCCAGAGGGGTACGAACCGCAATGCATTGCATACCCCTCTTGCACTCAAAGGGTTAAAATGTAATTTTCCCCCCCAAAAAAAACATTTAATCTCTCCTTATGTGTATAGTTTCCTATGGTAGCAGTTGCTGATTTGCTTTCTAGCACAGCTTAATAGACTGTAAAGATGAAAGTTCAGTCTTGGCAATTAAATTCCTAGGTAAGTTACAATGAAGAATGTGAATCTTAGCTTCATTAAAGGGATAGTAACACTTCGTTTTAACTTTATTTTATTTTGTAGGCATTAAAAAAACATGAAGAATGATATAAGTCTTATCTCTCAAACCTTTATGGTTTATGAGATATTCACAAGCAAAGTTCCCCTCCCCGCCCCTTTTTCCTAGTGTAAGCCATCTCTTCTCAGATGTGGATCAGGTTGTATGACAGTACAGATAACAGAAGGGGACAATTTTCTTTGTATGAAAACAATGAAAGCCCTTCCCCCCTTGAAAAGTTTTTCAGCTTTTTCCATTATCTTAATTGAAGATTGTCCCTCTCTGCAGTCTACCTGGGCATCTCCCTTCTTATCTGATTGAACAGGGGGGGGATACTTTGTTTGTGAATATCTCTTAAACCATAAAGGTTTCAGAGATAAGACTTATATCATTCTTCATGTTTTTTTAACGCCTACAAAATAAAATAAAGTTAAAATGAAGTATTACTATCCCTTTAATTTTAGACCTGATGCCTGGACAGAGAAGGGGTTAGTACTTTGCTCCTTAACCCTTTGCGTCCCAGAAATGTACACAAAGCATTCATTTTAGCCCTGATGCCTGGACAGAGAGAGGGTTAGTTCTCTGCCCATTAACCCTTTGCCTGCCAGAAAGGTACGCAACGCATTGCAAAGCAATGTGTTGTCTACCCCTCTGCCACTCAAAGGGTTAAACTGATGATGGGAGCATATTCCATTGCACATGGAAGATATAATAATTGTTTTAGAACTAAAGTTTTTATTGTGAACTAGTATATATCCAGTGAGATCTATGCACTTTGGAAAACTGGTGCAATTCTGAAGCAAAGCAGACACATGTGCATGCACACACATGGAGAGGGAATTATTGGGGTTGAGCCATGAGGAGAAGGGTGGAATTCTCTCTCTGAATGTATGTAACTTACATAGCACTGACTGACTGAGATAAACTGACTGAGAATGGACCTTTTAAATGATAGGAGGTTGTGCAACACATAGCTCTGTACGCACCTCTGGCACCCATAAGATTAATAACCTGTCCCCATAATGTTAGTAAGGTGTTCTCCCAATGGGCTTCTGTGGACTTTTTTTCTGGGCGGGGCAAAGTCATAATATGCCAGCCCGACCATCCCCTACCAGGGAGCAAGCTCTCCCTCTGCGGATGTCCATTCTCCTCCCTGCCTTACTACTTCGTATGGCTCTGATTGTGGTGTTCTTCCCTGCATGTGCACTGGGTAAACACTAACTGACTTGCGCTCGCTCACACACACACACACACACACACACACACACACACACACAGTCTGAATTTTGAAATTAATATTATTTATTTTTTTTTTTTTTTTTTGTAATTGAGAGCATAATGTGAGCAGCTAAAACCACATCACAACTGACGCACAAAGGGGAGTTTTGCATAACTCCACCTTTGTAAAACCCCAGGGCATGACTGACAGGGAACCCGAAATGAGAACCGTAAACACCAAGAATTTATAGTATACTTGTGTATATAGAGACTAACCTGTAACACAAAAACTACACACAGACCTGTGGTATATGTGATGTATGCCATCACATACATACATACATACATACATAAACACACACTCACATGCTGATACCATCTCCGTGCCAGAGGAGTGTTATTAACTGTGTTCTCACTCCTTTGGCACTGAAAGCATTACATGTCTCCGCATATGAGGCATTACTGTTAAGAATCTTTTTGGGTTCTGGGGGAATGAGCAGTTAATTGCTTTGCAATGTGTTCTTACTCTGCTACTGAATAGGTTAAAGGGATAGTAATGCCTCAAAATAAAAGCAGCTCCAATTAGTCTTCATGGTATTTGGGCCATGTAGAGTGTTATTTCAATACAGTCAGAGTTGTAGTTCAAGAGTAATTGAATGATAAAGTAGCCCCCACCCTCCCCTTTTACCTATTGTAAGCCACCTTCCCTCAGATGTGGAATCTGGTCTCTTGACCGGACAGGTCACAACAAGGGTTAGTCTTCTTACTGTGATCATAAGGAAAACCCTGCCCCCTTGATAGGTTATGCTTTCTGAAGATTGTCCCTCTCTTTGATCCATCCGGATAGTCTTGCTGCTCTGAGGTGAGCAGTGTTACATCAGTAAAAGGGGCGGAAGGGGGATACTTTTATCATTTAATTACTCTTGAACTACAACTCTGACAGTATAGAAAACACTCTCCATGGCCCAAATACTATGAAGAATAATTGGAGCTGCTTTTATTTTAAAACATTACTATCCTTTTAAGTGTCTTAATGCTGTCCTAGTAGTATGTGAGGCATTGGGCCGCAGTGGTGCTTAATTCCCCAGAGCTCTCCTGCTGCCTTTAATGTACACTCAGACTAAATCTGCTGCTTCTGGTCAGACACAGAAAGGGAAGCATTGGCTGGTACATTAGGCAGCAGCAAGGGGAGGGTAGGAAGAGTATTTATTACTATTGCACATCGATGGCACATATGCTAAGCAATTCATTGCTTACTCAGCTGATACTGAAATGGTTAATATCAGCCAAAAGGATTCTAGTGTTACCAAGCAGCTCCATGCAGGGAGCCCCACATGCTGCATCAATCCACACCCTTCCAGTGTATCTGTCCTTTAGATTTCATTCTGATCAGTCCACCTGTTTTAAGCAGGGAAATCCTTTATAGAAGTAGAATTGTTTAAAAATAATTAAGAGGATCACCTGCAGGCAATTTTGTCTTAAGCACCAGAGTGTCAAGTGGGTACAGTGTACTTGCTTGGACAGCTGTGCTAAGCACGTACATTGTACCGCTAAAATGCAGTCACTGCATAAGCTGGCGTAACCAGCATGCAGTGGCCGCATGGGTAAAAAAAAAGCCATGCTTGGCATCCATGGGGGGGGGGGGCATCAGGATCTCTACCCCCCCCCCCCCATTTATTGATCTCCCAAGCTATCTTGCTGGGAGATCAATATTTACAAAGGTGAAGCAGAGCTTCTTCTTTCCCTTCTCTCCTACTAGAACTTCCGGGGCAAGTTTGGAGGAAGCCTCTTAACGTCTGAGGTGACATGGTCACCAATGACATTAGTAAGCTTTGCCCAAACCCATTTGCTCCTGCTGGTGGTAGAAGAGAAGGTATGGAGAGCCTAGGCTGTCCTGCAGTCGCCATATTGATCTCCCAACACAATCGGCTGGGAGATCAATAACTGGGGGGGAGCATCAGGAGGGGTCCTGATGTCCCCCTTCAAGGTCTGAACCTAAAAATTAAATAAGCCTGCAAGTTGCATGGGGATGTCCAGTGACATCTGTGCCCCTGTGGCACTTGCAGGCTGCATTGACTGGGGACCATTTTTTTTTTTTTTTTTTTTTTTTTTTTTTTTTTTTATATTACAGACCTCATTTGGATGGGGCATCAGGTCTCTAATAAAAAAATGGGGGAAAAAAAAAAAAAAAAAAAAAAAAAGAGAAAAAAAAAATTCTCCCATGTGTGCCGGGGGGGGGGGAAGGGAGTGTCCAGTGCAGACCACCCTTCCTGTGCTGCCCCATCAAGCTATGAATAAAACATAATTAACCCTCTGTGTACCACAGGGGGTTCAATGCATTAATGTAATGTAAATGCATTTTTTTTTCCTTTTAGCTCCACCTCCTGGAAGGCAAGTGACCCCTCATTTGATGTGGTAGGATATCTACTTCCAGAAATGTATTGTTATTCTGCTGTTTTAGGCTAGTTTTACCACAAGAACACTAGAATACGCATATTAGTTTCTAAAGTTGAAAATGCCACCATTTTGCTCTCCTGGTAATTGGGGCTCTGCACTAGCCAAAGGTAAAACTATACAGATTTGGTATTTTTGTACTCTGGCGGGGACTCATGGCTTTTTCAAATCGAAAATTTCACAGTAAGGGTAAATGTTTTTGATATATAGTATGTGAAATTGGCAAAATAAGTAATTTTTAACTTTTATTAATTATGACATGATAGCTTTTTGCATGATTTTCATTTCATGTAAGGAACCATGAAAAAGCACAATTTGATCTGAAAAAAACAATATATAGTTTTCCATATGTAACTGGAAATTCCTAAGCTAAAATCAAGCCTAAGCAAATGGATAGCAAAAATGTTTTCGGCCTACAGGGTACAGGAAATGGTCCAAGCCCCTGGCACCGAAGGGGTTAAAGCACAGCACCATATCTATATACATAGGAGGCCCTTTAAACAGAAGGGGAGCACTGTAACTGTGTACTCTTCTTCCGTGTCCTGGGGGAGACAGTAAAGTGTCTTCGTCATCATATCCATGTTAATCTGGTGCAATCCACCAGTATTCCAATGAATTGCCAAGCCTTCGACTGGTTCATTATTTTGTTCAACAGTCTCTGATTTGGAAATGCTGCATTCAAGTGGGTGTGTTTTTACATGCTAGTGTGGCATATTTCTAGATGCACTAAGCCCCAGTAGTAGCCTTTGCCGTCGGAGTTCACATTTCCAACCTCGTCAATCTAATGCTGGTGATGTTAGGATCTCCCCGTAGCTCTTTATGGAGCCACATTTTATAGACCAGTCAGAATAGACATCAGAGTATGAGCCACACTATTTCTGGGCTGATGTTAGATATATTATAACCCTTTTAGCACCAGAGGGTATGAAGTAAAGTGCGCAGCCCTCTGGCACCGAAGGGTGTAACTTTGGTCATTACCGCCCAACACTCGTGAAAGACTTGTTGCCCATTAACTGAGCAGAAATGTGAACTGGATGCACTTATCTTAAATGGGTTCATCTCCTTAGGGTGCGTGTTTATAGGTAGGAGCAGTGTGCTCCAGCTGTGTGCTTTAATATCCCACAATGACAGAGGCTATGCCATTCCCCAGCTGTGGTTTCTATGACTGTACCGCATGTGCTTGTGGTGCAGACAGCTCTCCCTACAGTGGGGAATGTAAACAGTACAATGCGCTTTCATACACATACAGACATGTATAAAAACATATGCGTAACACTTTAGATGTAGATGTGTGAATTTAGTCCATTAAAGCAGTCATTGGCAACCTAAGACCTTCCAGCCGATGAAGACTACAACTCTGCAAGGAGCATCTGGAGAGTTGAATGTATGTAAGAAGTTGCTAGTGGTACTGCTTGGCGAACACACAGCCGCACACATCGTCAGACACAATGTGTAGTGTGTATGGTGATGTGAGCAGTCAAGCAGCTCCATTGCTGCCTGCTCGCATCCTTTCATGTCATCTCATCTCACTAAAAAGCATTTACATATGTCCCATCTGATAAATACACTGGACAGGGCCTGGTTTGTGACAGTTTGGTAATCTGTATAGTGATTCACTGATGCAGGTATTTGGAAAGTTGTACTGTGAGACCTGGCTAAAATGGATGAAAAAAAAAAAAATAAAACATAGTAAACCTTTGGGCTTATCTGTTGGAGTACAAGAGGGTAACCACTCTATTGCTTTGGCCACTCTCTTACACTACAAGATTTAAGGGAAAGCAACATATTTAATCACTTCACTGCTAAGCATGGCTTCACACTTTTGTTGCAGTTTAGTAAAATGGACAACCCATGCATTGTTTTATAAAGAACTTATTGTTTCCAGAATGCGGCAGTATAAGGGGGAAATAAACATAACTATAACCTATAAATCTTAGTTTCTGATTTGCTGTCAGCCACTCCCTGGGGCAGAAGAAAGGAGGAGTTATGCAAAACGCTCCTTTCTGTGCCCAATGGGATGGTAGAAGGTGAGGTATATGCAGGAGCTTTTACATGCTCCTGGTAGTGGTTTGGCCATGAGGTAGCAGGGTCTGGGGCAAGTGCCCCTGCTCACTCATGGCCAAATCACTTCAGGAACCACAACAGATCCTTACCATTTACATATCCCCCTCTATGCACAGTATGGTGGTGATTTACCCATAAGTATGCAGGGTTAGTGTGCCTTAACATCAGCTCATGCTGTGTCTGGGGCCGTTGTTTCAGCCACTGGCAGCAGCTGGCCTCTCCCACTTGCTCAAACTCCATTCTGGCAGCAGTACCCTCTCCTGCTCTAATCCTGGTCCAGCTGTGCTCCGGATGGTGAGTGCACTATTGGCACACATGCTCCTCCTAGTTCTCCTCCCACCTTAACATTGCTCCTGAGCGTTTAGGTGCAAATGCATTAACCCTTCCAGTGTCAGAGAGGTATACAACACATAGTAATGTGTTGGATACACCTCTGGCACTCATATGGTTAAAAATAGGCCGCTACGTGTTTTGGAGCCATACGCACACACACTAACGCTTTCAATGCCAGAGAGGTAACACGTTGCAATATGTTGGATACATCTCTGGCTCTCAAATAGGATTTGTATGGGATTTCTCCCTGGCATATGTGTTGCCTCCCATACCTGTTCTACTAGAGGTGGTCGGGAAGACCAAAAGGGACAGGCGAAATGTGAATTTGATTGCACCAACATGGCCGAGGAAAATATGGTTTGTGGATCTAGTAAGTATGTCCACCCAGCCTCCATTACTAGGGACGCACCGAAATTTCGGTAGCCAAAATGTTTCGGCCCAAAATGGCATTTTCGGGAAAAAAAAGCCAAAATAAAAAAAAAATGGCCGAAAATCTGTGGAGGCAAGAAATAGTAAGTACCTTCACCGAAGCTGTGGGCAAGCCGGCAAAAATCTGCTTGTTGTTCAGGCACATTGCGCAACAGTTGATCCAGATGACATCCGGATCTGTCGTTCTCCCCATCAGAGGTCATGTTCCTATCTCACTTCCAGTTCCTGTTTCGCCTCTAAAAAGTAACAGATAGCAGTTCAAGGACAGTACTACAGCTCCGTGCTCACACGACAGCTTTTAGATGTAAGATACTATGTGATTAAATAAAGTGGCACTGTTTAATAATTGTCTCCATACTCTTTGGTTTTGTTAGCAATCACATTACTACCATGCCAAGGCAGCCAGTACATGTTGGAATCTGGGCATGATAGGCGTGTGATCCTATCCCAAAAGCCATCAGGAACTTCCAATAAAGGTTAGTTTTTGGGAAAAGATGGGGAAGGTGTTTGGTGTCATCCTGGTGTTTATTAAACAATATTCAAATTTCATTTAGTACTGTTCAAAGGATGACAACATACTTTGTGCAAAAGTTCATTATACACTAGGTTACACTAAGTCCTGTGAAAATCACATTTATTGTGTGTGTGATCCTATCATGCCCAGATCCCACTAATTTTTTCATTTTCACTTACACACTTGCTGTTATCACTGATCTACACAGCAAAGGGCGATCATGTCAGCGGTGTGGAAATATTTCAAAGTTTCTGATAAGGACTTCAGATTTGCAATCTGCAGTGTTTGTTCAGCAGAAATTTCAAGAGGAGGTACAGTGCCAAAGCACTTTTCCACAACAGGTTTGATACACCACCTAAAAATACGACATCCAATTCAGCATACCGAGTACATCAGGACTACAAAGCTTAAAACCAGTACCCCAACTAGCGCATCAACACCATCTGTTGCCACAGTCTTTGAAAAGGTAAAGGAATTTGCCAATGATAGTGCCAGAGCACATGGCATTACAGAAAAAAGCATGAAATTTATTGCCTTAGATGACCAGCCATTCTCTGTTGTGGAGGACATTGGATTTCGTAGGCTCATAGAACATATTGAGCCACGTTACACACTACCGAGCAGACGCTATTTTGCTGAAACCTGTCTACTGGAAATATTTTTGACCGTGTTGCAAAACACATTCTTGAGCTTATGACCACAGACATTTGGAGCTCAGATGTAAGCCCAACTAGCATGCTTAGTTTAACAGTGCAGTGGATAGATGACTATTTTAAATTGAAAATCATTTTGCTTCATGCACAAGACTTTGTTGGATCCCACACTGCAGCAACGATATCAGAGGCTTTCGATACTATGCTTGAAACTTGGCACATTGAGAAGACTAAAGTACATCTGATTGTCTGAGAGAATGCACGGAACAAGGCCAAGGCTATGAAGAATAGTGGACTCAACAGCATACCATGCATGGCACACACGCTACTGTTGGCTGTGAAATGAGGGAGTGCTGAATCAGCACAGCATATCAGAAATAACAGCAACAGGGAGAAAAATTGTAGGTCACTTTAAGCATTCTCCACTTGCTTATTCCAGATTACAAGCTGTGCAAATAGTTTGGAATGCCATTCAAACGACTGCAGCAAGATGTAGCCATTTGCTGGGACAGCATGTACTTCATGTTGCAAAGTCTAATTGAACAAAAGTGAGTTTTAGCTGCATACATGACAGATCACAAACTGACGGCAATGTTGAGCGCACATCAGTGGATGTTAACAGAAAATATTTTTTCTCTTCTCGCTCCATTTGAACATTTAACAAAGGAAATAAGTTCAAGTAATGCTTCGGTTGCTGAAGTTATTCCTGTGATTGCAGCATTGAGGCATCTGCTAGGAAGAGAGGTGCAAACAGATCATGGTGTAAAAACAGCTTAAAAAGAAAAAAAAATCTATTGGAGGCTGTTAACACACAATTTCAAGACTCTGAGTCCAACCCTCTCTACTGCATTGCCACAGTACTAGATCGAGATTTAAAGATCATTATTTTGATGCGGAGACAAAACTGCGAGTACGGGAAATTATACAGGCACAGTTGGAGGTGATGGGAACATCTGGTTAAGGAGATTCGTACAAGTGATGAGGTGCACACTCCCTCACTTTCTGACATGTTTGAGATCCTTCAGGAAAGCACCTAGATGCACAGCAGTGCCACAACAAGTGCAGCTACACAACAGCTGGAGATTTATCTAGCTGAACTACCCATCGCCAGACGTGAAAATCCCCTTGACTACTGGCGCAGGAACAAAAAACTCTTTCCCTATTGGTGTAATGGTCTGGTGTCCCAATACTTTTGTCCATATAGTGTATTATATAGTGTATTTAAGCCTAGAGCTACTGTTTTGAGTTTATTACTTGACTAACTGTTTTGCAATAATAAGTTTTATATATATTATTTTGATTCAATATGTATAATAAAACATAAAATATTATTGATATATCCTTTTTATTTTTTTGTCCAATTTTGGTGTGTTACTTTTAATAAAATTATTTTATTATATTGGTATTGGCTTGTTGTTTTTCAATACAGATTATTATTTTTTAAGTTCATGAAATTAATTTAAAAATAGTAATATAATACAATTATCCCCAAAACTATTTTAAAAAAGGTGGGTGGGAAAAAGTCATTTTCGGCCAAGTGCATACTAAAGTTTCTTTTTCAGTTTAGAACTTTTCAGTTTGGTGCACCCCTATCCCTTACCCCTCCCAAACATTCTGGATCTTCTTGTTCAGGGTCCAATTTGTCATCCAAACCTGGCCTTGTTGAACTTGGGCATGGAGGCTGAATAGAGAGTATTTCTGAGGTCGCCAATACGATTATTGCAGGGAGAAGAGCCTCCTCTTCTAAAATATACTGTAGAGTATGGCCTATTTTACAGAAATACAAATCAATAAAAAAACTGGATAGTTGATATTTCTGTCCATAGAATATTGAACTTCTTTCAGGAAGGTTTTTACAAAGGTCTGAAGCCTTCTTCCTTAAATGTTCAATTATCAGCCCTGTCGGTGGTATTGGCTACCCATTATGCTGATGATTATCTGGTCAGATGCTATATCAAAGTTGTGACTAAACTTAAGCCTACTATAAGAAAAATCATACCTACATGGGATCTTAGTTTGGTCCTCAGACAAATGGCTACCTGTGATATTTTTGAGCCCATTCAGTCTATTTCCTTAAAAATCTCACTCTTAAGACTGCTTTTCTTATGGTGGTTACTTCTGACAGAAGGGTTAGTGAATTACAAGTTTCATCTTGGAGTTCACCTTACTTGGCATTTCACCAGGACAATATGATACCATATGAAAACCATGACATTTCCTATAGTATTCATTAGCTTCTGCTCTTCTGTGAAAAATGGCACCCCATTAGTTTGGAGTTGACATACAGTAAGGTGGGCCAGAAGTGCAAAACTCTGCTAACTACAATTTATCTCTTATACACTCTCAAATTACTTGCCTGCATTACATGGTTGAACAGATACAGAAATAAAGAAAAGGTAGCCAAAACATACCCTTTTGGAAATAGAACACCAACAGAATCAAATGATGGGTAACTTTCTTTCTACTCATAGGCTAGCGTATATAACTGTTTCCAGAAAATTGTGCTATAGGAAAAAGCATATTTTTTACACTTCATTTATTTCAAAGATGCTCAAATCTTTCAATACCTTGTAATTAATTACCTGCTGTGTTCAGGGCCTAGTGCCAGCCTGAGAAAAACTGCACCCTTTTGGTATTTGTTGACATACCTTTGGGAGTGTCAGGAGCCTGGCTACCAGTTGAACAAGGATATGGAAGCAGACAAGTGTATGTATGCCTATGGCTAACAGTAAGACTCTCGAACAAGGCTGGGTTGTCAGACATTTCATTTTTCTGCCACTAGTCAATGGAAAAGCTGTGTGTGTGTGTTTCTGTGGCTACTAGGGGGACAAGCCTGGATAAGTAGGCAGGGTATGTGTGATTCTATGGCTATCAGTTGAACAAATCGTGGGAAGTAGACTGTATGCGTCGCTCCCTCTATGGCTACCAGTGGAACAAATTTTGTGACACAGACTTTGTATGTGTGATTCTGTTGCTACTGTTGGGCAGTGGAACAAGGCTGGAATGTCAGTGTATGTGTGGTTCCATGATTACTAGTTTACAGTGCAACAAGGCTGGAGTAACAGGCAGTATATGTATACTATTGCACAGCCCTATGGTGCACACAGGGTTATTTATTTTTAATTCCTCTTCAGAACTCATTTGAGGGGCATCACAACACTCTACTCCGCAACACCCCTTCCCCCAGTATGCATCTCTTACATGATCAGCACGTTAGGGGTTAAAGGGTTAGGCTATATGTCATATATCCTCCAGTGTAGAGAAAACCTCTGATTAATAGAAAATGTGGGGAAAAGATCCATCAGACTCAAATATGGGCACTTGTGTTGAAGCGTATCTTGATTGAAAAGCATTGTCCAGATGTAGAAAATTATTTAATCAAATATACTATGTCAAAAGTAGTAATACACAATGCTGCGCCATTTTGTGGGATTTTTCCCACTGAGCGTCTTGTCTCTAGTACATTCACTGTATTTCTAGATCTCTGTAATGTTTAACTTGTGTATTCAGGTGATTAATAAAATACTCACTGAATTATGTTTTTGTTTTGTTTTTTGTTTTTTTAGCATGGCAGACAAGAACAGCAGTGTGAAATGTACTTTCTCTGCTCCAGGCCATAGCACAACTCTGCTGCAAGGTCTGACTGCACTGCGAGCTCAGGGACAGCTGCTTGATGTAATTCTTACTATAAACAGTGAAGTGTTTCAAGTGCACAAAGTGGTTCTTGCTGCCTGCAGTGACTACTTCAGGTGAGGTTGGAATCCTGACTAGAACTATTTTCTACTGCTTTACTCAGCAGGAAACTCTTTGTCATTCTCTCATTGAGTGGAATTTCTCCTGTTATAACAATATATAACTTCAGGAGATTTTACCCTCTTTTATAGATTTAATTTTGTTTATTTAAATGTTTCCTTCTAGTTTCCTGAAGGTCTATAAAGTGTTTTGGTGAGCTCCAGCTTAGAATAGTCTATCCTTTAGAACTTGGTCTTATGTTTGAAAGAAAACTTGGGTTTTTTTGAGTCAAAGCAACTGTATCATGGGCAACAGATAAGAAGTGACATTGCTTTTCAAAATGGGGCATTTAACTCCTTGAATGCTTGAGGTATCCAACGCTTTGTAGACTTTCCAATGGGTTAAAAACACAGTTTAACCCCCTTAAGGACTGATGATGTGCTAGGACAGTCATCAATGAATTTCACTTAAGGACCAATGACTGTTTCGGCACGTCATGGTTTTTTTGCTAGAGTCTGAGACTGACTGCTCCAAGACTGGAGCTGTCAGTATGAGACCCTTCTTCATCGAGCCAGCGCACATGATCATTCACGTGTGCCAGGTCACCGAATGGTATCAAAGTGGTGCTTAAGGGGAATCCACTCCCCAGGACAGCCGTCATTAAGGGATTAAATCAATGGGAGTATTGGGACTGAAATTGTTCCCTGTGATGCAGTTCGGTTGTCCCACGATTTCACGTTTCTTAACAAAGGGCTGAGGAAGTTCAACTCTGGATACTTCCCTTCTGACTTTTAAAGCGTAAACACCTTGCATTAAGCTTTCCTATAAAAGTTTAGATACACAAAACATCAATATTTTTTTCCTACAAAACACAGGCTCAGAATCCCAAACCTGCAAAATAAACTGGCTGGTTTTGTGGCTCTTCATAACGAAACAGCATTTTTGAAAAATGTGAATTTGAAAGTGTTTATGCCTAGTGGCGTGGTGGTAAATTAATGGAAGAACCTTCATTGGTGGGTTAAATCGTAATGGAAAGTATCCATTTGTATCAGTACTATAGCAGGGATCAAAATTTCCACTAGCCAATTGCGAGTGAAAATTCAGCCCTGGCGAGTAGAAATTCAGACCTGGTGGGTATGTTATGGCTTGCAGTGGCGAGTAACTTTTCAGGTCTGGCTAGTAGCAAAAGACTTCACATTTTAAGCCCTGACTGTAGTACAGATCTCCTGTTTATTTCAATTGGATCTGGGATGCAGGAGATACATTAAAAAATAAAAGAAACATGTCCCCACAAAACCATGGAGGCTACAGATGTTTTCAACACATTGGAGATGTTTATAGCATTAAAGGACTTAATAATTTGAAGACTGGAAAAAAAAAAAGATAGTATCTTCACTAAAATGTAGTTAGCTCCTGAATAAAGGCTAATTGAAGATGAACGCAGCCACTTCATATTACAACATTTTGTAAACCCTTTGATAGTAGCATACTCTTCAGCACATTATGTCATAATGCTTTGGCCATATCTCTAACATCCAAAGGGTTAACTGCACAGTTCTGCTGCTTACACTTTACATTATTTTTTTGTTTGGTAGCACCATTCCAGACAACAATTTCAGATGCCAACTGAGTCATGTTGATTTCAGTGACAGTGGCCAGGATTTTCTAAGCAGCAATTTACCCCTTGTCCAGCGAGATGGAAGTAAGTTATATGACTCTTATTTGTATCTCCTCTCCATGGATTTAATAAGATGGTTTTCAGCTCTGCAGCTCTTGCATCCCTGTTCCCTGACAAAATGAAATTACTCAAAGGGAGAAGGGCTTTGACCTAGGATTTCCAGAGTTTCTACAAAGAAAGAAGGCATTTATGTATATGGCTCTCCTTGGGAAACTGCAGACTACTTTCATTTTCATCTAACACATTTTTCCTATATGAGTACATAACATTTTTCTCTTTTATGGACTGAGTCTTTAGATGCATAGGTGTGATCATTTTTGATGGAGCCATTTTTTTCTTTCTACTCTGTTGTCACCCCTGGCCATGCCAATACTGTGTTTTAAACATATCCATATAATAAGACCTACGTAAACATATGCAGTTGGCGTAGGGGTAGGCAATCATAAAAACCACATTTCTGTATTAACGTATGCAAATTGCCCAGCTATATACTGTATATTGGTGTATTAGAAGGTAGCATGGACATGGGATTCTTGTGGCTGCACACACCTGGCAAAATCTTTTTTCTAAACATAACTGTTTATTTCAGACCTGTCTTTTTTATGATTGCTTTGCTGTTTGTGATTTTGTTTTGGAGTTGTATGTATGTATACCTTTATTTATATGGCGCCACACAGTGTACGCAGCGCCTTACAATAGACGTATGTTACAATAAATATGAGGGGATAAAATAAGTGTCACATTCATAGAAAAAATAGGAGAGCGGTCCCTGCCCCAAGGAGCTTGCAGTCTAAATGGGTAATAGGAGACAACAACAGGGTATGAGGATGTCAAATGCTGAGATTACAAGTGCTGAGTTCGGCCAAAGGTAGTGCATGGTCCTATTGATCCAGAAGATAAGATTTCAGAGTAGACTTAAAGACAGAGGGGGATTTTTCAAGACGTAGGGAGAGGGCAGAGGGTGTGGATGGTGCAACAAGAAGGGTGTTGTGTACAATGTGCATCTATTTAAACACTAATACTGACTTTGAGCCAGTCCTGTATCTTTATAAAGTCTTTAAGCAAGTACTTTGGGGTGGGGGGTTGTTCGTTTCTATTGTGCAACTGCTTAGCCCTTATCTAATACCTTACCTTCTGTTGGAACTGGGTGGCACTGGCAGCAAGCAACAACAGCAGACAGTTCTGTCTGGAGGAGTCTTGTGGCACAAAAAAACTGCATCTTCTGATCTGAGTAATATTTGAGTACAGACACCAGCTACACACTGCAAATGTATGTACGTTGCTGGTATCTGAACATTTTAAGCAGCCCGCGCTAGCTATGTGGTCATATAGCTTGCGACTCCTCAGCTCAGCAGGACATGATCCGGCCATGCCCATCCTCCGTCCAGAATCGTGTTGGCAGCATGTGAAATTGGCAGCTTGCATGCATGTAGGGTGGGGGGGAGGTTGGACTTAGAAGGGGAGGTGACTGACAGGATCACAGGAGTCAAAGTCTGTTCATTAGAGAGAAGCAAAGCCACCCAGTACACTAAATCATTTATTCTTCCACGCAGAGAGGCGTCAATAGGTCATGAAGTAACCTGAAAAATGTTAAATCGCCTACCACCAGTCCTGCCCCCAGCACCACCAATAAAAGTGCCTCCTTCATTGGCCATCTGTCTCTGTCTTATGATCGGAGTGCGGAACGTAGAGTTAAAGAAAAGGCAATGTTTACTTTGCCTATGTCATGTGGCTCCATTTGCACATCTGATCTCTGGAGCTTCAATCATATGTGCAGAGCCACCAGGGAAAGACTAGAATGGGCTGCTCTGTTCCTGGAGCAGTCCGTTACAGCCTCCTTTCCATGATCATAGTGTGCCCTGATTATTATCCATCCTCAAATTTCTGTTAATTCCTGGCACATGTTAAGAGATTAATCATAATGTCTTTCATTTCCTTTTATCTCTTTATGTTCAGCAAAGTTTATTAGAGCTGTGGGCTCTTTAAAATGTATTCTTCTATTTAATCTTTTGGCCTCTTGCTCGTGGGTTACCATCTTGGATTTGTGGCTGCTTCTTACTTATTCCCTGCAGCTCCAAATAGGCTCTGGACCATGTGCAAGATTCAGGCAATTTGGTGCATCTCCATTCTTGAGATAAACCCCTGGTTTGACATCCCCTGCCACTGTAGGTTGTGCAAGCAGCTGGAGAGCCATCATGCCATTTCTCTTTGTATTCCCAGTTTTCTAGACTTTGTGTCTGGAAAGGTGGGGACGGGAATGTTCCTTCTCCCTTCCTTCCTATTCTCTTTCTACACACACGAAGAAGGCCCCTCTGTGCAGGCTTTTACCTCAGGTGTCCCCTTAGTGCCATAGGTAATTTTTTTTTCTCTCAACTTTTCTGCTTTACTCTAGTCTATTTGGACCAGTTATTTAGGGGTTTATTTGCCGTGTCACAGTTCAAAGGGGACATGGGGCAGCCAAAAACCACCAGAACTGATTCCGCTTCATCTGCAGTAGTCATTTGTCTCTCCTGTCTTGCCAGTCTCCCTTAGAAAGGGTCAGCCAGGTTAACTATGTACCTCGTGTTGAGCCTCCTACACAGACCATTCAGGGACCCAATCCCTCTGACTGTTCCAATTAATTATTTGTTTCACGATCAAGCTATTTCAGCTCTGCTGAAGAGCCTCATCTGGTCTCGCGACCAGAATCTCGTGGTTGACAGCTTTACAGGTCACGTCATGGAAAGGGGAGGGAGGGGGATCTTTATTTTCGTATATCTCTCAAACCACAAAGGTTTGAGCGATAGGACATACATTGTTTAGTTTATTATCGAAATAGCTACAATATTAGCTTTTGTTAATAATAGCAGGTGCTCTGGACTGGTGAGTCAAATCTTGAAATATTTAGCTATAGCAGAAGGTAGTTTATTCGCCAAAGGGCTGGAGAGCTGTACAAGAATGAGTGTCTGTCTGCAGGCAACAGTGAAGTATGGAGGAACCTTGCAAGTTTGGGGCTGCGTTTCTGCAAATGGAGTTGGGGATTTAGTCAGAATTAATGGTATCCTAAGTGGTGAGTAGTACAGGCAGATACATATCCATCAAGAAATCCCATCAGGGAGGCATCTGATTGGCTGCAAATTTATTCTGCAGCTTGACAATGACCCCAAACATACACACAGTCATTAAGAACCATCTTCACTGTAAAGAAGAACAAGGAGTCCTGGAAGTGATGGTATGGCCCCCACAGAACCCTTATCTCAACATCATTGAGTCTGTGTGGGATTACATGAAGAGAAAGAAGCAACTGAGACTGCCTAAATCCACAGAAGAACTGTTGTTAGTTCTCCCAAATGTTTGGAACAAGCTACCTGCCAAGTTCCTTAAAACTGCATGCGAGTGTACCTGAAGGCAAAGGGTAGTGTTTCATTAGAGGTCTGGAATTTCAGAATAAAGATAAAGAAATACCCACAAAGGTAGTGGGGAAAAAAACTAAAACTACAGTTTATTAAAGATGCTGTACAAAAAGAGGACATAAAAGATACTTAGCTACTTGCGGAGTTTACATCCGTATGGGAGAGCCCTCCATACGACTCTGCAGCAATAATCTTTTACACACACAGGCTTGAGATGAGGTACACGCTCTATCTCTCAGACTTGAGACCAGGTACAGTCTCCCTGGTCTCCAATGGTTCTAAATTAGAATCGTGTTGATGATGGGGTAAATACAGACTACACCCTTAAAGGTATGCAGGGTATGTCTAACACTACGCATGCGTATTTATTCGGTTATATAACACTGCTTGTTGCGCAACTGGAGACGGCACTACCCGCCTCTCATAAACACTGCGTAACTGAGGATGGCACTACTCTCTGTTTAGCTAGCTACATGACTGCAGAGCATTAACCCCTGACTAACTGTGAGGAGATCACTAAAAAAACCATCCCTTACAGGTAGTCACACCAAATATTGATTTGATTTTAGATTTTTCTTCTGTTCACTCACTATCATTTTGTTAATTGATGAAAATAAACGTTCACTATCGTCCAATACAGGTCACTGGTACTCTGGGAGGCGTAAGTCCCCTTTAATAGGCAGGAACAACTATGCAAATGATTTGCAAGGGGCGGAGCCTCCCCTCTTACTTAAGCCACCTTCTGGCCAGAGCCACTTAGATTGATTTGTTCCTGGAGTGCCTTGCACACCAGGTAGAAGAACATCTATGCATCTTAGTGTTTTATTATTTTTTTTTTCAAATATGGAATACCACCATTAGGAGGGTGACCATGGCTGTGAATTGCCCTCTCTAAAGTGGCTGGTGCAGCTTCCAGGGATTCCTGTGGACCTTATGCCCTGAAGAGGGAACAGCTTGTGTTGAGCAGCTTCCCTACTGAGGAATTTACCTCTGGGTTATTCCTTATTCATCATGGTCACCTGAAGACAGAAGTCCTGCAAGAAAGGTGAGTCACCCATTGAGTGCTGAAGGTCCACTTGTCCCCACAGTGTCCCTTTGATGGGCTTGTATTTGGGAGTTTTCAATACACTCCAGCACTCATAGGGTGTTTTTATTGCATTTTTAATGTTTATGCAATTTCTGTGATATTCTCTGGGTTTTGGAGCTTGGGATATTCGTTTACTTATGTTTCTTATGTGTTTTATTCTTGTTTGAGCACTTTTTAATGTTTTCTTAAACTTTATTAAAAATTGAGTTCCGCGCCTTTAAGCGCGGCTTTTCCCGCTCAGACGCAATGGCTCCTTTACTCTCTATGGGAATTCACAGTGTGGGACATATCTTTGGAACCGCTTGTCACAGCAACTCCAGAGAGGGCTCATTTTACTGCTAGGCTCCTGCTCTATCATCCGGATTGTGTTTTATTTATGTGGGGTGTTCAGGGGGGCTTCGGGCACTGTTTAGGGTACTTCTATGGGGAAAACTACATTTCCCATGAGCGCCTGGTTCGCGCTCGTTTCTGATTGGCTGTCATGACGGCCGCCATTTTGTGGTACTTTTCCTATGCGAGTACACTACGCAGGGACCGAGCCTTCTCTCTCCTCTACAGATTAACCCTTCGCTGGCCAGATAAGTCCGAATTTAGACATTTCTGGGGTGAAACTTTAATCCTTTACACTTTTTCTGGGTGATAGTGTTATTAGTGGGGTATATTGACGCTGTGAGCATGTCTACTTCACTGGAGCTAGGGGCTAGACCCAAGTCTAAGGAGGATGGGGGGTCTGCTACCCCCATGGCGTTTTGCTCCTCTTGCCACATTGGGCTGTCTAGCGATAATGTGGGGGATCTATGCCCTAATTGTACTGGTCAAGATAGCAACCCTGGGCTTTCCAGCCACGCTATTGAGCCATCTTGGGTGAGGGAGTTTAAAGCTGCCACTAGGGATCTCAGATCCACGCTTCAACTCTTTCCCTCTCAGATACAGGGGGCTCTCCAGGTCTGGCAGACCCCCTCTACCATCAGGACCTCCCTGCCTAAGCCACAGGGGGCTCCTGATGTAACTGATTCTTCTGAAGAAGAACTCTTACAGGATTCTGATGCTGAGGAACGTACTGTTATTGAATCTAACAGGTCCATTGGGGACCCCTATGAGTGTGACCCTGAAGTCTCGGCTGAGGGTCTGATCAGAGCGGTTCTGAATACGCTCAACCTTCCTCTGACTCAGGAATCCACTTATGATCCTACTGATGTTTTTCAAAAAAAGCCATCTAAGCCAGTTGTTTGTTTTCCAACTAACCCTACTCTTGCCCGTCTGGTCTCTGAGGCATGGAAGAATCCTGATAGATCTTCCTCTGTCTCTAAAAAGTTTGCTAAACTATACCCTTTTCCTGAGGCTGAGCTGGCAAAATGGGTTCATCCTCTCAAGGTGGATGCTCCTGTTTCTAGACTATCCAAGTCTACCGCTTTGGCTGTCTCTGATGCCTCTGCCCTGCAGGATTGGACGGATAAAAAGCTTGAGCTTTCTCTTAAATCTATTTTTGCCTCCATTGGCACTGCCATGCGTCCAACCTTTGCTGTGGCATGGGTTAATAGAGCCATTGCGGCCTGGACTGAACGACTGACTGAAGCAGTTCGCCAGGATGCACCAGTATCTGAACAGTTGCAGCTTCTTGCTAATATCACTGAAGCTCAAAACTATGTTGCTGACGCTGCTTTTGATGCTGTGCGCATGATGGCGAGGGCCTCCACTTCTTCTGTGGTGGCTAGACGCGCCCTTTGGCTGAAAATTTGGTCTGCTGATACAGCCTCTAAGAAAGCCTTGCTTTCCTTGCCCTTTCAGGGGAATTTGCTTTTTGGGTCTGAACTCAAAGAAATGATCAGTGAGGCTACTGGCGGTAAAAGTACTCTTCTACCCTCAGTCTTTAAGAAAAAGTTTCCAGCCAAACGCAATCGGTCCTTTCGTTCCTTTCAGACTGAGACACGCTCCTCGGCCCAAACGGGTCCTCCCACTACGCGCTCCTCCTCCAAGCCCAAACAGTCCTGGAAGCCCAAAGTTGCCCCCAAGGCCAAGACCTCCAAGACTGCTTCGGCATGATTCGCCGAACCCGGGTCCGCATCCGGCTGTAGGTGGTCGTCTCCGCATCTTTCGCCGGACTTGGGAGGAGTCAGTGGCGGACCCATGGGTTCTTCAGGTGGTGTCAGAGGGATACAGGATCCCTTTCTCTTCCCTTCCTCCTTTTCGGTTCCATTTTACTCGTCCTTCTCAGGAACCCACAAAAAGGCGTCTGTTCGACGACGCTATTCAGGATCTCTTGGACAAAGAGGTCCTGGAGGCGGTTCCTCAGGGGGACACAGGTTCAGGATTCTATTCCAGCCTGTTTGTGGTAGCCAATGCCTATGTGGTGACTTCCCACTTCTGCCAGGAGTCCCTGCGCTCTGTGATTGCAGCAATGTCTCCAGGGGAGTTCCTTGCCTCCCTGGACCTTCAGGATGCTTATCTTCACATCCCTATTCATCCAGAGAGCAGGCGGTATCTCAGGATTGCCTGCCACAGGGGACACTTTCAGTTTGCAGCGCTCCCCTTTGGGCTGACTTCAGCCCCTCAGGTCTTCCAGAGGGTGTTAGGCTCCTTGATAGCGGTGCTTCATCAGGATGGGATCAGAGTGACCCCATACATGGACGATCTCCTACTGAAAGCCTCCTCAGCGGAGCTTCTCCGTCAGCAATTACAGAAGTGCATGCACACTCTGAATCGTCATGGCTGGATCCTGAATCTGGACAAGTCGGACTTGGTTCCATCTCAGAGGCTTCTGTTCCTGGGTCTCCTGTTCGACACTCGCCAATGCATGGTGTTTCTTCCAGAGGATGTGGCTCACCAGATAGCCGTCAGAGTGGCTGGGATTCTGGACATGGACGAAATTCCAGTTCCGAAGTTGTCGTCCTTAGTGGGGAAGTTCATTTCCACAATCGAAGCAGTACCATTTGCCATGGCCCACTCCAGGGAACTTCAGAGATTTGTGATCCAGATGTGCAGGAATCATCCAGATCATCAACATCTGTCCGTTTCTCTTCCTCCTCGTGTCGAGTCGAGTCTGCACTGGTGGTTGGATCTCTCTCATCTCCTGAAAGGGAGATCCTTTCTAGTTCCTCGTTGGACCACAGTCACAATGGATGCCAGCCTTCGGGGCTGGGGTGCAGTCTGGGGTCGCTTCAGTGCTCAGGGGAAATGGGGTCTGGAGGAATCCCTTCTCTCCATCAATGTTCTGGAACTTCGAGCTGTCCGGCTTGCCCTGAGGCACTGGGAGTCTCAACTGACCGGTCTTCCGATCAGAGTGGAGTCCGACAACGCCACGGCGGTGGCTTACATCAACAGGCAAGGTGGCACAAGAAGCGGTTCCGCCTGGTGGGAGGTCAAGGATATTTTGTCTTGGGCAGAAGATCACGTGCCTGTCGTCTCTGCAGTTCATATTCCAGGCGTGGACAACGTCATGGCAGACTTCCTCAGTCGTCACACCGTCGCCAGCGGAGAATGGGCTCTTCATCCAGAGGTGTTTCACATGCTCACCCAGCGGTGGGGGATGCCTGTGGTGGACCTGATGGCTACCAGGCACAACAGGAAGGTTCCGGTGTTTTGCTCCCGGTTGAGGGACTCCCTTGCTCTAGCAGTGGATGCCTTGTCGATCCCTTGGGATTTCTCCCTGGCTTACATCTTCCCTCCTCTTCCTCTATTGATCAGAGTTATCCAGTAGTTGAAGCAGGAGCGTTGTCCTGTCATCCTGATCGCTCCAAACTGGCCTCGCCAGTCCTGGTATCCGGAGTTGATGGCCATGTCAGTGTCGGATCCGATCCCGCTCTCTGCCCGTCCGGACCTACTTCTCCAGGGTTATCTGTGGAAGGAGGATGTTCACTCTCTCCATTTGATGGCATGGCGGTTGAATCCTCGATTCTAGCAAAGAAAGGTTTTTCTCCTTCTGTGGTGTCGACTATGCTTAGTGCTCGTAAGCCTGTGTCCTCCAAGATCTATCATCGCATATGGTCAACCTTCGTTGCATGGTGCACTGATAAGAAGTTATCCCTTGAGTTTCATCTTCCCACTGTCCTGGCCTACTTGCAGGACGGTGTGGATAAGGGGCTCAGTCTGAGTTCCCTCAAAGTTCAGACTTCTGCCTTGTCTGTGTTTTTCCAGGAAAGGATTGCTATCCTTCCTGATGTGAAAGTTTTCTTCCAAGGTGTGACTCATGTTCGACCTGCCTTCAAGAGTCCTGCTCCCCAGTGGGACCTCAATTTGGTGCTGGGAGTTCTCCAGCGACCACCGTTTGAATCCTTGGCTTCCATTCCATTACGTCTCTTGACTTGGAAGATGGCCTTCCTTTTGGCTGTTGTTTCAGTTCGCCGGGTAGCAGAGTTACAAGCTCTGTCTTGTAAACCTCCTTACCTGGTGTTCCACAAGGATAAGGCTGTGCTTCGCACTACCTAGGAATTCTTACCCAAGGTTGTGTCCGAGTTTCACATCAATCAGGAGATTGTGGTTCCCTCTTTTTGCCCTAATCCTTCATCTGACAAGGAACGAGATCTCCATTTGTTGGATGTGGTGCGTTGCCTCGAGTTTTATGTTCATCGCACCGAGTCTATCAGGAAGTCTGACGCTCTATTCGTCATTCCTGAGGGACCTAGGGCAGGGAGACCGGCTGCCAAAGTTACTATTGCATCTTGGATTAAAGCTACCATCCGTGAAGCCTATAAGTTGAGGAATAAGCATGTTCCTTTCCGGGTGACTGCCCATTCCACCAGATCTATTGGGGCCTCCTGGGCCTACAAGAATCAGGCATCTGCGGATCAGCTGTGCAGAGCGGCCACTTGGTCCTCTGTGCACACATTTTCAAAGCACTATCGAGTTGATGTACTGGCTTCGGCTGATGCCAGTTTTGGTAGGAAGGTCCTGGAGGCAGTTTTACCCGTTTAGGTCTTCCGCTCTGTGATCCTTAGTGCTTCCTTGCTGTTGAGCCCGGTTGGCTCTAGTTCCTTGTGCGGTGTTAGTTCAGGGATTGTTCCCTTGGTTGGTGTCCGTTGACACTTACAGTTTGGGCTATGTAATTAACTGGTTCATAGCAGTTCTAGTGACTTGGGCCTTGCGCCTGGTCCTTGCCTTACTTCCCGCCTCTGGGTCAGCTCAATGTTTGTACATCCCAGAGTACCAGTGACCTGTATTGGACGATAGTGAAAATAGGATTTTAGTCGTACCTGTTAAATCCTTTTCACTTAGTCCATACAGGTCACTGGTCTCCCACCCTGTCAAGGGACCAGTCTTGGCTCTCCTGTGGCATTCAGTGGGAGACCGTTGGGGCATGCTCACAGGAGTCTTTCTTTTTGCTTACCTGAGGTCAGTTTTAGGGTCTCAAATCAATCTAAGTGGCTCTGGCCAGAAGGTGGCTTAAGTAAGAGGGGAGGCTCCGCCCCTTGCAAATCATTTGCATAGTTGTTCCTGCCTATTAAAGGGGACTTACGCCTCCCAGAGTACCAGTGACCTGTATGGACTAAGTGAAAAGGATTTAACAGGTAAGACTAAAATCCTATTATTAACATGTCTATTTCTGAAAGCATCCTTACTTTACAGGATTTTTTCACTACCTTCCTAAATCTCCTGGAGATTTCATGGTAAACCAGCTTTGGTGTAAAAATGCAAATGACCAGTTCCTGAAACTGGAATTCTGTACTTTTTAAAAATAAGTAGCAGTATTTATTAATCATTTTTATGGATAGACTTAGAAAGGTAAGTTAATACTTAACCTAGAACCACACACCTTTGTTAGTGGAACCCTGCAGGACAGTTTTGTCACTCACTTTATTGTAACTGCAACAAAATGTATTTTGCGCTTGTTTTGCATTTTGGGTAAAATGTCTTAGGCATGTTAGAGGATATCCACAAACTAATGGTATCCTATGATAGTGCAGGGTTTGCAAAAAAAAAAAAAAAAAAAAAAAAAAGATATACACCATGTGTGTGCTGTTCACAGAAAAACGCCAAAAGCTGTTATTTAACCGGAAACTGTAAACAAAAGTGTGAAAACATGCTTGGCACTGGGGGTGAAGAGGATTTATATTGAGGTGGTTAAATCTGTGGGAATTTGGTGAATTGTTATTTCTCCAATGATGTTTTGGTTTACTCCAGAAATGCTTCTGTTTTCTTTTGTGGTACAATAAAATAAGCTAAAAAGTGCAATTCACGAATAAACAAAATTGCAGCGTATGGGAAAGATAAAAATTCCCACTGATTTAAATGTACTTTTTGTTTTCTTGAATGCTAGTGAGGTCTCTAATGTATTGCTTTCTGCATTCTAGCAGAGAAGGAGTTAAAGAAGGCCCATTTAAATACTTTGTAATTTTAATATCTCCATTATGGTGTAATTGTTTTTGTTCTGTATGTCATTGAATTTCTCCTTTTTAGTGTCCTAAAATGTCACTCCTCCTTACTCTTTTAAAGGGATAGTAGTGTTTAATCCAAAAAAGCACCGCCGATTAATCTTCGTAGTATTTGAGCCATGGAGAGCGATATTGCAATACTATGTGAGTTTTAGTTCAGCAGTAATTGAATGATAAAGTATCCCCCTCCCGCCCCTTTTTGCTGAAGTAACACTGCTCTCTAATCTGGTTGGGTTGGAGCACAGCAAGGGACAATCTTCAGTGAGCATAAGAAAAACCCTCCTTCATAGAGGAGTGGCAGGGTTTTCCTTATGCTCACAGCATGATGATTGTCCCTTGCTGCGAGCTGTCAGGTCCGATAACAGTATTCCGCATCTGGCAGGGCAGCTTAGAGTGGGTAAAAGGTGCGGGAGGGGGATAATTTTATCATTCATTACTATTGAACTACAAGTTGGATAGTATTGAAATAACGCTCTCCATGGCTCATATACTATGAAGATTAATCAAAGGTGCTTTTTGGATGAAATATTATCCCTTTTAATTTGGTCAGCACATAAAACACATTCTTAGGAACATATATAATAATCAAATTCTAAAATATATTTTCTACATTCTGAAATAACGTTCAAATGTAAAGTACAATTATCTAAAAAACATCTTATCAATGTGTTCTTTTTCTGTCTTTAGGGCAATGTTTACAGGTGGGATGAGGGAAGCCAGTCAAGACATTATTGAGTTAAAAGGTGTGTCTTCTAGAGGACTAAGACACATAATTGACTTTGCATATAGTGCAGAAGTTACACTTGACCTAGACTGCATTCACGATGTCCTGGGAGCTGCAGTGTTTCTCCAAATGGTACCAGTCGTCGAGCTCTGTGAAGAGTTCCTGAAGTCTGCAATGAGTGTTGAAACATGCTTGAATATTGGGCAAATGGCTACAACATTTAGCCTGGCATCTCTTAAAGAATCAGTGGATTCATTCACATTTAAACACTTCCTCAAAATTTCAGAAGAAGAGGACTTTTTGCATTTGCCTTTGGAAAGGCTGGTTTTCTTTCTTCAAAGCAACAAGCTAAAAAACTGTAATGAAATAGATTTATTCCATGCTGCAATTCGTTGGTTACAGTTTGATTACTCACGTCGAGCCAATGCCAGTCAAGTTCTTTGCCATATTCGCTTTCCATTAATGAAGTCTTCAGAACTCGTGGACAGTGTTCAGACAGTCGATATAATGGTAGAGGATGTATTATGCAGACAATATCTACTTGAGGCTTTCAACTACCAAATTCTGCCATTCCGGCAGCATGAGATGCAATCTCCTAGAACTAGAATTAGATCAGATGTAGTCTCCCTTATAACTTTTGGTGGCACTCCTTATACAGATAATGATCGAACTGTGAGCAGCAAGGTGTATTACTTGCCGGATATAAGTGCACGTCAGTTTAAAGACCTCAATGAAATGGAAGTAGGCTGCAGCCATGCTTGTGTCGCAGTCTTGGATAACTTTGTTTATGTCGTAGGAGGGCAGCATTTACAGTACAGAAGTGGTGAAGGAGCTGTAGATGTCTGTTTCCGCTATGATCCACATTTGAATCAGTGGCTACGCATTCAAGCCATGCAAGAGAGCAGAATTCAATTCCAGTTGCATGTTTTATATGGTATGTTGTATGCAACGGGAGGACGAAATAGGTCTGGCAGTTTGGCATCTGTAGAGCGTTACTGTCCCAAAAAGAATGAGTGGACCTATGTTTGTTCTCTTAAACGCAGAACTTGGGGTCATGCTGGTGCTACACTTGGAGGCAAACTATATATATCAGGGGGTTATGGAGTTTCAGTTGAAGACAAAAAAGCACTACATCGTTATGATCCTTCTTTAGATCAGTGGGAGTTTAAAACTCCAATGAATGAACCTAGAGTACTTCATGCAATGGTTGGGACACAAAATAGAATTTATGCACTTGGGGGGCGGATGGACCATGTTGATCGATGTTTTGATGTGTTAGCTGTTGAATATTATACTCCAGAGACTGACGTATGGACAACCGTGTGCCCAATGAGAGGTGGACAGTCTGAAGCAGGCTGCTGCCTTTTGAATAAGAAAATCTATATTGTAGGTGGCTACAACTGGCACTTAAATAACGTGACCAGTATTGTCCAAGTGTACAATACAGAAAGTGATGAGTGGGAAAGGGATTTGCATTTTCCGGAGTCATTTGCTGGAATAGCCTGTGCACCTGTTACACTACCACAAATTATAACTCAGAGGTAACCAAACGGGAAAATGACTTGCATTTCATATGAATAGTTAATTGAATTTGTACAACTTAAGTTATTGCACAAGGAAGATAGAAAAAATGGACTATAAAAAAGGAGTATCCAAAACACACTTTCTCTCTCTCTCTCCATAATAATTCTGTATTATATACAGGCAAGCAATTGATGTTTGTCTAATATACATGGTATTACCTGAGAATGTTTATGCCAATGGCTAAATACTTTGGAAAATATTCAGGAAGCAAGAGGGGCATTTTTACAATAAACCACCTTCGTGTAGAAATGGAGCTTTTAACCCCTTGAGTGCTAGATGAGGCTCTAATGCATTGCTTCTCTGTGTGTTGGAGACTTCTAGCATTCGAAGAGTTAAAAGCACCATATAAATCGGTGGAAGCTTTTATATCTCACATACATCTGGTTTGCTCCAGAATTGTACCTCTTGAACTCTCTGTATAAGGGCCTTGTGTACAAAAGAAGTTAGGAACAATTCTGGGGCAAACCGACTTCACCATAGGGGGGATTGAAATGGCACCTTTAACCCCTTGAATGGGGTTAAAAAGCATACTTTAAATTAAAGGGATAGTAATACTTCGTTTTATCTTTATTTTATTAAGTCAAGTTTTTCAGGTTTTTCCCTTATCTTAATTGAAGATTATTATGAAACATTAGTATCCCTTTAATGGGAATGTTTATTTAAAAGCATAATTTAAATTGAATGGTACTGTTTATCTTGTCTCCCTCCGTTCTGTATCTGGTTTACTCCAGGCTTCCTCATCTTCTATTTCTTCAGCGGTCCTTTAACACTTTAATAACCAGAGGAAATTTCTTTTCACACCCCTCTGGTCCTAAAAGGGTTCATTTTCTCATATTCCAAGTATACTGTGATTTGATAAGCAATAACTGATAAATGTAGTACCATATGTGGGTAAAACAGATAAGTGCACCTGTTTTCTAGTAGGTAACATTTGCACATAACTACCTACCTCTTGGTGCATATGGAATGATGTCTTCCTAGCAGGGTTTTACCTACTTTTCCAGTGAACGGCTGTAATACTGTGACTTTTACCATCCAACAGATTCTGTGTAGACAATGACATTAACCCAGACATCTTCAAGACTGACTTTTACCCCTTGTGTGCCAGAGAATTCTCTAGTGGTTCTGCATTGGAATGCTTTGCAGTTGTATCCAGTGCCCAAGGGGGAAATGGGAACCATTTTAGGGTGTTTTCAATTTTGCTTCAATAAATTATCTATATAATATTTATTTCATAATGCAGCTGTCCCAGAAAGGCATTTTATTTAAAGGAAATTGAAATCCTGCAGATCATTAACTCTTTGAATTCAAGATTCCAGTGCAAACCATGGCTTTTCAGTGTGCATTCAAAGAGTTAGTAATAGCTTTAAAAAAAATGCAGCTTCAATTGGTCCTCCTACAACGTGGGCCATGTAACGCTATATTTCAAAATTTTTCTCTTTTGTAGTTCAACAGTAATTCAATTCTAAAATATCCCCCTCCCTCCCCTTTCACCTGTGTCACGCTGCCACTCTAAGCTGGTCGGCTGGAGAGCAGCAAGGGACCATATCCATTTAAAACAGCGTGCGGCTATAAGCTGCATTAAGCATGTCGCAGTGATGAAAAGGGCGACATGAGAATCTCGCCCTGCATCAAAGTGCAAGCTTCTCATGTCGCATCCTTAAACCAACCTGCCTGTAGTATCCAATTTATATTACAATTTCTACAATTGCACCACTTTTGCACAGTTTATCAGCCTCATTGCTTTTGTCTTCCGTTTTTGTGCTGTCCATAACATTTCCATGCTCCCAGCGGACTCCGTTCTGCACATGGGACACGATAATCGTGCCGATTGTCACACATCTTCAGTATGTCTCCTCGAAAGGGTTAATATGCATTTCTTTTATCTGGCAGCATTTTTTCATTTTATGCTGGCAATAAATTGGATGCCGCGGGCAGGTTGGGTTGAAGTGCCATTTAGGGACGTAACATAAGAATCTTATGCTTTGATGCAGGGCGAGATTCTCGTGTCACCCTTTTCATCATGGCGACATGCTTATTGTGGCGTTTAGCCATGAGCTGTTTACAATGAGACATTTTAAAAGGGAACCCAAGGGACAATCTCCCGCTCTCCTTAGTCAAGGGGGAGGCAGGATTTTCCTTGTACGCAGTGGATGAAGATTGTCCCTCTCTGTGAGCTCTCCGGTCATATGACCAGATTTAACATCTGAGGGGAGGTGGCATACAGGAGATAAAAGGCGGGAGGGGAATAATTTAGAATTTAATTACTGTTGAACTACAAAATGGAAAATCATGAAATACAGCTCTACATGGCCCATGTTGTAGGAGGATCGATCGGAGCTGCAATTTTTTTTTTTTCAGCTATTACTATAACTTTAAGTGACCTTGGGCCTTATGCAAAAAACATCTGGAGCATTCTGACAGCATCACAGGGAAGAAATAGGTTTCCCACATTAACTTTGCGTTAAAAGGGGATTTTAACCCCTTAAATGGTTGATGTCTCTAACACATTGCAAAGCTAGCCCTCTCTAGAAATAATTTACATAAAAGCATATATTTACTTTACCCTGCAGAGCAGATGGTTTGCTCTAGAATTGCTCACAATTTTGCTCTTTCTGTAAGGCCTCTTCTCGTTTAACCCTCTGAGTGCCAGAGAGAAATGCAATGCATTGCGTGCCCCCTCTGGCACTCAAAGGGTTAAAATAATTGTCATACCTTCATTCTATATTACAAACTATCACAAATGATAAATCTTTTAATTGTAACCCTTTGAGTGCCTGCGGGGTATCCAGCACATTGTGTCACAATGTGTTTGATATCCTCTGGCACTCAAAGGGGTAAAGGGGTATTTCAAAGGTGAATAAACAGTCTTGGTTTTAAACAACTGGTAGCAAAATTGGTCTGACTTGAACCATATTTCCTAGTGCTACTTATAGCTTTTTCTATTTTTCTGTGAAAAAGTCTTCTTTTACTTCTGTGTATGAATAAAAATTATCTTGTATTGTTATCTAATATATCTGTTGATGGTTTTGATGAGGTCATTCACCTTCCAAATTTTTTCTTAATGTTCTATAGTGTGCTAGCTTGAAAATAGAAGCAAGGTCATAAACTTAAATCTTTACCATAGGATATCCCAGGAAAGGTAAACCATAAATAAAATAAAAAAAAAACCCTTTCTGACTCCAAAATGGTAGTTTTCCCAGATTATCTTCCAGTTTTATCTTTTGAGATTAGTGTTACCAATATGCCCTCTTCTGCTAGAAATGCATATAATGCTTTAAGTGTATTTCTTGTACCTGCAATTACCACATTCCCCCAGGTAGTAAATTCATATCGGTAAGAGATATTATCATTGCTTCTCTGATCAAGTACTAAAACAAATTGTGGCCTAACAGGCTGTTTACACAGCAGGAGCGGACTTACCATACGGGCATTCGGTCACGGACCAAGGGCCCGTGACCGAAGGGGGCCTGCCGCCGCTTCCAGCGCTGCTCAGCAGCTCTCCAACAACGGCCGCCGGCTCGACATCATCTCCCAGCCTCTGCATTACTAGAGGCGCGCGGGACTTCGCACAGTATTAAGCCACACCGCTAGACCACCAGGGACTGGAGGTAGGGGCATTGTGGAGATGAAGGGGGGCATTGTGGAGATGGGGGCATTGTGGAGATGAGATGAAGGGGCATTGGGGAAGGGGGCAATGTGGAGATGCGGGCATTGGGGAAGGGGCATTGTGGAGATGGAGATGAAGGGGGCAATGTGGAAATAGGAGCAATGTGGAGATTTCTGCAGGGGGCCCAGACCTCTTTTTGGACCAGGGGCCCTGGGTCCTGTCAGTCCGCCCCTGTTACACAGGTAAGTACTCACTCACTCGAAAATAGCTTCTTGCAACTTCCCTGCATTCGGTGCATTGAGTTTACAGCAGGACAGATGTACCTTCAACTTGTAGCATATAGATTAGTTGAATAGAGCTGTATCTCATATTCATGTCAACTGTGTTAACATTGCAAAGGAACCATTTACTATACAGGGTGTCATAGTTATTTGTACTGGTTTTCATAATTTCTCTTGTAAGGTCTTTATGTTGAGCTCAGATATACTTGCACAAAGTTGTAGCATCCCACCTTAAGCTCTTTTTTTTTGCAGTGTAAAGTGGCAGAGTTTGGGTGATCTTCATATTTCACTGTCGTCCAATACAGGTTACTGGTACATTGGGAGGCGATCCGCCCCTTTAAGTAGGCAGGAACATTTCTCTAAATGTATGCAGGGGGTGGAGCCTCCCCTCCCTCTTAAGCTGCCCTCAGCCAGAACAAGTCAGAATGATTTGTTCCTGCGTGCTGTGCACATCAGGTGGAGAACAGGTCTCAATCAACTTTAGTTTTTTTTATTGTTTTCTTCAAATATGGAATACCACCATTAGGCGGGTGACCATGGCTGACAATTGCCCTCTCCAAAGTGGCTAGCGCAGCTTCCAGGGATTTTCTGGTGGACCTTATGCCCTGATGAGGGAACAACTTGACTCAAGTAGCTTCCCTGGTGGGGATTATCCTTTGGCTAATTCCCTTTTCACATGGTTACCTGAAGACAGAAGTCCTGCAGAAAGGTGAGCCACCCTTTGAGTGCTGAAGGTTCACTTGTCCCACAGTGTCCCTTCATTGGGCTTGTATTTGGGAGTTCTCAATATGCACTCCAGCACTCATTGGGTGTTGTTATTTATATTGCAATAATATTTCTGCAATGTCTGTGTGTATGCCCTGGGTTTGGAGCAGTTTATGGGGGTTTTAACCTTTTCCCTGCTGGTTTCCATATTGGGATATTGTTTTATTGTGTTTTACATGTCTTTTATAACTTTTTCCTGTCAGGGTAACTTTATTAAAAATTTATGTTCCACGCCTTTTAAGCGCGCTTTTCCCGCATAGACGCCATTGCTCCATTACTCTCTATGGGTTTACACAGTATGGGACGTATCTCTGGAACCGCTTGTCACAGCGATTTCAGAGTGGGCCCAAATTGTTGGTCTTCCCTTGCTCTATCATCCGGTTGCATGATTCGGTGTGTTGGGGGGTCCTCGGGCTCCGGTTTGGGGTACTTTTGAGAAGAACTACGTTTCCCATGAGCGCTTGTTTCGTGCCCGTTTTCTGATTGGCTCCCGTCGCGGCAGCCATTTTGTGAGTTCTTCTCAGCGAGTATACTACGCAGGGACCGAGCCTTCTCTCTCTCCTCCGCAGATTAACCCTTCGCTTGCCAGATAAGTTTAATTTTAAGCATTTCTGGGGTGAATATTTAATCTTTCACACTTCAATTGGGTGATTCTTGTCGGTGGAGTATATCTGACGCTGTGAGCATGTCTACTCCACTGGAGTCAGGGGCTAGACCCAAGACTAAGGAGGCTGGGGTGTCTGTTACCCCCATTGCGTTTTGCTCCTCTTGTCACTTGGCTACCTAGAGAATTTTCTGGTCATTTATGCCCAAAATGTGCGGAAGGCCATGGCAGCAACCCAGGGCTTTTCCAGTCACGCTATTGAGCCAACTTGGGTGAAGGAGTTCAAGACTGCAACTAGGGATCTCAGATCCACTCTTCAGCTCTTTCCCTCTCAGGTTCAGGGGGCTCTTCAGGTTTGGCAGACCCCCACCACTATCAGGACCGCCCTGCCCAAGCCACAGGGTGCTCCTAACGTGTCTGATTCTTCTGAGGAAGAATTGTTACAGGATTCTGATGTTGAGGAGGGCACTGTTATTGAGTCTACCAGGTCCATTGGTGACCCTTATGAATGTGACCCTGAACTCTCTGCTGAGGGTTTGATCAGGGCTGTGCTAACCACCCTCAACCTTCCCTTGAGTCAGGAATCTACTCATGACCCAACGGACGTGTTTCAGAAACCATCTAAGACTGTTATATGTTTTCCTACTAATCCTACTTTGGCACGTTTAGTCTCTGATGCGTGGAGAAATCCTGATAAGTCTTCTTCAGTATCGAAAAAGTTTGCTAAACTTTATCCTTTCCCTGAGACTGAACTGGCTAAATGGGTTCATCCCCCTAAGGTGGATGTTCCAGTTTCCAGGCTGTCTAAATCTACTTTCCTGGCAGTATCCGATGCCTCTGCCCTGCAAGATTGGCCGGATAAAAATTTAGAAACGTGTCTTAAGTCTATTTTTGCCTCTATTGGCACTGCCATGCGTCCAACCTTTGCAGTGGCGTGGGTTAACCGGGCCATTGCGGTCTGGACTGAACAGCTTACTGAGGCGGTTCGCCAGGATGCACCAGTGTCTGAGCAGTTACAACTACTTGCTAATATATCTGAAGCTCAGAATTATGTTTCTGACGCTGCTTTTGATGCTGTGCGCATGATGGCGAGGGCCTCCACTTCCTTTGTGGTGGCTAGACGCGCTCTTTGGCTAAAAATTTGGTCTGCTGACACCGCTTCTAAGAAGGCTCTGCTTTCTCTACCCTTTCAAGGGACTTCACTGTTTGGATCTGAGCTTAAGGAAATGATTAGTGAGGCTACTGGCGGTATAAATACTCTTCTACCCTCAGTCTTTAAAAAGAAGTTTCCAGCCAAACGCAATCGGTCCTTTCGTTCCTTCCAAACTGAGACACGTTCAGCGTCCTCTGCGCGCTCCTCCTCCAAGCCCAAACAGTCTTGGAAGCCCAAAGTTGCCCCCAAGGCCAAGACCTCCAAGACTGCTTCGGCATGACTCGCCGAACCCGGGTCCGCATCTGGCTGTAGGTGGACATCTCCACATCCTTCGCCGGACTTGGGAGGAGTCAGTGGCGGACCCTTGGGTTCTTCAGGTTGTATCAGAGGGGTACAGGATCCCTTTCTCTTCCCTTCCCCCCCCCCCCCTTTCGGTTCCATTTTACTCGTCCTTCTCAGGAACCTATAAAAAGACGTCTGTTCGACGCTATTCAGGATCTTTTGGACAAACTCCTGGAACCGGTTCCTACAGAGGATACAGGTTCAGGATTTTCTTCCAATCTGTTCGTTGTGGCCAAAAAGGACGGGGGCGCCCGTCCTATTCTGGACCTCAAAGATCTCAATTCCTTTGTTGTGAGTACCTACTATCGTCAGGAATCCCTACGATCTGTGATAGCTGCTATGTCTCCGGGGGAGTTCCTTGCCTCCCTAGATCTCCAGGATGCATATCTGCACATCCCTATCCATCTGGAGAGCAGGCGGTATCTCAGGTTTGCCTGCCACAAAGGCCACTTTCAATTTTCGGCTCTTCCCTTTGGACTGACTACGGCTCCTCAGGTTTTTCAGAGAGTCTTGGGAGCTTTTATAGCTCTGCTTCATCGAGATGGCATCAGGGTGACTCCCTACATGGACGATTTACTCCTGAAAGCTTCCTCCGCGGAGATTCTTCACCAGCAGGTTCAGGAGTGCATCCAGACACTCAATCGCCACGGATGGATTGTGAATCTGGACAAGTCAGACTTAGTTCCATCTCAGCAGATCCTCTTCCTGGGTCTCCTGTTCGACACCCAGCAGTGCATGGTGTTTTTATAGGAAGAAGTGGCTCATCAGATTGCTCTCCAAGTATCCAAGATTCTGGATCTTGTGAGGGTTCCAGTTCCGAAGTTAACATCGCTGGTGGGGAAGTTCATTTCCACCATAGAGGCGGTGCCATTTGCTATGGCACACACCAGGGAACTTCAGAGGTTTGTGATCCAGACGTGCAGGAATCATCCAGACCATCTGCATCTATCAGTAACTCTACCTCCTCATGTCGAGATGAGCTTGGAATGGTGTTGGACCCGTCCCATCTCATCTCCTGAAAGGGAGGTCCTTTCAGATTCCATATTGGACCACAGTCACGACAGATGCCAGCCTCTGGGGATGGGGGGCAGTGTTGGGTCGGTTCAGTGCTCAGGGGAAGTGGAGATTGGAGGAATCTCTCCTCTCCATCAATGTCCTGGAACTACGGGCCATCTTCCTTGCCCTGAGACATTTGGAAGCTCAACTGGGGGGTTGTCCAGTCAGAGTGGAGTCCGACAACGCCACCGCAGTGGCCTACAGCAACAGACAAGGCGGAACAAGAAGTCTCGCCGCGTTGTTGGAGGTCAAGGCCATTCTCTCCTGGGCGGAGGCGCATGTTCCCGTCATTTCTGCAATACGTATTCCTGGCGTAGACAACGTCATGGCAGACTTTCTCAGTCGTCACACGGTCGACAGCGGGGAGTGGGCTCTTCATCCAGAGGTGTTTCACCTTCTCACCCAGATGTGGGGGGTACCTGTAGTGGACCTCATGGCAACCAGACACAACAGGAAGGTTCCAGTGTTCTGCTCTCGGTGGAGGGACCCACTGGCACTGGCGGTGGACGCATTGTCAATTCCTTGGGAATTCTCCCTAGCCTACATCTTCCCTCCTCTTCCTCTGTTGATCAGAGTCATCCAGAACCTGAAGGTGGAGCGTTGTCCTGTCATTCTAATCACTCCCATCTGGCCTCGTCAGTCCTGGTATCCGGAACTGTTGGCTATGTCAGTGGCGGATCCCTTTCCGCTCCCTGCCCTTCCAGATCTGCTACTTCAAGGCTACCTGTGGAAAGAGGATGTTCAACATCTCCATTTGACGGCTTGGAGGTTGAATCCTCAATTCTGAAGAAGAAAGGGTTTTCCTCTTCTGTGGTGTCTACGATGCTTAGGGCTCGCAAGCCTGTGTCCTCCAAGATATATCATCGAATATGGTCAACTTTTGTAGCATGGTGTGCTGATGGAGATCTATCGCTTGATTTCCACCTTCCTACTGTCCTGGCTTTTTTGCAGGATGGTGTTGAGAAGGGACTCAGTCTGAGTTCTCTCAAGGTTCAGACTTCTGCTCTGTCCGTCTTTTTCCAGGAACGCATCGCCGTGCTTCCTGATGTTAAAGTGTTCTTCCAAGGCATGGCTCATGTTAGGCCTGCTTTCAAGAGTCCAGCTCCTCAGTGGGATCTCAATTTGGTGTTGGGGGTTCTCCAGAGACCCCCGTTTGAATATTTAGCTTCCATTCCTTTACGTCTTTTGACCTGGAAAATGGCTTTCCTTTTGGCTTTTGTATCAGTCCGTCGGGTGGCGGAGTTACAAGCTCTGTCTTGTAAACCTCCTTACCTGGTGTTCCACAAGGATAAGGCTGTGCTTCGCACTTCCAAGGAGTTTTTGCCCAAGGTTGTCTCTGACTTCCACATCAATCAAGAGATTGTGGTGCCCTCTTTCTGCCCTAACCCTTCCTCTGACAAGGAGAGGGATCTTCATTTGTTGGATGTTGTGCGTTGTCTCAAGTTTTATGTTCATCGCACTGAGTCTATCAGGAAGTCTGATGCTCTGTCATTCCTGAGGGACCTAGGGCAGGGAGACCGGCATCCAAGGTGACCATTGCATCTTGGATAAAAGCTATCATTCGTAGGGCCTACGAATTGCGGAATAAGCATGTGCCCTTTCGGGTTACCGCTCATTCCACCAGATCAATTGGGGCCTCTTGGGCCTATAAAAATCAAGCATCCGCTGATCAACTGTGCCGGGCGGCCACTTGGTCCTCTGTCCACACGTTTTCTAAACACTACCGTGTGGATGTACTGGCTTCGGCTGATGCCAGCTTTGGGAGGAAGATCCTGGAGGCAGTTTTGCCTGTCTAGGTTCTTCTCAGTGCTTCCTTACTGTTGAGCCCTGTTGGCTCGGTTCAGTGTGCTGTGTTTGTTCTTGGGGTTTGTTCTTACCCCTGGTTGGTGTCCGTTGACACTTCTGCTATTGGGATCTGTGACCGGTTAGTTCATAGAGGTTCTGTAACTATAGGGGCCTTGCGCCTGGTCCTTGCCTCCTTCCCGCCTCTGGGAATACTCAATGTTTGTAAATCCCAATGTACCAGTAACCTGTATTGGACAAAAGTGAAAATAGGATTTTAGTCTTACCTGTTAAATCCTTTTCACTTAGTCCATACAGGTTACTGGTCTCCCACCCAGTCAAGGGTCCATGCTTGGCTCTCCTGTGGCATTCAGTGGGAGACCTTTCGGGCATGCTCACAGGAGTCTTCCTTTTCCTTCTTATCTCTGGTCAGTATTAGTGTCTCAAATCATTCTGGCTTGTTCTGGCAGAGGGCAGCTTAAGAGGGAGGGGAGGCTCCACCCCCTGCATACATTTAGAGAAAAATGTTCCTGCCTACTTAAAGGGGCGGATCGCCTCCCAATGTACCAGTAACCTGTATGGACTAAGTGAAAAGGATTTAACAGGTAAGACTAAAATCCCATTTTCTTCAATTTTGGATAATTTAAAATCATTTTTGGTTTACTGTAGGTTGAAGTGATGCTGCACTCAAGCTCCTGACCTGTTCCACGACCACATGCATCAAATAACCTTTTCTTACTACAGTAAAATAAATGGCAGATTCATTGCAGTATCTGTGTACAAAAATCAACATGGATAATACAAAAAAGGGGGTTCCTGCCTATAAACATCAAACTAGTCATCAAAAATAGTATTCAAATGTGTAAACAGAAGTCCCAGTTTTAACCTTTTGAGAACCAGAGAGGTATCCAATTCATTGCAATGCACTCAAATGGCTAATACATGTATTTTGCAATAATGGAATTTATTTTGTCCAATTAGAATGTCAGAATAGCTCACTATGTAAAAATTAAAAAGAGCTAAAAAATGGGACCTAGGCATTTCTTTGTAGAAATGGGAATTAATCTTTTTTTCTTTTAGTGGAATTAGTTCCCTAGACAACATTTCTTTTTACAACTGTGTATTCTTTGTTTCACCCTGGAAAGTTTGTGTTTGTTAGCTATACAAATGGGCAATGAATATAGCTGACCTCAGAAGAATGGAAGAAGACCAGGTGTGTGGACAGTGAAACTGATGGGTGAAAATGTAACTTTTATATTTCACTCTAAGTCTGAGAAGGACAAATAGAAAACTGGGATATCAGGTCAGAGGTTCAATCTAACCTTGAGTGATCAAATTAATTAAACATTTATACACATTTATGTGGGGGGTATGTACAGCTGTGTATAGATGTGGTGCATGTGTGTGCTTCCCATCTATGCACATCTGTACTGACAACTGTTCATTCATATAGGTCACTGTCTATTATGTTTTGAAGGTTCTGTCTGAATTATCATCATACATAAATATTCTTGAAATATTCAAAATCCAGTCTAATCTGTTGTAGTATATCAAACTTAAATAGATTAGACCAGAATTGTCTATCAACAAGGTTTGATTTTAGTTAAAGGGGATGTTTCCTCAAAATTGTTTTCAAGCTTAAAAAGTAGGGCAAGTTGAACAATATACATCAGTGTTATTTATTTAAAAAACAAAAAAAAAAAAACGATCTTTGCTTCATAGAAATCGCTAATTACAAATGTACCTGTTGATGTCACGGCGGACCACGGTACAGTTCTTGGTGTACCGTACTGCAGCAAAAACCATGCCCGTTTTCTCCACAGTTCATGCCCAACCTCCCTCCCACTTTCCTTTTACAACAGGCGCGCTGTCAGTGAGATCCACATGCTTACATAAACTGTGAATGTTCTCTTCTACTCAGGTTGCTCTTCCTCTCCCAGTATCAATAGTAATTGGGCAATGTGAACAGAAAGTGCTGGGACTAGAGCGCGCATTGTGCGCGTGCCCTAGTTATGCAAGCCCGCCGTAGATGGAAGGGGCCGGACCAAACACGAGACGTCACAGCAGGCAGACTAGAGTGCAAAGAATCATGGAACAAGATGGCACCTCTCTGCCTAAGCAACATAACAAACGTAGACCGTAAGTTTTAAACAACGTAGAAGTTTAAAAGAACTATAACATACCCTACTCGATAGCTTTTGGGGTGATAAATCTAAAGAGGGAAAGTTAAATTTTCAATAAACATCCACTTTAAGAAAATTCTCACAGATGAAATATATGTGTACCACTGCCAGGAATTTAGATATATATGGGGTGTCATTGGAGTTTTTGGTATATATGTCATTGTTAGATTTCTCTTACTTCGGGGAAATTGACATATATGCTGTGAAACTTAAAGTACATACATATGTTGTTACACTCGTGGGCTAAGGTTGCCACCTAGTGGCCATATGGTGAACAGAGGTAACCACATGCCGGTAAAGATTAACTAAGGAGGTGTCTCAGGTAACCAATCAGATTAGGACACATATTCACTACCCTTTTTGGGAGTGTTCCACTTTTTACAGCTCCATTTAAAGTGTTATTAATGTCCAACAAAAAGTTTTTTTGCATTCAGAAGAGCTTAAAAAGCTGAGCTAAATGCAAAAAAAACGTATCTCTCAAACCGCTATGGTTTAAGAGATACAGGTGTTTAAAGTTCGCTGGCTCCTACTGACAGCTGTAAAGCTGTCAGCAAGAGATTATTATTATTATTATTATTATTATTCTTTATTTATATAGCGCCAACTAATTCCGCAGCGCTGTACAATTGGGGAATAGACATACAGTGGTATTAAATAGTACAATCAGATGTGTAGAACAGGAGGATCAGAGGGCCCTGCTCATGAAAGCTTACAGTCTAGAGGAAGGTAGGTTTGATACAGAAGGAGTAAGTGCTATTGTGTTTAAGTGCCTCCTGCCACATGAACTGCCAGTCAGTGGGTGGGAGTGGTGATGATGTTTATGGAGGCAGTTGATAGGCCTCCCTGAAGAGGTGAGTCTTCAGGGAGCGTCTGAAGATTTGAAGGCTGGGGGAGAGTCTAATGGGGCGGGGGAGGGAATTCCACAGCTCAGGTGCAGCACGGGAGAAGTCCTGTAGGCGGGAGTGGGAGGATGTGATAAGAGCTGTGGAGAGCAGAAGGTCATGTGCAGAGCGAAGATGGCGGGCGGGAGTATATTTGGAAATGAGAGATGAAATATAGGGGGGTGCAGTGTTAGTGAGGGCTCTATAAGTTAGCACCAGAGTTTTGAATTTTACTCTGTATGCTAACGGGAGCCAGTGTAGGGACTGACAGAGGGGTGTGGTGTTAGAGAAGCGATGAGTGAGGTAGATTAGTCTCGCAGCAGAGTTCATTATGGACTGTAGCGGGGTTAGTCGGGTGAGAGGCAGGCCAATTAGTAAAGAGTTACAGTAGTTAAGACGGGACATGATGAGTGTTTGGATTAGAATTTTGGTAGTGTCTTCTGTGAGAAAGGGTCGGATTCTAGAGATGTTGCGGAGGTGGAGGCGGCATGAGTTGGAGATTGACTGGATGTGAGGAATGAAGGATAGGGCAGAGTCAAATGTGACCCCCAGGCAGCGTGCTGTAGGGGTTGGTGTGATGGAAGTGTTGTTAACGGTGAGGGTAATGTTTGGGATAAGGCTGGTTGTAGATGGAGGGAAGAGAATTAGTTCAGTTTTGCTAAGGTTAAGTTTGAGTTGATGGGAGGACATCCAGGAAGACACAGCAGACAGACAGTCAGACACTCGGGACAGGAGGGAAGGAGAGAGGTCTGGGGAGGAAAGATATATTTGGGTGTCATCAGCATAGAGATGATGGTGAAACCCAAAGGAGTTTATTAGTTTTCCAAGGGAAGCAGTGTAGATTGAGAAGAGCAAGGGTCCCAGTACTGATCCTTGGGGCACACCAACAGACAGTGGGAGGGGTGGGGAAGTGGAGCCGGAGTATGAAACACTGAAGGAGCGGTTGCAGAGATAAGATGAAAACCAGGAGAGTGCAGTGTCGCAGAGGCCTAGGGAGTGGAGGGCTTGGAGGAGGAGTGGGTGATCGACTGTGTCAAATGCGGATGACAGGTCCAAAAGAATGAGTAGGGAGTAGTGGCCTTTAGACTTGGCTGAGAGCAAGTCATTGGCCACTTTAGTGAGGGCAGTCTCAGTGGAGTGATGAGGGCGGAATCCAGATTGCAAGGGATCTAGTAGGGAATGGGAGCAGAGGAATTTAGTGAGCCGGTTATATGCAAGGCGCTCGAGAAGCTTGGAGGCAAACGGGAGTAGGGAAATTGGCCGGTAATTTGACAATGAGTTTGGGTCCAGGGAGGGTTTTTTTAGGATGGGAGTGATTAGTGCATGTTTGAAAGAGGATGGGAAGGTGCCGGTTGACAAAGAGAGGTTGAATAAGTGAGTAAGGATTGGAGTTAGTAGAGGGGAGAGTTCTTGGGTGAGCTGAGATGGGATTGGGTCGAGAGGGCATGTGGTTAGGTTTGAGCGAGTGAGGAGAAGGGAGACTTCATCCTCGGTGACAGGTGGGAAGGAGCTTAGTGTGTATGTGGGAGAGGCGACAGGGCTGGGCTGGCTGGGTGGGGGTGGTAGTGATGAAATGTCATGTCTGATAGATTCAATCTTGTTCTTGAAGTGGTTGGCGAGATCTTGGGCAGAGAAGTTAGTGGAAGGTGTTTGTGTTGGTGGGTTTAGAAGAGATGTGAAGGTTGAGAAAAGGCGTTTGGGGTTGGAGGAAAGATTAGAAATTAGAGAGGAGAAGAATGACTGTTTAGCCAGGGAGAGGGCAGAGCTATACGAACGGAGAATGAATTTGTAGTGTGTGAAGTCGGCTGTGGAGCGCAATTTCCTCCAGTGTCTTTCAGCAGTGCGTGAGCACCTTTGGAGGTATCGCGTTAGTCTTGTGTGCCAGGGTTGTAGTGGGGTTGTGCGTGGGTGGCGTGGAGTTGCAGGTGCAGCGATGTCAAGGGCTGAAGTGAGAGTGCTGTTGTAGAGAGCAGTAGTTTTGTCTGGGCAAGTAAGTGTGAGGATGGGGTTGAGGATAGGCTGCAGGGAGGTGGAAAATTGTTGCTTATCAAGAGAATGTAGATTTCTCCGCATGCGCTTGATTGTGGCGGGGGTGATGGGTTTGCGTGGTATGATGAGGTTACCGGTGAGGAGGTGGTGGTCAGAGAGGGGAAAGGGGACATTAGAGAAGTTGGAGACCGAGCAGAGGTTAGTGAAGATCAAGTCGAGGGAGTGACCATCACTGTGTGTGGGAGAGCTGGTCCACTGCGATAAGCCTAAGGAGGTTGTTAAGGAGAGGAGTTTGAGGGCAGGGGGGGTGTTGTGATTATCTATAGGGATGTTGAAGTCACCCATGATGAGAGTGGGGACATCAGAGGACATGAAGTGAGGGAGCCAGGAGGTGAAGTGATCAAGGAATTGTGCAGTGGGACCAGGTGGCCTGTATATGACAGCGACACGCAGGGGGAGGGGAGAGAAGAGGCGAAGTGTGTGAGCTTCAAATGTAGGGAAGGAAAGAGAGGGAACAGTGGGGAGTACCTGAAATATATGGTTAGGGGGCAGCAGGATGCCTACTCCCCCTCCCTGCCTGTTGCCAGGCCTCGGTGTGTGTGTGAATTGAAGGCCTCCATATGAGAGTGCGGCAGTGGAGGCAGTGTCTGATGATGTGAGCCAAGTTTCAGTGATGGCAAGGAGGTTTAGGGAATGAGAAATGAACAGATCATGAACAGCTGTTAGTTTGTTACACACAGAGCGGGCATTCCAGAGACCAAAACAAAAGGGGGGGGAGGAGGTTAGGTGACGGGGTACGGTTATTAGATTGTGAGTGTTGCGTGTGTGAGTGGGTTCTGTGGTCCAAGAGAGAATGGAAGGGGGGCCTGGGTTAGGTGAGATGTCACCTGCAGCAAGTAGGAGGAGAAGGGACAGGGACATAAGGTGAGAGTGAGATTTGAAGCAGTGGGGCTTTTTTGCAGGGGTAGAAGGAGATGGTGGTGATAGGGAGCGGAGGAATGAAAAAAGTTCATGGGAGCAGAGAAGTGGTGAGTGAAGAATTGAGGGTGCAATGTGAATGGCGTGACACTTAATGTGGACACAGGAGGAGGAGAGTCTTATGCAGGTGAGAATGGCGATGACAAAACAAGGAGTTAATTTGCCCATAGTTGGGTTAATGAATGGGGCAGTAGAGATGTGCAACAGTCAGTAATCCAGGAGAGTACAGATGACTTGGCAGTCAAGGGTCAATCCACGGAGCAGAGGGTATAGGTGCCAGGGATGGTGAGGAGAGTCAGTAGCAGAACTGCAAAGTACTTGGTGAGGGTAGGAATCAGTGCAGGGTTAAATGAAGTAGTCCAATGATGATCAGGAGAGGCAGAAGTTGTAATGGTTAATGGTGGCTGGAAATCCTGGTTTCTTGCATCAGGTGGTCAGTAGTTTCAGTAGAGGAAGCAAATGTCAGTGCTTGGTGAAAATGACTGTTTCTTCATTCTGAATTCAGCCTGTTTACTTGCCTCTTGTCTTTAGGTGGCTGTAGCAGCTGTCTCTCTCCTGTCCAACTCTCTTGCCTAACTCTCAGTACTTAGATAAAGATGTACTTTGAGAAAGGTGCCAACTGCCACCCCAGGCAAATGCCACCCCAGGCAAATGCCACCCCTAACTGGGCCTGAATATATAGTAACTGGAGTCCCTAAGAACACTGAATGACTGAATGATCCGTGTCGGTCGACACAGAGGAGCTTGAGAAGTGCCGCGATCTCGTTACTTACAAGGAATCCCTTCATTGGAATGGTCTAAAATGTGTGCTTGGTGTTCAAGTCCTGTGCTTATTGGTTTTAGGTAAAGTTAGAGAGCTCCTGAAATATTTGGGGTTAAGGTGAATATTGTTGTAAGAGCATTGGTTACTCTGGTTTATGGAATAAGGTACTGAATTCACTGTAAGGCCCAAAGTAATTGTACCTGGAATATATACATATCTGTGTCGTGTTGTTTTAACGAGACGTTGTTCTTTGGTTACCCTGCAATTACCACTGATTCAAGTTATTGTGTTTTATTCTATTGTTGGCACAATCAATTTATTATTGTGTTATTTCTATAATTGGTGTAGAGCTTTTTTTTTTTTTTACCTAGTGCATTATCCTTAATATAATTAAATGTTTATATTATCGCCTTGTACAAACCTCTCAGGAAGGACTGATTTTATGAATGGTTATTGGTCATCTTTAGTGACATCTAGGCATTCATAATTCAGAAACCCTGAAAAGAAGATGCCATGCATGAAATAACCCATAACACAACACTGTGTAGGTATCATCTATACAATGCCAAAATACATATTGTAGGTTAGCAGTTAATTTTATAAACTTGAAATGCACTTTTTAGAGTTTGCATGGTAAAATGACTATAAAACCACTTGGTACCCATATAAAAGTGGATATTTCCTGAAAGAGGACAGACTAAATTCCACAAAACTGGCTTAATTGTTTTAAAGGGATAGTATACTTAAAATGTAAAAATAATATGTTGTAAGGTTTATCCCACTGAGTAAAACAAGGGTACTCCCACTGCTGAAAGGTGTTTCATTCAAAAGTTATTAATTTTCAAAGTTGAATTTTTTACGTGCAATATCACAGTGGCCTGAAATTGTACAGTGGCGCTGTTGCTACACGATCCTATGGACAGCTCTGGTCCCGGGACCATAAATCTCCATAGGATGGAGATGAAACACCTTTCAGCAGTGGGAGTACTCTTGTTTTACTCGGGGGATAAACCCTACAACATATTTTTTTTTTTTTTTTTACATTTTAAGTATTACTATCCCTTTAATGCACAAAACTGTCACAAAAGGATGTTTTGTTAAAAATGTGGACTTTCAGTAAGTCAATTTTAGGGCACTGAATGTCACACAAGGGTTGAGTAACAGGCAAAGATGTTCAAAATATGAATGTGCCATTTACTCTGAGTACACTGTAGGTGCACCTCCATATGTTAATATCATAGTTGATCAGAACTGATTTGTATTCACAGTAACTAAAACACAAACATGCTCCATAGTCACAAAATAACCTCATGGAAACATATTTCCTATAAGCAGACACCGCGATGTTATTGAAACAAGTTGACAACTCTTCTTATACAGTGCTATCAAGGAAGGAATTAATGTAGTATAACGTTAGTTTCAGAAACTAAGAAAATTCATATTTACATAACAATCTCACACAAGTTTACCATAAAGTATGAAATACAAATGCCACATATCTCCTGTGCACTTTCATATTCGATATGTATAATCGATATGTATGTTACACTCACATGCCCCTGCTAACGGGGTGTAACAGCAGTCTACAGCACTTATGATCAATTAATTTAGTACAGTGGTTCTCAACCTTTTTCCTCAAGGCACCCCCGACATGCAATCTTTAATTTTTTTGGGCATCCCAAACATTTTGGCATTTTCAAGGACATAATAAATGGTAGAGAATAGGATTTTAGTGAACTTTATGTTAAATCCTTTTCTCTTTAGTCCAAATGGAATACAGGAACAATGGGGTTGAGCTCCCGGGGCATTTGAAAAAGACAGGGTCTTTGGGGTGGAGACTCCCTCCTCTTCTTCTATCTCAACTGCCCCTCCCCCAATCAGATTCATGTATTTCAAGTAACACAAATATAGATCTAAGCAGGCAAGAACAAAAGGAAGCTCCTTAGACTTAGACCCTAAAAGGACTTCTCTGCCCAGGGAAGGAAACTTTGGTAGGTTTTTCCTCAGGGTGGGCATCCTGTGTTCCAAAGAGAAAAGGATCTAATGGTAAGTTCACTAAAGTCCTATTTTTTTTTTTTTTTTAACTTTCTGCCTGGGCAGCCTCCTACTGCAGCAGTCTTTTAGAAGTAAAGACATGATGTCTAAGATTTATGAACAGGCTATTAAACCCAAACCCCTACACAAATACATATGTAAGCTGCTCCTGCCTCTCTCTTCCCCCTTCTCTGCTTGCAGAATGACAAGGTGGAGTGGATGGACAAAAACTGGTAAGGCTCATATAACCCTTAGGGCCATATGTTCAAAGAAGGGCAAAATAGCTTTTGTCATTTGTAACGACTTTTCAAAGTACAGTGTCGTTGGGCTCATTAATATTTTCAGAGTGTCAGTTGTAATTGGAAACGTGGTTTGTCCTGACTGAAATTGTCATATGTAAAGACAAAAAATGTCTTAACAAACAACAAAAATGTCTTGGCTAAAGACAAAAATTCTCACATTTAGAACTTCACTTTCCCTCCACTTTTTTCTTAACGTACAAATTTTGTCTTTTGCAAGACAATTTTTTTGTTGTTAGTTACGACAATTTTTCTTTTCCTCTCTACAGCACTGGTGAATAGTTTAGGCACACCCTTTCCCCGCCCCTTTGATCGGCAATTCTGGAGTTGTTGTACACACAGACATTACTAGTTTTTTGTCGTATACTGTATAGAAAATGTCGTTCATGCACACAACTACTTATTTTTGTCGTTCATACAACATTTTTTTGTTGTTATCCCTTTGAACATATGGCCCTCAGAGTACTTGGTCGATGCAGATATAAGATCGGCTCTATAATCTAAGAGACCGTTCACTAGGCAACATGAGAATCTTGTTCTGTTATTGTCACAATCCGTCATGTTCCTCCACCCCAGAGGCGGACTCAATCCTAATTGCTAACACCCTTCACATGCTTGTGGCTTACTTATGCCTGGGACCTTTTCCCTCCCTTGGATGGTCTGTGGTCAGCTTCCTAGTACCTGAGTTCCAGCTTACCTGTGATTCCTGATTCCAGTTGTGACCCATGCTTGAACTCCGCTTATCCGTTTGTCTGGCTTCCTGACTTCAGCTTTGTTTACGACCATCCTTCCTGTTCCTAAGAACTAACTCTTTGCTCCAGTCATCTGCTCAACCCACTGTTTACCGAATTCGGCTTGCCTGATCACTCTCTGCATAACGCCAATATCGCTGCTGGTTTGCCCGACTCTTTGTGTACCGAAAGCAGAGAGTCGTAGACAAGCCGGATGCCTACAGTCCCAAGGTACCGACTGCCCAATTGCGCAACTCTGTGTACCAAATCCGGCTTGTCTATGACTCTCCGCTTGTCTTCAGTCCCAAGGTACCGACTGCCCCTATTACTTGACTTTATGTACCGAACCCGGGTTGCCTACGACCTTAAACTACTAAAACTACTCGACTACCTGTGTTCGACTCCTGCTTGACCTTGACGCTCCAATATTCTGCGACTTCTGATTTCTTTCACTTGCAGAATCCGATTCTCTGACGGCTGACTTAGACATCTGCCTGCTCTGTTTGTCGACTCTCGGCCTTCTGCAGTAGGGTTCCAATTCTGTGTCGGAGCTTGTGTGTGTTAACATCCTGCACATTAGCTAAACACGCCAGGTTGAGAGACTCTATAGTCATGCAGTGCGAGATTCTTATGTTGCCATTTTTATCCAGGAGATATAGTTAATGTGAAGTGGTCACATGCTCTTTTGCATGCAACCTTTTAAAGGGATAGTAAAGTTTCATAATAAAAATCAGCTCTAATTAATCATCATAGTATTTGGACTTTGGAGAGTGTTATTTCAATTCTGTCAGAGTTGTAGTTCAAGAGTAATTCAATGACAAAGTGTCCCCCTCCCGCCCCTTTTACTGATGTCACACTGTTCAGCCACAGCAGAAGGGAGGTGCCCAGGTAGACTGCAGAGAGGGACAATCTTCAATTAAGATAAGGGAAAAACTTGTCAAGGGGGGCAGGGCTTTCATTGTTTTCATAGGAATAAGAGTGTCCCCTTCTGTTATCTGTCTGGTCTATGGACTGCATTCCACATCTGAGAAGAAATGGCTTACACTAGGTAAAAGGGGCGGGAGGGGAAACTTTGCTTGTGAATATCTCATAAACCATAAAGGTTTGAGAGATAAGACTTATATCATTCTTCATGTTTTTTTAATGCCTATAAAATAAAGTAAAAATGAAGTATTACTATCCCTTTAAAAGTGAGCCCAAAGAGGGAATCATCCTTGTGGAAAAGTTGAGTCCACTGCACATAGTACTTAAGGTAATACATTGCATCCAACAAAATTAGGACAAAAGGCACAGTGATCTGATTGATGTGAAAATCTGAGACAAACTTGGGGAAGAACTCCTGGAAGATACGAAGTACCACCTTCCCCTGATGAAAGACCAGGGAAGAAGGTTTGCAAGACAGGACTTGTAGCTCAGCCACCATCCTGACAGAGACGATGGTAAAAAAGAGAGCCATATGAGTATTAGGAGATGCAATGGGATAGAGACCAGAGTCTCCCAGGGAGACCTCTGGAGGACACATGTTGCCATGGTATCCTGAAATTAAGGGAAGGCATGTGCAATCCCTTGAAGAAAGAACGATAGTCGATTTGTGCTACTTCACTAAAGATATTCACCCACATAAAACATACTTTGGAAACATAGACTCACCCTCCTTGTTTGGGTGCTGTGCCACCACAGTTCTCCTAGACCTGAAGAAGACGATGCACTTGGAAATGGATACAGACGAACTCCAAAACTTTAAAATGCAATGATGAATCAAGATGAAAAAAATAACTCTGATTTATTCATATATATATAAAAATAAAACATGGAAAGGCACACGTGTAGGGTGATTAGAATGGGAGGATAGAATCCTTTAAACCTTTTTACGCATTTCACGCTCCACAGTGCTTAATCATATACAAACCGAAACCATGTTAAATAGGATATAGTGCAATTTCATTTGGCTAAAAACAACAGAAACAATGTAACTCCCTCCCCCCCATACATCAACCAACCCAATATCTATGATTTGAAAGGCTTTGTGGCTTATTTAAAGGGAATTTTCTCAAAAAAAGAGAGAGGGTAAAAAGCAAATTAGCTGGTATAAATGCAGTGTCCTCTAGCGGTCGCATTCAGAGATGAAACATGCTCTCAATATCAAAGCCATGAATGAAATAAGCCAAATAAAAACTAGAAGTGCTCCATTCATGAGTAAAACTACACGCACACAGGCAAACCACTACAGTGTAGAAGAAGTGGTGACCGTACCATACTAAAAATAAAAAGGCTCAACATTATTAGCCTACACCTCTAGAATATGAAGAAAGAGAGAAGCAAAAAAAAAAAAAGTGTCTGGCTAGCTTCCAGAAAACAGGTGGGGTAAGAAAAAAATATTAATATCCCACTCTGAATTCAGTCCCCTAGGCACTTTTGTGTGTAACTGTAAAATCCAGTAAGCTTCTCTTTTATTTATCAATTTGATATCACAACCTCTCCAAGGCAGCCTGATTCTCTCAATTCCTAAGAATCCAAAACTTGCAAAGTTGCCAGAATGACATTCCAAAATATGTTTTGCTATAGCAGAATCCTTTCGTCTATTTTCAACCTGCTTGTTATGCTCTCTTATCCTATGTTTTAATGGACAAATTGTTCATCCAACATATTGTACTAAGCAAATCTTACATGTGAATAAACCACATAGAGTTACAATTGATGTAACTTTTAATATCATATGAGAGCATATAACCTGTTCCAGTAAATTTCTTTGAGACCTGAGCATATTTGCAATAGTTGCACACCGATGCACCACATTTGTATTCCAACCAAGTAGGTATAACTTTACAACTCCTATACAAACTAGGTGATACATGATTGCCATTGCATACTCCTCTCTTGGCCGCTACTTTGCAACCCCTCTCCAGTAAGCATGCAGGTGGCTATTGCATGCAATAGGCTTCATGTAATTCACAGTGCAGACCCTACAATAAACTGGATCACCAGTGAGGACCAGATCCAGGAAGGGGATGGAGAGGGACTGGTAGGAGGAAGTAAATTTAAGATTACATTAATTGGTATTAAGGCATTCCATGAATAAATCTGCCTCCTCTTTTGTTTCTGTCCAGACGAAAAGGAGGTTGTCCCTGTACCTTTCATACCACAATATACTATGTGGTGGGTGGCTTGTCCGTGACCTGAATGGCCTCCAACATCCCTCTGATGAGCCCCTCAACAGCAGGGACAGAGTCAGCCTCATAGGCGTTCCAAAGGAGAAAGAAGTCTCCATATCTTCATCTTCTGAATCCAGTTCCTCCTCAGAAGATGTCCCAATAACCTGAAAATACCCTTTAAAGACAGGTTTGACCTCTTTCATGGGAGTTAAGGGTTTCCAGGAATGGAGAACCCCCTGTTGGAGTATGGAATAGCTGCAGCAGATCACATCAGGGTTTTCACCCAAGCAGGCTCTTGCTCAGTGCTGGCCCTGGGGGTGTGGTAAGGGCCAAAGTACATGAGTGACATAAAGACCCAGAATGTTCCCTTGGAAGTATGAAGAACAGTGAGTGAAGGGGCAAGGGAAGCTCTTGAATCTTTAGTTTTGGATTTCTCCATATGCCCACCCTTGTCCATGTCCAAACCAGTTAAAAGTATCCCCAGTTTACAGCAAAGACCAAAAAAGTACTTATCTGGTATGCAAAAGGTTAAACTGGAGAAGAGAGCGCCCTTGGTGTAAGTTAAGTAAGAGAGAAGTAAGATGGCCACCAGAAGAAGTGCAAGCCAATCGGAGCACAGCCCAAGAACCATGGGTATTGTATTGAATATGGGTATTGTAGTCTTCTACATGTTGCCTAGCAACTCGTGGCTTTCCAGACGTGGATCTCTGTGGACACACAAAGGGGGTCAAGGGATGGAGCATTATGAAAGGAAAGACAAAAGAGCCCTCACTGACCTTTCTAGCTTGTACAGTTACAGAGATGTCCCAAAGAAGTTGCTCCCATCATAACCTATACAGGGGGGGCCATGCACTAAAAATCAAAGTTTTAAAATATATATTCTAAAACCCCAGTAAGCATGCAGGTGGCTATTGCATGCAATAGGCTTCATGTAATTCACAGTGCAGACCCTACAATAAACTGGATCACCAGTGAGGACCAGATCCAGGAAGGGGATGGAGAGGGACTGGTAGGAGGAGGTAAATCTAAGATTACATTAATTGGTATTAAGGCATTCCATGAATAAATCTGCCTCCTCTTTTGTTTCTGTCCAGACGAAAAGGAGGTTGTCCCTGTACCTTTCATACCACAATATACTATGCGGTGGGTGGCTTCCCACCAACTCATAAAGAGATTGATGATACAGGGGGCAAAACTGGCCCCCATTGCCACACCACATCTCTGGAGATAGAACACCCCATTGAATGCAAATAAATTGTGGCATAGGAGGTACTCAGTGGCCTGAAGCAAGAACATAATTAGGTTTTCCCCCATGATTGGGAAAACGCTCCAAGTGTGCACTCGTAGCCTGAAGCCCAAGGTATGGGGGATTGAAGAGTACAAAGATACAACATCCACCACTAACTGCATGCAATTATATTGCACTTGATTCTGGACATCTGTTGTAAAACCTGTTTGGTGTGCCGCAGTGAGCCAGGTAGATTATCCACCAACTGCCGAAGGTAACGGTCTACCAGGACCAACAGAGGCTCATTGAGTGAGCCTATGCCAGATACAGTTGGCCAACCAGGAGGGTTGACCAATGACTTGTGGACCTTCAGAAGGTGATGGAAAATATGTACCACATGGCTCTCTGGCAACAAAGGTGCTGAAGAGTTGTTAAAAACACCCAAAGACCCACTTGTACAAATTTTGTATGGCAAAGTAGGATCTTGCTTCAGGACAATATTTGTATCCGCATCATTGAGTTGGCATAAAGCCTCACTTCGGTAAAGCTCTGCATCAAGGACCACTACCAAGCCACCCTTGTCCGACATTTTTATGACCATAGAGGAATCCTTCTTAAGTTGACTCAGTGCCTCTTTCTCGGACAGGGAGAAATTATGGATGTAGCATGGTGTGGTATCTCTGTGGAGCCCCACCAAATACGGCTATACCACCTTCTGGAACAAGTCCAACTGCTTGCCCTTGCAATGCGAGGGGGAAAAAATTGGACAGGGGGTGGAGACCTGTGTCTAAGGAATTGACCAGATCTACTGCTTGAGTTTCAGTGAATTCCTCACATAGATACTGTAGATTGTAAAATGCACAAATGGCTACAAAATCAGAACCAACATCCCCAAACTTGGACTGTGCAAAAGACATTGTAGAGGACTCTGACTGATTTAAAATCTAGATTATCAAAAAAAAAAAATTCTTAACGGTGAGAGCCCTCACACATTCACGTCAAGAAGAGAATTAAATAAATCAAACTTTTGATCTGGAACACATTGAGACCCCTTTTCAAAATCCTCTTTTGTTGGGCAGTTAAAGCAATATGTGATAAATTGATCATTTCTAATTCTTTTGATTGGTATGATTCATCCATATGGGATATCACTTCTGCTCTTCTTCTACATCCCCCTCTCCTTCACAATCTTTTGTAGATTTTGAAGACTTCCTTTTCTTTGATTTCCTTGAAGTTTTAAAAATTGTTTTGATGATGAAGAGCCAATAGCTTCCTGCTCCCACAGACTAGATTCATTCTGCAACCTGGATGATGGTTGATCTGTCTGGTACAGGCAACAATGTGCCATCATCGCTTATATCATTATCTGTGTCCGTGTATGTCCCAGAATGGGAAAAACTAACTCTCCTGTTGGAATATTTAAGAATAAATTTTGTTGAAGGAAGTCTACCTCTAGATCAGTTCCATAGGTATACATTCTCTTATTCACAGTCCTTCATGTCGCTAATAAACTTTCTTTGCTTAAAAGAGGACAATTATTTATACAATATAATTATGAAGGACTTGTCATATTCTTGTAATGTAGCAGTGCTTTTGTGTGACTTTAATGCAGATTGATTAGTGACAGTTTCCTCTTTAATAGGCCTCTTATCTGCCCATTTGTATTTCACAATAAACTCCATCAGGTTAAAGTAACAATCACTTAAAGCAGTATTCCATTTGATTATGAAGTCCATCTCCTCGGTATCAAAATTGGGTAACTTCCTAAGTCTCAATACCCTTGGTATGCATTGAACAATAATATATTTGTCCAGAATGATATCCCACCATGTTTGCAACTCCTTATATAGTACTAAACAGTGGAGGGGGTATAGAAGTGAGAAAAAACCCCAAACCAAAAGAAACCCACTAATGAGGCACTCAACCCAGACCAACAAGATATGAAAATATAAAAATGTATATTGAGTAAATATACCAAAGCAAAATACAAAAAGACTCGCATTTAAAACACAAGTAAAAACAAAACCGTTAAGTTAGTGGAAACCCCTGGGTCCCATGGAACTTCACCCCATATACTGGCCCTGGATCCAGAGCCAATGGCCCCAGACCCAGGGGAATCTGACCCCAGCTCGACCTGGACAAAAGGCTACCCTTTTATTGCTCAGCCCAGGACAAGGGGCTAATACTTTATTCCTAAGCCCGGACAAGGTGATACCCCCCTACACTCAAGAACTTAATGGACTTCCCAAGCTGCTGCTGGCTTGGTACTGAGAAGGGGGAGAAATGTAACGGATCATAGTCCGTTACTGGAAGACATCCCCTGACATACCTATGTATGAGCCCATATCATAGACTATGAGACTCTTTTAGACATTATGTGGATAGGCAGCTATGGCGAAAAGGACTCCATCCACAGGACTGCCTTGTGTTAGGAGCGTCGACCACTCTTGGAGAGGAGACTAGCAAAGAGAATGTATTCACTGTATTGTCGTGTCTGAGGTTTGCATATTCGGCGACAACCAGTCACAGGTTCCTGCCTTGGTATTCGAATTGTCGACACAGTGTCGAACTCTCGATGGCGAGGACAGTAGGCAGTTGCCTGATTGGTCGAATCTCTGAGCAGGACATTTAAAGGTCTACCATAGACTTAACATGGAGAAAAGTAGGCAGCTCAGGGATTGGTCAACAGGCGACCCCACGACAACATCTGACTGGAAAAAATCAAAATGTGTATTGAGGCCCCTCACCTTTGTCTACAGTCTGTCCCGCCCAGTCCCCTTTGTATAGTACTCCAACCCGGGTCCCAGTGATCACAAGAAATGGACCAGTTGGATTAAACTTAGTTTTGTCACTCCAATTCCCATTGGTCAGGAACTGGAGCAGGTAAAATCTCATTACACTAAGTTAATCATGGTTCTATTGTTGCATTGTCTGTCTATCCGTTTTATATAGAAGAACGTTGGGTTCTTCAATACTAAGACTGAGTCTCTGCATGACATTATTCCTGAGGTGGTCTAAAGAATCCTTTCTGACTCCCATCCAGGAGAGGTATTCAGCGTGGACGACACTCTTCGTCCAGATACCTGCAACCTCTACTCCGACTCAACGCTTGGAGAGTTGCCAACCCGACTCTTGGGGGATTTGCTGACTTAGAGGACAGCTAGCGGAGATTCTGCTGGATTCTGCCAAGTCGACTCCCCGGACTGTCTACGTCGACACTGCTGGTCTTGTCGACTTCGACACACCATGGATGACATACGAATGGCAAGCTTGTAAGCTGTTGAGTGCTCCGGATAACATCCAACCAGTGGGTTTGACATGGACCGGCCAACTCTGGGCAGGAGAGACCCGGAACGACGGCCCAAGGTTTCCCGGCCTCTTGGGCTTCCGTTACAGTGTGTATTTTATATACCTAGGTTTCAAAACTTATGCGAGTTTATGATTAGCTAATTAACTCTATACATGCACATCACTTTGCTATAAGAGCTAAGATGTCTTTACTATCTTAACTCTTGATAGTAGTGCACTGCTTTCGCCGTATTATTTTTACCATTATTTATCTGTTTTTCTTATTATTCTCGTTATTTAATATCACTTGTCGTGTTTACTTATTTTCATCTTAGTATTCGGCACTTTAGAATTATTGCAATGTCTCTAACTATTGGTATCTTTTTACTTCACTTACGATCGATAATTTATACACAGCTGTGTGTTCAGACCATTTATATTTTGGTAAAATATATATATATATATATATACATGTTTGTGATCACTTGCGATTTATTCTTGTTTTTACATATTTAATTTTTACATATTCTATGTCGATCTATAATGGACATTGCAGGATTTTAGACCTCTTACATTTCGGCACATATTTCTTACGTTCTATAGTCTTTATACTTTATCAATCTCACAGTTGCACTTTTTTGACGTCTATTCTCTTATGGATCTAGTACGCTCTCAGATATATTCGGCACACCCATATTCACATTTTCAAAACTTCTAAAAACTCTTGTTTATTTATTTTGAGTTATGTTTAACAGGTAGGGACATACTGTATATTTTAAGCATATTTGCACAAAGAAATTTTTATTGTTATATTTACGATCATTGTCAGTTTAAACAGCTTGTTCATATAGAGTGCTCTTTCTAACTTCAAATTATGCTCCTGCACATGTGCGACTCCATTCACTTCCGTATTTACATTTGTCTTCTTAGACAAGGGTGTCACATGAATTAATCACGTGCACATCATTACTTGTGGGAAATTTGACTGGATGAACACTATCACATTAATAGAAGAACACTTACTGACTGGTTCTTTTGGATTTAAAAACTGTTTCCAAACCATCTACCGTTACATCCCCTGATGAAGCCTTGTGGCGATACGTGTTGGGATCGATTGATGTTTATGGAGGGGTGACTGCTGAGTAAACTTTACAGCAGCCTTAACTCACTCTGACTCATGTTCTGATCCTTGATGGTACTCCTGGATTGTTAAGTATATATATTTGCTTCTTTATGTGTTGTTTCAGCATTTGTTTGCCTGCAAGTCACAGGTATAGATGCATTAGAGCAGTGATTTCTTTTCAGGATAATTATTTATTTATACCCTCTTTATGTTGTATATTTTGAAGAGCATGTATTAGATTTGATTTGTGAGTCTTTGCTGTGTCCATTTGGAATATATATTTGCTAGTCCCCCTCTATTTTGTTTTTACTTATGTTTTAAATGTGAGTCTTTTTGTATTTTGCTTTGGTATACTTACTCAACATACATTTTTATAATTTCATATAATTTTGTTGGTCTGGGTTGAGTGCCTCATTAGTGGGTTTCTTTTGGGTTGGGATGTTTTCTTTCTTTCTGTACCCCCTCCACTGTTTAGTACATTGTTCTCTATACCCTGAGAGCACCAAGGCTATATGAGCCTTTAATCCAGACATGATGGTTGAACTTATGCTGGCTTATACTCCTTTATATACACAGCTCCTTATATAAGACTTTTTCCAGATTGCGAGTGCCTTCAGGTCTAGAGTATGAATTGCTTTGATGTTATCAGCAATACCAGATTCAAACACCATATCTACTCATGATTGTCTTTCATTAGGATTTAAAAAGGAACAGGAAATCAAAGGCCCATAATAGCAAGACGGTGTTGAGAAGGGACTCAGCCTGAGTTCTCTCAAGGTTCAGACTTCTGCTCTGTCTGTATTTTTCCAGGAACGTATTGCCATTCTTCCTGATGTTAAAGTTTTCTTCCAAGGTGTGGCTCATGTTCGGCCTGCCTTCAAGAGTCCAGCTCCCCAGTGGGACCTCAATTTGGTGCTGGGGGTTTTTCAGAGACCCCCGTTTGAATCCTTGGCTTCCATTCCTTTACGTCTTTTGACCTGGAAAATGGCCTTCCTTTTGGCTATTGTATCAGTTCGCCGGGTGGCGGAGTTACAAGCTCTGTCTTGTAAACCTCCTTACCTGGTGTTCCACAAGGATAAGGCTGTGCTCCGCACTTCCAAGGAGTTTTTACCCAAGGTTGTCTCCGAGTTTCACATCAATCAGGAGATTGTGGTGCCCTCTTTCTGCCCTAACCCTTCCTCTGACAAGGAGAGGGATCTCCACTTGTTGGATGTAGTGCGTTGTCTTAAATTTTATTTTCATCGCACTGAGTCTATCAGGAAGTCTGACGCTCTGTTCGTCATTCCTGAGGGACCTAGGGCAGGGAGACCGGCATCCAAGGTGACTATTGCATCTTGGATAAAATCTACCATTCGTGAATCCTACAAGTTGTGGAATAAGCACGTTCCCTTCAGATCAATTGGGGCCTCTTGGGCCTATAAAAATCAAGCGTCTGCTGATCAACTGTGCCGGGCGGCCACTTGGTCCTCCGTTCACACATTCTCGAAGCACTATCGTGTAGATGTACTGGCCTCGGCTGATGCCAGCTTTGGGAGGAAGGTCCTGGAGGCAGTCTTGCCTGTCTAGGATATTCTCCTTCTGTGGTTCTTAGTGCTTCCTTGCTGGTGAGCCCTGTTGGCTCTAGTTCAGTGTGCTGTGATAGTTCGGGGGGTTCGTTTTTACCCCTGGTTGGTGTCCTTTGACACTTCTGTTATTGGGCTCTATGATTACTTGGTTCATAGGAGTTCTGGTGACTTTGGGGCCTTGCGCTTGGTCCTTGCCTTCTTCCCGCCTCTGGGAAAGCTCAATGTTTGTACATCCCATTGTACCAGTAACCTGTATTGGACGACAGTGAAAATAGGATTTTAGTCTTACCTGTTAAATCCTTTTCACTTAGTCCATACAGGTTACTGGTCTCCCACCCTGTCAAGGGACCATGCTTGGCTCTCCTGTGGCATTCAGTGGGAGACCTTTGGGACATGCTCACAGGAGTCTTCCTTTTCCTTCTTATCTCTGGTCAGTATTTGTGTCTCAAATCATTCTGGCTTGTTCTAACTGAGGGCAGCTTAAGAGGGAGGGGAGGCTCCACCCCCTGCATACATTTAGATGAATGGTCCTGCCTACTTAAAGTGGCGGATCGCCTCCCATTGTACCAGTAACCTGTATGGACTAAGTGAAAAGGATTTAACAGGTAAGACTGGAAAAATAGGATTTTAGAGTCCAAATACTATGATGATTAATTGGAGCTGCTTTTATTATGAAACATTGCTATCCCTTTAAGGACCGGGAAAATCTGGGGTGGATTTCACTTAATGACCGGAGCAATTCTGACCTTTTTGACTATGTCTTTGTTCAACAGTGTGTTACCTCTAAGGCTTTTATTCCATCCACATAAATGATATACCATTTTTTATGCACTTTCTTTTGCTTCTTTTGATACAACACTTACATAGATAACCCACCATTTACTTTATTAAAATTAAATAAAACTGTAAAATAACGCCATTTTTATTTTTTTTCTTGGCATTATTTGGGCGGAATGGGTTACATTTTTATGGAGACTGCATAAAAGGTATGACCAGTCAGTCATACCTACAAAATGGGCATTTTAAGTGGGCACTGTTCTCCCTGGGTGAAAATTCCCATGACCCTCTTTCCCACCCTATTTCCCCACATTTTTAGTGATCAGATTTGGCGGTGTGTATAACTCTATTACATGGCGCCACAATAATCACATTGCCATTATTTTTTTTTTACACTTAAAATATTTATTTTATTACTACTATTTTTTATTTACATATTCTTTTTTAATTTTATTAAAAAATAAAAAAAAAAAGTTGATTTTAGCAGGCCACAAATGGACCTACATCCAGCCAGCCCCAGCACCAGCACTGAAGGGCTTAATACCCCATCTACTGCATTGTTTTATTTCTCTGTGTCTGCTCTCTGCTTCTCTCCCCCTTACTTTAATAGTAAGGAAGAGAGAGGCACAGAGCAGACACAAAGGCAGTGTGCTTGACATACTGCCTTACTCAGTCAAAATACTGGAACATGTGATCGATCCTGAAACAATCACATGAACCGGCAGAAGTGACAAGCGCTGACCCTGAACTCTCTGGTCCCGAAGCGCTCAGTCTCAGCGTGCACGGAGGCGCACTGCTATAATTTAACCCATGATGTGCCAGGACTGTCATGAATCCTTAAGGGTCCTGGCACGTCATGGATCGTTAAAAGGTTAAAAAAAAAAAAAAAAAAAAAAAAAAAAGTATATTCCCAAAAGTTCCTTCTGGCTAGGAGTAGCCCTCTGGCGCTCAAAGGGTTACTATTTGTGGCACCTTGCATGTAATAAAGATGTTAATGTGCCATTTTTTAATGTGCAAAAGTCATCCTTCTTATGTCAGTATGTTGTAGAATTTTTTAACTTGTTATCCCCTTGCCTTCAAGAGATTGATCTTCAATCAGTCCTGGATGTCATGACATAGCAGTTTCTGGCTTTTTTTTTATTTTTTTTATTAAACTGAACCAGGCAGTGTACATGGGCCTACTTAACCCTTTAAGGACCAGACGGGTGTTCAATGTATAAAGAAGTAAAACATTTCACACATTTTTACCATGTTCAGTGACCAGATTTTGTTTCATGGGGTCCTAATCTCAACTGTCACATTCACCTCAGTGTACACAACATCCAAGACTGAAAATGTTACCTCTTGAACAAAGGCATGAGGGCAAAATTCATAGAGGCCATTGGGATTTTCTGGTCATAGTAAAGTAGGCTGGGATTATTATTAAAGGTTATTATTGTATTTCTCATTTAACTTTGGTGATACCAGTATAATTTCATCCTTGGGAAACAAACGTTCGCCCACTACTTGAACACTAACACTTCTTGGGGGTTCTCCTTCACAGTATTTTGTAAATTCTGAGCCAAAATACCATGGAGTAAAGTTTTCTCATGTAGGAGGGCAAGGCATTTGCTTTACAAGGCTCTCAGTTGTTGAAACTGCTTCAATATACCCCACCTGTCTAATCGGGCCTAATCCAGTTTTAAAAGTGACCTCATGGCGTGAGCATGGTCAATGATTCTCTCTTAGTTAGCCTTCCTTTGTTTTAGTCTGTATGAAGGGATTGTGTAAACCCCCATTAAGTGGACTCCTATCTTTGGCCTCCACTGTTGGTTTGAATCAGAGCACAGAATTAAATGACTGTTAGAGGGTGGCTTGCATTATCAGTCCTCTCCACAGTTTCTGCTAAGCTTGTCTGAGCAGACATTTGTATGGTACATAGGAGTCTAAAGACTGAAGAAGACAAGCTTTCCTGCATTCAGATTGCAATAGTCCAATGAGTTCCTGTCAGTCTGGCAGTCACATTTCCATTATCTGTGGTACTGGCTGGACTGGCACTCTGTTCATTTATGTACACCTCTGTACAACTATCCCTCTCCTTTACCAGAGGGGGATTTTCATTCATTTTAAATTCATTTCTGTTCACCTGGATTCATTTAAATCCATGTGTAATTTTTTTTCTTCTGTGTAATAATCTACTGCAATACAAAGTGGGGTTTTGTCTTCTCCTCCCATCTGAATAGGACCAATGAAATTACTACTTAAGGAAGCCTCCTCGGGTACTGCTCCAGTTAATCTGGTCCTCCCCAGCTGAAGGACAGAGGTTTTTCACCTCCATCTGCATCTCATAAATGCAAGAAGGGTATTTAAGTGGGAAGAGAAAAAGGTTGGTGTTTTCTTTACTTCCTAATAGTCTCATTTTTGCAGCCTGGGCCAGGGTTCTGAAATGCCCCTGTAGTTGCCTATTGGACGCTAGCCAAGGGAAGGGAGCATGAAAGTTCTCCTTCTGTCATCCCTTTTTCCCCCCACTAACTTATGTAGAAGGGGGATCTTTAATGCCTATCACATGGAATTACCATTTACTTGAGAGTAATTCTATCCTACTAATATCTGTGGGAAAAAAAGGGTTGTTTGCATAACGGTGGCAAAACACACGCTGATTCTATTTAAAGTGGCAGTTTCTAAGTTAGGTTCCATCAGTTGTTTTTCTTTCCTGCAAGCTTTTATATATAATTTCTTGGCTTATAGGATGTCTAGTACCCCTCGTCAAATAAGGAATTTGCTGCCTCAGAGCCAATGGTCAATAAAGAGGACAAATTTAAGATGTGCTTGATTTGAAAAGAAGATTCTCTTTTCTTCTGGGTCCCTACACACGACATTACAGTGGGTATTGTATCTGGTCACCAGCTGGGTAGGACCAATAGAAACTTCAAAAGGGTCCTTATGGGAATTGTCCTCTGTTTCTTTGGTCCTACTCAGCTGGAGGATCATGTGTGCAGTTCTATTACCTTTTTATGGTTTATGTTTGTCTCAGGAGGCCTGTTTTGCCTCTTCTCCAGGGTTGTTCTCCCCAAAGCCCCACTATCCACTTCCCTCTGTTCCCAATTCGTCTAGCCCATGGCAGCATATGCCAAACTACTGCAATGTTCGGGTTCGATGAGGCCTTTCATTCTCCAATGCTGGAACCCAATTCCAGATTAATTAATTCCCTATGGGCTACTTATACATCCCTGCTGCAGATAATCTATGCATTCCATTCATGGGATACATGCCCCCGATCTCCTATATTTGAGCACCAGTCTCTCCTGGCATTACATACTGGTTTTGTGAAATCTGGGGAAGCTCTATCTACCAGGCAGGACAAAGCCTCTAAATCGAAAGTTTGCACAGGTTGTGACAATAATTGCTTCCTCTGACTTATCAAAGCTATTCCCTGGTTGTTTGCTCAAGGCTGTTGGCAGTGAAATGCCTTCCCAATTCCAAGAATTTTTAGCACGGATGAGGTCTTCCATGCAAGACTCCTTCAAGGCAATGTGTGACTCTGAGAGTCCTAGGAATAGGACTAGACTGGATGCAGGTGAAGGCACTTCATCTAGGTAGTTGTTATTCATTATGTTGTGTAGTATATTACAAGGCAAATGATACAATAATGCACAGAAGACAGCCTATAAAATAAGGAAATTGGGTCTAGATAACCTTGCTAACTGGATAAAATAGTTTGAAGGATAGTGTGTGTTTTACTCTAAATGGAATATTTTCTACTACAGTTTAATCTGAGAGTAAAGTACCTCAGGGTTCCATACTCTATAGAAGGATTTACATAAAATGGCAGGCTAGGAGAACACATGAATTAGGAGATTTAATGTTGGAAAGTGTAAACTAATGCTTTGGGAAGAACAAATAAGCTTGCTACTTATGAAGCAATGGGGGTATTGTAAGAAATATTTTAGTACTTGTAAACTTGGCCATATTGCTCAATGTCAAACAGCAATAGCAAAAGCAAACAAAATACTATCATGCATACATATACTAACTGTGGAGATTGCAGTCTCACATGGAGGCCTGTACTTCTCACACACAGCATGCACAGAGGGGTCAGCACAGGTGTACTGCTTGCTTTCTCGTGTGTCTTTCAGCAGATGCCTATTCCACTGACTCTTTTGAGGTCCATGGCATCCAATTATTCCACCCTGTAGCACTGGGTGTTGCAGTCTATACAGACCTCCCACAACCATACCGTCTACCTTCCTTTCAGACTTTGAGTGCTGGCTTGCATTCTTTCTATCTTACAACACTCTCATACTTGTGGACTTCAACTACCACTTTGATGATCCATCCCTTACTTGGGCCTCACACCTGCTTCAATTAACCTCATCCTTTACCCTTCAACAATGAACTTAATCTAGCACACACAAAGATAGCAACTCCCTCAATGTCGTATTCACAAAGAACTACTCCTTGATAGACTTCTACATATTACCTTTTCCACACTTCGATCACCATCTCTTAACCTTCTCCACCACTCTCTCCCTCCTTCCCCCACCAACTACAACCCCACGCTCACCCGCAACCTTCACTCTAAACATCTCTGCCTTATGTTCTGCATTGCACTCCAACCTCCTTGCCTTACGTACTCTTACTGCACCTGACAGCCTTGTTGAATCCTACAACAACCTCCTCTCCTCATCACTTAGTCTGTATGCTCCCCTCCAGGCCTATCACAATTGCACCTCAAACCCACACCCTTGGCTTTACTCTCAATCACTCTTTCTACTCTCCTGTACCTGCACTGCTGAATGTTTGTGGAGGAAATCTCACTCTTCATCCACTATCTTCATCCACTATACTTTTCTCCAGTCCTGCTTAAGCACTGCTCTATCCTCTGTCAAACAATACTATTACTCATCACCAATCAATACTCACAAATCTAACCCACACCACCTTTTTTCCATCTTCAGTTCCCTCCTTCACCCCTCCCCTCCATCTTTCTCCCTCCCCTCTCTAACCTCTCTAGCCTTTGCAGAAATCTTCAAACATCAGAGACACACAATAAATCAAATAATCCCACTCTTTTAACCCCTTAAGGACCCATGACGGTCCTGGACTGTCATGGGTTGTTATACCCTTAAGGACCCATGACGGTCCTGGACCGTCATGGAATTCCGGGCTCCCCGCATGGCTGCACGCCATTCTGGATTGTGAAAAAAAACCGGATTGTGAAAAAAAAAAAATTTCTGTGGTCCTTAAGTGACCACCGCCTGTGTGCGCGGCCGGTTCTTAAGCGGTTAATCTCCACAATTGTATCTTCCTGATCTTTGCCCCAGTCACAGAAGCAAAGGTCTCCCTTTTGCTGTCTACATCACCACTCACCACTTGTTCCCTTGATCCTATACCATCCCACCTCCTCAATCTTCTGGTGACTGGTGTACAGGAAAAGAAATATTAGGATAGACTAAAGTATCGGAACATGTATAGCTTGGAGGAGAGAAGAGAGAGAAGGCATATGATAGAAACATTAAAATACATGCAGGAGGGAAGTACATTTCAAAGGAGCAAAAATGTTAGGACAAGAGGCCATAGTCTAAAACTATATTAGACATAATGTAAGAAAGTTTTACTTCACTGAGAGGGTAGTAGATAATTGGAATAGCCTGCCAGCAGAAGTGGTAAGTGTGTTAACACAGTGACATAATTTAAGCATGCATGGGATAGGCATAAGGTTGTCCTGAACATAAGACAAGACCAACGACCAAATAAGGTTTGAGGTTCTTACAGTAGCAAAATGGGCAGATTAGCTGGGCCGAATGGTTCTTATCTGTCGGTCAAATTCTATGTTTTGAGCCTCTTTCTGTTGCTTCCTTGCATCTGTTGACCCTCAAGATGGCCTTTCTATTACTTTCTTCAGCAGGTAGTCATATACCAGGTCTTGTCCTTTAAATCCCCTTTTATGGGTTTTCACCCGGACAGGGTGAATTTATGATATCTTGGGGGCTTTTTGCCCAACGTTGTTTTGGAGTTTCACATCAGCCGGGGAATTATCCTTCCTTCTTTCTGTCTAGCTCCTTCCATTAGACAGGAGCAGGAACTTAAACTACTGGATGTGGTACTTTGGTTGACGTAATAAGTGCATCACACATGGCCATTTTGGAAATCTGACTATCTTTCTGTCATCCATGAGGGCCTGTTTGTGGGCTAGGCTGCTTCTAATGCTACTGTTTCTTCCTGGATCAAGGTGACCAATCTCCATGATTATGTCCTCAGGAAGAAACCTGTTCCCTTTCAAGTTATGGTGCATTGTACCAAATTGGTTGAGTGCAGGGCCAGATTTACAACTCAATCGCCCCTAAGCACAGTACCCTATGGCACCCTTAGCCCCGTCTTGACCCCTAACCATGAACCCTAATTTAACCACACCCACTTTGTGGCCAAATCCATATTTAGAGTTATTCTTCAAAGTAAAAATTTAAAATATTGACTTTATTCTGACTTTAAAATCATTTTTACATTATGAAGAAATGGAACAATGTTGGAGAAAAGTGACTGCAATACGGGGACAAATAAACATTTCCTAAACACTCAAACAATAATCAGTAATGTGAAGACATGTCACGGTTTGTTAAGACTCTCAGACGCAAAGTTAGGTAAAAACACAACATTATTGAAATGTTTAAGACAGTCCCATAGGATCTCATACACATACATATATATACATAGAAATGACAGGAAGGCAGTAATAATAGCAATTAAGGCTCTACCGGCCCTGCCAATATACCGAGCAAGGCAGCCTAACAGAATACCAGGAATATACAGGCTCTACCGGCCCTGCCAATATACCGGGCAAGGCAGCCTAACGGAATACCAGGAGTCTACAGGCTTTACCGGCCCTGCCAATATACCGGGCAAGGCAGCCTAACGGAAAATCTGTAGTGTACAGGCTCTACCGGCCCTGCCAATACCGGGTAAGGCAACCCAAGATGAATAGGAAAGGAAGGTTCTACCGGCCTTACAAATTACCGGGCAGGGCAGCCTAGATGGAGATGGTGGGAACACTGAAGCCTCAATGACCATCAGATGACAATGACAGTCATAAAGATGATATACAAAGGCTCACTGAGCATAAGTGGTAATACACGGAATCATGCGTACTGGACCAACAACTAGCTGTCTAGGACATGACAGCAGTACTAGCGTGGAGCAAACCAGTACCCGCGTACTGGGAGTCAATAGTATAACTGGCAATGTAGGCCGTGAGGCCATGGAGCGAACCAGTATCCGCGTACTGGGAGCAATCACATGAGTGGGACAGCCGGATGGCTTGTGGAGCGAACTAGTACCTGCGTACTGATAACCAACAGTATCAATGCAATGTAAGTCGTGAGGCAGTGGAGCGAACCAGTACCCATGTACTGGGAACCAAAAATATCAGTGCAATGTAGCCATGAGGCCATGGAGCGAACCAGTACCCGCGTACTGGGAGCAATCACATGAGTGTGGAACAGCCGGTTGGCTTGTGGAGCGAACCAGTACCCGTGTACTGGGAGTAACTATAGTCGGAACAGCCGTAGCCATATGGTAGTGGAGCGAACCAGTACCCGCGTACTGGGAACCAGCAAGAGTGGAAATGTCACCTGGGCGACCGGAGATCAAGGCAGTCACTGAAGAGTAGAAACAGCACACTGCAGACGACACAGGAACCAGCTCTCCGATGGACAACCGGATCAGGAACGTCAACGAGGACTGGCACCAGGAAGCAGCAACGATGGACAACTTCAACTGGATCAGGAACGGAACTGGAACTGCCGAGCAGGAGACTCAGGAACAAGATGATCTCAGGAATACTGGAACACAGCTAAGGCCCATAGAACTTCAGGAACAAAGTGAAAGTGCGAGCTGTCAGAGACATCACGAAAGGGCAACCAAAGGGTGCCCAAACTCAGTTTAAATAGACAGAGTGAGGCGGACTGAAGGCAGACAGCCAATGGGAGCCCCCTACAGGTAATAGACACATAAAGGCAGCAATCACGGGCACCGTGATAGTACCCCCTTCTCAAAGACCCCCTCTCCTAGAAGAGGGTCTGGGTTTCTGAGGGTATTTGTAATGGAAAATTTGCAGCAGTTTAGGTGCATGAAGGTCCTTACTATCCACCCAAGATCGTTCTTCAGGACCATAGCCTTTCCAATGCACCAAATACTGCACCCTTCCTCTAAGCCTGTGGGAATCAATGATACTCTGAACCTCATACTCCTCCTGACCTTCAACTTCGATAGGCCCTGGTACCACAGGGTTGGTAGTATAACGGTTGCATACGAGAGGCTTAAGGAGCGATACATGGAAGACATTATGTGTACGCATAGACGCAGGAATGTCCAAAGCATAAGAAACAGGGTTCATTTTGCGAATAACTCTGTAAGGACCAATAAATCGAGGAGCCAACTTATTTGATGGGACTTGAAGCTTAAGATTCCTGGAGGAAAGCCACACTCTATCCCCAACCTGAAAGGAAACTGCTGGCAATCTTCTGCGATTAGCATGGCGCTGGTGACGCTGGAATGACTGACCAAGTGCCCTCTGAACTTGTGCCCATGTGGAGCGGAGTTGCTCGATATTCTCATCCAGAGCTGGAATCTGTTGTGCCTCAAAGGAATCCGGGAGCAAACAGGGCTGGAACCCATAATTGATCAGAAACGGAGAGCTCGTGGATGAAGAGTTAACCGCACAGTTCCTAGCAAACTCCGCCCAAGACAACAAGTCGGCCCAATTGTCATGATGGTCAGTAATGAAACAGCGCAAGAACTGTTCCAATCCTTGATTGGTCTGGGGATGGTAAGCGGAGGAAAAGGATAATTGTATGCCCATCTGTTCACAAAATGCCCTCCAAAATCTGGACACGAACTGGCTCCCCCGGTCAGACACCAGTACTCTGGGTACTCCATGCAACCGAAATACTT